>CM035409.1:7634111-7816611 GCA_020310875.1 Ceratopteris richardii
AATTCTATTGTGCGCACCATATAAACTTCAATGGGCAGATAATGATGTGGGAGGCTCGGCAATAATGGATAATTAAGCCATTGATTATTTACCATGCCCTGATGCTATTGGAGGGATTTCCAAATCCAAGTAAACATTCAAAAAAATAAAAACTTTTTGATTTCAAGATGGTTAACTTTTATCTCTCTCAAATCTTTTTGATGCATTTCTTTGACTTAACTAATCTTTTCTCTCTTGAGTACCTGCAGGCAAAAGAAGATGAGAATGTGTTCTGAACACAGAATGAAGGAGTATTTGAACCCTCATTTGAACCCTTCATTTTATGACCATTCATATGTTTATGTGAACACTAAGTGAGTTTTGTGTGTGTCCATTATCATATGAAGATATCTATGTGTGAATGGTAGTGAACTTAAGTACGATTATGTGCATGTGTCTATGCTTATGTATGAATGGGGTTGTATATCTATATATTTGTGAGTGCACTTAATTATTTATGTGTTCATGTGTCTATGAATGTGAGCGTGTTATATGAATGTGAGTTTTATGCCTATATGTATGTGCTTGTATATGTATACTTGAAACATACGTATGTGTGTACCTATGACTATGTGTTTGTGCCTTTTTGTCTACCTAAGCATGAGTATATATATGTGGGTCCATGATGTATGTGGGTACAACTAAACCTATGAATTATCTGTCTAAATGTCATGTATATGGTGATATGTGTGTGAGCATGCACATATGTGTTAAATACTTTTGTGTATGTCTATATATTTGAGTTTAACTACCATCACTATATGTGAGTATGTGTTTAGCTTTCCATAAGTGAGCATGTATGTGCATCTGTGCTAATAGGTTTGTATGTGTGCCTATGTGTTTAGGTCTATAAGATTTAATGTATGTGCACCATGTGAATAGACCCATGTTATATGAGCTATAAATGTGCATCTCCATTATAAGTGCATGTGTACTAACCCTAAGTGCCTGAATTTGTTCTAGGAACATTAATAATAAATAGGTTAGTATCTATCTATATATATATATATATATATATATATATATATATATATATATATATATATATATATATATATATATATATATATATATATATATATATATATATATATATGGTTAACAAATATGTCTACTATATAAATTAAGAAGTCAAGATGAGATAATAAATATTAACTGTTTAATAATTAAAATACTATAATACAAATATGATTAATATATTTTTAATTAGTAATTTAAATAATATATTTAAATAAAGATAAGTGTGTGTGTGATAACTAATAGAATGCATGAAGCGTGTGTATGATAACTAAATGAATACTAGGATTAGTGTGTTGGTTAAAAATAGGATGCATGCATGCATGAGAAGCTAAGAATATATATATATATATATATATATATATATATATATATATATATATATATATATATATATATATATATATAAGTAATATGTGATAATTGTTTTCTTAACACCTTTTCCTGTAAGTACATCCGATCTGGAGAGAGAGAGAGGGAGAGAGTGAGAGTCTGTTTAGACAATTAGTGCTTCCTCGACTTCTACAACCTAGTTCATATCGGTACTTGAGCAGATATGCATGATCTGATGGATAGAGGTTCTATGCGGAGGGGAGAGAGAGAGAGAGAGAGGGAGCAAGAGTCAGTTTTAGGCCGACCCATTGTTTGTGGAACCAGAGGCATCTCGTGCTTCTGTTCTCAGTGTCGTCTATGTATGGCGCCCAAATGTTTGTCTCCCGATCTCTTTGAGGAAGATGGTAAATTATACATTTTTGAAGTTGCATGTGGTCATCAACACACTGTAGCAGTCATATCGGATGGTGCTCAAATGAATTTGAGCAGTTGAGTGAAGGAAATGAAGATGACCATATAAAACCAAATACAGTTGAAGGCCTAGAGAATGAGCCTCTGTCTTATGGAGCTAACTGTACTGCTGCCATATGAGAAACCCCACAGAGAGAGAGAGCGATGTAGATGTGTCGATGCAGAGATGGAGGATGGTGGCAGATCGTGATTTGTGTAGAGAGAGAGAGAGAGAGATTGGTAGTGGCTTGAGGTACTATAGTAGGTTGTAGACAGTAGTCGACACCTTCTGCCTAAGGCTGTTGAGATGGTTGATAAACGATAAAGAGAAGGCATTGATGGTAGTTGCAGTGATGTCATGCAAGAAGGCATAAAGAGTTGGTGCGAATCCATCAGAGAAGAACAGAGATACAAGAGAGAGAGAGAGAGAGAGAGAGAGAGAGAGAGAGAGGTGTCAGCTGCAAAATTTGTGCTCCAGAGATAGATCGGTGGAGCTTGAGGGTAAGAGGGAAAGGAGAGAGAGAGAGAGAGAGAGAGAGAGAGAGAGATGAATAATGTATATGTTTGTTTGAGTTTAAGTATGTTTACATGTGTATAAGTGTGTATGTGCTTAAGAGTATCTATGCATGAATATACATTAATATGAATGTGAATGTCTAGGAGAATGCATGTAAGTGAACGTGCATAGTATACATGTATGCATGAGTGAATATATGCATGCATATGTGTAAGTACATGTATGTATGTGTGAAATAAATAGAAATGCATGTGTACACGTGTGTTAAAGTGAAAGTTAGTGTGAGTGTGAAACATGCGTATGCATTTGAGTGTGTCAGTTTAAGTTAGTTACATGTTAGTATGCATGTGTAATAGTGTTATCAAATATATAAATGCATGCATGTGAGTGTAAAAGCATGCATATGAATTAATGTAGATGCATGTATGTATGATGTAGATGCATGTGCATAAGTAAGCTTATGTATACATGCATATGATTGTGAGAGTTTGCATATATGAAATGTGAAGTACATGAATGTGTGCATGAGTTGTATGCATGTATATGAATGTGAGATGCATGTGTATGCATATGTATGAATGTATACATACATGAATGAATGTTAATAAGAATGCATGTATGTAAGCTAATGAAAGCATGCATGTTAAAGAGAGAGCATATATGCATGAAAGTGATGTATGTATGTGTGCATAAATGCATGACAGGCATGAATGTAAGTGTATTAAATGTATATGACAGTGTATGAATATGCATACTAGAATTAATATTTGTATGCATACATATAAATTTGATGTATGTATATTTGGTTTATGAATATAAAGACCCTTCTGCTACCTGCTCTTTTCCCTCGCTATTGAGGGTTGTTCCTTAGGGAACTGGGTGCATTTACGGGGATAAGGGTATTCTAGATGGAGGAGCTTCGTCACTTCATTCCCCCCATCAACATACAAGAAGACCATTAATACACGATCACTTTTAGTTTGTATTTAGGATTAATTTACTAAAAATTTTTATAAAGAATTATCACAGTGCACATTAGAAACTTCTGCATTGAGTAACTTGAGGTAAAAGTTTTGTTCAAGTTCTTTCATTTTTGTACAAACACATCATTGGAAAAGAAGGATTGTTTTCATTGCATTAGAAATTAGTCACATTACACTTGCATTTGTAAGGCATTGAGAAATCATTGCATTAAGAAAGATTAGTTTTGTTTTAGCATTGCAAGAAACTACATATTAGATCATAGGATTGTTTGTTTGAAAACAAAGGATAACTTTATAAAGAACTTGAAAACATTTACTTTATTGCACGAAAAAAAAGTTTTATTCTAATTGAGTTTTTTTTTTGCTTATCACTTACTTTATTGCACAAAAAGAGTTTTATTTTAAAATAGATAGGCTTACGGTTTTTTTATCTAAGTAGTTGTTATTATAATTTCTTTCCTACTTTATTAAAACTCTAAATCAAAACTAAAGAAGATTTATTTAAGTAATTAGTAGTATTTCTTGTTTTTCCTACTATTAAAACATCCAAATTAAGAAAAATTATTTAAAACTTATAAAACCTATCTTCACATCTATTTTCATTAGAGTAACCTTTGGGATTTAAAACTTAAAGGTTAGAAAATTAAAGTAAACTTTGGATTAAAAAACCCACAAATTAAAAAGATAAATCAAATTATAAAACCAAAATATCAAGTCAAGAGATATATCAAGCTCAAGCTTAGATTAAAGTAAGCAAATTGAAAATATATTGAGAAAGGAATATATTAATAGAAAAGCCTAGGATTTGGTAAAGTCATTATTCTTGGCTTTATCATCTATGGCTAGATTTAGACAAGTTAGAGAGAGATTAGAGCCTTCCATTAGAGACTTACTACTCCATTCTAAGCGCCATCACGAATGAAAGATGGAGGAAATGTTTAAGAACATGATGATAGAGAAACAATGAACATGCACTGTAAAAGCCATCTTAAGAGAAAAAGGTAAATTTACTAGCCTAAATATGAGAGAGTATCTGGATGCATTTGAAGAGCAAGTGCAAATCCAAGGTTTACCTGATGACGTTTTAGTGAAGTATTTTGGTCGTGTAGTCTCTAGTTCTATACTTGAAAGCATTGAAGTACATGCTAATAAGCCTTGGGAGGATTTTAGGAAAGAACTGCACTAAATGTTTTATCTTGAGGATTTTAGCTAGCATAGCCGTGATGTATTTTTGCAATGGGTAAACTCCTTAAAGAGCAATCAGTCTCTAACTCATCTTCTTGGGGAGTTCATGAGACGATTTGCCCAACTTCCTGAGGAGGATAGAAATGCATTAAATCCTGACCTGATTATTCATTTCCTCAAGAGATTGAGTTGTAAGGATAGAGCTGAGTTAGAGAGAGGAATAGAAGAGCCAGGCAAAAGATATGGTCTTACTGATGATTGGGAAAAAGTGAAATGTGAAATAGAGGCTGTAGCCCAAATGAAGCAAGGACAATCTATTTTGTATGAAAAACCTAATTCTTCTTAGCCTAGGGAAATACCTACTACAGGGCAAACTGACATGCCAATGCATGCAACTATGGCTACGACTAACATTGTAGTTGCCCCTAAAGCTCCAATCGAATTTCAATTAGACACTTTATGTAAACAAATGGAAAATGTTACGAATATGCAGACATCTCTTTCCAACGAGGTTGCCCAATTAAATAATAAAGTATATTCCATGAGTTTAAATGAGCCAAGAGCTAGTAGTCGTGGCATAGGGCAAGCTACACCCATATGGCCAGTTATGCCATAGTATATTCCTCAGCCAATTTTTCTGCCAGCTCCACCTACTCAGTGTGCTGCTCAGCCAACTTTTCAAAGGAACACTGAAAGACAAGGGGCTGGCGGAAAACGGTGTGTTTAGTGTGATAGCCACGAACATGCAACATTTGCTTGTCACGAGTTTAAGAGTGCAAAAGAAAATCAATTAGTAGTTGAGATTGATAGGAAATTGTGTGACTTTAGGTCACAACTTCCTTTAGCCATTATGTGGGGCAAGGGAGGTATGAAAAAGTTGTATGAAAATTTAACGATCTCTAATGCGACTGCTAGTACCTCAGCTACTAGATTAGAACAAGCAGATGATAGGCCTCTTTCGACGGCAAGCCAAAATCCTTATTCGATTGAGGCACTGGTAAGGGCTAGAGATGAAATAATGTGTAAAATAGCATGGCGATCTCCTATTGATCAAGCCTCTGTTTATTCTCACATTGCCAATGTTGAGGAAAAATAGAGATGAGATGATATGCAAGATGATATAGACGAGGGATATAGGAGGATTTGAAGAAGAAAACCTATCTCAAGAGGAGAAAGAAGAATAATTAAAGAAGGGAAGAAACCAACAGAGGAAAATACACAATCACAGGAAAATGAGAATACCCCTAATAAGGATGAAAAGAAGAAAACTGAAAATGAAAATATTCAAAATCAAAATACTAAAACTGAACAAAAAGATGAACAAAAACAAAGTGAATACCCCCCCCCAAGGCTTTCGACTAAGGCGGTGACCAAGGCAGAGACCTTGGCATACCTTGTCATCCGAGTCACCAAAGTCACTGTTGGCACCGTCGGCTACACATGAGGGAGGACCTCGAGGATCAAGGAAGATAGAGGTTCTCGGTACTTCCCAGGAGGTCACCCATCCCAGTATTGTTCCCCCCACAGCTCCCTTAACCGTGACAATCTCTTGCCACTAAGATACACTCTTGTGGTGTCTGAAGAAGGGGAAAGACTAAGGTTGACATTACATTGAACATGTTTTGGTCCCTCAAAGCTTCATTCTTTGCTTTCAAAGCCTATTTTTGAAGCATTTTTGGGTGTCTTTTTGTAAGAGAATGAGAATTACGACCACCACATGCTTGAGAGATGACTCTCCTCCCAACCTTATGCCTGTATATATAGTTGCTTGAATCAATGACAACCACAAATGTAACTAGAGTCCACAAGTGCATGTGCAATCTCCTCCACTCCTTTCATATTTAGGACTAGAGTCTACTAGTGGCTGGAGTGATCTCGTCCACTACTTTTGTACCTTCCACTAGAGTCCACTAGTGGTTGTTGTACTCACCTCTTGAGTTAAGTCCACTGGTCTCAAGTTAACTCACGTTAACTTGAGTTAGAAGGCTCTAAAGCTCTTTGGGCAAAATTCTCTTCCCATGCTCCCCATGGGGATTGAACCCAAGACCTCCTCCTTCACAACCATGAGACTTAACCACTAGGCTTTGTGTATTACTTGAATATGAGAGCACATGAACTTATGCTTGAGTCTACTCTTGAGATCTTCGGTCCTTCAGACGAGTGACCAAACCGTATCCGATTTCAGATCTATCTGAAGCAATCAGATCCTTAGACCATAGACTTAGTTTATTACATTCTTCCCCCCTTGGAAAAGATTTTTGTCCTCGAAAATAAATCTATATATAACAACTGTAGGCAACCCCCGAGCCTCATGTTCTAAAACTGGAAGAACATGGTCATGTTCTAAAACTGGAAGAACATGTCACATCTTTGTGGTGGTGTCCCTGCCGAAATGATTCAAAACGTTGTTTGGTCTTGCACCTTGATGAACTAGGCAAAGTACAAAGTAGTGAATGAATAATAAGGGTGGATCTAAATACATCCCTGGCCAATTCATAGTTTTTGGATGTGCCATCTAGACAAAAACATGTTGTTAAATACGCTTTTGCCGTCAGAACGCATTTAAACTCTATTCGGGTTCTTGGGAGTGGAAGGGGTCTAAATAATCAGAGGCCCTATACTTGATTTCCCAAATCAACTCAATCACATGACCTTTCATTCAAAACAACTCTGCTAATACACTTTCTAACAGAAACTCGGGCTCATTCCAATACAGAATTACTATTCGTATTCCAATCAATACATCTCAGTATACAACGCAAGGATAACCATTACTGTAACGCAGACTTACAGTAAACAACTTACAGAACAGCGATTCAATACTTCACTTAATATAACAATACTGTAACCCAATCTTTACCGCACAGATGCAACAAGCAAACGAAGAGAGAAAAGACACAGTATGACTCAGAGTTTTTCCAAAAACAACACAACGTAACTCCACAGACGTATCGCCCAGACAGACAGTCTGGCGATCTTCTGGTCGTCACCGAAAGTGTCTTTTCATTGCTTTATAAAAAGTTATATCTCTTCGCAGCGACTTCTCAGTTCGTGCGGAATATGAAAAGGAAAAAGGATTTACAATTGCCAATCCGGCGGCTTACACTGGCACGCACGGTGGACTCGAACCCGCAGGTATACAAAATATTACGGTTCCTCTATTATACCTTCTAGATACATTGCTCTAGCTAATTTAAATGTTCGGGCAATTTTCTTTTTTCATGAATCTAACATCTGTTTCAGGACTTCGGGTTCTACTAGTTGAGCATCAGTTATTACTGAACTGGTTGCAATAACCTGGCTTATCAAAATTCCAGCTTGTGTCTGCAGAAAATCTTCCTGCAGATAAAAGTCGTTTGACAGAGCTGCATCTCGATTGACTTTCATGTCTACAATCTATTTATCGACTCGAGAGAGTCTTTCTGCTTGAGCACCCAGTTGATTCTCTCTTCTGTCTAACTCTTGATTCTGAAACTGAATGGTCCTATAATAGGCATCTCTTTCTCTTCTTATCTCTGGTATCTCCTTCTATAGTTGAGCGGTCAGCATCATCTGGCTTTTAAGAGCAGCATTAGATTCATATAGGTTTGCAGTTGCAAATTCTAGCTCCGTATTGGTTTGCTTTAGTAATACCGTCATTTCCTGTCCTTTCTGTACTGCTTCATCCAATTGTGCTCTCGTTTCTCCTAACAATTTGCCCAATGCTATGCGGGCATCCTCTTTATCTTTAACTAGATGCCATAACTGAAGAATTTCGGCATCAGTAGCGCATAATAAATCATCTTTTTGTTTGACTTCAGCCAATGCAGCATCTTGTTGGCTGATTACTGTTTCCTGTTCGTCCAGTCTGGCCTGGAGTTGTTGAATCTGGAAGTGCAAATTATGATTTTCTGCCTTCACCGCATCTATCTCTTCCTGTAACGGAGTAATATCGGCCTCAAGGGTATCAACCTTATGCTGCAAGTCTTGTCAAATATTCTCTGTAATCAATCTAAGTTGCACTGGAAGCTTTTGAGAAAACTGGATTAGCATTCGGCCCATTGATTCTAACTCGGTAAACATGGGGATTGGATGAATGTGGTGAGATGAAGAGGTGGATAAAAGGTGTTGCGAAGATGGGGGAGAGTAATTCGGTGAGGAGGATGAAGCGGCAGGCTCTTCAATTGGCTTCACAGCTATAATGGGGTCGACCAGAGGAATGGGTGGAGAAGTGGGTTTTCAGAGTGTTAGCCGCTTCAGCAAGTTGTTGCGTAGTTACATCAGGTTGGGCCTTTGCAGATGCTACTGCCGTAATCAATTCCTGTAAAAATTCTGCAACAATAAGTTGTGTATCTTCTTGTACCTGTTGTGTGGACTACTGTTGAGATTGTTCCTTAGAAGATTTGTCATCAGAATTGATCACACTTTGCTCTTGTTGGTTGTTTGGAGATGAGTGGGCTGATGAATCATGATGCATCGAAGTAGTTGTGTCGTGGAATGTCTCTTCTTCATGTCCATCTTCTTCATTGTTGTCTGCTTTATCGTTTGCAGTAGACCCTTGCACCTGACTGTCAGACGAACTAATCCTGATGTGTTTTCCTTGTAGGAGCTGGAAGATTTCTTCGTCATCTTCTTCGTCGTCTTCCAGTATCTGAGCAGATTCTTCATGATATAAAACTGGACCTCTGGGTGGTGGTTGTGCTTAAGATGGTCGAAAACAGGAAAGTGATTATGTGCGGGAGACGTGATCGCGGCAAATCTCCTTTGTTAACCTATTTAATAATTGAAACACATTCGCGCTGAATGCGCCGGAAAAAGTAGGAAGCGAAATTGATAGGCTCGCAAGCAGCCATATCAATTACCGAATAGAATGGGCGAGATATCCCATATGTTCGTTTTTGTAAGTTCAAGATGGCTACTAGAAACTGTAACGTTGTTCTTTCAGGTTCAAGGCGACAGAGGATGGCATACTCATTTGAAGAGTGCCTGGGAAACAACTGATTCATCATAGCGATGGGAAGGTTGGGTCCATTCTCTCATCCTTGTGGAGAGAGTCGAAAAGCATCAGCAAATGATTGTAGAGTGATTACAGTACGAAATGACAAAGAGGTAATTCGCCAACTCTGCTACGTAGCAGGTGTGGCAGCGATGGCGGCAATGATTTGAGCGTAAAACGGGTGACATTCCACTGAATGCCAAGGCAATTCAGCAAAATTAGACAACCCACGGACACGCAAGAACTCACTGACATCCTCAGGGAGTCCGTCACGGAAGGTAGCAAAGTTTTCCAGAGCTTCCATGATGCGCACTCGAATAGCAAGCAGACACAAGATTTACAAGAAACACAAAGTTCACAAAGCACGCAGACACTATAGCGATTAACAGCGGAATGCAAAAGATTAAGTAGATATTTGGTAACGAGAGGCGATCAAAAATGCTAATCATCGCGCGATGTTGAGATGATAACCTTCATAACTACGGTGTGCATGCATGAGCAAAACGATAATGCAGGGCGGCTGTTGATCATAATTAGGTATCAAAACGAGGATATTTACGGAGTTATTTTATTAATCACGCAAAACTAAAAAGGAAAAGAAAAGAAAAAAGAAAAAAAATACGGGGGCAACCGCAGAACACTTCAGTGCGAATCAGGCGCTTGATGATACGGCCGCAACTTTGAACCATTTATCACTTTCGGAAGAGGAATTCCGATCAAAGTAGTCAACTAAAAAGTAGTTGGGCCCACTTGTTCAGTAATCCAGTAAGGACCAAACCATCGTTACTTGAATTTTCCAGCAGAACGATTTGATTTTGCATTATAGAACAACACAAGTTTTTTTTTTAATATAAAGGAAGTTCGGCAATAGCCTACTCTCCCGGACTTGAATTAAATTAAGAAACAAAGGTACAATAGAAGGGGACTAGTGCCCACGGGACCCCCCAAACACAAGTTGTCCTACCGTAAAAACTAGAGTTTTAAGATACCGATCATGTGTACGAGCTTGCCGCAACTGCAGTTCTTGAAAAGTCAGAAAACTTTCCCAGCGATGCTCATCTAATTCTCTGAGTGTGTCCAACCGAAATGGTAAAGATTCTTCAGGTAACAATTTCTGAGAGATGGCCACACGTAAGCTTGGTACTACAAGTTCCATTGGTGCAATTGCCTTCATTCCATATGCAAGTTTGAAAGGAGTTAGTCCGGTTGCGACTTTATAAGTAGTTCGGTATGCCCATAATACTGCAGGTAGTAACTGATCCCATCTTTCTGGTGATTCCACAGGCAATTTTCGAAGCATAGTCAACAACGTTTTGTTTATACTTTCAGCTAGGCCATTAGCACGAGGATAATACGGTGAACTGAATTTATGCAGAATCTGAGAAGTGTGTGTAAGTACTCGCATTAAATTGTTGATAAAGTGGGTCCCTTGATCTGTGACAAGTTCCAAAGGTAATCCATAATGTGGGAATACATCCTTCATTAGACATTTTGCCACCGAAACAGTTGTGGTGGACCGTAAAGCCCAAGCTTCTGCCCATCTTGTAGCATACTCTGTGCATCTCAGAATATATCTGTTGTTGCTAAGGATTGTTGGAGGTGTTATTGGTCCAATAAAGTCAAGACCCCATTTTTGAAAAGGTTCTAAAGGTAAAACAGGTTGTAGAGGGAAGAAATGGCGTTGTAAAGGCTATCCAGATTGCTGACAATTGTCACATTGCTGCACAAATTGAGATACATCTCTGTACATAGTAGGCCACCAGAGCCCACTTTGCAGAATTTTTCGGTGTGTTAAATCTTCTACAAAATGTCCACCGGAGGGTATGGAATGTGCTAGAGCGATTACTGAGTTTACTTCATGTGGAGGAATACAACGAAGTAAAACCCCAGTGTGATCCATATAATATTACTCTCCGGCAATCAACTGGAATCTGCGACTGTAAACTGCAATTTTTCGGCGCATTGCAGAGGAAGTTTGAGAAGGAAGACATCCATCAGTAAGAAAGGTTAATAACTGATCATAGTAAGTAGGTGTCACAGGAGGTTGTGCAGATTCATCATTAGTCATTTTAGTAACATAAATAGCTGGTGTGGTGTCATCAACACCGATCGGAGCTTCATCGGAATCTAACCGAGAGAGAAAATCTACTAATGCATGTGCAGTGTCGAGTCAATGAATTACTTCATAATCGAATTCTTGTAACAATAAAACCCAACGTGCCAAGCGGCCACCTAAATGCTGCTGCCGAACCAGATATACCAGCGCAGCATGATCTACATGAAAGACGAATTTTCGGCCTAGTAAATAATGCCGGAATTTCTTTACAAAATACACCAAACCAAGACATTCTCTTTCAGTGACTGAATAATTCTTTTCAGCAGGAGCAAGCCTTCGACTTGCATAATAGAGAGGCCTAAACCACTTATCAATTTGTTGCATTAAAACACTTCCAATGGCTATATCTGATGCGTCTACAAAAACATGAAATGGGTGTTCCCAATCAAGAGGTTGTAGAATTGGAACCTGCGTTAATGAACCTTTTAGATGATCAAATGCAGTTTGACATTCCGATGTCCAATCAAACTGTCGAGGAGTACTAGTGATTATCCGATTCAGGGGTATTGCCAAATGGGCAAGCCACCGTAAATGTCGATTATGCCACCTGACTTGACCCATGAATCGCATGACTTCTTTCGGTGTAGTAGGCATAGGTGCTTCTAACACGGCTGCAATTTTGTCGGGATCAACTTGTATGCCCTGTGCAGATACAATGTGGCCAAGAAGTTTACCACAAGAAACCGCAAAAACAGATTTGGTGGGGTTCAGACAGAGTTGATATTCTCAGCATTTTTCAAAGCAACACCGTAAATGATACAGGTGTGCAACCATCTTACCGAATAAGGAGAAATCATCTAGATATACTTGCATAAAATAAGTAAGATAGGGTGAGAAGATTTCCTACATACATCGCTGAAAGGTACTAGGAGCATTTCTTAATCCAAACCACATGATTGTGCAAGCAAAAACACCCCAATTCGTAATAAATGTTATTTTCGGTATATCTTGCTCAGCCATTCGGACCTGGTTATAACCATTATAACCATCAAGAAATGAATACATTTCATGCCCAGCCACTCTGTCCAGCATGGTGTCAAGAAATGGAAGATGAAATGGATCAGGTACAGTGGCTGCATTCAATATCCGGTAATCGACATATATTCGGAGCTGCTTGTTTTTCTTTGGTACGATTACAATCGGGGAGATCCATTCAGCATGCTTAATAGGTACAATGAATCCTACCTTTAATAAGCGATCAAGTTCTGCTTTGACCTGTGCTGCATAGTTAGGGTTCATATGGTAGCTAGGTTGTTTAATCGGTTTTGCTTCAGGTTTGAGTACGACCCTATGTTGATAGATGTGAGGGTCTAGACCTTTCATATCACGATAATCCCATGCAAAAACATCAGAGAATTCACGAATAAATTGGATCAAATCTGCTTGAAATGCTTCAGATAATCCTTCCTTTATCTTGACAGGTCACGGGTTTACTTCATCTCCCAAATTATAGGTGATTAACTGATCTTCGGGAACATAGAATTGACAAGGTTTGCCTGGATTTTCAGCTGACTGTAAAAGATGTTGTAGAACGGTTTCATTCATAGCAATAGTATCTTCTGTCTCCACTTCTTCGGTTACAAGCACCACTGTACAGGCTGCCGGACTCCAGTTATCTACAATAGATTGCAGATCTACAGTGCCTAAGGAAATCAGATCTTCATTGTTCTTTAAAAATGCTTCTTCTTCATCGTTAGATAAGCCATCCAACATATGGACAGGCTCTGCTACATATGGTCTAGCATGTAATTCACAGGGCTGAATGGCATCAAGTTTAACAACATATTTATGATGATTATCCTTAAATGTTAGTTCTTGTGCTGACCAATCCTGTATAACCTTAGCCTGTTTTAACCAGGGTCGTCCGAAAAGGAGGTTATAATCAAGACTAGACTCTGGTAGTTCTAAGACTACAAAAGTCATCTTAAACGTTGTTCCCTGCAAAGTTATCGGAACATTTCTTACAAGTCCTACTGGGTGAACTCTGGATTGATCGGCCATTCTTAAGAAAAATTGAACAGGCTCGATTTTCGTCCATCCCAACTTCTTACAAAGTGCTGCAGTAGCTATGTTTACACCAGACCCACCATCAATTAGTACTTGAGTAATCTTGTAATTTTTGTACCATACCGTAATCAAGGGGACCGAATGATCCATCGTAGAATCAGTTTTCGATTGTACCGTTGCTGTCGCTGGAATGCAGGAAGATCCAGGACTGAGCTGTTGTTGGATTTGCTGCCAAACTCCTGGTACTAGTGCAAGTAACTGTCCAAGAGGAAGAGTAATGGATGCTTTAGATAAAATTTCCCATGCTTGATCTGCGTGACTTGTACTTTTCATCGATTCTGAAGATGATGCATTTGTTACTGGGATAGAATTTTGTTCCTGCGATCCTTCTTTTGGCAGTGGAACTTGGGTCACCCGAATTGGAGCTGAGAACACTGGAGGTTTGGTGGTGGTCCATTGGCTAGCTTTATCATACATTCTCTATTGTTCACGGATGCCAGGTTCAAATACCTCAGCTGTTGGTTGCAACTGCTTATCGGACCTGGTCTGGATTACTGTAGCTTGTGTTTCTATTGGTGTGATATGAACCATGTTGGTCATCAGGTTCTGACGCTCTTTCTTTCTCTTATCATATTCGGATGCATCTTTACAAAATCTTCGAATGTGACCCAATTCACCACAAAAATGACAGCGAGGGGATGGCAAAGAATTACCTTCCTGTGATGTTCCTGTCTGCCATCGATTTGTATTGTAATTTGTATTGTGCTGTCCACGATAATTTCTATATCCTTGCTACTGATTAATTCTCATCTGAGGTGGTACATAATGAGTGGCTGACTGCCCAGGTTCTTGTATAATAGCATTTACGGTTGTTGGTCCCTGCACTTTGGCGTTATAAGCACAGTTTTCGGTGGAATGTCCGGTTGTATTGCAGATAGCGCAATACATCTGATTAAGGGCACATGTGACACTAGTATGCCATGGATTCTTGCACTTAGTGCAGTACATTTGTCTAGTCGGATCCTCTGCAACACTTTTAATGGCTTTTAACCACTCCAAATCTTCGGTAAAGCCTCCAAACTTATGCTCGAGCTTCAAAGCCATTGCAATAACCGCATCTAATGTCATAGCTCCCACACAACGGATGATCATAATCTGTTTGAGCTGCGGAGTTAACCCATTAATAAACCACTGAGTGATGACATCATCCAGTAAATTAGCATGTGCTGGCGGTAGTTGTCTCAAATGAGTTCTGAATAGGGTGGCATATTCCTGTACTGTTTGATTCAACTTTTGTCTATTGTTCTGCAGGTAATCGAAAATTTCGGCAGGATTCTTGTTTAGCCGGAATCTCTGCAAAAACGCATCCCTTACCGCTTCATAGGTACCGAAATGGTTGATATCATACTCTGTAAGCCACCTGGTGGCTTCATTAACTAGTGTTGACTGGAATACTATGGCCATGTATGCCGGATCGGATGGATGATTAAGTACTGCATAACTAATTTCAAAGGTACGTACATGAGCATCAGGATCATCACCTGGAAATCCACCGAATTTTGTGTAGGTGACTCCTGTTGGAAACGGACGAGGTGGAAGTAGTTGTTGCTGTTGTTGTTGTTGTTGTTGTTGTTGTTGTTGTTGTTGTTGTTGTTGTTGTTGTTGTTGTTGTTGTTGTTGCCCACTCATGTTGGTACTCTTACTATTTCCTGAGCTCTGAGGATGTGCTTCCGGTTCTTCAGAATCTGTATGATTAGACTGCTCTCCTTCCGGTTCGAAAATAGCGCTTAACCTCTTACAAATTTCTAATTCGAATAGCTTATCCTCTTTTGCGGTATCAAACATAGGCAAACTTGCTCCGAACAGTGGTGTCTGGAATGAAGATTCACCGGGAAGTATAGCACTATCACTGGAAAATTGTAAATTTTCTCTATCCGTAGAGAGATTTGAATTTTGATCAGACGGTGTCGGATCAACTACATACTGCGTTCTTGTGGACTCCGAAGTTACTATCTCTTCTGCAGATTGCACCGAGATTTCACCGGAATTGATAGGAATTGCAGTATGTTCCATCGGAACGATACCGGAATCACTACTAATATGCTTCGCTTCTTCGACGACCAGACCTAACCGATCCGCGCTTCTTCCTCTTGGGGGTGTCCTTCGCAAATTTGGTACCACCCAAGGTTGTTTGTACTTCGGATACAACTCGCCGGACCGAGTAACCGGCATATAGCACCTTTGCTACACTTGCGTGCTACTCTATCTTACTGTCAATTCACAATCTATGGTTACCTTCCCACAATCACTGTGCAACACTCTGTTGCCACTTTCCGATAATTACTTTGCAACAATCTATTGCCACTTTCCCATAACTAATATGCAACATTCTGGTGCCACTTTCCCACATACGGCGCCAGTGTTAAACGCGCTTTTGCCGTCAGAACGCGTTTAAACTCTATTCGGGTTCTTGGGAGTGGAAGGGGTTTGAATAATCAGAGGCCCTATACTTGATTTCCCAAATCAACTCAATCACATGACCTTTCATTCAAAACAACTCTGCTAATACACTTTCTAACAGAAACTCGGGCTCATTCCAATACGGAATTACTATTCGTATTCCAATCAATACATCTCAGTGTACAAGGCAAGGATAACCATTACCGTAACGCAGACTTACACCAAACAACTTACAGAACAGCGATTCAATACTTCACTTAATATAACAATACCGTAACCCAATCTTTACCGCACAGATGCAACAAGCAAACAAAGACAGAAAAGACACAGTATGACTCAGAGTTTTTCCAAAAACAACACAACGTAACTCCACAGACGTATCGTCAAGACATACAGTCTGGCGATCTTCTGGTCGTCACGGAAAGTGTCGTTTCATTGCTTTATAAAAAGTTACATCTCTTCGTAGTGACTTCTCAGTTCATGCGGAATATGAAAAGGAAAAAGGATTTACAATTGCCAATCCGGCGGCTTACAATGTGAACTAGGTGGATTCTAATTACTAGTCCATTTCTAGGCACAATTGGTGCTTGAACTTAGTAATGAAAGTGGATTCAAATGAATTTGATTTGGATTACTTAAATTTTGGTTGTCTCAAACATCTAGCTGGGATGTTTGTACAATGGTTAACTTTGATTCAACAGTTACTTGATTTTTCTACCCGACTAGAGGACTACTTTGTCTTAATGAGTTTAAAAATCCTATGTATATTGTAGGAGAAAGTTTACCATTTCGGTGGAGTCAACCATACCAACTTGACCAATACAAATTCAAAATGAGAACTGTCCAACTTAGGAAACTTTCTCAAAGACTTTTAACTAAAAGTTATTGGGAATTGTCAATCTGATGAGCGATTCCTAACTTCAATGTAGGTATGCTAATAACTAGAAGCAAACTCACATCAATAAGTCAATCTTGGATTTGTTATCTTTTGAAGGGTGAATATGTTATTATACAGAACATCTATCTAGGATGTTTAAATTAGTTATCTAGTTCCAATCAGTTGGCCCAAGACTTTTGCAAAAGGAATCAGATACTTTATCTGAGTCAATTCCAAAAGATTTGGAAAGCGGAAGGAAACAACTAAAACTCTACATAAGTAATTCAAAATTCTATGATCTAAACTTGCTATGAGTCAAGTACTTGATGGCTTATGACTTTAACTTTTGAACGATCTATTTCAACAGATATTTGAAGCATTTTCTATATCTTTAGGAGAAATAAGCTGGATTCTCAAAAAGATGCAAAGAATATCAAAAAACATCATCCAACCACATGATACTAGTGTGGCAATTACCAGCAGTGTGTCGACCCACTGAGGTTCTGTTGATGAGTTTTTACTCAAACAATGCTTCACTTGAGACTAAGTTCAAGTCACATTCAGTCTTTCTGACTCCTTATCGTGAATGCAATTCTTGTGCATTTCTTTGAGTCAAAAGAGTGAATTTACCAAGTTATACTAGGAACTTGATACTTGACTTAGTCAATAAAATCCTTGGTTGAAAAGATCAACTAAAAATCAAAGTCCAACTTTTTTCAAAAATTTATCAAATATTTCTGATCGATAACACTTAAGCTTGAAGTGTTCTTAGAGGATCTTGGAAGTTACTTACTTCATAGCTTCAGTTTACTTGATCTTGAAGTTATCTTAAGATATTACTTTTATCCTTCTTGAATGAAAACTTATAGTTGGAATTTTTAATTCCCTAGAAGGTCAATTCTAACTTCAAAATCCATTCTCAGACTAGAAGATAATTATCATCCACGGTCTGACGTCCCATACCGACTTTCCTACATCAATCTAAGTATAAAATCTGGTGTCCCATACCACCCTATTTTATATTCACATTAATGTGTGCATGACATTTATCCTAAAGTCTAAAAAATTCTTCTTTACTAGGGTTTTCAATTAAAAACCCATTAGAATTCCAAGTACTTGAATTTTCTCAAATTCAAGTTCAGTTGGTTTATTCTTGACCAATTTTGTAGTGACAAGAGCTTTTCACTTCTTGTCTTTAGATTCCTTTCTTTACTGATGCTTTAGGTACCTACCCCGGGGACTTTATCAGAATCTTTCTACTGCTTAAGTCTTAAGCATCCGCTCATGCTTTCTGGATTTGTACGAAAATCCTTTTAAGGATAGGCAAACATTATGTTTTACCTTCCACAGACTTAAATACCATCTTCACGGTTGCAGACTACATACTTGGAATATTTACACTATTCAAACTTGGAATAGCTTACTATTTTGATTGCCAATACTTGGGAAAACTTCACAATAGTTCCAATTGCAATTATCTTGGACAACCATGGCCAAGATTGATCAAGTCTTGTTGATCATGCGATAATAATAAAGACTTTGTCTTTATCATTAAGATCTCTTGAACTTTTCTAAACTTTTTTGGCATACCTGCAGGATTTTAGAGACCTTTTCCTAACTTAAGTCCAAGCATATATTGATGCCTTTCAGATTCCAAAGCGAAGAATCTTTGATATACCTCTAGGTTATATCACTATTTGGACTTGAGTACCAATACTTGAGGTTTGGAATTGCTAGGGAACTACTTACTGATTAAAGAGTTTGAAGAACTTCATGCTTAATACGTGGAAGAATGTTATTCTTCAAAGACTTGAGATTCCTTCTAGGGAATAAAATATCTTGAGCAAATGATTCATCTTGGAATCTTTTGCAATGTTGGAATGATATTTGAAATAAATCTTTCAACCAATATCCAGAAAATTTACTGATACAATTGTATTCATTTCTTAAGTATCAAACTAGAGGCTAAGTATCACCTTTTGGATATGGTTTCCCATGCCACTATGAAAGTTTACACTTGAACTTTCATTTATGTGATATTGACTCCTAGTCTTGAGTTTGATACAAGATTCATTATTATTGGTCAATCTTGAGATGTTACTAGAGTCCTTTAAACATATTTAACTAATCAAATTTATGTTTAAATTCCAAGCATCTATTGATGATTGATCCAATAGTAATGCAACTATGAACACATAACTTTGAACTTTATAGCTTATTTAGGAAAAGTTCATGGATTGGAGATCCATTTCTTGGAACTTTCTATTCCTAAATGAAAAGTTCACACTTCATTTCTTAGCTAGTTACATCATTTACCACAGATGCAACTCTAGAACCAAACATCCTCGTAGACATCAAAAATCAATTGATTTTGAGGTTCAACCTTTGATTTCCATCACTCCTTGAGATGAGATCAAATGAAAACTTATAAAAGCTTCATAGTTTTTCTTGGCACCTTCATAATAGAACATCATCATTCTTTGGTCCTATCATATAGTATGAATTTATGTGTATTTTGGGAAGAGTTCATGAATCAATTAAGATCCTCAACTTGGAACATCTACCTTCCCAAAAATAAATTCATCTCGAACATGGTAGGAGAATTATCTCACATGAAATAGAAGGCTTGACTATTTCATTTTAGTGTTTCTCTTTTAGGAAATATCTCAATTTCTAAAAGTCACTTACAGAGGTTTCATCGTGAGATACGAATCTTGAAACCACAAAGAAACTTTTTAGAACTTTTGATATCTTCTAGATAGAAGAGTGCTCATGGAACTTGGAACCATAGTTGAAAATATCATCCAATCTTGGGATGCTTGAGAAGTTACATAAATTATGTAACTAATCAACTAAACCAATGTACGAGAATGAGAATTACGACCACCACATTCTTGAGAGATGACTCTCCTCCCAACCTTATGCCTGTATATATAGCTGTTTGAATCAATAAGGGCCACAAATGTAACTAGAGTCCACAAGTGCATGTGCAATATCCTCCACTCCTTTCATATCTACGACTAGAGTCTACTAGTGGCTTGAGTGATCTCGTCCACTGCTTTTGTACCTTCCACTAGAGTCCACTAGTGGTTGTTGTACTCACCTCTTGAGTTAAGTCCATTGGTCTCAAGTTAACTCACGTTAACTTGAGTTAGAAGGCTCTAGAGCTCTTTGGGCAAAACTCTCTTCCCATGCTCCCCATGGGGATTGAACCCAAGACCTCCTCCTTCACAACCATGAGACTTAACCACTAGGCTTAGTGGATTAATCTTTGGTCCTTCAAACGAGTGACGAAATGGTATCCAATTTCAGATCTGTCTCAAGCAATCAGATCCTTAGACCATAGACTTACTTCATTACACTTTTTGGAGCCATTTTGGAGTACTTTTGCACATAGTTCTCTTCACACAGGTCCGTGAACATCAAGAAGAGTGTTCTTTGTACTTCTCTGACAATAAATATCAACCTTTGGGGCTGTGTTTTTCAGCCACACTCGCAAAACTACAAGTTTTTGGAAAGGTTTTCAGTTTTGGTGGGACTAGCCGCTGCAGATTTATGCAGCTTTTCAGCCAAAAACATCAGAGTTGACAGACACTTGCCGGAGTTATTGGCTAGTTTTGGGCTGTGCATTCAGCCTTTTAGTGTCATTTTATTGCATATATTGAGCACATACACATCATGTATGCTTCTGTAGATACCACTTATGTACGTCCATGTGGTCATTGATATAGCGGTTACATTCTTTGCATAAAGCCTTTTACATTTGATAAAGAGGGTTCTGGTGAGGTTTTCTTAACTAGGAGACACCTAGATGACACGATCTCTTCGGTGATGCAGGTGCAAGACTTACCTAGCCTCGCCATAGGAGATGTATGATAGTTGTTCATAGGTGCTCGATAAGCCTAGTTGGCTTCTATTGGGTAACTGATTATATGCAGTGGAGTTAGTGATTCACTATGCAGGCAAACATGTCAGTACTTGCAGTTTTATGATATTTCGACACTGGTCATACGCTCATTTTGCAGAGGATACTCTGGCAAAATTTTTCCAGATTTTTGGTTTTGTCAACTATATAGTGGTCGATTTACTCCTTGATACAGTTATTCGTTGGTGTTCGGACTCTTCTAGCTCCATTATCATTCCATTCAGTTATCTACCATCATGGCGTCAGAGGTCTCAGGAACATCCGATGGATCAGGGTCTAGTGCTAGTGTTCTGAAGAGGAGCTATAACTTGTAGGGAAAAGACCATTTTGAGATCGGAAAATTTGATGGCACAAACTTTGCTCTATGGAAGAATCAAATTAAAGATGTGCTGATTCAAAGGACGCAATGGAAGCCAGTAAATGGGATTTCAAAGAAGCCTGCTGACATGGATGAAGATGATTGGGATGAGTTAGATAAAATGGCCAAGTCTACCATTTGCTTGCACCTGGCAAATAACGTTTACTTTACTGTATTAGACTTTGAAAGTGCAGAGGAGCTTTGGAAGAAGTTATGCAATACAGAAAGAGACGGCATCAAATTAAGTGTATCTGATGGGAAAATTATATGACCTTCGTATGAAGGACACAGATAATGTTGCTGCTCATCTAAATGAGTTTGATGCTATATTCTCCCAGTTAGAGGATCAAAAAATGGATATGGATAATGAAATGAAAGCAGTATTGCTGTTATGCACCCTGCCATCATCATGGGATACATTTTGCACAGCTATTAGCAATAGTGCACCTGGTGGTAAACTTGTCTATGATGACATATGTGGAGCACTCTTGAGTGAGGAGATTCGTAGAAAATCTATGGTTGGCACTCAGAGTGGAGATGCATATAATGTTCGTGATTCTTACGAAGGAAAGAATCAGCAATGTGGTAGGAGCAAGAACAAGGAAAAGAATGGTCAACAAAATAAAAGTAGAAGTAAATCAAGGAAGAGGGATAACGAATGCCATTATTTTCATAAGAAAGGACATATGAAGAAAGAGTGTTATGCTTTAAAGAATGCTAAAGGTAATGGACAGAACGTTGATGGGCATATTAAATAGTTACCTGCACCATCTACTTCGACAGTGAAGATTGAAGAAATTAATGCTATTTCTGATGATGTTGGTGTGTTGACACTTGATAGTATTGTGCCATCTGAGGTGCTTAGAGTTGATTCTCTTTCCCACACATGGCTGCTAGATTCTAGTGCTTCTTTCCATGTGACACCACACAAAGAATGGTTCTCTAATTATGCATCAAAGTCTCTTGGTACTGTGAGACTTGGTGACTCTTACCAGTGTGATATTGTGGGGATTAGAGATGTGGTTGTGCAATGCATTGATGGTTCAAAATTTACTATGCATAATGTACACCATGTACCTTAGTTATCACGCAAAGAAGAATAATTAAAGAAGGGAAGAAACAAATAGAAGAAAATACACAATCACAAGAAAATCAGAATATCCCTAATTAGGATGAAAAGAAGAAAACTGAAAATGAAAATATTCAAAATCAAAATACTAAAACCAAACAAAAAGATGAACAAAAACAAAGTGAAGAGAAAGGGAAAAAGAAAGGAAGAAGAGCTCCACGAGAAATAATGATATCAGAGCTCGAGAAGAAGAACGATGCTAGGAAAATCCTGAATGATATACTTCTAAAAAGTCAAGTAACAATGTCCCTTGAACAAGTGTTTTCAATATCGAAACCCGAGTTCAAAGATAGTTTTATTCGACTAATTAGGAGGAGAAAATTTCCACTACCACAAGACAAAGATATGCAAGATGTGGCATAAGAAACTCTAGCAATGAATGATGTTGTAACATTAAGTGATAGTGATTATGAAGAAGATGAAGAGTTTATGACTGGGAGTGTGAATAGAAATTTGTTAGGACCAATTTAACCTGATGAGGAAATGTTGAAAAGTGAAAGTAAATTTAACACAACCTTCTAGGCACGAGGAATGCCATAAGTGAAAATTAGGATTGGAGATGAAAAAGATTCATGTTTAGCTCTGGCTCTCATTGACTCGGGCTCAAAGATAATTGTTATCTCAAAGAAATTTTTTGATAAGTTTAGATGGCCAATTGACAAAGAGCACGGCTGGAGGATGAGAAGAGCTGACAATGGCTCTGGGATTTTATTAGGTGCATGCGCACATGTGCGTATAATGATAGGTGGTGTTCGAGAAGATTTTTCATATGAAGTAATTCTCGAGCAGCCACATATAGCTGAGCTGAGAATGGAAACAAAGCGATGAATGATGGGTCAACATATGAAAGAATTCGATCTAAATCTAGGATGTTTTCTTTGCAAGTCATGACAGTCTGCCCAAATCATTCAAGAAATAGAAAGAATTTATGGAGAAACCCCATTGACTTGAACAGTCATGTGTGCGAAGATTCACCGATTGTTAGAGAATATGGGGCATACTATGACCAAAATTTATGTTAGATTCCACTATTGAGTAGGACATTAGTGGACATTGTTTTGATGTCTCGCATGACGATGTACATAATTTAGAAATTTTTTTAGTTTCTACTCCTACTACTAGTTCACAACTTATTACAAAAGAAAACCTTACAAAAACATTCAAAAAAGGAAATGAAAAATATCTTAGGAATTTAGGATTAATTTTATCGGATGAAAATACTGAATGTATAATTGAACTCTCAAGAAGTACTACCTTGTTAGAAGAGCTTGAAACTGCTTCCCAAGAAAAACTAGAATCAAAATTGATTATTCTAGACTCTATTCAAGAATATGATTTTATTACTAATTTCATCCTAGAACATGAAATTAACATTGAAACTAAATATAAAACTATCGAAAAGAAAATCAAGCATGTAGTTCAACCCTTACCTAAAGTTAGTCATGATATATTTGGACAAGTATCTGAGGACCCTATACTTAGAGACCGATCTAAGATAGGTCACATGTTTATAGAGGAAACCAAGAAATATATTAAATTTAGAGATGAAGTTCTTTTAGAGATAGAAAAAGATCAGTTTAGAAAGATGATCGTACGTCATGGAAAAGTGTTTTCTTTATTCCCACACGAAATAGGATGTGTCGATCCAAAGCTTGTAGCTCCGATGATTATTTTTATTGTACCACACATTCCTTGGAATCTTCGATCGATGCCAGTCCGAAAGGTGCATTTACCTAAGCTAATAAGATTGTTAAAGGAGAAGATTGCCATGAGAATCTTGGAACCATCATCATCACCTTCTTCCAATAGGCGGTTCACGGTATCGAAAAAGAACGAGAAGCTACATTTTATTCAGGATCTGCAACCTGTGAATAAAGTCACTATTAGGAATGTAGGAACAGGTCCTATTGTAGATGAGCTTGCCGAGGCCTTTGTTGATCATTCCATCTATTCAATGGGAGACCTGTACTCAAGATATCATCAGTTTCAATTAGCTATTGAAAGTCGAGATGTGACCACGATGAAAACTCCTTTGGGTCTAGTACGTATGTGTACTTTACCACAAGGATTGATGAATTCTATGGCACACATGATGAATGCTATGAACCTGGTCTTACATGACTTTATCCCCAAAGTGAGAATGCCTTTTATTGATGATATTCCAATAAAAGGGTGTGTGGAAAAAGAGAAAGATGAGACTTTAGATTCATCTAGTTGTAGAAAGTTTTCTGATTGTGAAAAGATCTTTCAAAGGTTTGAGGAGGTTGGACAGACTTTCTCTTTAGAGAATTCTACTTTTGGTGTTAACGAAGTGCTGATAGTTGGACATTTATGCGGACATTATGGTCGTAGGCCTTACCCAACAAAAGATGATGTTATTAGTAGAATTTCTGAGAGATGTCGCAATGTTAGTGACGTAAGGAGATTCTTAGGTGCATGTGTCTTTCATGTCATCTGGATCCCTCACTTTTCTCATGTTGCGAGGCCACTTTATGATTTGTTACCAAAGAGAAAGAAATTCTATTGGAGTGATGAGCATACTAGAACATTGAGACATCTGAAGCATTTGCTTATCAATGCTCCAATCTTGAAATGTATTTATTATTCAAGAAATAAGCTTGTAATCCTAACCATTGATACTAGTCCTATTGGTATAGGCTGGGTCATTGGATAGGATGATGAGAAGGAGCAAAGATATGCAGTTCGCTTTGGAGTGAAAATCTTACATCATACTCAAAGAAATTATCCTCAGATTAAAAGAGAGCGATGGGGATTAGTTACTGCTTTAAAAACAGATAAGGAATATTGTATAGGAGCTGATGTAATAGTAGAGACTGATTGTCTTCCATTAGTTGGATTAATTGCTAACTGTTCATCTCCAAATATTGCTATGTTATGATGGATTGCCTTTATTAAGTTTATTAACCCTACTTTTATACATATTGCTAGAAAGCATAATACTGTTGCTGATATGCTCTCACAAGCAAAATTTGATGATGATAGAGAAGCAATGGATAATTATATAAACTTAATTTATTATGAGACATTTACTTTCGTGTATGAAATACTTAGAGAAAATGACTATGAGGGAGAATGGAAGGATATAGGAAATTATCTGAGTACGTTTCAGCCTATTCCAAGCTGGTCATCAAGTCGATTCTGAAACATCAGGAAGAAGTCTTTTAACTTCTTCTTGAAAGATGGATATCTTTGGTGACATGCTAAAGGGAAGGTGAGAAACCCGCAAAGAGTGTCAGGCTTAAAAAACTTTCAAGTGCAAGTTATGAAAGAAATGCATGAAAACTTATGGGCTGGTCATAAGGGTTTTGTAGCTACGTATGAGAAGATTCGGGAAAGTTACTACTGGTCAAGGATGTATGTAATTGTAAAAGAATTTGTGAGCACTTGTTCTACGTGCCAGCTACATTCCTCAATCAAACATAGAGACCCCTTACATCTGATCTATACGCCTTGTATTCATTACAAGTGGGTAGTCGACCTTGTGAGTATGCCTAAAAGCAATAGTGGGATGAGGTACATTGTACTTGCACGTTGTCGGGATGAAATCCCGTAGGGAATGTGCACTAATTTTTTTCAAAAGTTCATTGTTTTATAAGTTTTGTGTGATGTTTTGATTGAAGAGGGTATATTTTGTGCATGATTTGACTGATTTGATTGCTTGTGTGATAAGAAGCCATGTTAGAGATGTGTGTTAGAACCGTGCATGTAAATAACTGACATTAGACCCATGAAAACCTTAGGTTTGACCCTTGAAACTGATTGGAAACAGGAGTTTACCCCATGAAAAATGAACTTGAACCTTGGAAATCCTTGGAGTTTAGGTCCAAATTGTAAATAAACCCTTAGATTAATGTGTTTGAGTTAATTGTGAGCAAACCCCTAACTTCTCCGATTAAAAACCCTAGGTTAGACCCTTGAAATTGGCGTTTATCCTAGGTCAAACCCTTAAAATTAATTAATTTGTGTATATAGTGTGAGACCAAACCTTAGTATAGGAAAAATAAAAAGGAAAAAATCAAAAATAGAAACAAGTGATGTGATTTCCCAAAAATAGCAAATGAACATGCAAGGTGGTCTTGAAATAGAAAGTTGGTTAACGAGGTTAGAAGTTTCTAGAGGAAAGTCCAAGAGGGGGAGGCCTATAAATAGATGGCTAAACTCATTTGTTCCTCCTCGCGGATTTTGATTGTGGAACTTCTTTCCAGGTTCGGTCCATTGATGATTTTGGAGATTATATGAAGTGAAGAAAGTTATTGAAGTGATTGCAAACTATTGAAGTAAACAGCCCTCGTGGATCTTCTTGGTGCATCTATTCTCCAGGTTTGTGTGGATTTTGAAGTAAAGAGCAGCAAAGTGAAGAGTTGAAGAAAAGCTTGGAACGAAGAAAAGTGAAGGAAGGATCCATCCGCAAAGACCAAAGACGAAGATCCTGGGCGCCTTTTCGCACTGTAGCGAAAGGCCTAGTTCATATCCGGCCAATCTGCACTGTAGCGGCGGCATACATTTGTATTCACCTGTTCCGCACTGTAGTGGATTTTTGTATCACTGATCCGCATTGTAGCAGGGATCTTTGTATGATTCAGAATTTATTGGACGACTTCAGCGGCATTTGACTTCTGTGCATCAGTGTTGTATCTAATTTGTCTCGTCTTTGATGCCTATGGTCCCACGCGTACGCACGCACATCTCGTCACTTCTGAGGGGCAGGGGCCCTACGACGATCGCCACACTCCAGAGAGTTTAGGCGAGGCACCCAGCGCACAGACACGCCACCCACTCCTTGAGAAGAAAGACAGGAACCTCGGCATCAGATAGAGACTCCAGGTACCAGCATTTCATGTTATTTGATTTTTTTTGCATTGCTTCACATACACTGCTGAAACAGAAAGATTGTCCTGCTGCTTGAGTTTGAGCATCCACACTTTGCATTAGTTTAGTCCATACGTGTGAGCACTTTTTTTTCCGCTTAGACTAGGGATTTTCCGATTTTATAGCTTAGACAAAACGTTAGAAAAGTATCATAGAGAGAGGGAAAATACATTGAATTTTCGAATTGGAATTAGCCAAAGAGTGCTTAGACTGACCGCTATCTCCTGGCTCGTGACTCATCGAGCCTCTTCTCTAATCTCTTCTCTGATCTTGGAGAGATAGTAGAGCCACTTACACTAGACCTCGTGCTATGTTCTAGGATAGAGCAGAGAAGAGAGATGGAGGATATATTCAAGGAATTAGTAATAGAGAAGCAGGGGGCTCGCGTAGTCCAAGCGGTATTGAGAGAAAAAGGAAAGTTTACGAGCTTGAACGTGACCAAATATTTGGATGTTTTTGAGGAACAGGCAGGGATCTATGGTTTACCTGAAGAAGATTTTGTGCATTATTTCACACAGGTAGTTTCAGGGACTATCCTAGCTTCTATTACAGCGCATATTGCAAAGCCTTGGGCCGAATTCAGAAAAGAATTGCATAAGTTGTTTTATTTGGAAGATTTTTCCCAACACAGTAGAGAAGGGTTCTTGCGGTGGATAAGCTCTCCGAAACCCACTGCATCCCTCACTCATCTTTTAAATGAGTTCCTGAGAAGACATGAGCAGCTTCCACAAGCCGATTTAGATGCATTAAAGCCGGATCTAGTTATTTCTTTCCTCAGGATCTTAAGTCCTAAAGACAGGACTGAGGTTGAGAGGAGGATAGAAGAACCTGGAAAGAGATTTGGATTGACTGAAGACTGGGCTGTAGTGAGGAGAGAAGTGGAAGCGGTTGCCCAAATGAGGCAACGCCAAGCGGTGTTATATGATAGACCTGCAGTGGTAGCTCCACAACTGCCTAGGGAGGCTCCACTTCCAGCAGTTCCGAATGTGCCTCCTGTCATGGACACAAAGGAAACCATCTAAACCTTAGATTCCATGTCAATTTCTATATCTCATTATTGGATCAGATTTTGGAGAAACTAATGCATCCATTGCGCCCGGAACGTGCCAAAACCCCAAGATCGACTGTCTATTTGCTGAATTCTGACACCCGGAGGTCCTGATTCAAATCGATGACATCATGATGACATCATCAAGTCGCAACCGCCCTTGAAAACCTATATAAGGAGGGGTTGGCCACATTCATAATCAGTCTTGCCAATACCAGTCTTGGGAGCTCAAGGAGTCATGACTGCCAAGTAAGTACTCTTCAAGTTCCAGTTCTAGTTCTTGTCTTGTTCCTTGTTCTAGTCTAGTTCTTGGACATACTATCTTGTCCCCTTGTAATCTCGTAGTATGAGATCCTGTCGAGTTCTTTCGTGTATCCAGTTCATCTCCCAGAAGGGAGTTCTTGTAATCCAGATATCTTGTCTCATACTTACGATCCCGGGTTCTGGGATCTCCTTTATCATCTCTAGTTGAGTTATTCATACCTATCAGTCCCGGGTTGTGGGACATCTTGTATTAGTCACGTATTCTTGTATCATTTCCCCTTCGTGGGTGATCTTGTAATCAGAAGTGTATTTCCGAAATCTTGTCTATTGTAGTCAGAGAGCACAATCTAGTGCTCCCCTGACATTTTGGCAAGACTGATTATCAATGTGGCCAACCCCTCCTTATATAGGTTTTCAAGGGCGGTTGCGACTTGATGATGTCATCATGATGTCATCGACTTGAATCACGACCTCTGGGTGTCAGAATTCAGCAAATAGACAGTTGATCTTGGGGTTTTGGCATGTTCGGGACACAATGGAAGCATTGGTTTCTCCTAATTCTGAACCAATCATGAGATACAAGGTTCACATGGAATCTAAGGTTCAGGATAGTTTCCTTTGTCCATGACATCACCTCCCCCTCAAGCGACGAGTTCCACGAGGAGCGGTCATGTTATCTGGTTTCAGCTTCTTTGGATTTCTCTTATGGAATTCTCGAACCTTGATTGGTGCTCTCTGAAGGTTTTCTACAGGTTCCCAAGTACGATCACTGATGTCATACCCTTTCCAATGAATAAGGTATTCCAATCTTCCCCGGGATATTCTGGAATCTAGGACATGCTCGACTTCAAATTCTTCATGATCATCAATCTCGATAGGTGGTGAAGGACTAGGTCTCTCCCCCCTCAATGGTGAAATCTAATATGGTTCCATCTCGACTTGTGTCTGCCGATTACTTAGGTCTTCGACTTGTTGAGGGGGGAGAGACCTAGTCCTTCACCACCTATCGAGATTCATGATCATGAAGAATTTGAAGTCGAGCGATGTCATGGACACAAAGGAAACCATCTAAACCTTAGATTCCATGTCAATTTCTATATCTCATAATTGGATCAGATTTTGGAGAAACTAATGCGTCCATTGCGTCCGGAACGTGCCAAAACCCCAAGATCAACTGTCTATTTGCTGAATTCTGACACCCGGAGGTCCTGATTCAAATCGATGACATCATGATGACATCATCAAGTCGCAACAGCCCTTTGGAACCGCCCTTGAAAACCTATATAAGGAGGGGTTGGCCACATTCATAATCAGTCTTGCCAAAATGTCAGGGGAGCACTAGATTGTGCTCTCTGACTACAATAGACAAGATTTCGGAAATACACTTCTGATTACAAGATCACCCACGAAGGGGAAATGATACAAGAATACGTGACTAATACAAGATGTCCCACAACCCGGGACTGATAGGTATGAATAATTCAACTAGAGATGATACAGGAGATCCTACAACCCGGGATCGTAAGTATGAGACAAGATGTCTGGATTACAAGAACTCCCTTCTGGGAGATGAACTGGATACACGAAAGAACTCGACAGGATCTCGTACTACGAGATTACAAGGGGACAAGATAGTATGTCCAAGAACTAAACTAGAACAAATAGACAAGAATTCAGCAAATAGACAGTTGATCTTGGGGTTTTGGCACGTTGCGGACGCAATGGACGCATTAGTTTCTCCAAAATCTGAACCAATCATGAGATATAGAAATTGACATGGAATCTAAGGTTTAGATGGTTTCCTTTGTGTCCATGACACCTGCAACGTCAGCTTTTGCTAATGTTGCGTCCACTTCGCGATCACCGATGGAGCTACAGCTTGAGATTCTGAGCCAACAAATAGAGAATCTTATTACAATGCAAGCGTCTATGTCGAAAGAAATGGCGAGTATTCACAATAAAGTTTATTCTATAGGGTATCAGGACCCCACTCCTCCTCAGGCGAGTATGAGTTATGCAGATACATTACAGAGAGGCACTATGCCCATTCCAAATATGCAAGGCTATGTGATGCCTCAGCCTGCACCTCCAGTGCAGCCTGTTGCCCAACAGGCACCTGTACCACCAGTGCAACCTACATTTCAAAGAAACACAGGACCTTTTGAGAGATGGGTGACTCGTGGGTTTGGAGGGGCAAAGAGATGCGTATGGTGCGATGCACAAGAACATTTTTCATATGCGTGTGAAGAGCTTAAACTAGCAAAGGAACATCAATTGGTAGTACATATTGATAAGAAGTTGTGTGACTTCATGACCCGTCTTCCTCTACCTGTGAATTGGGGAAAGGGGGGAATGAAGAAGTTTTATGAAGAATTATCAGGCAATAATGCAAGTACATCAGCCGCACGGTTAGAGCCTGTAGAGGAAGAGGATGAATATGTGCCTTGACCTCGAACTCAAAGAAATTATTCTATAGAGGCTTTAGTGAGGGCTAGGGATGCCATTATGCAGAAGACTGCCTGGAAGTCTCCTGTTGATGAATCCTCGGTCTATTCGCATATAGAAAATGTAGAGGAAAAGAGGAAGAGGGATGAGAGCCAAGAAGAGACTGAGCCAGAAAGGAGAGTGGCCAAGAAACAAAGCCAAGAGGCAGAAGAGAAGGCTAAAGAGCCAGAAAAGAAAGTACAGTTTAAAGAGCCTATTGTTTCAAAGGAAGAAACAAAGAAGAGGGAAATAAAGGAGGGAAAGAGGCCAGCTAGGCCAACTAAGATTCAAGAGCTTGTTAAAGAGAAAGAGAAAGAGCTAGAAGCTGCTCAAAAGACCGATGGAATTCAAGAGAATGTTCAAGAGGCTGACAAAGAAAAGAAGAAGAAAAAGAAGAGATCTCCAAAGGCTGTATTAATTTCTGAGTTGGAAAAGAAAAATGATGCAAGAGAGATATTAAATGACATTCTGTTGAAGAGTCAGGTAACCATGTCCTTAGAGCAGGTCTTCTCCATAGCGAAGCCTGAATTCAAGGACAGTTTTGTAAAGTTGATCAAGAGAAAGAGGTTTCCACTACCTGAAGATGTAGAGATGGAAGAAGCAACTGAAGATACCCATGTGACAAATGAAGCTATAGCATTGAGTGATACTTCTGATGACAAGGATGATGAGGTTGTCAGGTGCCATAAGAATTCTCTAGGTCCTATTATACCTGATGACGAGATGAGAAAGACAGAAAGTGATTTTAGCAAGACTTTTTGGGCAAGAGGAACACCTGAGATGAAGGTGAAGTTAGGGAGCAATGAGGAGTCATGTTTTGCTTTGGCCTTGGTTGACTTAGGATCAGAAATAAATGTGATCTCCAAGAAGCTTTATGATAAGTTTAGATGGCCGATAGATAAAGATCATGGATGGAGGATGAGGACTGCAGATAATGGCTCAGGAGCACTGCTTGGGGCATGTGCATTTGTGCATGTGACCATAGGAGGGATTTCCGAGGAATTCCACTTCTTTGTCGAGGACCATTGTTCATATGAGGCCATCCTTGGGCAACCCTTTATAGTTGAAGTGAGAATGGAGTCTAAGGCCATGGATGATGGATCTGCCTATGCACTAATCCGTTCTAGATCTGGCCTTCATTCTTTGCAAGTGATGACAGTGTGTCCAAATCACTCTAGGAATAGAAAGAATATAAGGAAGAAACCTATTAACTCCCATGACCATGATGAGTGTATGCCTGTTGGAGAGTATGGAGCCTCTGCTGAGCAAAATTTCTGTTAGGATCCACTGTTGAGCGAGACAACAGTGGGAGTTGGTTTGATGTCTCGCATGATTTTGTACATATTTTTGAGAGTTTTTCCCTTTATTCATCTGCATTCAAGTTGCTATGTTTACAGAAAAAGAATGTTTCAAATAAGTTTAGAAAAGTTCATGAGAGACACTATAAAGATCTAGGAGTCATTTTACCTGACGAGAGGATTGAGGATGTGATCCAGTTCGAGAGGAGTTCGACTACTCTGGAAGATCTTGAGCAGACATTTGAGAGAAGTGAGAAATCAGAAATGATTATGCTCAGTTCTATCCAAGAGTATGAGATGATTGATGAGTTTATGAGAGAGCATGAAGTAAATGTAAACACAAAGTATAAGACTGTGGACAAGAAGGTGAAACCTATAGCTCAGCCATTGCCAGAAGATAGTCATGAGAAATATCTGCAAGTATCAGATGACCCTATGTTGAGATGACGAGAGCTCATAGGGCATCATTTTACTAATGAGACTATTAAAGAGATCAAGTTTGGGGAAAAACCATTTCTGAGAGAAGAAGGGAAACAAAAGTTTATTCAAGTCATCAAGAAACACGCAAAAGCATTTGCACTTTCCCCACATGAGATAGGGTGCGCAGACCCGAAACAAGTACCTCCCATGATTATATTTACAGTGCCACATATACCATGGAACATCCGGCCTATACCAGTCCCAAAGGCTCACTTATCTGAGCTGATGAGGCTGCTAAAGGAAAAGATTTCCATGCGGATATTGGAACCCTCCTCGGCTCCATATTCGAATAGGTGGTTTACGGTGCCTAAGAAAAATGGGAAGCTTCGTTTCATTCAGGATCTGCAGCCTGTGAATAAAGTCACAATTAGAAATGTAGGGACAGGACCTATAGTTGATGAGTTTGCTGAAGCATTTGCTGGGCATTCCATCTACTCTATGGGCGATCTGTATTCTGGTTATGACCAGTTTCAGTTGGCTATGGAGAGCAGAGATATCACGATTATGAGAACTCCACTAGGCCTTGTACGCATGTGTACTTTGCCACAGGGAGCGATGAATTATGTGGCTCATATGATGAACTCCATGAATCTCGTTTTATGAGACTTTATACCATCTGTGACTTTGCCGTTCATTGATGATGTTCCGATAAAGGGATGTGAGAAAAGAGTGAAAGATGTGAGTTTAGATGCTTCTGGGTGCAGAAAGTTTGTAAGTGACCATATTGCTGACTCTGAAAAAATATTTGAGAGATTTGAAGATGTAGGGCTGATAAACAGATTGAATTAGAAAAGAGTAAAGAAGAGACTAAAGAAGATATAAAGTATGATAAACGAGTTAACAAAGCTGAAAAAGAGTTGCTTGATGATATTATTGCGCAAATCGAGGGGAATGTAAAGACGAATGTGAAGACTTCTAAGAGTTTGAAAAAGAATAAGAGAACTAAAAATCTAACTTTCCAAGATATATTCACAAATCTTGAATGATGATTGAAGTAGAATCATAATGAAAATGCATTAAAATGATCAAGAGCTATTGAATGATAAAGATTGATGAAAAGGCATGATGATGATTGATGAATGATTATGATTGATGATCATGGGTAATGATGATGATTGATGATTGATGATTGATGATTAATGAATGACGGTGATTGATGATTCATGATGATAAATGATTAATGAATTATTAGTGTTTGATGATGATTATTGATGGTGATGATTGATGATTCATGGTAATAATGATTGATGAATGATGATTATGATGGATGATGATGACTGATGAATGTTTGATGATTGACGATTGATAATGATGATTGATGAAAGATTATTGATTGATGGTTTATCACGATTGAAAGATTAATGATTGATTATGAAAATGATTAATGATTGATGATGAAGATGATTTATGATTGATGATTGATGAATTAATGATGATTGATGATGATGACTGATGATGATGATGATTGATGATGATTGTGATGATGATGATGCTGGAGGATGCTGATGCTGATGAAGAACAATAGGTCCATGAAGTTGAAGAAGAACTGGATCAATCAAGGATGAAAATGAAGCTGAATGATCAGGTGAAATGTTTCTGATTTGAGATGTGTTTTCTTTCTCTTAGAGCATATGCATTGCATTTATGTGTATGGTAAAGATATGTATGGATTTATGGAAATCATGTAGAACAAAGATAGCAAATACCTATTATGGGTTTGCATGAAGCATGAGCGACTAAAAATTATATGAATACAATTAGTTAGCATACTAGAGATTTTTGGGAGTGAAAGCTTGGGAATGAGATGGCATGCTTAGACCGAGTGCATGCATATGCTAATTGATTTGAACACTTAGTGAGTGGGAAACTTTGGATCCTAGTATTTATTTCTTATGAGATCTTACCTCCATATGGATCATGAGTTATAGAAAGACATTCATACTCAATCCAGCCTTTATGTGTGTGCATGTTGTTAGTGCGCTGCGATGGGCTAGTAGGCGGGTGGAACCACCTTGATCGGGTGATCAAGGCCACGAGCCGTAGCTAGTTTTGTCGTAGGCCTGACCTATTTGTTGTCATGCGCTTGCATGGGTCGATCGGCGGGTGGATTCACTCTGGCCGGGTGGTAAGAGCCACGAGCTGACATCGATTTCATGTAGGGTTGATGTTGTGTATGTCGTGCGCTATGTCTGGTCGGCAGACAGGTGGGATAAACTTGGCCGGGTGGACAAGTCCATGAGTCGCACCCGATTTCGACATAGGCCGATTTGTGAAATAAAAATAAAAAGAATAAATGTTGGGCTGAGATGAAGTGAAAAAGAAAAGAAAAAGAAAAAGAAAAATGAAAAAGGAAAAGAAAAAGAAAATATCTAATGGAGAGTTGGACAAGTAGGAGATAAATAGTAGGAATCGAGGTATATTCTACAAACTGAGTTAGTAGAAACATATGTATATGCTAGTACTTAGAATGAGTTGCTGGATCTGAACCAGTTGAAAGCCAACAGTTTAGTCATGTGATTACTTGTCAGATTGCTGCATGAGATCACGTTTTGATTCTGAAAAGAAAAACATAAAAAGTTAAAAGTGTTTGAAAAATAATCTTGATGCGCTTCTGTTGGATCTTGCAGGTTGGCCCATCGGGACGATGTGCAAGTTTAGCGGGGGCGAATGTCGGGATGAAATCCCGTAGGGAGTGTGCACTTATTTTTTTCAAAAGTTCATTGTTTTATGAGTTTTGTGCGATGTTTTGATTGAAGAGGGTATATTTTGTGCATGATTTGACTGATTTGATTGTCTGTGTGATAAGAAGCCATGTTAGAGATGTGTGTTAGAATTGTGAATGTAAATAACTGACATTAGACCCATGAAAACCTTAGGTTTGACCCTTGAAACTGACTAGAAACACGAGTTTACCCCATGAAAAATGAACTTGAACCCTTGGAAACCCTTGGAGTTTAGGTCCAAATTGTGAATAAACCCTTAGATTAATGTGTTTGAGTTAATTGTGAGCAAACCCCTAACTTCCCCGATTAAAAACCCTAGGTTAGGCCCTTGAAATTGGCTTTTATCCTAGGTCAAACCCTTAAAATTAATTAATTTGTGTATACAATGTGGAACCAAACCTTAGTATAGGAAAAATAAAAAGGAAAAAATCAAAAATAGAAACAAGTGATGTGATTTCCCAAAAATAGCAAATGAACATGCAAGGTGGTCTGGAAATAAAAAGTTGGTTAAGGAGGTTAGAAGTTTCTAGAGGAAAGTCCAAGAGGGGGAGGCCTATAAATAGATGGCTAAACTCATTTGTTCCTCCTCGTGGATCTTGATTGTGGAACTTCTTTCTAGGTTCGGTCCATTGATGATTTTGGAGATTATATGAAGTGAAGAAAGTTATTGAAGTGATTGCAGACTATTGAAGTAAAGAGCCCTCGTGGATCTTCTTGGTGCATCTATTCTCCAGGTTTGTGTGGATTTTGAAGTAAAGAGCAGCAAAGTGAAGAGTTGAAGAAAAGCTTGGACCGAAGAAAAGTGAAGGAAGGATCCATCTGCAAAGACCAAAGACGAAGATCTTGGGCGCCTTTTTGCACTGTAGCGAAAGGCCTAGTTCATATCTGGCCGATCCGCACTGTAGCGGCGGCATATATTCACCTGTTCCGCACTGTAGCGGATTTTTGTATCACCGATCCACATTGTAGCGGGGATCTTTGTATGATTCAGAATTTATTGGACGACTTCAACGGCATTTGACTTCTGTGCATCAGCGTTGTATCTGATTTGCCTCGTCTCCAACGCCTATGGTCCCATGCATATGCACGCACGTCTCGTCACTTCTGAGGGGCACGGGCCCTACGAGGATCTCCACACTCCAGAGAGTTTAGGCGAGGTGCCCAGCGCGCAGACGCCGCTCGTAGGACAGCGGGAACGGCGCGCACCAGAGGGACCTGATCCAACCCCAACCCCGGCTTCCTGCCCGACCTCCTTCTTCCCGACAACGTGAAGATTTAAAAAATCATGTTTAGAACACTTTGTTCTAATACTACTAATAATGTATACTTATTTCTTTTTAGAAGAAGTAATATACAAATTTGGATATGTTGAGAAAGTAGTAGCAAATCGAGATGAACTAGATGCTAGAGAGGCAACAGAGTTCTTTGCACATCATGGAATTTGATTGTCTCTTACGACTGCCTACAACCGAGAGGCAAATGGAAAGATTGAACGAAGGCATCCGTGTACATCATCCTATCACCCATAGAGCAAATGGGAGATATTTTGGCCATTGTCCAATATCTCCATGGCATGCTTCTTACCAAAGTAGCTTGTAAATAGTCAACAGGACATGCTCAACCAATCATCAAACATAAATGAGTGTGATTAAGCATTATAATAATTCAAACGAGTAATTAGTGGTTGGAATAGGCTCCTAGTTTAGTGGAAAACACATTGTCACAATGAAGCGTCAAGAAAACATGCAAGGCAAGCTTGTATATGAATTCAAAAGAAGAGTTCTCTATTTCCAAATGATGTCAAAAAATAATCTTCCAAAGACACATTGGTTTTATGTTGGCTGAACTTATGTACTGTTAAAAGCCAATAGTTCCTATACATACAAGGAAATGAAAATTTAAAAGAAGCTATTAAAAAATTAAAAATATCAGGATTGAAAAATAAAATTTATTTTGACAAGAAACATCGAGGCCACAATCAATAGAGAGTGGGGATTGGACTTCTTGGAAGATGAAGATGAAGATGAAGCATAATCAGGTGAAATAATTCTAATTGTTCTTTATTTTTAATATATTAAAAATTTCTTTTTATGCATTTCATAATTAGGGAATTACTTTGTTTCTAGATAAAAGGAAATTTATTAAAATTTTGTAGATAATGAAAAAGAAATCAAAGTAGGAATGTGTATGCAAGTTGAAGGTCCAATTTAGGAAACTTATAATTTGTTATGAGGATAGGAGAGAGGAACACTTGACCTACGACCCTTAGTAAAGGTAAATTTACTTTATACAAGTAGGCTTCTTTATTTTCTAAAAATGTTTAGCAAATGAGATCATAGTTCTGACTATAGCATGCTTCTAGATCCTCAACTTTGATTAGCGGTTAAGCCTTTTCCCTTTAACAAAAAAGTTGTGAAGAATTAAAAAAAATAAAAAAAAATGAATACATCAATCAGTACATTAATGGCTGCTGCAAGATGGAAAAAGAACAAGAAAAGAAGAAAAAGAAAAAAGAAAAACAAAGAAAAAAATTATTATGATTTAGTTGTGGTCTCGAAATCACCTCTGAAATGTATTGCAGGCTATATGAGGCAGAGGTCTTCTACAAAAGAATTAGTTAGATGTATCTTATGGCGGACAACTAAGAGATAGAAGATAGAATACTTATATAAATTAAATCCTACTTGTAAATAGGGTTAATGGGAGAAGGGTATTCTAGACGGAGGAGCTTTGTCACTTCATCCCCCCCCCATCAACATACAAGAAGACAATTAATACACGATCACTTTTAGTTTGTATTTAGGATTGATTTACTAAAAAAGTTTGTAAAGAATTATCACAATGCACATTATAACCTTCTGCATCGAGTAACTTCAAGTAAAAAGTTTGTTCAAGTTCTTTCATTTTTATACAAACACATCACTAAAAAACAAGGATTGTTTTCATTGTATTAGGAATTAGTCACATTACACTTGCATTTGTAAGGCATTGAAACATCATTGCATTAAGAAAGATTAGTTTTGTTTTAGCATTGCAAGCAAGTACATATTAGATCATAGGATTGTTTATTTGAAAACAAAAGATAGCTTTATAAAGAACTTGAAAAGACTTACTTTATTGCACGAAAAAAAATGTTTTATTCTAAATGAGTTTTATTTTACTTAACACTTGCTTTATTGCACAAAAAGAGTTTTAATTTAAAATAGATAGTCTTAGGGTTTTTTTATTTAAGTAGTTGTTATTATTTCTTTCCTACTTTATTAAAATTCTAAATCAAAATTAAAGAAAAAGTATTTAAGTAATTAGTAGTATTTCTTATTTTTCCTACTACATTAAACTCTAAGACATCCAAATTAAGACAAAATTATTTAAAACTTATAAAACCTATCTTCACATCTATTTTCATTAGAGTAACCTTTGGGATTTAAAACTTCAAGGTTAGAAAATTAAAGTAAACTTTGGATTAAAAAACTCATGAATTAAAAAAAGAAATCAAATTATAAAACCAAAATATCAAGTCAAGAGATATATCAAGCTCAAGCTTAGGTTAAAGTAAGCGAATTGAAAATATATTGAGAAAGAAATATATTAATAGAAAAGCCTAGGATTTGGTAAAGTCGTTATTCTTGGAATTATCATCTAGGGATAGATTTAGATAGTTTAGAGAGAGATTAGAGCCTACCATTAGAGACTTACTACTCCATTCTAAGTGCTATCAAGAATGAAAGATGGAGGAAATTTTTAAGAACATGATGATAGAGAAACAAGGAACACGCACTGTACAAGCCATCTTAAGAGAAAAAGGTAAATTTAATGGCCTAAATATCACAAAGTACCTAGATGCATTGGAAGAGCAAGTGCAAATCCAAGGTTTACCTAATGACGTTTTAGTGAAGTATTTTGGTCATATAGTCTCTAGTTCTATACTAGAAAGCATTCAAGTACATGCTAACAAACCCTGGGAGGATTTTAGGAAAGAACTGCACAAAATTTTTTATCTTGAGGATTTTAGCTAGCATAGCCATGATGGATTTTTGCAATGGGTAAACTCCTTAAAGAGCAATGAATCTCTAACTCATCTTCATGGGGAGTTCATGAGACGATTTGCCTAGCTTCCTGAGGAGGATAGAAATGCATTAAATCCTGACCTGATTATTCATTTCCTCAAGATATTGAGTCATGAGGATAGAGCTGAGGTAGAGAGAGTAATAGAAGAGCCAAGCAAAAGATATGGTCTTACCAATGATTGGGAACAAGTGAAACATGAGATAGAGGTTGTAGCCCAAATGAATCAAGGACAATCTATTTTGTATGCAAAACCTAATTCTTCTCAGCCTAGGGAAATACCTATTGTAGGGCAAACTGACATGCCAATGCCTGCAACTACGGCTACGGCTAACGTTGCAGTTGCCCTTAAAGCTCCAATCGAATTTCATTTAGATATTTTATGTAAACAAATTGAAAATGTTATGAATATGCAAGCATCTCTTTCCAAAGAGGTTTCCCAATTAAATAATAAAGTATATTCCATGAGTTTAAATGAGCAAGGAGCTAGCAGTAGTGGCATAGGGCAAGCTACACCCATACAACCAGTTATGCGATAGTATATTCCTCAGCCAATTTTTAGCCAGCTCCACCTACTCAGTTTGCTTCTCAACCAAATTTTCAAAGGAACATTGAAAGAAAAGGGATTGCGAAAAACAGTGTGTTTGGTGTGATAGCCACGAACATGCAACTTATGCTTGTGATGAGTTAAAGAGTGCAAAAGAAAATCAATTAGTAGTTGAGATTGATAGGAAATTGTATGACTTTAGGTCAGGACTTCCTTTAGCCATTAAGTGGGGCAAGGGAGGTATGAAAAAGTTGTATGAAAATTTAACAATCTCTAATGCAACTGCCAGTACCTCGGCTACTAGATTAGATCCAGCAGATGATAGGCCTCTTTCTACGGCAATCCAAAATCCTTATTTGATTGAGGCACTGGTGAGGGCTAGAGATGAGATAATGTGTAAAATAGCATGGTGATCTCCTGTTGATAAAGCCTCTGTTTATTCTCACATTGCCAATGTTAAGGAAAAACAGAGACGAGATGATATAGATGAGGAATATAGGAGGGTGACTAGGAGACAGACAAGAAATGACAAAAAGGTACAATTTGAAGAAGCAAACTTATCTCAGGAGGAGAAAAGAAGAATAATTAAAGAAGGAAGAAACCAACAGAGGAAAATACGCAATCACAGGAAAATGAGAACACCCCTAATAAGGATGAAAAGAAGAAAACTGAAAATGAAAATATTCAAAATCAAAATACTAAAACTGAACAAAAAGACGAACAAAAACAAAGTGAAGAGAAAGGGAAAAAGAAAGGAAGAAGAGCTCCATGAGCAATAATGACATCGGAGCTCGAGAAGAAGAATGATGCTAGGGAAATCCTGAATGATATACTTCTAAAAAGTCAAGTAACAATGTCCCTTGAACAAGTGTTTTCAATAGCAAAACCTAAGTTCAAGGATAGTTTAGTTCGACTAATTAGGAGGAGACAATTTCCACTACTGCACAATAAAGATATGCAAGATGTGGTGGAAGAAACTCTAGCAATTAATGATGTTGTAACATTAGGTGATAGTGATTATGAAGAAGATGAAGAGTTTACGACTGGGAGTGTGAATAGAAATTTTTTAGGACCAATTCAACATGATGAGGAAATGTTGAAAAGTGAAAGTAAATTTAACACAACCTTCTAGGCACAAGGAATGCCAGAAGTGAAAATTAGGATTGGAGATGAAAAAGATTCATGTTTAGCTCTGGCTCTCATTGGCTCGGGCTCAGAGATAAACGTTATCTCAAAGAAATTTTTTGATAAGTTTAGATGGCCAATTGACAAAGAGCATGGCTGGAGGATGAGAACAGCTACCAATGGTTGAGGGATTTCATTAGGTGCATGCACACATGTGCCTATAATGATAGGACGTGTTCGAGAAGAATTTCACTTCTTTGTTCAAGATATTTTCTCATATGAAGTAATTCTCGGGTAGCCATTTATAGCCGAGATGAGAATGGAAACCAAAGCGATGAATCATGGGTTAGGATATGTGAGAATTTGATCTAAATCTAGGATGGATTCTTTGCAAGTCATGACAGTCTGCCCAAATCATTCAAGAAATAGAAAGAACTTACGAAGAAACCCCATTGACTTGAACAATCATGTGTGTGAAGATTCATCAGCTGTTAGAGAATATGGGGCATATTATGACCAAAATTTCTATTAGATTCCACTATTGAGCGGGACAATAGTGGACGTTGATGTCTTGCCTAATGATGTACATAATTTTGAAGATTTTTTAGTTTGTACTCCTACTACTAGTTTACAACTTATTACAAAAGAAAATCTTACAAAAACATTCAAAAAAGGAAATGAAAAATATCTTAGGAATTTAGGTTCATTTTATCTGATGAAAATATTGAATGTATAATTGAACTCCCAAAAAGTACTACCTTGTTAGAAGAGCTTGAAACTGCTTCCCAAGAAAAACTAGAATCAAAATTTATTATTCTAGACCCTATTCAAGAATATGAGTTTATTACTAATTTCATCCTAGAACATGAAATTAACATTGATTTTGATGAGTGTCTGAGGACCATATACTTAGAGACGGATCTAAGATAGGTCATACGTTTACAGAGGAAACTAAGAAATATATTAAATTTGGAGATGAATTTCTTTCAGAGATAGAAACAGATGAGTTTAGAAAGATGATCATACATCATGGAAAAGCATTTTGTTTATTCCCACACGAAATAGGATATGCCGATCCAAAGCTTGTAGCTCTGATGATTATTTTTACTGTACTGCACATTCCTTGGAATCTTGGAATAGGTCCCATTGTAGATGAGTTTGCCGAGGCCTTTGCCGGTCATTCCATATATTCAATGGGAGACATGTACTGAGAATATGATCAGTTTCAATTAGCTATTGAAAGTTGAGATGTGACCACTATGAAAACTCCTTTGGGTCTAGTACGTATGTGTACTTTACCACAAGGAGCGACGAATTCTCTAGAACACATGATGAATGCTATGAACCTGGTCTTACATGACTTTATCCCCAAGTGACAATGCCTTTTATTGATGATATTCCAATAAAAGGGTGTGTGGAGAAAGAGAAAGATTAGATTTTAGATTCATCTGGTTGTAGAAAGTTTGTTTCCAACGACATTTCTGATTGTGAAAAGATCTTTCAAAGGTTTGAGGAGGTTGGACTGACTTTCTCTTTAGAGAATTCTACTTTTGGTGTTAACGAAGTGCGGATAGTTGGACATTTATGCGGACATTATGGTCGTAGATCTTACCCAACAAAAGTTGATGCCATTAGTTGAATTTCTGAGAGGTGTCACAATGTTAGTGAAGTAAGGAGATTCTTAGGTGCATGTGTCTTTTATGTGATCTGGAAACCTCACTTTGCTCATGTTGTGAACCCACTTTATGATTTGTTACAAAAGAGAAAGAAATTCTATTGGACCGATGAGCATACTACAACGATGAGACATCTAAAGCATTTGCTTATCAATGCTCCGATCTTGAAACATATTGATTATTCAGGAAATAAGCCTGTAATCCTTGTGAAGAGATGGATAGGTATGTGCTTGAAGATGAAGAGGTGTTGCAAAATCCTTGATCTACACCAGCCAAATGAACTCCAGGAGTATATGGTGGGCCCTTTTATCTTGCCAATGGATGTATTAGACACCCTATGTACCTTGGAAGATCACTCTCAAAAAGATAGATCAAAACAGATAAGTTGGAGTTAGCTCAGAGATGAAAACTTGCTATTCTTGGTTCATACACCTGTCCAGTGTTTTACATAATTCTCTAAGCAAGGCAGCAATTAGCTCAATTCCTCTTGGGGAAGTCTAGGCAACTTAAAGAGCTAACTTTCAAGAGTAATCTCATCAAAAATAATGAACCACACACTGAGAATGAGTTTTAACAAGTGATGACATCATCCCGATTTTCACGGGCTGCTACAGAAATAGACTAGTGAGCAGAAAAATCAACATAACTCAAAATGTAGAAATCCAATGATTATGAAAATTTGTATGGTTATACTAGACAGTAAGCTGAATCCAAAACGATTTAAATCACTGACTTTGGATACGTACCCACTGAGAAATGGCTCTGACAAGATGAGTGAAAAAATCGGGTACCTGACACAGAAGTGAAGATGAACAGACCCTGTTGACTTCAAATGAACATAACTGAAGATTGCAACATGCAAATGACATGAAAATTTGTGAGCATATAGTAGACTTATAGAGCTAACTTTACCAAGTTAAATCACTGAAAATGATGCACCAAGCTCAGAGAAAACATCTCTGCAAGCTGACTGAGAAAACTGAGAGTAATGGCAGTGAGTAGTACACTTCACAAGAACATGGAAAGATGAACTCAAATAATCATGAAAATGAAAGTATATTGCTTGTACAATACAATGACTTACTGATACATATGTGTGCCTTGTAATCACACCTTGATATGGCATAAAGCTCAGCTCTTGGAGGTCTTCACATAGGTCTCTCTAACCACGACTAAAACTGCCATCTATTTATAGTTGAGTTTGGGAGGCTAACTTCCCTCAATCACTCTCCAATCAATCAATGATTGATTTGATTCTCTACCTACCACAAATCACGAATTCGTGGCTCCTCTTTCCATTCTTGATCAAGTGGACTCAACCACTTAAGATTCTCTTACTTTTACATTAAGTAAACTCTTCAAAAGTTACAAGAGGTAGTTCACAAGTGAACTTTACATAGTCTTGTTTTTAAAGCTTCTTCTAAGACTTTGTGAGACTCAAGCCAATACTTAGGCTTGTCATAGACTTGCTCCAACAGCTCCCCCTCAAGCCAAGTATGCTTGAGGTCTTCAATCTTCCAAGGTTACCTGCAAACCTATCATAGCCTTGAATTTGCAAAGATGATGGCTCCTCTTGGTTTATGTCCTGTGCTATGTTGATAGAATGTTTAGTTACTAATGAGGTGTCAAACCCATACCTTTCTGGTTTTTTCTTTTCCCTCATAGATCTTCTTAGGCCATGATGTGATGATTCTGCTTCATGTCCAAGTTCCTGCAATTTTTCTTTACCTTTAGACTTCCATGCTTTGATCTTTTCCATGTGAGATTCTTCATCATCCTCTGAGGTGTCTTGTTCTTCAATCTTTGATTGTTCTCTACCAAGCTTTGGAAAATCTTCTTCAAGATCATATGGTAAATTGATCTTCCTGCATGAATCTTCATACCATGTATTGTTCTCATCAAAAACTACATCTCTGCTTACCAAGAATCCTTTGTTGGTAGGGTTGTATAACCTGTAGCCCTTTTGATTGTTGTCATATCCAATAAATAAACACACCTTTCTGCCTTTGGATCCATCTTGCCTCTAACCTGTGAAGGAACATGAGCAAAAGCAATACATCCAAAAATTTTACAATGATCTAAGCTTGGTCTTCTTCCATTCCAAGCCTCATATGGAGTCATCCCATCAAGGGATTTTGAAGGCAACCTGTTACTCAAGTAAGTGGCTGTAGATACAGCCTCAGCCCATAAGTAATTAGGTAAATGCTTTTCATTTAACATAGACCTTGCAGCTTCAACAATTGTCCTATTCCTCCTTTCTGCCACTCCATTTTGCTCAGGAGTGTACCTTGTAGTTACCTCTCTTTTGATTCCTCTTTCTTGAAGAAAAGAATCAAACTCATGGGAGAAATATTCTCCCCCTCCATCTGACCTTAGCCTTTTTAGTGATTTACCTGTTTGATTCTCCACAAGAGCCAAATATCTTTTGAAACATGAAAAAACTTCATCTTTGTGTTTCATAAAGAATAGGATAGTCCATCTGCTGCAATCATCAATAAAGGAAACATAATACCTTGATCCAGATATTGAAGCTTCCTTGCTAGGTCCCCATACATCTGTATGAACCAACTCCAAGAGATCTCCATGCATATAACCTTTCTTCATGAATGGTAACCTGTGAGACTTTCCAAATTGACATGCACTGCACTTATAAATCATATGTTGTTTTGACAAATTAGGAAGTCCAAGTACACTTTGGTCCCTGCAGATTTGCTTTAATGACCTTTCACCAATATGTGCTAACCTTTTGTGCCATACTTCCAATTCTGTGAGTGTCAGACTACCATAATTAAAGAAAGCAATGTTTCTAGTGTCTTGTAATTCAAATGTGAACAATCTACCTGTCTTTTCACCTTTTACAATTCTTCTGAATCCTTTACTTGGATCTTCAACAAATGCTCCTGCTTTTGTGAACCTGACTTGCAACCCTTTCTCTACTATCTGCCCAACACTTATGAAATTCTTTGTAATGGTAGGGACATAGAGTACCTTACTGAGTAGGTTGATGTTTCCATCAGGTGCTTTGACATTGCCTATTTTCTCCACAGGATGTTTTGTATCATCTCCTGTTTGTACCTCATGCTTATTCCTTGGATCTTCTAAATCTGATAGGAGTGCCACATTTCCTACCACATGATTTGAACAACCTGAATCTATGTAGAAAACATGCTCATCAGATGTACCTTGTGGCATAGCCATGTTCATGATCAATAATGAATCCTCTTTGTTTGAGTCTTCTGTGTAGTTATTGTAGTCTCTCCTTCCTTTGTAGCCTCCTTGATAGTTTGAATGATTGTAGTTGTTGTAGTTTCCATGGTAGTTGTTGAACCTTCCTCTTGAGTAGCCATAACTTCCTCTATTGTATCCTCTGCCTCTTTGATTCCTGGAATTCCTAAAGCAATTTTCAGTTGTATGATTAGTTAATCCACAAATAGAACATGAGTTGGAGACTTGGGATCTCCCCCTGCCTTGTCTACCTCCTCTTCCTCTACCTCTGCCATGTCTTCCTCTACCTGCATAGTTAGCTTGATATGTACCTGCTTCATCATCCACTTTCTTTGCCTTTCCTTTGTTATCTTTAGACTTGCTTTTATCCGTGTATAAAGCTGAAGATTGATTACCTTTAGAGCTTTCTCCATTTTTGATAAGCTTTGCCTCTTGAGTAAGTAGTTGTCCAATGAGTGTGTTGAAATCAGGTACATGCATGTCCATGTACAAATCCATAGCTGTGGTGAATGCTTCCCACTTATCATCTGCCTTCAAGCCATTGATGACCTGCCTTACAATTTGCTCTTCATCTATTACCTCTCCAATGCTTCCCAACTGATCCGCTATGTCCTTGAGCTTTGTGACAAAATCAGTCACATTTTGTTTGGGAGCCTTCTTGAGAGTTGTGAAATCCAGCCATAGTTGATGCTTCCTAGCTTTGGTACTTGAAGAAAAGAAAGCTTCAAGTGCATCCCACACTTCCTGAGATGTCTTACAACTTCTAATGTGAGGCAACAAAAAATCTGAGATAGAGTTGAGGAGATAAGACCTTGCAAGTGCATCCTTGGAGCACCAGGTGCTCAATCTTTCTTGCTCTTCTTGTGTTGGTTGACTTTTGTTCCTGAAACTTGGCATAACTTCATCTCCAGCCACATAACCATATAAACTTCTACCTTGGAGATAAGCTTCCATCCTTAATGACCAAGCTGAGTAGTTACCTCTGTCCAATTTGTCAATTGATGAAGGAAATCCGTCTGCCATGTTGTCCAACCTTGCTCTGATACCACTGTGAAGAGATGGATAGGTATGTGCTTGAAGATGAAGAGGTGTTGCAAAATCCTTGATCTACACCAGCCAAATGAACTCCAGGAGTATATGGTGGGCCCTTTTATCTTGCCAATGGATGTATTAGACACCCTATGTACCTTGGAAGATCACTCTCAAAAAGATAGATCAAAACAGATAAGTTGGAGTTAGCTCAGAGATGAAAACTTGCTATTCTTGTTTCATACACCTATCCAGTGTTTTACATAATTCTCTGAGCACAGCAGCAATTAGCTCAATTCCTCCTTGGAAAGTCTAGGAAACTTAAAGAGCTAACTTTAAAGAGTAATCTCATCAAAAATAATGAACCACACACTGAGAATGAGTTTTAACAAGTGATGACATCATCCCGATTTTCACTGGCTGCTATAGAAATAGACCAGTGAGCAGAAAAATCATCATAAATCAAAATGTAGAAATCCAATGATTATGAAAATTTGTATGGTTATACTAAACAGTAAGTTGAATCCAACAAGATTTAAATCACTGAATGTGGATAAGTAACCACTGAGAAATGGCTCTGACAAGATGAGTGAAAAAATCGGGTACCTGACAGAGAAGTGAAGATGAACAGACCCTGTTGACTTCAAATGAACATAACTGAAGATTGCAACATGCAAATGACATGAAAATTTGTGAGCATATAGTAGACTTATAGACCTAACTTTACCAAGTTAAATCACTGAAAATGATGCACCAAGCTCAGAGAAAACATCTCTGCAAGCTGACTGAGAAAACTGAGAGTAATGGCAGTGAGAAGTACACTTCACAAGAACATGGAAAGATGAACTCAAATAATCATGAAAATGAAAGTATATTGCTTGAACAATACAATGACTTACGGATACATATGTGTGCCTTGTAATCACACCTTGATATGGCATAAAGCTCAGCTCTTGGAGGTCTTCACATAGGTCTCTCTAACCACGACTAAAACTGCCATCTATTTATAGTTGAGTTTGGGAGGCTAACTTCCCTCAATCACTCTCCAATCAATCAATGATTGATTTGATTCTCTACCTACCACAAATCACGAATTCGTGGCTCCTCTTTCCATTCTTGATCAAGTGGACTCAACCACTTAAGATTCTCTTACTTTTACATTAAGTAAACTCTTCAAAAGTTACAAGAGGTAGTTCACAAGTGAACTTTACATAGTCTTGTTTTTAAAGCTTCTTCTAAGACTTTGTGAGACTCAAGCCAATACTTAGGCTTGTCATAGACTTGCTCCAACAGCTCCCCCTCAAGCCAAGTATGCTTGAGGTCTTCAATCTTCCAAGGTTACCTGCAAACCTATCATAGCCTTGAATTTGCAAAGCTTTGTACCATCCAATGCTTTGGTTAGAATATCTGCACATTGTTGATGAGTGGACACATATGATATTTGAATCTCTTTTCTTAGAACCTTCTCTCGTACATAGTGATAATGAACTTCAATATGTTTAGTCCTTGCATGAAAAATAGGATTAGCAGCCAAGTGAATAGAACTCATATTGTCACCAAAAATAGTTGGAGTTCCAAACTCCAATCCAAGATCTTTGAATAATGTCTTCATCCACATAGCTTCTTGTGTAGCTATGGCAAGACCTCTATATGCAGCTTCAGTAGAAGAGAGAGCAACTGTGGGTTGCTTCTTGGATGACCATGAAATAAGCTTTGAACCTGCAAAGGTAAGATAACCTGAAGTGCTCCTTCTATCTTCCTTGGAGCCAGCCCAATCTGCATCAGAAAATAGCTTCAAACCTAAATCAGATACATAAGGATAATAAAGTCCTTCATTTATGGTTCCTTTGAGATACTTGAGAATCCTTTTGGCAGCATCCATATGTGGTTTCCTTGGTGTGTGCATAAATTGGCTTAGCACACTCACACTGTAACATATATCTACTCTTGTCAATGTGGCATAGTTGAGACTACCCACTAGACTTTGATATGATGTGATGTCCTCTATGATTTCACCTTCATGTGAGCTCAATTTGTGATTGACCTCCATTGGAGTACCTGCAATCTTACAATCTTGCATCTTGCCAACATGTCCTTAATGTACTTCCTTTGAGTGAGAAACAAACCATGATCTTTGTAGACAACTTCCAAACCTAGGAAGTAGGTAAGTGAACCCAAATCACTTATCTTGAACTCTTCTCTCATCTGATCTTTGATCTTCTTCATACCATCTGCATCATTTCCTTTCAATATAATATCATCTACATATACACATAGATAGATGACCTCGGAATTACTCTTTTTAATAAAGAGTGAAGGATCTGCCTTGCTTGGTTGAAAGCCTTTGTCCTGCAAGAATGAAACAAGCCTGAAACTCCAAGCTCTTGGAGCTTGCTTGAGACCATACAATGCTTTGTTAAGTTTACACACATAATCAAGATAAACTTGATTCTCACAACCAGGTGGTTGTGCCATATATACCTCTTCTGTTATCCAACCATTCAAGAATGCATTCTTTACATCTAGTTGAAGTATCTTCCAATTCTTGGAAGAGGCAATACTAAGCAAAACCCTAATAGTAGGCATCTTTGCCACAGGAGAGAAGGTCTCCTCATAATCAATTCCCTGAGTTTGTGCAAAGCCTTTTGCTACAAGCCTTGCCTTATACCTGTTAATTGAACCATCAGAATTCTTCTTGAGTTTATAGACCCATCTTGAGCCTATTACCTTCATGGATGAAGTCTTGGGCACCAAATCCCAAGTGTTGTTTTCCTCAAGTGCTTCAATCTCTTCCTTCATTGCATGCTTCCATTCTGTTTTTGCTTTGGCCTCTTCGAATGATGATGGCTCCTCTTGGTTTATGTCCTGTGCTATGTAGATAGAATGTTTAGTTACTAATGAGGTGTCAAACCCATACCTTTCTGGTTTTTTCTTTTCCCTCATAGATCTTCTTAGGCCATGATGTGATGATTCTGCTTCATGTCCAAGTTCCTGCAATTTTTCTTTACCTTTAGACTTCCATGCTTTGATCTTTTCCATGTGAGATTCTTCATCATCCTCTGAGGTGCCTTGTTCTTCAATCTTTGATTGTTCTCTACCAAGCTTTGGAAAATCTTCTTCAAGATCATATGGTAAATTGATCTTCCTGCATGAATCTTCATACCATGTATTGTTCTCATCAAAAACTACATCTCTGCTTACCAAGAATCCTTTGTTGGTAGGGTTGTATAACCTGTAGCCCTTTTGATTGTTGTCATATCCAATAAATACACACCTTTCTGCCTTTGGATCCATCTTGCCTCTAACCTGTGAAGGAACATGAGCAAAAGCAATACATCCAAAAATTTTACAATGATCTAAGCTTGGTCTTCTTCCATTCCAAGCCTCATATGGAGTCATCCCATCAAGGGATTTTGAAGGCAACCTGTTACTCAAGTAAGTGGCTGTAGATACAGCCTCAGCCCATAAGTAATTAGGTAAATGCTTTTCATTTAACATAGACCTTGCAGCTTCAACAATTGTCCTATTCCTCCTTTCTGCCACTCCATTTTGCTCAGGAGTGTACCTTGTAGTTACCTCTCTTTTGATTCCTCTTTCTTGAAGAAAAGAATCAAACTCATGGGAGAAATATTCTCCCCCTCCATCTGACCTTAGCCTTTTTAGTGATTTACCTGTTTGATTCTCCACAAGAGCCAAATATCTTTTGAAACATGAAAAAACTTCATCTTTGTGTTTCATAAAGAATAGGATAGTCCATCTGCTGCAATCATCAATAAAGGAAACATAATACCTTGATCCAGATATTGAAGCTTCCTTGCTAGGTCCCCATACATCTGTATGAACCAACTCCAAGAGATCTCCATGCATATAACCTTTCTTCATGAATGGTAACCTGTGAGACTTTCCAAATTGACATGCACTGCACTTATAAATCATATGTTGTTTTGACAAATTAGGAAGTCCAAGTACACTTTGGTCCCTGCAGATTTGCTTTAATGACCTTTCACCAATATGTGCTAACCTTTTGTGCCATACTTCCAATTCTGTGAGTGTCAGACTACCATAATTAAAGAAAGCAATGTTTCTAGTGTCTTGTAATTCAAATGTGAACAATCTACCTGTCTTTTCACCTTTTACAATTCTTCTGAATCCTTTACTTGGATCTTCAACAAATGCTCCTGCTTTTGTGAACCTGACTTGCAACCCTTTCTCTACTATCTGCCCAACACTTATCAAATTCTTTGTAATGGTAGGGACATAGAGTACCTTACTGAGTAGGTTGATGTTTCCATCAGGTGCTTTGACATTGCCTATTTTCTCCACAGGATGTTTTGTATCATCTCCTGTTTGTACCTCATGCTTATTCCTTGGATCTTCTAAATCTGATAGGAGTGCCACATTTCCTACCACATGATTTGAACAACCTGAATCTATGTAGAAAACATGCTCATCAGATTTACCTTGTGGCATAGCCATGTTCATGATCAATAATGAATCCTCTTTGTTTGAGTCTTCTGTGTAGTTATTGTAGTCTCTCCTTCCTTTGTAGCCTCCTTGATAGTTTGAATGATTGTAGTTGTTGTAGTTGCCATGGTAGTTGTTGAACCTTCCTCTTGAGTAGCCATAACTTCCTCTATTGTATCCTCTGCCTCTTTGATTCCTGGAATTCCTAAAGCAATTTTCAGTTGTATGATTAGTTAATCCACAAATAGAACATGAGTTGGAGACTTGGGATCTCCCCCTGCCTTGTCTACCTCCTCTTCCTCTACCTCTGCCATGTCTTCCTCTACCTGCATAGTTAGCTTGATATGTACCTGCTTCATCATCCACTTTCTTTGCCTTTCCTTTGTTATCTTTAGACTTGCTTTTATGTATAAAGCTGAAGATTGATTACCTTTAGAGCTTTCTCCATTTTTGATAAGCTTTGCCTCTTGAGTAAGTAGTTGTCCAATGAGTGTGTTGAAATCAGGTACATGCATGTCCATGTACAAATCCATAGCTGTGGTGAATGCTTCCCACTTATCATCTGCCTTCAAGCCATTGATGACCTGCCTTACAATTTGCTCTTCATCTATTACCTCTCCAATGCTTCCCAACTGATCCGCTATGTCCTTGAGCTTTGTGACAAAATCAGTCACATTTTGTTTGGGAGCCTTCTTGAGAGTTGTGAAATCCAGCAATAGTTGATGCTTCCTAGCTTTGGTACTTGAAGAAAAGAAAGCTTCAAGTGCATCCCACACTTCTTGAGATGTCTTACAACTTCTAATGTGAGGCAACAAAAAATCTGAGATAGAGTTGAGGAGATAAGACCTTGCAAGTGCATCCTTGGAGCACCAGGTGCTCAATCTTTCTTGCTCTTCTTGTGTTGGTTGACTTTTGTTCCTGAAACTTGGCATAACTTCATCTCCAGCCACATAACCATATAAACTTCTACCTTGGAGATAAGCTTCCATCCTTAATGACCAAGCTGAGTAGTTACCTCTGTCCAAGTTGTCAATTGATGAAGGAAATCCATCTGCCATGTTGTCCAACCTTGCTCTGATACCACTGTGAAGAGATGGATAGGTATGTGCTTGAAGATGAAGAGGTGTTGCAAAATCCTTGATCTACACCAGCCAAATGAACTCCACGAGTATATGGTGGGCCCTTTTATCTTGCCAATGGATGTATTAGACACCCTATGTACCTTGGAAGATCACTCTCAAAAAGATAGATCAAAACAGATAAGTTGGAGTTAGCTCAGAGATGAAAACTTCCTATTCTTGGTTCATACACCTGTCCAGTGTTTTACATAATTCTCTGAGCACAGCAGCAATTAGCTCAATTCCTCTTGGGGAAGTCTAGGCAACTTAAAGAGCTAACTTTAAAGAGTAATCTCATCAAAAATAATGAACCACACACTGAGAATGAGTTTTAACAAGTGATGACATCATCCCGATTTTCACGGGCTGCTAAAGAAATAGACCAGTGAGCAGAAAAATCATCATAACTCAGAAGGTAGAAATCCAATGATTATGACAATTTGTATGGTTATACTAGACAAAAATTTGAATCCAACAAGATTTAAATCACTGAATTTGGATATGTAACCACTGCGAAATGGCTCTGACAAGATGAGTGAAAAAATCGGGTACCTGACAGAGAAGTGAAGATGAACAGACCCTATTGACTTCAAATGAACATAACTGAAGATTGCAACATGCAAATGACATGAAAATTTGTGAGCATATAGTAGACTTATAGAGCTAACTTTACCAAGTTAAATCACTGAAAAGGATGCACCAAGCTCAGAGAAAACATCTCTGCAAGCTGACTGCGAAAACTGAGAGTAATGGCAGTGAGAAGTACACTTCACAAGAACATGGAAAGATGAACTCAAATAATCATGAAAATGAAAGTATATTGCTTGTACAATACAATGACTTACTGATACATATGTGTGCCTTGTAATCACACCTTGATATGGCATAAAGCTCAGCTCTTGGAGGTCTTCACATAGGTCTCTCTAACCACGACTAAAACTGCCATCTATTTATAGTTGAGTTTGGGAGGCTAACTTCCCTCAATCACTCTCCAATCAATCAATGATTGATTTGATTCTCTACCTACCACAAATCACAAATTCGTGGCTCCTCTTTCCATTCTTGATCAAGTGGACTCAACCACTTAAGATTCTCTTACTTTTACATTAAGTAAACTCTTCAAAAGTTACAAGAGGTAGTTCACAAGTGAACTTTACATAGTCTTGTTTTTCAAGCTTCTTCTAAGACTTTGTGAGACTCAAGCCAATACTTAGGCTTGTCATAGACTTGCTCCAACAGCTCCCCCTCAAGCCAAGTATGCTTGAGGTCTTCAATCTTCCAAGGTTACCTGCAAACCTATCATAGCCTTGAATTTGCAAAGCTTTGTACCATCCAATGCTTTGGTTAGAATATCTGCACATTGTTGATGAGTGGACACATATGATATTTGAATTTCTTTGCTTAGAACCTTCTCTCGTACATAGTGATAATGAACTTCAATATGTTTAGTCCTTGCATGAAAAATAGGATTAGCAGCCAAATGAATAGAACTCATATTGTCACCAAATATAGTTGGAGTTCCAAACTCCAATCCAAGATCTTTGAATAATGTCTTCATCCACATAGCTTCTTGTGTAGCTATGGCAAGACCTCTATATTCAGCTTCAGTAGAAGAGAGAGCAATTGTGGGTTGCTTCTTGGATGACCATGAAATAAGCTTTGAACCTGCAAAGGTAAGATAACCTGAAGTGCTCCTTCTATCTTCCTTGGAGCCAGCCCAATCTGCATCAGAAAATAGCTTCAAACCTAAATCAGATACATAAGGATAATAAAGTCCTTCATTTATGGTTCCTTTGAGATACTTGAGAATCCTTTTGGCAGCATCCATATGTGGTTTCCTTGGTGTGTGCATAAATTGGCTTAGCACACTCACACTGTAACATATATCTACTCTTGTCAATGTGGCATAGTTGAGACTACCCACTAGACTTTGATATGATGTGATGTCCTCTATGAGTTCACCTTCATGTGAGCTCAATTTGTTATTGACCTCCATTGGAGTACCTGCAATCTTACAATCTTGCATCTTGCCAACATGTCCTTAATGTACTTCCTTTGAGTGAGAAACAAACCATGATCTTTGTAGACAACTTCCAAACCTAGGAAGTAGGTAAGTGAACCCAAATCACTTATCTTGAACTCTTCTCTCATCTGATCTTTGATCTTCTTCATACCATCTGCATCATTTCCTTTCAATATAATATCATCTACATATACACATAGATAGATGACCTCGGAATTACTCTTTTTAATAAAGAGTGAAGGATCTGCCTTGCTTGGTTGAAAGCCTTTGTCCTGCAAGAATGAAACAAGCCTGGAATTCCAAGCTCTTGGAGCTTGCTTGAGACCATACAATGCTTTGTTAAGTTTACACACATAATCAGGATAACTTGATTCTCACAACCAGGTGGTTGTACCATATATACCTCTTCTGTTATCCAACCATTCAAGAATGCATTCTTTACATCTAGTTGAAGTATCTTCCAATTCTTGGAAGAGGCAATACTAAGCAAAACCCTAATAGTAGGCATCTTTGCCGCAGGAGAGAAGGTCTCCTCATAATCAATTCCCTGAGTTTGTGCAAAGCCTTTTGCTACAAGCCTTGCCTTATACCTGTTAATTGAACCATCAGAATTCTTCTTGAGTTTATAGACCCATCTTGAGCCTATTACCTTCATGGATAAAGTCTTGGGCACCAAATCCCAAGTGTTGTTTTCCTCAAGTGCTTCAATCTCTTCCTTCATTGCATGCTTCCATTCTGTTTTTTCTTTGGCCTCTTCGAATGATGATGGCTCCTCTTGGTTTATGTCCTGTGCTATGTAGATAGAATGTTTAGTTATTAATGAGGTGTCAAACCCATACCTTTATGGTTTTTTCTTTTCCCTCATAGATCTTCTTAGGCCATGATGTGATGATTCTGCTTCATGTCCAAGTTCCTGCAATTTTTCTTTACCTTTAGACTTCCATGCTTTGATCTTTTCCATGTGAGATTCTTCATCATCCTCTGAGGTGTCTTGTTCTTCAATCTTTGATTGTTCTCTACCAAGCTTTGGAAAATCTTCTTCAAGATCATATGGTAAATTGATCTTCATGCATGAATCTTCATACCATGAATTGTTCTCATCAAAAATTACATCTCTGCTTACCAAGAATCCTTTGTTGGTAGGGTTGTATAACCTGTAGCCCTTTTGATTGTTGTCATATCCAATAAATACACACCTTTCTGCCTTTGGATCCATCTTGCCTCTAACCTGTGAAGGAACATGAGCAAAAGCAATACATCCAAAAATTTTACAATGATCTAAGCTTGGTCTTCTTCCATTCCAAGCCTCATATGGAGTCATCCCATCAAGGGATTTTGAAGGCAACCTGTTAATCAAGTAAGTGGCTGTAGATACAGCCTCAGCCCATAAGTAATTAGGTAAATGCTTTTCATTTAACATAGACCTTGCAGCTTCAACAATTGTCCTATTCCTCCTTTCTGCCACTCCATTTTGCTCAGGAGTGTACCTTGTAGTTACCTCTCTTTTGATTCCTCTTTCTTGAAGAAAAGAATCAAACTCATGGGAGAAATATTCTCCCCCTCCATCTGACCTTAGCCTTTTTAGTGATTTACCTGTTTGATTCTCCACAAGAGCCAAATATCTTTTGAAACATGAAAAAACTTCATCTTTGTGTTTCATAAAGAATAGGATAGTCCATCTGCTGCAATCATCAATAAAGGAAACATAATACCTTGATCCAGATATTGAAGCTTCCTTGCTAGGTCCCCATACATCTGTATGAACCAACTCCAAGAGATCTCCATGCATATAACCTTTCTTCATGAATGGTAACCTGTGAGACTTTCCAAATTGACATGCACTGCACTTATAAATCATATGTTGTTTTGACAAATTAGGAAGTCCAAGTACACTTTGGTCCCTGCAAATTTGCTTTAATGACCTTTCACCAATATGTGCTAACCTTTTGTGCCATACTTCCAATTCTGTGAGTGTCAGACTACCATAATTAAAGAAAGCAATGTTTCTAGTGTCTTGTAATTCAAATGCGAACAATCTACCTGTCTTTTCACCTTTTGCAATTCTTCTGAATCCTTTACTTGGATCTTCAACAAATGCTCCTGCTTTTGTGAACCTGACTTGCAACCCTTTCTCTACTATCTGCCCAACACTTATCAAATTCTTTGTAATGGTAGGGACATAGAGTACCTTACTGAGTAGGTTGATGTTTCCATCAGGTGCTTTGACATTGCCTATTTTCTCCACAGGATGTTTTGTATCATCTCCTGTTTGTACCTCATGCTTATTCCTTGGATCTTCTAAATCTGATAGGAGTGCCACATTTCCTGCCACATGATTTGAACAACCTGAATCTATGTAGAAAACATGCTCATCAGATTTACCTTGTGGCATAGCCATGTTCATGATCAATAATGAATCCTCTTTGTTTGAGTCTTCTGTGTAGTTATTGTAGTCTCTCCTTCCTTTGTAGCCTCCTTGATAGTTTGAATGATTGTCGTTGTTGTAGTTGCCATGGTAGTTGTTGAACCTTCCTCTTGAGTAGCCATAACTTCCTCTATTGTATCCTCTGCCTCTTTGATTCCTGGAATTCCTAAAGCAATTTTCAGTTGTATGATTAGTTAATCCACAAATAGAACATGAGTTGGAGTCTTGGGATCTCCCCCTGCCTTGTCTACCTCCTCTTCCTCTACCTCTGCCATGTCTTCCTCTACCTGCATAGTTAGCTTGATATGTACCTGCTTCATCATCCACTTTCTTTGCATTTCCTTTGTTATCTTTAGACTTGCTTTTATCCGTGTATAAAGCTGAAGATTGATTACCTTTAGAGCTTTCTCCATTTTTGATAAGCTTTGCCTCTTGAGTAAGTAGTTGTCCAATGAGTGTGTTGAAATCAGGTACATGCATGTCCATGTACAAATCCATAGCTGTGGTGAATGCTTCCCACTTATCATCTGCCTTCAAGCCATTGATGACCTGCCTTACAATTTGCTCTTCATCTATTACCTCTCCAATGCTTCCCAACTGATCCGCTATGTCCTTGAGCTTTGTGACAAAATCAGTCACATTTTGTTTGGCAGCCTTCTTGAGAGTTGTGAAATCCAGCCATAGTTGATGCTTCCTAGCTTTGGTACTTGAAGAAAAGAAAGCTTCAAGTGCATCCCACACTTCCTGAGATGTCTTACAACTTCTAATGTGAGGCAACAGAAAATCTGAGATAGAGTTGAGGAGATAAGACCTTGCAAGTGCATCATTGGAGCATCAGGTGCTCAATCTTTCTTGCTCTTCTTGTGTTGATTGACTTTTGTTCCTGAAACTTGGCATAACTTCATCTCCAGCCACATAACCATATAAACTTCTACCTTGGAGATAAGCTTCCATCCTTAATGACCAAGCTGAGTAGTTACCTCTGTCCAATTTGTCAATTGATGAAGGAAATCCATCTGCCATGTTGTCCAACCTTGCTCTGATACCACTGTGAAGAGATGGATAGGTATGTGCTTGAAGATGAAGAGGTGTTGCAAAATCCTTGATCTACACCAGCCAAATGAACTCCAGCAGTATATGGTGGGCCCTTTTATCTTGCCAATGGATGTATTAGACACCCTATGTACCTTGGAAGATCACTCTCAAAAAGATAGATCAAAACAGATAAGTTGGAGTTAGCTCAGAGATGAAAACTTCCTATTCTTGGTTCATACACCTGTCGAGTGTTTTACATAATTCTCTGAGCACAGCAGCAATTAGCTCAATTCCTCTTGGGGAAGTCTAGGCAACTTAAAGAGCTAACTTTAAAGAGTAATCTCATCAAAAATAATGAACCACACACTGAGAATGAGTTTTAACAAGTGATGACATCATCCCGATTTTCACGGGCTGCTACAGAAATAGACCAGTGAGCAGAAAAATCAACATTACTCAACATGTAGAAATCCAATGATTATGAAAATTTGTATGGTTATACTAGACAGTAAGTTGAATCGAACAAGCTTTAAATCACTGAATTTGGATAAGTAACCACTGAGAAATGGCTCTGACAAGATGAGTGAAAAACTCGGGTACCTGACAGAGAAGTGAAGATGAACAGACCCTGTTGACTTCAAATGAACATAACTGAAGATTGCAACATGCAAATGACATGAAAATTTGTGAGCATATAGTAGACTTATAGAGCTAACTTTACGAAGTTAAATCACTGAAAATGATGCACCAAGCTCAGAGAAAACATCTCTGCAAGCTGACTGAGAAAACTGAGAGTAATGGCAGTGAGTAGTACACTTCACAAGAACATGGAAAGATGAACTCAAATAATCATGAAAATGAAAGTATATTGCTTGTACAATACAATGACTTACTGATACATATGTGTGCCTTGTAATCACACCTTGATATGGCATAAAGCTCAGCTCTTGGAGGTCTTCACATAGGTCTCTCTAACCACGACTAAAACTGCCATCTATTTATAGTTGAGTTTGGGAGGCTAACTTCCCTCAATCACTCTCCAATCAATCAATGATTGATTTGATTCTCTACCTACCACAAATCACAAATTCGTGGCTCCTCTTTCCATTCTTGATCAAGTGGACTCAACCACTTAAGATTCTCTTACTTTTACATTAAGTAAACTCTTCAAAAGTTACAAGAGGTAGTTCACAAGTGAACTTTACATAGTCTTGTTTTTAAAGCTTCTTCTAAGACTTTGTGAGACTCAAGCCAATACTTAGGCTTGTCATAGACTTGCTCCAACAATCCTAACCATTGATACTAGTCCTATTGGTATAGGATGGGTCAATGGACATGATGATGAGAAGGAGCAAAGATATGCAGTTCGCTTTGAAGCGAAAATCTTACATGATAGTCAAAGAAATTTTATCCTCATATTAAAAGAGATCTATGGGGATTACTTACTACTTTAGAAACAGATAAGGAGTATTTTATAGGAGCTAATGTAATAGTAGAGATTGATTGTCTTCCATTAATTGGATTAATTGCTAACTGTTCATCTCCGGATATTGCTATGTTACAATGGATTGCCTTTATTAAGTTTATTAACCCTGCTTTTGTACATGTTGTTGGAAAGCATAATATCGTTGCTGATAAGCTCTCACGAGCAAAATTTGACGATGATAGAGAAGCAATGGATAATTATATAAACTTAATTAATTATGAGACATCTACTTTTGTGTATGAATGATGAGATGAGCAGGTTGCCGATATTTTCACCCAAGCACTTGGAGCTGAGAAGTTGAAGAAGTTTTCGGAGATGCTTGGATTACAGGATATGGCATTGAGCTTGAGGGGGAGTGTTGAGATATCAAGCTCAACATGTGATGATCCGGGATGACACGTACTAGTTTTTCATTTCTCTGACATGTATAGTGATCACGCCAGTATATGTCAGGGATACTTCATTGAGCTTTATTACATTTACCTATTGAGAGTGATGACACATTTGTTCCTTGCCAGCTCACTCATTCACGGACATTAGGTTTTTCCTTATGTACTAATCTTCATATATTGCACTTGTTGTATTCTTGTTTTTAGGTCATTCTTGTATCTTCCTTTTTATGTAATAGAAGAAGAAGAAGAAGAAGATCATTCTTCCTTGCCTCAATTTGTGTGTGTGCTTCTCCTTGAGAGTGAGAGAGTGTGTGTGAGCTCTCTTCCTTATCTCCTTCTTCGTGAAAATAATTAAGCATGTATTAATCCACCACTATATGCACTTGTGTGTCATTGAGGTATAGCCTCAGTTAGCACGAGTCCCTAAGGTTTCACGACATAGGTACACAGAGCTCACCAATTTTCATGCGATTTTGAGACTGTGAATGGAGGGGTGTCGATGATGCCCTATATGAAGTGATGACCTACTATGATACCAATTGTTGGAGTTTGAGGTCTGCCAAAGCACATGAATAGCACAAGGAAGAAGAAGGAGCTTGGAGCACAACACACAATACTCAATGTATTACCAAGAGAATGTACAAAGATAAGTGACCCATTAGGGTTACAAGCCTGTATACAAGCCAAGGGGAAAAACCTCCTAAAGAGGGAAAAAAGTGCCCCAATGGTCCTAGTGTGTGAAGCACTTCTAGTATCACAAGGTTTATTGACCAAGTACAATAAAGTTTGGTGATCAATAACAAATTTGAACTTGTTGGCTAGGAGGTAATGTCTAAATTTCTTTACCATGTAGACCATCCCTAGGCCCTTTCATTCAGTCATAGTGTAATTGTGTTTGGCTTGGTTAAGTTATCTACTAGCATACTCTATTGGATGATCTAACTTTCCTTTGTCTGCTAGTTCTGCTAAGATGCATCCACATGTATATGGAATGGTTTGTTCTAGTTGGGCACTTTCAATATTGCTGTTGAATTCAATCTCCATTTTAACTCATTGAATGCTTTTTGTATGCTCTTCTATCCAAGTAAATTGAGTCAACAATCCATATAAGGTTTTTTTTATTATGACATACATGTGAATAAATCCACAGTAGTATCCACAATGACCCATAAAGGCTTGTACTTCCTTCGCATTCTTAGGTCTTGGCAAATCCATAATAACTTTGATCTTATCTTCATCGATAGAGATCCCATTCTTGGACACTATATGTCCCAATATCTTTCCTTGTACCACTATGAAGACACATTTTTTGAGATTCAAAAATACTCTATATTTCATACATTTGTCAAATATTTTTCTTAACTTAGGTATGTGGGCAATGTGTTAAGATTATACATATAAATTGTCTACGCAGGCTTCCATACTTTTCCCGAGGATTTTTTTGAACACGACACATTATTCCTTGGAAAGTTGATGGGGCATTAGTTAGACCAAATAGCATAACCCTAAATGCATATACTCCCCATTCTATAGCGAAAGTGGTCTTATGTTGGTCTTCAATAGCATTCACTACTTGAAACACATCAAGGAAGCTGTAGACTTCCTTGTCTGCTATCCTTTCCAAAAGATGGCTTGTAATGGGTAACGGATAGCTATTTCGAATGGTGGCATCATTAAGTTTTTTGAGGTTAATACAAACCATAAGCTTTCTATTTTTCTTCGGTATAACCACCAAAGGAGAAACCCATTTGGTGTGTTCGATCTCATACATAAATCCAATTGTCAACAATTTGTCTATTTCTTCTTTAATTTTGGTAGAATACACATCATTATATTTATATGATCTTTGTTTAAAAGGTTTTGCATTAGGAATCATAGGAAATTCTATGGGCACATATTGAGGGATCTATCCCTTTCAAGTCTTTGTAGCTCAAAGCAAACATGTCCCTATATTCTCGAATTAATGCAATGAGTTCTTCTTCCTCCTCTAAGGACATGTCCCTGCCTATGTAAGTGCATCTCTCTTGATCTCCTTCTAGGGTTACTATCACCTTCTTGATTTATTCTTTGTTATCGTATGCTATTCCATCATGTGCCTCTCTATTAGGCATTTGAATAACTATTTTTCTTTCCTCTTAAAATTTTCTAGCACTTCAAAGTGTTCATTTGGTAAGTTTTTGTCCTCCGTTTCATTCGTTTTCCAAATTGTTATCTAAGTCGAATTCAGGTTCCATTTCTATGCTTTCCTAGTCTTCTTTCCACTCCTTTTCAATTATTTCACCTTCTTGAGCTTCTTAAAGTAAAATCATGTACAAGCTTAAGTCATATTCTTCTTCATCCACACACTCTTTCGTAGTCAACACTTCTTTGTTTACATGCACATCCAATGTTGCTAGGATTTCCATCCAGCTGTGTTGTTTTATTGCTTCATCGGGAAATATTTGTGGCATGTAGGCTGGGTCTTCTATTGTCCTATGTCTCTCATGTCCTGCCTGCCAATATCTTCCCTCCTCTCATTTAGGTGCATTGGAAATCCATAGTTGAGTGTCTTCATTCATCCAAAATTGGTCACCAGGTTCAACACTATGGTTTGACACATCATCCTCCCCCTTATGTATAGGATTCCATTGAAGGGCTGGAACGTCTCTATTTGCAAAATTTTGGAGACTTATTTTAGTCATTGTGCCTCGGTGCTGTAGATACAAAGAATCTCGTCCCCAATCTTGAACCACCTTTAGTTGTCACATGGATGGTCTACCTAGAATCATCTCGTAATTGCTCCCCTTTTCAAATTGACATCTAGGTGAAGTGTGTTCAAATTCTACTCCACAAGTTGTCAAAATTACATTTTCAAGGAATCCTAATGGTCATTCTACATAACCATTTGCTAGTTGTAGCTTCATTCTAGTCGATCGTAGAGCTGGTCTTCCTCATTTCTCCAAATTTCCTTGGTTGATATCCCTACTCCAATTCTTGTATCTAGAATGTCTTAGGTCATATATCCTCAAATTTAGTTATCTAGTCTCTTTCACAGATGTGGCTTGACTTTTAGAGGTTCTTCTAGGGTTATTGAGCATTGGACTTCAGCTCTGTTCAATTTCTACAATGCGATTGATGTTTCCTTTAAGGATTTCCTTTCCTTGCCTCTTAATGTTGGGGCTCAAAAAATCCATATTTTTGTTAATATTCACCCGTATAACTAGGAAGTGTAGTTAGAATAATTGCCTCCTCACTATCCTGATCCTGACTTGATAAATCTTCACAGTCTTCTTCTTGCTCCATCCTAGACAAGTTCCTAAAAGCATCTATCTTTGAGTTAGAATTAGATCTTCTCTTTAGCCAATTTTTTCAACCACTTTTTTTAATCTTTTCTCTTCTTGCTTTTCATCTTTGAGGTTTTTTTCCCTTTTGAGGTATCAGAGGATTTTTCTGAATCTTCTACTATTTGGGGTGAAGATTCTATCTCATTTTCCTTTACTTGATTATCACACCTTTGATTTTCCATGGTTTCTTTTGCTTTGGCTATGGTGATGGCTTTTTACTGGCACAATGTATTCTTTATCACTCCCTAAGGGCTCTATTAACTCAATTACATTGATCTCAGATGTGGGTGATGCTTCCAATGGGTTCTTGGGGAATTCTCTGAAAAAGTGTTTGTAGCTCAGTGATGAGTAGCACCTCCTTAAATGTCAATCCGGGAAGACGTGAGGATGGTATGAAGACCACGAGCAAGTGGAAGCACAAGTGCGTGAGTGAGAAGCACACAAGCATGCACACACATACACACACACACGTGCACACACGGCAAGAACAAAGAGAGTAAGACAATGGAATCACTTCTATTGCAACCAAGTTCTCATACAAGCTCAAAACTACAAGAAGCTACCCCAAAAATGAGCTCTCTAGCTCTATTTATAGTTTTTGACTAGCTTTGGCCCTGTCCAGACCTAGTGTCCGGCCTAGTTAAAAATTAGGTTCCAAGGCTTATTTGAGGGCTCAAACGAGATCTAAAAATTATGAAAATTGGCAGGCAACTACTTCTAAGGCTCCTCAAGCTCGAGGACTCCTCGGCTTGTACAAAATGGAGCTACAAAAAGGTGAAAATGGTATTTACAGGGGTTTTTAGTGATGAGAATCACTTTTAACTGGTGTAATGGTTTTGAAAAAATAAAGGGTTGCCTTAGTGCTAGATCTGCTTGTATGCTCATACTTGCTTCTTCTCGTATACAGCCAACACTCTCCCCCCCCTAGCGTATGTCGCCTCTGACAGACCTCTGCTCCACTGTTTGATCAATGTACTCTTGCAGGAGGTCGGTTGCCACTTCTTGTTCCTTGATGCGTAGTCCCCGAACCAAGTCTCTCTGGAGGGTCTCCCAATTGACTGCACCCGGTATGTCCGGTTGTGGCGTTGTGTAGAGTTCTGAGTGCATGGTTTGTTCACACGCGAATAGATGTAGCAGGTGGGTTGGGCGTGGTGCGAACACTTCTGAGTGTGACTCCCAGAACCCCGTGGTAAACATATCGTCGAAAGTTTGCTTATAGCAGGCAGGGAGATATCTGATGCGTGCGTGCCATGCATAAGCAACTCGTATGCTTGGGGTTGTGCTCATATCATACAGGAGGTCATAATTACCATTGATGAAGCCGGGAATCGGAGGCTGAATATGGCATACATTGCGGAAAGTTTTGAGCACCACCTGCATCGTATCGAATATCTTGAGCATCATCTGGGCAGCCACATCTGGCATGGGGTGGAGGCGTGGCAACCAATGTCTGATGGTTGCTATCATGTAAGATACTGTGGGGGTGCCGGTTGGGGGTGCAATGGCGGGGTAATTAAGCCATTCTCTACAGTTTACATTGTTCTGAACCTTGATGGCGAAGGCTTTCCATGATCTTCTTCTTTGTACTGGCCCATAACAAGGGTTATACTTCAAATGCATGGGAGCGTGATCCCATGTTCTCAGCATGTCCGGGTATGTTTCCAGTAATCTTTGCCTCCAAGTAGGTTGGAAAATCGCCCCTTTTCTGGCTGCCTCTGGTATATCTTCCGGTTCGAACTGGGTGGCGAAGGTAGGGCACTTGTTGGTGACTCTTTTGATCTCTGCGTTGTAGTCGGCCAACAATACAAAATATGGCTTATATTGTAATTCAGAGCTCGTGATGAGTCGTATAGGAGCAAGGTGCCTGAAATACTCAGATTGAAGTATGGTTTCTTCAATGGCCTTCATTGCTAGCATCTGAGTTGCTACGCGCTCTTCGTGAGTGTGGCCCATCTCCTCTACCTGCTTCATCCATGCTGACGGGGGTTCCTCATATGTATCCTGGCCTTCCTCCGTAATTCTGCCTCCTGGAAGGGGTTGAGGCTCATAATTGTCTTCAAATGTCTCCTCCACTGGAATGACTACTGTGTCTTCTTCTATGGTTTGATCAGGTGGGGAGGGAGGTCGTTCATACTGTAACAATTTAATTTTTAGTTCTGCCACCTGTTGCCGTAGCTCAAGTACCTCATTGGTTACTGGTAATTCTGGCTCTGGTGAGGTTGCAGCGTTGGCCATCTCTTTAGGTTCGCGTTGGTGTGGTGTAGGCACTTGGGCTTTCTGTAGGTCTTTGACTTGGTCAGCAAGCTGATCATGTGCTTCTAAGAGATTGGCATAGGTTTCCAATACTTGTTGTATGGTTTCTGAGGGGATGGCTTGAAATTTGGCAGGGTCGATGGGTGCCCCTGGAGTGTTTTCCATGGCTGCTTCGAGGTTGTCTTGATTTTGTTGTTGTAGTCTCTTGTTTTCTTCTTGAGCAGCCGCTAAATGGCGTCGGAGTAGAGCCATGTTTCGTTGTAGTCTAGCGTTACGGGCTAGCTGATCTCTAAGTTGTTCTTCCGTTGCCCTACTCTTCTCTGTATGTGTGGACTCAAGCTCCACTTGATATTGTTGGAGGGTAGTCACCTCCTGCTGTAATTCCGTATTAGACAACTCCAGGGCAGTGACACGTGCCTGGAGGTGGGATGACAAAGTACAGAGCTCTTTATTGTTTTCTTCTAGTAACCTGTATTCCTGTTTAAATTGGGCAGCAGCTTCGAGCATGGTGTTGAGTGCATGATTAAATGAAGGGGGTGCAGGGGTAAAGGTGGAAGATGCAAGGGGTCGGGAGATGGGCAAGGGAAAAGTGGATGTTGTGCCTACAGTGTTTGGAAGTGGCGACATGAGTGAAATGACATGTGGTGATGTTGGAATAACAGTGGTGGTGGGTGATCCTCTGGATGGTGAGATGTCCATGGGATCGGAAGTGAGAGTGTGTGATTCGTGAACTGTGAATACAGGGATGGTGGGTGGTGTGATAGTGGTGCAGTGAATGTGGGGGAGTGGGGTTGGGAAAGGGACTTTTTATTATAATTATCCACCTATTGGAGTATATTTACAAGGTTTGTCCAGAATGACGGTTGTGTGACTTGGGTTGAGCATGAGGCGGTCACTAGGGAAGTGGTGGATAGGGTTTGGGTGTGGGTGAATGGAAAAGGATGGGATGAGGTCTGGCTAGTGGTAAGTGGTTGTCCAAGGGCAGGGAGATAGGAAGGCTGACCTATTATGGTTTGATCGGTGGCCGGATGACCGGTGTGAGGTTTAGAAATTTGGGTGGAAGTGCTGGATGTGGGTAAAGGGAAGGATGTAAAAACAGAGGTGTGTACAATGGTTTCATGATGGGTGGATATTGGTTGTTTAGAAGGGCTAGTGGAGAAGGGTTCTGAGGGTTGAATGGAAGGTGGCGGTGGAGATGGTACCTGTGTAATTACCTCTTGTTCGTCGGTGGGACTTGGGCTCGTCATGTGAACATCCTCTGAAATTATAGTAGGCAAAGCAGTAGAGACTTCCATTTGAATCATTTTCCCGCATCGTGGCCGTGTATCAATCCTTCGTTGATCATAGATAGGGTTTCCCTGATAGACCATTGTCCTCAATGCTTCCCCGATCCCACATGTCTCTGCCAATAGATTCAATGATTCCACAAAATGTGAGTCGACATTCTCGGTTTGAAGCATCTGGTTCACTAGAGCTCTGTTCGCCTCTTCTGTCATCTTATGTCTTCTCTGTACCTGCTTGATTGTCTTGTACAGCCGTCTGAGTTGTGCTGTGTAGGCAGGGGCCTCCTCTTCACTGTCTTCTGGTTCATTTCTTTGTGCACCTTCCTGAATTTGAGTGTTTGGGTCATGAGGATGTTGTGCCACTTCTTCCCCATGTACTCTGCTTGTCTCGCCCCGTGGCTGTTCTCTTTGGACGGATGCTCCCGGATCAACATTGTCAGGGGAATCTTCACTGTCTGATAGGGGGACCGTCTGCAGGAATCTTTCAAAATCGAAGTTTGGATCCTCTGTGAAGGTGGCCATAGATGCAAACTCTGCATCGGTAGGTAGTGGAGGGGCGGATGGAGCGGGTTGTACCACCTCCCCAGCTTGAACTCCTTGAAGGTGGATCGTGAAAGGTGCGACCTGAGCTTCTGGTCTGGGAGAAGCTTCAGTCGTGGCCTCTTGAGGGATCATTGCCTGGGAGAGCGATCCACGCATTCGTTTTGCAGGCTGGCTCCCTGACTTCCGCCCTTTGAACAACTCCAGCTGTGCATACTTTAGGGCTCTGGCAACCGGCACATCATATGCAAGACATCTATAGATGATTCTTGTCAGCGCACAACAGCCATGCAGAGTAGGCTTCCTCACTCCCCGTTTGCCTGCCTCATACACTTGGTCTAAGATCCATACCGGCATCTTAATGGGCAAGCTTCCAGTCTCTGCTAGATATAGCCCATACCATATTTTCTTGTGAGGTTGAGTGAAACGGTCCTGAGCGGGGAATGTGAAGTGTTGGAGGCACATCCGCAAAGGTATGGCGATGTTGGGGGTGAGGGCGCACATTTCTTTTAGCTTCTTGATTCTATTGCTTTTCATCGACTCAGGTATCAAGGGGTCGCGGTCAGAAGGTACATGTGTGCCATACATCTGAACTGCCTCCCTGATTAAAGTAACATTCAATTCAAACTTCCTCATTTCTTCCAGATTTGACAAGGAGGGCACCCAGAATGTGCCTGAATGATCCTTATCCCCTATCGGCTTCAGCGTGGCAATTAGGTAGTAGCACTTGAGGAAATCGGGTTTAGGCAGAGCTGCACTAAAATAAGCTTGTAATCCTGCTTTTTGCCAGATATCGTGAAGTGGAGCTGCATTTTGCAATGCTTCGAATTCTCGTGAGAAGAACTGGAAGGTCCACCACACTCCTCCACATTCCATCTTGGACTCCCAGATATGATCCGCGTCTCCCAAATCCCCTGGCATCTCATTGAACCAATGAGAATGCCCCTTTACTCTTTCGGTTAGGCCATTTGGTGGGTCTGGAATAGGAATTCTTCGCACATTCACGAACTCCTCAGGCCGAGCTGTTGGTGGTGCCTCCACCAGCATGGCATCCCAATTGATTTGAGCACCAGAGCCTGCTTGAGAGCTTGTGCCTGCCGCTGTTGCCATGAGAGTAGGTTGCTTATCTGCTGGAAGAAGAAAGGCACATTAGTGTTGCATAGGAAACAAGATGTAATGGTGTTCCCTTCACAATACTAACATGACAATTCCGGAGATAAGTGGTTAGTGGTGAAGTGTTTGTGATAGGTGTGAGTGGTGATTAGAGGTCAGTGTCATCCTAGATGCATACTTGGGTTATACAATGGGCTCAGAATGCTCTTATGTTAGAGTGGACGGATTTACAGAATTGGGTCAGGGGGTTTAATACACGGTTTAATTCTCCAAACTTTGATGGAGGATTCGTAGCTCTTAGAACTAAAGACAGGTGAAGATTTCTGGATGAGAGTGTGATGTATTTGGGACCTTTTGGGTACCCATTTCCAGACATTCCTAGGGTTGATGGGAGTGGAGACAATGAGAGGTGTGGGTATCTTTTCTTTTTCTGCGTTGTTGGCCACGAGTGCTTGTGAAAGTTGCTTCATCCTAGTGCTTGAAGGTGAAGTAATTTGGGCTTGTAAGCAGGCCTTGGGCACCCATATCTGTCTAGCATTAGGGATGGCCTTCATTGACCGCTTAGGAACCCAAATAGAAATGGTATGCCTAGGGTTTATCCTAGGGGGCTTCTTCACGTTGTTACTTGATGGTGAGGCTCGTTTCTTGTCTCCTTGAGAGTCTGCTATTAGAGTTGCGGGTTTCCCCTCCTTGCGTATCCAGATCTGCTTCGCGCCACGAGATGCTCCATGTTGCATGGGTTGGCGCTCCTGCCTCTTGATCAGCAGCCTCCTTCGTGTCGAGTGATGTTCGGTCTGCTCATCTAGAATCTTCTTTGGATCAGTTAGGAACTCCTTATTGGTCCCTGTACCTTCAGTAAGATTGACAATCCTCTGCACCAGAGAAGTTTGTACAAGAACAACATTGTTATCTTCATGTGGATTCCTGGAGGGGCCAGGATTTGGTGCTTGTTCTATTGGTTTGAGTGCTTGATTTTCTAATTCAATCGTGAGACGTCTTTGGCCTACCCAAGCCTGAAGAAGTCCACTTCTTAGGTTGAGGTTGACTGCGTGATCATAGATCCAGTCTTGGCCTAAGACAAGAGGTTCGGTCAGATCCTCGTCTTCACACACTAGCACTTTTGCTGGCATGAGGACCTCTTGTATGTAGAGGGGAAGATCCACCTCTCCCATGCAAGGGGTTTCAACAACTCCTAATCCTATCAGATATGCTTCTAGGGGTTTTACCTCCAATTGTAGCTGTTGGCAATAAGAAAGCCGAACTGCACTTGTGGCTGCTCTTGAATCAATTAAAGCTCTCACGCTTGTTGTGCTGTCTCTTTGTCCTATTTCTAGGGTCACAAAAGGTCGTCGATCCACTATCTTATGGGTACGTTCACCTGAAGCCTCACACATGGCCATGTGATAGCCTGGAGACTCTTGAGTGTCAGTCATAGGTTGATCCCTCCCTTGTCTCCTCAACTTCATTCGTCTGATACGCTCTAAGGCCTCTGCCTGTGCTTCTTCTCGAATTCGTTTTTCCTCCTCTTTACGTTGCTTAGCAGTATTGAGTCGACTTAGCATTTCCTCCGTGAGGGGTTCCTGATACAGCTTGACTCTGCATCCGCTAATATAGTTTGGGAGAACATCCCCCTCTAAAGTGGCTAGTTGTACTGCTCCACTCGTGGAGATCCTATTGATGATCATAGGTCCGTAGCCTCTCTTTTCTAGCTTCCTTGCGTGTTGTTTCAATGTGTAGACTAAAACTAGATCTCCTGCTTTCAAGCCCTTATCCTTCACATGGGCATCAAAGTATGCCTTCTGTCTCTTCTTAGCTGCATATATCCCTACAGCTGCTCTCAGTCTTGTTTCTCCTAATCGTCCAAGGTCAAAAAGTCTAGAGGAGAGTTCATGACCCGTCCATTCGTGCTCTTGTGCTACTTTCAATGTAGGTATTAAGAAGTCCAACGGTAGCACTACGTTTTGGCCAAATACCATCTGAAAGGGGGTGGCTTGGAGTACCGTTTTGTAGGCGACTCTGTATGCCCAAACAGCATGGTGTAGCTGTTTGTCCCAATCAGAGCGTTTATTGTTCACTAATTTTGTCAATACATTGCATATGATCTTATTGGTGCTTTCGGCTTGCCCATTGGCTTGAGGGTGATAGGGGGCAGACTTCTTATGCACTACCAAGAATTCTTGGAGCAGATTTTCAATAACTTCATTCAAGAAGTGAGTGCCTCTATCACTAACTAGCTCTATGGGTAGCCCGTATCTTGTGAATACATTCTCAAACAAGAATTTAGCAGTTGTCTGAGCGTCGTTCTTCGTTGTGGCTTTTACCTCTACCCACTTGGTTAGATAATCCGTGGCAACGATGATATACTCAGCATGGGAACCCTTAGCTGGGGGATTGATAGGACCTACAAAGTCTATTCCCCACTTAGAGAATGCACGTCCGCCCATCATAGGCTTCAGTGGCATCTCATCTCTGCGTATAGGATACTGGGTCCGCTAACAAATCTCACACCTCTTCACATAGGTATGTGCGTCCATGTGAAGGGTGGGCCACCAAAATCCTGCAAATAGAATTGCTTTGATCACCCTATCTGGACCAAAATGTCCTCCTGCTACACCCTGGTGAGCTGTTTCCAAGATCTTTAGGTATTCACCTTCATGGACACAGAGTCTCAGGTAACCATCCTTACCCCTTTTGTATAAATTATCACCAATGATGGTGTAATCCAAGGCTTCTTGTTCCAAACCTCTTTGCCTGGCCAAAGTCATATCTTGAGGAAATGTTTTCGTCCTCAAGAAGGATACTAGGGGTTCACTCCAATCCGGCACTATGGACACTTGATAAAGAGTGGCATGTTCCACAGGTGGTTTAATGCAGCAGATTGGGCATTCCTTGCACAACTTCTGGACATCAACTTCCATGGTCGGCCAATGCACTCCTAGTCTCCTCAGGGTCTATAGGGTTCGTTGTTTTGAGTAGTGTTGCTCTAAGGCACCTACATGTGCTAATTGCAACCACTTAGCGTACTCGTCCTCTTCTACACAACAAGCCAGGATTCCTTGATCTGTGTGCTTGTACATACTTCCCGCCATGATGTGGTACTTTTGAGCTTTGACTACCTCCTTATCCTGTGTGTTTACTCTTGGATGATTAGGTCCATATGTAAGTATTGGCACTAAGGGCTTGGCCCATTGGGGCACCACTTCCAAATTGAACAAGTATGCATCAGGTAAGTCATCTGACACTCCTTGTGGTGCCTCTCCGGATGTGAGCCTTGAGAGATGATCTGCTCTTAGGTGAGTTCTGCCTTTTCTCACTACTACCTCAAAGTCATACTCCATTAGTAAGAGAAACCATCTTACTAATCTGCCTGTGTTGCATGGTTTGTTTACCAGGTATAGTAATGCTTGATGATCAGTAGAAAACTTAAACTTATTTGCAAGCAAATAATGTCTAAACTTTTTAACCGCATACACCATGCCTAGTCCTTCCCTCTCAGTGGTGGTATAATTCCGTTCAGCTGCATTTAGTTGTCTACTAGCATAGGCAATAGGGAGATCCATGTTCCCTTCACCCGTAGGTTGTGCAAGTACGCATCCAATAGCATAATTGGAGGCATCCACATGAACATGGAATGGCTTGCTCCAATCTGGTGTGGTCAAGATTGGTGCTGAACACAATCGCTTCTTCAGCTCATTGAAGGAGTTCTCACACTCATTAGTCCACTCAAAATTTGTCAAAAGTCCGTACATGGGCTTTGCAATGACAGCATACATGTGAATGAATCGGCGGTAGTAACCACAATGCCCCATGAAAGCTTGAACTTCTTTGACATTCCTTGGCCTAGGTAGTTCTGCTATGGCTTTCACTTTCTCTTCGTCAGTGGATATGCCATTCTTTTACACTATGTGTCCTAGAATCTTGCCTTGCCTGACCATAAAAACGCACTTTTCTAGGTTCAGGCAGACTTGATATTCTCTGCATTTATCAAAGATCTGTTTGAGTTCGGGTATATGGGTCTGTCTAATGTTGGAATGAGCGCAAAGATCATCAACATAGACTTCCAAATTCTTCCTCAAGAACTCTTTAAACACGTGACACATTAGTCTTTGGAAGGTTGCAAGAGCATTGGTCAGCCCGAATGGCATTACCCTAAAAGCGAATATACCCTACTCTGTGGCAAAAGCCGTTTTATGCTGATCTTCTGGTGCAATGGCTACTTGATTGTAGCCCGAAAACCCATCTAGGAAGTTGTACACTTCCTTGCCCGCTACCCTTTCTAATAGATGCTCAGTGATAGGAAGCGGATAGCTATCTCTAATAGTGGTGGCATTAACCTTCTTCAGGTTTATGCATACTCGTAATTTGCCGTTCTTCTTGGGCACCACTACAATGGGGGATACCCATTCAGTGTGCTCAATTTCGTAGATAAATCCGGCTTCCACCAAGCGGTCTATCTCTTCTTTGATCTTAGCAGCATAGTTATCATTATATGTGTATGGCTTTTGCTTAGAGGGTTTAGCATCTGAGGTCAGGGGAATTGTATGTGAGCATATGTCCGGGTCAACACCCTTCAAATCCTTGTAGCTCCAAGCGAATACATCTCTGTATTCTCTTAGCAAGGCTATCAATTCATGCTCTTCACCTTCCGTCAGGTCATGTCCTATGTAAGTACATCTCTCCTCTCCCTCTTCTAGGGCTACCACTATTTTTTTGGTGGTTTCTTTGTTATCATAGGCCGCTCCTGATTGTGCCTCCCATTTAGGCATTCTTATCATGACCCTCCTATCGTCTATCTCATATTTTTTAAAGTTTTCAGGGACCTCAAACAAAGATTCTTCCTCTTCTAGTGAGACTTCTTTCTTCTTTCGTTTCTTTCCTTCTTCCTTCGGGGTCACATGTGTGGCTAATCTTACATCATTTGTAAGCTCTCCGTGCCTCTGGGGTTGAAATTCTAATTCATGGAAGTATTCTTCATCTGATGCAAAAGGTGGATCCATAATGATTGACTCTAGATCGGAGTCACTTGCATCCTCAAATGCATCAGGGCTAGGTTCGCATTCTTCTAGAACTGTCTCTCCCATGATTGGCTCTATGGAGAAGACTGAAATATCATAGCCATCCTCATCACAGTGGTGCATAGGCTAGGTCTTGGATTGATCTATGGGTTTCTTTTGCACCTACCTCTCTGGCTTTCTCTCTCTTCTCTTCTTCTAGTGCTACCTTACACATCCATAAGTGGGTGTCTTCATGCATCCACGAGGATCCGGATTCTATGGAATGCACAGAGTCAGTCTCATCTTTGGCTCTATGGATGGGATTCCATTGAATAGGTGGCACATCTCTATGAGAGTAATCCTTAAGATTGACTTTGGTCGTAACACCTAAGTGCTGCAGGTACAACGAATTGGTTCCCCAATCCTGTACCACTTGCAACTGTCGCAGAAAAGGTCGTCCCAAGATCATCTCATAGGCATGATTTTTGCTGAAGTCGCATATGGCAAATGTGTGCTCAAACTCGACACCACAGGTGGTGAGAGTTATTCCTTCTAGCAATCCTAAGGGTCTCTCAATATGACCATCGGCCATCTGCAATTTCATTCTCGTTGGCCTAAGTGCTGGCTTGCCCCAACGCTTCCATAGGGAAGTGGTGGCAATTGCAACTCCTGCACCTGAGTCCAAAATTGCCTTGGTGGTGTACTCCTGGTAGGTAATGGGAAGATAGGTGTTCCCTTCTTCACCTTCACACATATCTCCTACCTTATCCAAGGGTATCTCTGGCACTGTCCTATGTGATCCTACCTGGGAACGAGGTTTCACTATCTCGGGCACTTGATTGGCTACTTGTTTCCACACTTCTGGTCTAACCTTAAGCCACTCTTCCAAAGTAAGATTGCACTGCACTTTGGTGTTCTTCACTACCTCTGTGTTCCTAGGTATGACTGAATCTTCGTTTCTTACCATGACTGTAGGTGCTCTCATACAGGTGGACTTTGCTTCCCATGGGCCTGTGAAATGGGGTAGTTCTTGTAAAGAATTAGACTCGAAGTCTAATCTTTCTTGAGATTGGGCACTCTCCTGTTCTCCATAAATGGAAGGAAGGTCTTGTGGGAATTGATCGTGTGTGTCATCCACCAGCTCAAAGGGAGGAGGGGCTTCACTTTCTTTAGCCCATTTGTCTTCTTGAATCTCGCGTAGGAATTCTGGTGTGAACCGATTCATAGAAGATGATGTGTCTGGCTCCGTAGAGTTAGGCACATAGGCTTCAGGCACATAGGCTTTCTGGGTAGGAAAACCTGCTCTTTCACTAGCCTTGTCATGGTGTTGAGGGGCGAGTTCCTTTTGTGATTGTGCCATTAGATTCTCTACTCTTTCTAGGGAGGGGGGGTTGTCTGGTTCAGTGGAATTGGGCACATACGCTTTTGATGGGGAATGGTTCATGTTTTTGCTTGCTTTATCTCTTTCTTGATTTTTTTCTTCCTTGGCAGATCTTGCAATTATGCCCTCTAACTTCTCTAGAAGTCCATCCAAGTGTAATTGTGTCTTGGCTGAGCCCGAGTAATTGAAAAGGCGACTGGCTTCAAACATAGTCTGAGCCAATGCGACCATTTTCGCGCAAAGCTTGGTTCTTTCTATCTCTAGGTCAGCTCTAGGGTAGCACTTGTCATGATCCATTACTTTTGGCCCTTCTTGGATTCTGGCCTGATATGCTTTAAGCATCATGTCTATGTCTTCAGGAGTGGGATCGGCTAATACTGATCCTACTCGGGGTGGTGGGTGGGTTACGTGGGGTATATTAGAGGGTGGAGGAATGGAGGGTGATGGGGATGGTAGCGGTGGGAAGGTGTGAGAGTGCGGTTGAGATGAGATCTCTATGATTTTTGCCTTGGTTTCTCTCAAGCTTTCTTCAAGTTCATTTATCTTTTTTGCCCATTGCCTTTTCATTCTTTCACGACTATCCTTCCAGGCTCTAGTCCTCTTTTTGGTTATGCTCTCTGTTTCACTCACCTCGGGGCTCTTTTCCTGACCAACACCTTGGTTTTGTTGTAGTGCCTGGGCTCTTGTGATCACCTGCACAGGTGCAGTGGAAGTCACACTCCCTGTGGAGTCTACAACTAACCCAACAACATTGATAGGAGTGATTTTAGGCATGTTATTAGGGTTCTTTGGGCAATCCCGTAGGAGATGTTCTTTCCCGCAGTCTTGACAGAAACCCTGAATGGTTACTGGTTGAGGTTGTGTGGGGACAGGCAGTGGACAATCACGTATAAGGTGATCTCCCTGACATCTGAAGCATGGTCCTCTAGGAAATGGGGGTCGTACCTGCCTAGGTTGAGGTCTAGAGTTGGGGTTTGTGTACATGACATTAGCATACTCAGGTTCCCCACTATTTTCACTTGGGTCCTCATAATAGTATGACTCCTTATGCTCGGGTGACTGCATGTAGTAAGCCTGTGGGCTATCAATATGTGTGGAGTCAAAACTATGGTCACTTGGATCACTGTCTGATAGCAATGGGGTGACTGGGACTATGGCTCTATTCGGATTTTCTTCAGCAGACGCATATTTCACTGGGATTGCATTGGTGGGAGCAGGGGGTTGCTGTACTAGGACTGGTTGAGGTCTCTGCTGCCCTTGATACGGTGGCTGATAAGTTTGCTGTGGTCTGTTGTATTGTTGTGGTGGGTACTAATTCTGGTATCTACCCTGTTGTGGATATGGCTGAGGGTAATTTTGCCTAACAGTTTGTTTGTTATATGGGCAGTCTTGTGCAGTGTGGTTGGTGTACCTGCGCTCTATGGTGCAGTACTGGCTATTAGGATTCGCCTGGGGTTGGGCCATAATGGGACATACACTTGCCATATGGTCACCGCCACAATTGTAACACCGCTTAAATGGGGCAAATCTCGGAATTTGTTTGCTAGAGACACCTAGTTTTTGGGCTACCTTCTCTGCAAGTTCCTCGATGGATGTGGATTGACCAGATGTCAGGTTACTAGAGCTATCAGAATCCTTATAGATTTTTGATAGTTCTAATTCCTCACCTAGATTGTCCTCAATGTCTATGCACATGCGCACGCACTCTTCTATCGTTCTAGGGTCCTTCAGGTACACATACGACCTGAGCTTAGTGCTCAACAATCCATCTAGGAACAAGGCCACTTGTTTGGCTGGTGTGGGTAACTCCGGCATCGGGCATCTCTCCAGGTACTGCCTAAATCTTCTTCCAGCTAGTCTGACCGTCTCTTGAGGTGTTTGTTTGAAGCTATGAATTAGTGAGGAAGTGTTATGCCTGATTCCACTCTTAGAAAACTCAACGATAAATGCCTCTAAGAGCTGATCTATGTTTCTGAAATGCCTCTCGTTTAGTGGTTGAAACCACGTGAGGGCAATGTTCCTAAGGGTTAGACCGAAAGCATTATATTGTGTGAATAGGTCCTCTACCTGTTCAGCTTTCAATACTTGCCGAAATTCTGCCACATGGTCATAAGGGTCTCCCGTGCCATCGAAGTAATTCTTCATGGACTTCACCAGTTGAGTTGGTCGCAGGGTCCTAGTGTGTTCTCTCGGCCTTGGCAAAGGAAAATCGTCAGTATTCCTTTGATTCCATGGGGTTCTATGTCTCTCAGGGTCCACTCTATTCCTTTCTGTTCCCGTTCTTTCTCTTCCCAGGGAGTTGGCAAAACTTACCTCAGGTTTGTCTCTACTTCTATCTCTTTGAGCTCCATGAGCTTGGGAGGTCCCAGCTCCTTGGTGACCAAAGGACACATTAGACCTTGGTTGGGGAAAAACAAATTCACCCTTCCATGTGTAGGCATGTCTGCCATGCTCAGTGACCATGAAGATTCTCTCTGATGCATTGTCTAGGTAGGTTACTTGGCCAAGGCTATCAGGGTCTTTAAACTCATAGATTGTGAGGGCACTCACTTCCTGGGGTTGAGCAGATTTGTATCTCCAAAAAGCCTCATCGGTTTCTCGGTTTAAAAGCAGATCTATGCTTTTATTATCCTGTGGAATCCACTCTGGAGTCATGATTCTGGTCAAGACGGATTTACCACGGGGAGTTCTTGGTTCTCTCTCTAAGTTCCCTTGTTCTATATCACCCATGTCGGTCTCTGCAATCACATTTCCAAACTCATCAGTTCTATCAGGAAGAGTGGTGACTACATATATAGTCCCCTCTTTATCTAGGTATGCTCCATTCTCAAACTTGACTACTGGGTGGTCTAATCCATGGGGTTGATCGGGGTTCTTGATCTGGACCACCGATCTTCTCAGGCCATCTTCATAGATGCGAGCACCTAGACGATTAGTCCTGATGTATTCCAGTTGAGTCTTGTATGGTCCTTCTGGCTTTTCTAGATAAGCCAACCCTGAACTACCTACTGGTCTCTCCATGTGATAGGACATCTCAGAATCACTTGTTTCTGATCTGGGAGTGTATGGGTAATCACTCAACTATTGGGCCCAAGACCTGGCAGTGTGATTGACACTAGCTTCAGAAGATCTGAGGCTTTGTCTGTCTCGGCCTAAGTGTCTGCCTGATCTAAGGTTCATATGCCTGATTTATCTACCCCCTTGGACCTAAGCACACTCTCGTTGTAGGTTAATTTGCATCAATCACTTTGTTCTTTTGAGTTGAATATTATGTTTATGGTCTTGTCTGAAATCGCGTCGTCAGGAGTACTTAAGTGAATTTCCGCACTTGATAAGTGATTGATTCCAGTTTACCTTTTGTCCCTTAGAGTTTTCGCACGTAAGACCTACTTAATTCTTGCACTTGGTTGATTAATACTCTTGGACTTGATTCGTGCCTAACGTTGCCCTAATTAATTACCACACCTAAGTGGTACTTAGCCTAGGCTAGGAATTGGCAAAGGAGGGTTGAGAGATCTTCCAACCTCAATTAGCTGGTTGACCAGACTGCTACACAAGCCCAGGAAGCCTTCTCCCAAGCTTGGTACTTCACCCTTGCTAGCTTGCTTTGGATTGCCTTGAGTGCACACGATGTTCCTGCAAAAGCTCACCAGTCAGTATAGCTCAATTACCACAAGTAATTGAAAGACACACATCAATATTTTCAGTCCCCCCTGGAGTAACTCACTGAACCCCCTCAATCTTAGGACCACCTAGTTCCACCCAAAGGTCAACTTAAAAATACATGTTCTAAAACTCCGCATATGATTCTTACAAAAACCAGTCGAGGTCCACGTAGGATTCTCAACGAGCTTTCCAACGAGACCAAAATCTCATCAATCGGAGTTCGTATGGTCAAGTTATGACCATTCAGGCACTAAAGGGTCAAAACAGGCTCTCAGGGTTCAGGAGATCCCTCTCTGGTTTCTAGGTCTTTTGCCCACTTCCAAGGTTCTAAAGTTATACCAAGGTGCCTAAAATTAAGCTCAACTACCCTTCAATTCACTCAAAAATAACCCTAAATTTTTCATGTGTTAAAGGCCGTGTATCGCGATAGGTCGGGTCGAGGTGTCGCGATAGGTGGGAAGTGTCGCGATAGGTGGGAAGTGTCGCGATAGGTCGAAGTGTCGCGATAGCTCGTGAGGTGTCGCGATAGGTGGGAAGTGTCGCGATAGGTCGTGAGGTGTCGCGATACTCCCAAGTGTCGCGATAGGTCGTGAGGTGTCGCGATAGGTCGAAGTGTCGCGATAGGTCGTGAGGTGTCGTGATAGGTCGTGAGGTGTCGCGATAGGTCGTGAGGTGTCGCGATAGGTCGTGAGGTGTCGCGATAGGTCGTGAGGTGTCGCGATAGGTCGTGAGGTGTCGCGATAGGTCGTGAGGTGTCGCGATAGCTCGTGAGTGTCGCGATAGCTCGTGAGGTGTCGCGATAGGTCGTGAGGTGTCGCGATAGCTCGTGAGTGTCGCGATAGCTCGTGAGTGTCGCGATAGCTCGTGAGTGTCGCGATACCTCGAGGTGTCGCGATAGCTCGGGATATGGTGAATTTTTCTGTTCTGTCTAGTGATCCTGGGAGCTCTAGGCCTGCGCAGTGTCGTGGTGCACTCAGAATCGTGATTGGGTGAAATTTTCGGAGTGTCGCGATAGCTCGAGCTCAACGCCTCGGGGACTGTGCAGACAGATTCTGTACCTGCTGAGCTTGCTGGAGATGATGATGGAGCTGCCACCTGCAAGAAACATGCAAAAAACACACAAAACAAGAACACACACGCTCGCTCTCTCTCAAACTCGCACACAACAAATGAGGGAATGATAAGGAAGAGGGAATATGTAGTGGAGAAGGAGGTGGAGGTGGAGATGGAGAAGGAGGTGAAGATGGAGATGGAGATGGAGAAAAATCAAAAATTTACCAACTACTTACCATTCCAACGCGTCCTCTCTACGTCTTACCATCACACGCTTGTCCTCAAAGCTCGATCCCCGGCAACGGTGCCAAAATTTGGTGTAGCTCAGTGATGAGTAGCACCTCCTTTAATGTCAATCCGGGAAGACATGAGGATGGTATGAAGACCACGAGCAAGTGGAAGCACAAGTGCGTGAGTGAGAAGCACACAAGCATGCACACACATACACACATACACACACACGTGCACACACGGCAAGAACAAAGAGAGTAAGACAATGGAATCACTTCTATTGCAACCAAGTTCTCATACAAGCTCAAAACTACAAGAAGCTACCCCAAAAATGAGCTCTCTAGCTCTATTTATAGTTTTTGACTAGCTTTGGCCCTGTCCAGACCTAGTGTCCGGCCTAGTTAAAAATTAGGTTCCAGGGCTTATTTGAGGGCTCAAACGAGATCTAAAAATTATGAAAATTGGCAGGCAACTACTTCTAAGGCTCCTCAAGCTCGAGGACTCCTCGGCTTGTACAAAATGGAGCTACAAAAAGGTGAAAATGGTATTTACAGGGGTTTTTAGTGATGAGAATCACTTTTAACTGGTGTAATGGTTTTGAAAAAATAAAGGGTTGCCTTAGTGCTAGATCTGCTTGTATGCTCGTACTTGCTTCTTCTCGTATACAGCCAACAGTGTTCTTTCCCACACTCACTACAATACCCTTCCTGAACTCTAGGTGTGGTGGGTGGTAGGGCATCGTACATTCCCTAATAAAATGGTATGCTCCACATCTATAGCATGGTCCTCTAGGGGCAGGTGGTCTTGTTGTAGGTCTTTTGGGACCTTGAGCTCTAGAATGTTGAAGATAAATGTATAAGCTCATTTTCACATGAGCTATGCTTGGACAAATTTACCAAATATAAAGATAAAGGAAAAGAAGAGAAAAGAAAAAAGCCAAAAAAAATTATAGTCAAAATTCATGATGAGTAAAAGATACAATATCTGCCTTGTAGTAAGTGGCATGTAGTGGGCAAAGTGTTGAGTTAAGAAGGAGGCACAAACTTCTTCACATGCTCATTGGTTATAAAAGTGGAGTGGGAGCACATTCTAAACAAGGAGAGGAAGAGGCAAGAGCTCCCAATAGTCGGATTTGGTCATTTTTTCATTTTTTCTTCCCATAGACTCCTCCCAGTCGCATGTTATTTTGTACATAGCTCTGTTGTGAAGCTCATATCTCAGTGTATATGTAACTATATCTTGCATTTAAGCCCTCACTGGAAAACTTATCTTGTGCACATTCCCTATCTCAAATATCTTCTTCAAAGCTTATATATTCTGTGAGATATCAATCAAAGCGTGAAGTCCAAAGTTTTAGCATACTTATGTAGATAGGTACTCTATTTTGATCACTTATATTTCCCAACCAAAACATATCCAAATTGTTTAATTTTTGGCTTGTTGGAAGGCTCTTCACATGTAGTTTGACTTTCTAAAATATCTCACTCAAAACATTTATATTCTATGAGATATCTATCAGAGAGTGAAGTCTAGTTTTTCATTATACTTGTGTGCTCAGGTGGTCTATTTTGGTTAGTTGACTTTCTTGACCAAAACGCATCCAAATTACTTGATTTTTAGCTTCTTCCAAAGATATCTATGTGTGCTTTCTTTTTCCTAAATATCTTCCTCAAAAGATATGTATTCAAGGAGTTATCAGTCCGAGAGTGAAGTTCAATTCTTCAGCATACTTGTGTGGACAGGTAGTTGATCTTTGTTAGTTGCATTTCCTAGTGAAAACTTGTCCAAATTAAGTTATTTATAGCTTGTTAGAAAGCTCTCTTTGTCTACTTTGATTTACTAAAGGCACAAGTCCATTTGAGTTTTTATTGAGAGCAACAAGTGTTGGAGATAGACATCTATGGAAACACATGAACAACACAAGGAAGGAGAAGAAGCTTGGAGCACAACACACAATACTAAATGTATTACTAGAGAATGTACAAACGTAAGTAGCCATTAGGGCAATAGGCATATATATAAGTCGGGGAAAAAAACCTCCTAAAGAGGTAAAAAAGTGCCCTGGCAGTCCTAGTGTGTTCACACACATCACTACCTAAATATATCAACAGATCCCCCCTAGGAGTGATGCGGTGAACAAGGAGCTGGCACTCATGTATAAGGAAGTGCCAAGCTATGTGGAATGAGTCCACAAAAGGAAGTAAGCCCAAAGCTTTGCGGAAATCTTCAAACTTCCCCCTAGGCAGAGCCTTTGTGAAAAGATCCGCAATGTTCTCCTGCATGGGCACATATGCCAAGCTGATCTCCCCAGCAAAGAACCTCTCCCTGACATAGTGATAATGCACCTCAATGTGCTTAGTGCGAGCATGGAACACAGGGTTCCTCGCAACTGCCAATGCGCTCTGATTGTCATTGAAGATGGTGGTGGCAGAAGACTGACCAACACCCAAATCAGCCATTAGGCATCTGAGCCACACACACACTCAACAGTCCCTGTGAAAGCTGCCCTATACTCAGCCTCACAACTGGAAGTGGCCACACTAGGCTGCTTCTTGCTCAAGCAAGATATGCATGAGCTACCAAGAATGAAGCAAAAGACACTAGTGGACACATGAGTGTCATAGCAACCAGCCCAATCACAGTCAGAAAAAGCATGCAAATCTGGCGGTAGTGATCCCCCCTTGGGATAAAACAACCCAAGTAGCCGAGTACCACTCAAGTAACAAAAGATGGGCTTAACCGCCTGGCAATGCCTGACTCCTGGGCAATGCATAAACCTCCTCATTTGTGAGACAGCAAACTGAATATTTGGCCGAGTAATGCATAAGTAAATCAAGCATCCAATAGCCTGCTGATAGAGAACAACATCAAATGCATCTTCAGCATCATGAAAACTCAATCGTAAACCTATCTCCATAGGAGTGGAAATAGGCTTACAGTCTTCAAGGCCAAAACGCTGCAATAATGTGTCAATATATTTTGTTTGACACAAAGCCATTCCACCATCAACTTGTAAAAACTGAATGATGCCCAAATAGTGATGCAAATGCCCCAAATCAGACATCTCAAATGAGGCATGCAATTTAGCCTTAAAATCAGCAATATGCTTCTTAATAGGACCAGTGAGCAACATGTCGTCAACATAGACAACAATGATCAGAAGCACACCATTAGCACGCTTAACATATAAGGTGCTTTCAGTTGGACTATTCTCAAAACCATGTGCAATCAGATAGGCATGTATCTTCTCATACCAAGCACATGGTGCTTGCTTTAAACCATATAATGCCTTCTTTAACCTGCACACCTGGTTTTCATGCCCTTTTGGCACAAAGCCACGGGGCTGAAAAACATACACTTCTTCATGCAAGTCACCATTCAGAAATGCAGTTTTAATGTCCAACTGATGTACATTCCAACCATGATGGACTGCTGTTGGAACTGAAGGACTCACAAGGCAAGGAAGCTTACGAAGGGAGTCAGAGAGAAGAGAAAGCACAAGCAGACAGAGTAGTCAACGACGATCTGGCAACTAGGCCAATATTTTTTTAGGACACTAAAGCATATCAAAGAGGTGGACACACAAGGAGAAGGAGCAAGTAGGGAGCTCGAAGATATGTATGTCAAATAGTTAGAAGAAATCCCTACAACAATAGTGATTTTCATCACTAAAAGCGGCGCATTGTAGATACCATTTCATATTTTTGTAGCTCCATTTTGTGCAAGCCAAGGAGTCCTTGAGCTTGAGGAGCATTCGAAGTAGCTACCTACCAATTTTCATAATTTTTAGACTTTGTTTGAGTCTTCAAATAGGCCCTAGAACCTAATTTTTAACTAGGCCGGACACTAGGTCTGGACACGGCCAAAACCTAGTCAAAAACTATAAATAGAGCTAGAGAGCTCATTTTTGAGGTTGGCTTCTAATTGATCAAAACTGGTATGAGCACTTTTGAAGTAATCTAAAACAACTCCATTGTCTCTCTCTTTGTCTTACCTTGAGTGCGCGTGTGTGTGTATGTGTGTGCATGTTAGTGTGCTTCTCACTCACGCACTTGTGCCTTCACTTGCTCGAGGTCATCATACCATCCTCACGTCTTCCCGGATTGACATTAAAGGAGGTGCTACTCATCACTGAGCTACACCAAAGTTTGGCGCCGTTGCCGGGGATCGAGCTTTGAGGACGAACGTGTGATGGTAAGACGTAGATTCGAGACGTTGGTGTTGGAGGTAATTTCTCTACTCTTCTTATTTCTTTTTCTTACCTCACCACCATCATCACCATCATCATCCTCACCATATCCGATCGCCATCTCCATCATCGCGGAAATTTTCAGTTTTTGATCATATCACCTTCTCCACGTCATTTCCCTCATTCCACTTGTGAGAGAGAGCGAGAGAGCGATATTGTGTGCGTTGTTTTTGTGAGCTTTCTTGCAGGTACTTGTTGCATCATCATCTCCAGCACTCCACATAGGTACGAAACATAACGGAACTGTCTCTGTGTCGCCGAAGTCTGTCAATCGCGATCGACAGAAAAAACGCCCATTTGGTAAAACAAAGTGCACCACCATAATCTACATGATGAGCACATGCTAAATCACTAAAAATAGTTAAAAAATTCTGAGTTCCTCTGTCAATCGCGATTGATACAGTCGATCGCGACTGACAGCCACGATCGACAACATCTGTCAATCGCGACCGACAGACCTGTCAATCGCGACCGACAGAGACGACCGACTGACCCTGTCGATCGCGATTGAAACCATCGATCGCGATCGACAACCAGGACCGATACCTCTGTTGATCGCGATTGACACTGTCGATCGCGACCAACTGAATTTTGGCGATTGACTGAATTTTACGCGTTGCCACGTGTCCATCGCGACGGACACAGCCCCGATCGACTGAATTTACGACGAAAGTCCCGGAACACGTGTCGATCGCGATTGACACCATCGATCGCAATTGACAGGACCCACAATCGACTCTGTCGATCGTGATTGACACTGTCGATCGCGATTGATGTGTCGATCGCGACCGACAGGCCCCGACGGACACCTCTGTCAATCGCGATTGATAGACCTGTCGATCGCGATTGACAGGCTTTTTCGGCCAATTTTCTAGGGTTTTTAATACAAAGTTCTTGGGGTAATTTTTGGCATACCTAGCAAATAATTAGAGGTTTGTGAGGTACTTACAAGTGTGTCTTGAGAAAAATCCAGTGTATCAAATACCATACCTAGGGGGAACAAAACCAAGGGATCTCTAGAATTGTTTGCAATAAAGACAGGGGACATAATTGATATCCAAATTACATGCACGAATGTGATCTGTCTGTCATTTGAGTTTAAGTCTTGAGCTAATTTTGGGACATTCACAGGTCCATTGAGAGCAATTGAGAGCATCCAAAGCAAGGGTTTCTTCGCAAGCTTGAGAATCGGATTCTTGAGCATCATAAAGCAAGGGATCAACAAGTAAGGTCGGAATATTCTCAACTCCCTTTGTCAATTCTTAGCTTAGGCTAAGTTCGAGTAGTGTTAGGAGTAAGTCAGGACAACAATAGGCACGTGACAAGTCAAGTCAAAGACTACCTAAGAAATCAAGTTCAAGAGATAACCTGTGTGTGACTGAGAACTTTAAAGGAAAAGAACTTAACGTGGGACGATCAACTTAAGTGCGGAAAATTAACTCAAAAATTCCTGACGACACGATATCAAACAAGATCATAAACACGATAACACACTAAAAAAGAATCAAGTGACTGACACCAATTGATCGGCAAGGAGGTTGTACTTTGGGAAAAAATTGGGCTACTTAAATAGGCATATGAACCTTAGATCAGGACGACATCTAGTAAGAGATAGACAAAGTCTTAGGTCTTCAGAGGCTATCGTTAATCATACTGCTAGGTCTTGGGCCCAGTAGTTGAGTCACCACTCGCATTACCCTAGCTCGGAGACTAGTGAATCAGAGATGTCTCAAGGTATGGACAGACCTACAGGAAGTACAGGTGTGCCATATCTGTATAGGGTGGAAGGCCCCTACAAGACGCAGCTGGAATACCTTAGGACCAACCGATTAGGTGCTAGCATCTATAAGGACGGCCTAGGAAGATCCGTGGTCCAGATTAAAAATCTTGACCAATCCATTGGACTAGAACACCCAGTTGTAAAGTTTGACAATGGAGCATACCTGGATAAAGAAGGAACCATATATGTAGTCACCAGTCACCCAGATAGGACAGATGAATTCAAGAATGTGATCCCTGAGACGGACATAGATGACCTAGAACAAGGGAACGTAGGAGGAGAGCCTAGGACCCCTCGAGGGAAATCTGTTCTTACTCGAATCCTCAATCCGGAGTGGGTTCCCTAGGACAATAAGAGTATAGATCTGCTCCTAAACCAAGAGACCGATGAAGCCTTTTGGAGGTATAAATCAAATAGGCCAAATGATGTAGGGTCAATCCTGATCTATGAGTTCAAAGATCCTGATAGCCCAGGCAGAGTGACTTACTTAGATCACGCTTCAGAGAGGATCTTTGTGGTTACAGAACATGACAGGCATGCTTATACTTGGAAGGGGGAATTCGTTTTTCCCCAACCAAGATCGAACGTGTCCTATGGTCACCCGAGAGCGGGAGCATCCCAGGCTCATGGAGCTCAAAGAGATAGAAGCAGAGATAGGCCAGAAGTAAGCTTTGCCAACCCTGTGGGCAGAGAAAGAACGAGAACGGAAACAAATAGAGTGGAACCTGAGGTACTTAGAGCTCCAAGGAATCAAAGAAATACGGATGAGTTCCCTCTACCAAGACCTAGAGAGCACGCAAGGACTTTGAGACCGACTCAGCTAGTTAATTCCATGAAGAACTACTTCGATGGCACTGGAGATCCATACGATCATGTGGCGGAGTTTAGGCAAGTCTTGAGAGCTGAACAAGTTGAAGATCTGTTTACGCAGTACAATGCCTTTGGTCTAACCCTTAGGAACACTGCCCTGACATGGTTTCAGCCACTAAACGAGAGGCAGTTCAAGAGCATAGATCAACTTCTAGAGGCATTCATTATCGAATTCTCTAAAAGTGGCATAAGACATAACACGTCCTCGCTGATTCACAGCTTCAAGCAAACCCCTCAAGAAACCGTGAGACTTGCTGGAAGAAGATTTAGGCAATACCTAGAGAGATGCCTTGTCTCTGAGTTACCCACACCAGCTAAGAAAGTGGCTTTGTTCTTGGATGGATTGCTAAGCACCAAATTGAGATCATATGTGTACTTGAAGGACCCTAGGACCATAGAAGAGTGTGTACGCATGTGCATTGACATCGAGGATAACCTAGGGGAGGAATTAGAGCTTTCAAAAATCTACAAAGATACTGATAGTTCTTCTAGTCTCTCTTCCACGCAATCCACATCTATTGAGGAATTAGCAGAAAAAGTAGCTCAGAAATTAGGTGGCACTAGCAAACAACTCCCAAGATTTGCCCCTGTGAAAAGATGCTATACTTGTGGAGGTGACCATATGGCGAATGTATGTCCCATTATGGCTCAACCCCAAGTAAATCCTAGTAGCCAGTACTGCACCATAGAACGAAGATACACCAATCACACAGCACAAGACTGCCCATACAATAAGCAAGTTGTTAGGCAAACCTACCCTCAGCCATACCCTCAACAAGGCAGATACCAGAGTCAATACCCACCACAACAGTATGCTAGGCCCCAGCAAAATTACCAACCACAATATCAGGCCCAACTGAGACCCCAGCCAATGCTAGCGCAACAACCACCTGCTCCTACTAATGTGATTCCGGTAAAGTATGCTGTTACAGAAGAAAACCTGAATAGAGCTATAGTCCCAGTAACACCATTAATTCTAGAAAGTGATCCCAGTGACCATAGCTTTGATTCTACACATGTTGATAGTCCCCAAGCTTACTACATGCAGTCTCCTAAACATGGTGAGTCCTATTACAGTGAGGAACCGAGTGAACCTAATTGGGAGCTAGAGTATGCTAATGTCATGTACGCAAACCCCAACTCTAGACCTCAACCTAGGCAAGTGAGACCCCCATTCCCTAGAGGACCATGCTACAGATGTCAGGGAGATCATCTCATTCGTGATTGTCCCTTACCTCCACCTACACAACCCCAGTCAGTGACGATTCAGGGCTATTGCCAGGAGTGCAGAAAGGAGCATCTTTTACGAGATTGCCCAAAGAATCCTAATAATATGCCAAAAATCACTCCTATCAATGTCGTAGGGTTAGTTGTAGACTCCACAGGAAGTGTGACGTCCACTACACCAGTGCAAGTGATCACTAGAGCCCAAGCCTTGAAACAGAACCAAAGCGTAGGCCAGGAAAAGAGCCCAGATGTTAGTGAAACGGAGAGCATGACAAAGAAGAGGACTAGAGCTTGGAGAGATAGTCGTGAAAGCATGAAAAGACAATGGGCAAAGAAAATGAGTGAACTTGAGGAAAGCCTAAGAGAAATCAGAGCCAGGACACCGAACTCACATCTCCAACTCCCTCTCACACTACCCCTCCTCCACCATTCCCAACTCCATCCGAACCGCCACCTTCCAACCCACCTCACCTAATTCCACCACCCCCTAGAGTAGGATCAGTCTTAGCATATCCCACTCCCGAGGACCTAAACATAATGCTTAAAGCATATCAGGCCAGAATCCAAGATGGGCCAAACGTAACTGATCATGGAAAGTGCTACCCTAGAGCAAAATTAGAGCTTGAACGAAATAAAATTTGTGCTAAGATGGTGGAGTTGGCTCAAACCATGTTTGAAGCCAGCCGCCTTTTTAACATATCTAGCTCAGCCAAGACGCAGCTGCACTTTGAAGGACTATTAGAAAGAATAGAGAGGCTAATTGCACAATTAGAAAAGGAACCCGCCTCTCAACACAAGGACAAGGCAAGTGAAAGAGTAAGTCTTCCTGCCCAGGGAGCCTATGTGCCTAACTCTACGGAGCCAGACACATCATCTTCTATGAATCGGTTCACACCAGAATTCCTACGAGAGATTCAAGAAGACAAATGAGCTAAAGAGAGTGAAGTCCCTCCTCCCATTGAACTTGTGGATGATGCACACGACCAACTCCCACAATACATCCCATCCATTTATGAGGAGCAGGAGAGCACCCAATCTCAGGAAAGATTAGACTTTGAGTCTAACTCTCTACAAGAATTACCCCACTTCACAGGCCCATGGGAAGCTAAGTCTACTTGTATGAGAGCACCCACGGTCATGGTACGAAATGAGGACTCAGTCATACCTAGTAACACAGAGGTAGTGAAAAACACTAAAATACAATGCAACCTCACGTTAGAAGAGATACTCAAAGTAAGGTCAGAGCTATGGAAACATGTAGGCAAACAAGTACCAGAGATAGCAAAACCTTGTTCCCAGGTAGGGTCCCAAAGAACAGTGCCAGAAATACCCTTGGACAAGATAGGAGACATGAGTGAGGGCGAAGAGGGAAACACATATCTTCCTATCACCCATCAAGGATACACCACCAAGGCCATTCTAGACTCAGGTGCAGGAGTTGCAATTGCTACCACTTCCCTATGGAAGCGTTGGGGCAAGCCAGCACTCAGGCCCACGAGGATGAAATTGCAAATGGCCGATGGTCACATAGAGAGACCCTTAGGGCTGTTAGAAGGAATAAATCTCACCACATGTGGTGTTGAGTTCAAGCATACATTTGCTATATGTGATTTTTAGCAAAAATCATGCCTATGAAATGATCTTGGGACGACCCTTTATGCGACAGTTGCAAGTGGTACAAGACTGGGGAACCAATTCCTTGTACCTGCAACACTTAGGTGTTACAACCAAAGTGAATCTCAAAGATTACTTTCATAGAGATGTCCCTCCTATCCAATGGAATCCCCTCCATAGAGCCAAAGATGATACGAAATCGGTGCATTCCATAGGATCAGGATCCTCATGGATGCATGAAGACACCCACTTATGGATGTGCAAAGCAGCAGTAGAAGAAGAGAAGAGAGAAGAAGCCAGAGAGATAGGTGCAAAAGAAACACATAGATCAATTCAAGACCCAGCCTATGCACCTGTAGTCTTTCCTGACGAAGAATTCGAACCCCACGGCTGGGCAGAAATTCTAGCAACAATGGATGTAGCCATCAATGAAGAACAATGGACACCTCACTGTGATGAAGATGGCTATGACATTTCAGTCTTCTCCATAGAGCCAATCATGGGAGAGGCAGTGTTAGAAGAGTGTGAACCTAGCCCTGATGCATTTGAGGATGCAAGTGACTCCGATCTAGAGTCAATCATTATGGATCCACCTTTTGCATCAGATGAAGAATACTTCTATGAAGTAGAATTTCAACCCCAGAGGCATGGAGAGCTTACAAATGATGTAAGGCTAGCCACACATGTGGCCCCGAAGGAAGAAGGAAAGAAAAGAAAGAAGAGAGAAGTCACACCAGAAGAGGAAGAATCTTTGTTTGAGGTCCCAGAAAATTTTAAGAAGTATGAGATAGATGACAGGAGAGTCATGATCAGAATGCCTAAACGAGAGGCACAATCAGAGGAGGCCTATGATAACAAAGAAACCACCAAGAAAATAGTGGTAGCTGTGGAAGAAGGAGAAGAGAGATGCACGTACATAGGCCATGACCTGACGGAAGACGAAGAGCACGAATTGATAGCCTTGCTAAGAGAATACAGAGATGTATTCGCTTGGAGTTACAAGGATTTGAAAGGCGTGGACCCTGACATATGCTCTCACACTATCCCCATGACCTCAGATGCCAAACCTTCTAAGCAAAAGCCATACACATATAATGATAATTATGCTGCTAAGATCAAAGAGGAGATAGATAGACTGGTTGATGCTGGATTCATCTATGAAATTGAGCACACTGAGTGGGTATCCCCCATTGTAGTGGTGCCCAAGAAAAATGGAAAGCTGCGTGTATGCATTAACTTAAAGAAGGTCAATGCAGCCACAATTCGGGATAACTATCCGCTTCCTATCACAGAGCACCTCTTAGAAAGAGTAGCAGGCAAAGAAGTGTACAGCTTCCTTGATGGATTTTCGGGCTACAATCAAGTAGCCATAGCTCCAGAAGATTAGCATAAGACGGCTTTTGCCACTGAATGGGGCATATTTTCCTTTAGAGTAATGCCATTTGGGCTTACCAATGCACCCGCTACCTTCCAGAGGCTGATGTGCCATGTATTTAAAGAGTTCCTGAGGAAGAACTTAGAAGTCTATGTTGATGATCTTTGTGCTCATTCCAACATTAGACAAACCCATATTCCTGAACTCAGACAAATCTTTGATAAATGTAGAGAATATCAAGTCTACCTGAACCTAGAAAAGTGCGTTTTATGGTCAGGCAAGGCAAGAGTCTAGGACACATAGTGTCAAAGAATGTCATATCCACTGATGAAGAGAAAGTGAGAGCCATAGCCGAGTTACCTAAGCCAAAGAATGTCAAGGAAGTACAAGCTTTCATGGGGCATTGTGGTTATTACCGACGGTTTATACACATGTATGCCATCATAGCAAAGCCTCTGTATGGACTTTTGACTAACTTTGAGTGGACTGATGAATGTGAGCATTCCTTCAATGAGCTTAAACGGCGATTATGTTCAGCACCAATCTTGACCACACCAGATTGGAATAAACCTTTCCATGTTCATGTTGATGCATCTAATTATGCTATTGGGTGTGTACTCGCGCAGCCTACCGGTGAAGGTAATATGGATCTTCCAATTGCCTATGCTAGTAGACAATTGAATGCAGCTGAACGAGATTATACCACTACGGAGAGAGAAGGACTAGGCATGGTATATGCAGTTAAAAAGTTTAGACATTACTTGCTTGCAAATAAGTTTAAATTTTTTACTGACCATCAGGCACTACTATATCTCATGAACAAGCCATGCAATACAGGAAGATTAGTAAGATGGTTTCTCTTGCTAATGGAATATGATTTTGAGGTTGTGGTAAGGAAAGGGAAGACTCACTTGAGAGCAGACCATCTCTCTAGGCTCACATCTGGAGAAGCCCCACATGGAGTGTCAGATGACCTTCCTGATGCTTACTTGTTTAATTTGGAAGTGGTGCCACAGTGGTCTAAGCCATTAGTGCCAGTATTGACATACGGGCCTAACCACGCAGTAATAAACACACAGGATAGAGAGGTAGTAAAAGCCCAAAAGTATCACATCATGGCAGGTAGTATGTACAAGCACACATATCAAGGGATCTTGGCTTGTTGTGTGGAAGAGGATGAGTACGCTAAATGGTTGCAATTAGCACATGTAGGTGCATTAAAGCAACACTACTCAAAGCCACGAACCCTACAGACACTAAGGAGACTCGGAGTGCATTGGCCGACTATGGAAGCTGATGTCCAAAAGTTGTGCAAGCAATGCCCAATCTGCTGCACTAAACCACCTGTGGAACATGCCACTCTTTATCAAGTGTCCATAGTGCCAGATTGGAGTGAACCACTAGTATCCTTCCTGAGGACGAAAACATTCCCTCCAGACATGACTCTGGCTAGGAAAAGGATTTTAGAACAAGAAGCCCTTGATTACTCACTCATTAGTGATAATCTATACAAACGTGGTAAAGATGGTTACCTCAGACTATGCGCCCATGAGAGTGAATATCTCAAGATCTTGGAAACTGCTCATCAAGGTGTAGCAGGAGGACATTTTGGACCAGACTGAGTGATTAAAGCGATCCTATTTGCAGGCTTGTGGTGGCCTACCCTTCACATGGATGCACATACCTATGTGAAACGGTGTGATGTTTACGAGAGAACTCAGTGTCCTATACGCAAAGATGAGATGCCACTGAAACCTATGATAGGTGGACGTGCATTCTCTAAGTGGGGAATAGACTTTGTAGGTCCTATTAATCCCCTAGCTAAGGGTTCCCATGCAGAGTATATCATTGTTGCCACGGGCTATCTAACCAAGTGGGTAGAGGTAAAAGCCACAACGAAGAACGATGCTCAAACAACAGCTAAGTTCTTATTTGAGAATGTATTCACCAGATACGGGTTACCTATAGAGCTAGTCAGTGACAGAGGCACTCACTTCTTGAATGAAGTTATTGAAAATATGCTCCAAGAATTCTTGGTAGTACATAAGAAGTCTGCCCCCTATCACCCCCAAGCTAATGGCCAGGCTGAGAGCACAAATAAGATCTTATGCAATGTACTGACAAAATTAGTGAACACTAAACGCTCTGATTGGGACAAACAGCTACACCATGTTGTTTGGGCATACCGAGTCGCCTACAAAACGGTACTCCAAGCCACCCCCTTTCAGATGGTATTTGGCCAAAATGCAGTGCTACCGTTGGACTTCTTGATACCTACATTGAAAGTAGCACAAGAGCATGAATGGACAGGTCATGAACTCTCCTCTAGACTTTTTGACCTTGAACGACTAGGAGAAACAAGACTGAGGGCGGCTGCAGGGATATATGCAGCTAAGAAACGACAGAAGGCATACTTTGATGCCCACGTTAAGGATAAAGGTTTGAAGGCAGGCGACCTAGTACTAGTCTACACTTTGAAACAACATGCGAGACAACTAGAGAAAAGAGGCTACGGACCCATGATCATTAATAGAATCTCAACAAGTGGAGCAGTGCAACTAGCCACATTAGAAGGGGATATTCTCCGGAGCTACATAAGCGGATGCAGAGTCAAGTTATATCAGGAACCTCTGACAGAAGAGATGCTAAGTCGACTCAACACTGCTAAGAAACGCAAAGAAGAAGAAAGACGAATTCGAGAAGAAGCTCAAGCAGAAGCATTGGAACGTATCCGGAGAATGAAGTTGAGAAGACAGGGTAGAGAGCAACCTAGGACAGATGCATATGCAAATCAAGGATATCATGTGGCTATGTGTGAAGTTTCAGGTATCAGCTCTCATAGGATAATTGACCGACGTCCTACCGAGGCCACACCCGGTACAACATGTTTCACTCACTCGAACATCCGATGCCCATTCTTATACATCACGCACGGACACATACTCTTCCATGAGCAGAAGTAGAATCACTTGTAAATGGGTCCCTAAAAAGCCTCATTTTCAAGTAAATACTCCTATCAAACTCTCCAGAGTCTCCACAAAATCAAGATCAAAACCCATCCACTGCATTTGGCAACCCAAAACTTGTAATAAACCCCCGGACCCCAGTTGTAAATCCAGGCCCAACTACTAACTACATCACTCTCACACTACATCATTCCACTTAGCTCCTAGGTCTACCCAATTCCTAACTACACGCACAAGCACCGAACACTTAATAACCTACTAATCTCTCCCGAACCTCATGTTAATGTTGTAATGGGAACAAAAACGGTTCTATCTTGTCCTTTACAATGTTAACGCATGTTTCTATATTCTCACAGAGGCAGGAGGCAAGAAGTAACATGGCAGATACGGCAGGAACTAGCTCCCAAGCTAACACCAGCCCCCAAGTCGTGGACATTAAAAGTCTTCCCATTGAGGAGGAATTGAACGAACGCCGAGTGGCATTGAGGGCATTACATGCCATCGCGATTCAGAATCCCCACAGGGGCACACAATGCCGGTCAGCAAAAACTCACATTGGTTCAGTGATGTGGCAGGATCTCTGGGTGAAGGCACTTACATGTGGGAGGCCGAGATAGAATTCAATGGGCGTTGGGGCAGATATCACTTCTTCACCAGGGAATTTGAGAAACTGCAAAATAATGAAGGACTGAAACCTATATGGAAGAAGGCAAGACTCTACGATTACTTCAAATTCCAATTGCCAAAGCCCGACTTTCTAAGATGCCCATATTTGATTAGCACCCTCACTCCGAGCAAAGACAAAAAGGGATACAGCACCTTTGTCCTCCCATCTCTCACAAGGGGCAATGAGCTGAAGCGCTTCAGGTTGACTATCAGTTGGTAAGGGAAGCTCTAGACATGAAAGGTATGCACATTCCTACGGAGAAAGAGACTATGGTCCCCGACAATATGAAGAACATGAATCTGACGAAATTAAAGGACATGGTGGCAATGACACCTACAATTGCCATTCACTTGCGAATGGTCATGCAGCATTTTGCATTTCCCGCTCAAGAGAGGTTCACAATGCCACCTAAGAAGATATGGTTTAGTCTATACTTGGCTGACGCCTTTGATTTGACAATCAATATGCCCCACAGGATTATCGACCAAATCCACTTGGCTCATCAACGGTGGTATAAAAAACAAAAGTCTGTACTGTATGGATGCTGTGCTCACCCGGATTGTGTATAGATGTTTGGCGTATGATGTGCCTGTGCAAAGGGCACTCATTTGGACCAGGGTACAGGAGTTTCAACGCAGATTATCAACCGTAGGGCCACCCTCCAAGAAAATGAGAGGCGCCGTTCAGATGCCCTGTGCACAAGCCCGCGGTGCAATGCTGACACCTGAGACAACTCCACGACTTCCTACGCGGGTACAACCCTTCACTATCAGATTACCAAGACACAGCACTGATGGACCGAATCTGGTGTTCCCACCTATATCGACCAACCTAGATTTTCCTCACGGATTCACATTAGAAGACCTAACTGATGAGAAGGTTGCTAGAATAATCGAAGCTGTTAACGCGGAAGTCGAGGCAGAGCAAGCTAGTGGACAACAAACTGCTACAGACCAACCCCATCCCAGACAACCAGATGTCGTCAATGTGGAGGGTGAAGAAGAAGAAGAACAAGAGGAGGAACATGGTGGACAATCCGAGGAAGAAGAGCAAGAATATGATCAGGAAGCTCTACAAGTACTTGAGGGTGCCCCGGCTTATACGAAGGAATTGGAAAAGCTCTATGATACCATCAACAGGGTTCAAGAGCAACATAAACTGTCCCTCGCAGCAGGAAAAGCTCTCATGAACCAAATCCTTGAGGAGGAAGGAGTAGACGAGCAATACCGCACCACACTTGATATGATATCTGATGCTTTAGGAGTACCTGAGACGGTGCATACCGCCCTTGCACAATCATGCAGAACGGAGCGAAGATATGGCAGGCGCCCCCCATGATCAGGAAAACAGATGAATGTATTAGTATCAAAACCACAAGGAACATCCACAACCACGGGCACTGCACACACCGCTCATGATACTGAGGAAACCCATACATCAAGTGCACCCCCGTCACTCCCTTTGCCACCTGTATCGCGGCATTTCCCTCCCTATCTCTTTTCTCTCTCCTCTCTCTCTCTCTTTTCCCCCACCACCACCCCGGCCCCCACCGTCACCTCGACCCCCTCCAACCCCACCGTCCCCTCCTCTTTCCTCCACCACCCCCGCGGCCCCCACCATCACCACGACCCCCTCCAACTCCACCGTCCCCTCCACCACCACCACCACCACCACCACCACCCCCAGCACCACCACCACCACCACCACCCCCACCACCACCACCACCCCCACCACCACCACCACCACCACCACCACCACCACCCCCACCACCACCACCACCACCACCACCACCACCACCCCCCACCACCACCACCACCACCACCACCACGACCCCCCACCACCACCACCACCCCCACCACCACCACCACCCCCACCACCATCACCACCACCACCACCACCACCACCACCACCACCATGACCCACCACCACCACCCCCCACCACCACCACCACCACCACCATCCCCACCACCACCACCACCACCACCACCACCCCCCACCACCACCACCACCACCTCCACCACCACCACCACCACCACCACCACCACCACCACCACCACGACCCCCCACCACCACCACCACCACCACCACCACCACCACCTCCACCACCACCACCACCTCCACCACCTCCACCACCACCACCACCTCCACCACCACCACCACCACCACCATCCACCACCACCACCACCACCACTACCACCACCATGACCCCCCACCACCACCACCACCACCACCACCCCCCACCACCACCACCACCCCCACCACCACCACCACCACCACCACCACCACCACCACCACCTCCCCCGCGACCTCCCCCGCGACCTCCCCCGTGACCTCCACCACTCCACACCACCCCACAGCCCTCCCCACAGCCCACCCCACAGCCCTCCACACCATCCACAAACTCCTCAAATCCCACATTTTTCCACGACCTTACATAAGGCTCTCATATAGTTTGGATGGACATTTGGAGGATCATTTCTCAACCAAACCCTATAGTGTTATATATCGTTGGAAAGCTCTCGACGAGTACTTTCCAAAGGTGAAACAATAACTTTGAAATATTGGATCAAATTTTGACTACACCCCAAAAACCCCCACAACTCCCCATAACTCACTCCTATTCCTACCCAACCCACAAACCCCACAAACCCCACACAACTCCACAACCCTCCAAAAACCCTGTAATCTCTCTCAAACTCCCCACAACTCACCTCCCACACCGCTCACTTAATATGAAGGATCAAAAGCTACTACAAAAATTAGGTGAAGGATGTGCTTCTCAGGGACATTCAAATATCACGGGCGGCACAAACTGAGGATCTTAGCTTGCATCCAAAAGTGACAATAAAGGTGTAAGTGGTAAAAGTAAAAGTGGTGAAATGAGTGTTGCCGCCAACCATTCATGACGACTGCCTATTTTGAGGATCCAATTTAAATCAAGTGGAATATTTGATCTACCCCTCCAATCTTGGCAATCAAGCGACGCGTGATCAGTGGACGTGAGGAATCGGCAAGGCCCTCTTGGCCTATTGGGGCCTATAAAAACAATGGATTTGTGCTCATTTGAGGTACAATTTTTTTAGAGATACAGTGGCTCGTACGTACGTGCAGAAGTCCTCTCTTGCCCTTGGTGGTTTCAAGCCTAGTGTAGAAGCTACTCTGTAGTGTGGATACAGAGGGTAGGCTTCTCAGTGGAGGGCTATGAGCACTATAGTGTAAGAGAGTAGCTTGGATCTATTTTCCTTTCTGTGAGTCAGTGTGTTGATTAACCTCTATTCTCTTGAGAAATTCTACCATTTGTATTGTTCTGAGTTAGCCTGCATATCAATGGCCCTTATGCTGATTAGTTGTATTGAGGTTAATACTTTTAGGGTGGCTTGTCAGCCCTAAGCTTGCATTTTTGAGCATCACTCTGCCCAACCTTGTAATCGATTCGAATCAAGAAGTGTATGGTCTTCCCTGGTCATTGGTTGTCCATATTTTCTGAAGTATTTACTACTCTGTGCAATCCGTGTTACTTACCTGCTCACAGAAATGTTAAAGGGTATACTTCCCTAAAGAGAACCCCCTTGAGTAGGTGATGTACTGGACGTGTTTAATCTTCACTCTCTACTTTTGTTAAAAGCGGATACCCCAGTACCTCCTCTACACCACCCCTGCCTCCAACTCCACCACATTCACCTCCCACTACCAGTGTAACCACTACTGTCACCGCCTCCGAGTCCACTACCCATACCGAAGCACAGACCGTCAGTCAACCCACACACCCTATCTCCACCTCTCTTGTCTATATGGCCACTGACAGAGTAATTCTAACCGCAGCCACGGAAAACCCCGTTCCCCCGATCACACTTCCTGGTAGTTCGTATTCACAATTGCACACACCACTGTACACTTTCACCACTGTCACCGCACCCACAATTCCAATGTTCACAATCACTCCCACTACTGCATCCACTTGATTTTATGGACATATCACCCACCTCCGCACCTCTCCCTCCCCCCATACACCCACCATCTCCCATTCCCCCACCACCCACTTCACCATTTTCCAGCACCACATCCACATTCCCCTTCCCCTTCCCTTCTGCATTCAACACCCTTCCCGCATCCACCCCTATTAATAATGTATTTAATAATATGTATCAGTGTATGTCGCAACTACAACAGCACTACCAGCATCTGGATAACCAACATACGAGACTCTTCCGAAGCCATGAAGAACTTCAAGTACGATTCATTGATCTAGAAAGGGAAAAGCGGCTACTACAACAACAGTATGTCACTTTACAGGAACAACATGAGCAGTTAGTAGCCAATCCACCCCAATCAGATGCAGAAGAAAAACAACAAATGGATGATGTGCTACACTCCCAGATAAGAGAGAATCTCAAGCTTCGACGCAACTTGGCCCTCTTACGCAAACACATGTCTATTGCACTCGAGGAGAATAAACGACTACAGAAACAAAACGAAGAAAACTTGGAAGCAGCCATGGAGGGTTCCCCACAGGAAATCGACCCAGATAAATTCAAGGCCATACCCTCAGCGAATATGCAAATTGTGTTGGAAACCCATGGCGACCTCTTGGAAGCCCATGCAGCATTAGAAAGAGAAAGAGATGACCTATTGAAGCAGCTGGCAACCCTGCAGGAGTCACCAAGCAAAGTCACAACCGCAGTTGACACGTCTGAAGAAGTCGAAAAACTCAGAGCAGAACTAGAAGAATTACGAAGTAAAGTCATGCAATACGAGCGTCAACCTTCTCCTCTTGTAGAGCCCGAGCCTGAAGACTTAGTGCTAATTGAAATAGAGGAAACCTTCGAAGACCCATACGTTCCCATGCCTGCACCAGGGGCAAGCAAACAGAAGAGGGCATGGACACCATCGAGATCGAGGCTCCTGAATGGATGCAGAGGTTAGAGAAAGTGGCCACAACCCATGATGATAGAGTGGCAGTTCAGATAGCATCTATGTCACATTTGGAAGAGGTAGTCATAAAATCGATTACTTTAGAAACCTCTCCCATCATCGGTGGATCGGCACATCCAATGACTTGTATGTTCCTTTTTGTGTCTTAATGGCGGATTACAATGCTGAAATCAAGCACCACAGCTCAAAAGAACCAACCTCGGCTACACAATTTGCACCAAACGACATTCCAGCAAGTGCAAAGCAGGGAAATATACCCCAACCTACGTGGAGGATTCGTCTGCTGGAAACCTATCCTGAGATGGTAAGGACATGGAATAACATGCCTTTGTATATCAAATACAACCCATGCTACTGCCCTGTATTTCGAAGAAGGTCGTGGCCGAAATACACAAAAACTATGCTGACAACCAAAGGATGTGAGAAATGGCTCAATTATGTCTACTTAGCACCACCTAAAGGCCAACCTACCATAGGATATATGATTTCGACGATTCGGCATTGGGGGGTCCGGTTCAAAAATGTACCAGATGTCATGGCCCAAATGTGTCTTAAAATTTTTGAGCTCATGTTGGTCACCTTCAGGACCTTCAAGAATGTCAAGGAACCTCATCTGTCAGCTCTTGGATTTAATGAAGGTAATCAGGACCTTGTCTACGACATGAGCGCAACACCATCTATTAATGTTGTATATGCATGGCATGCGTGTATAAAGTATCTACCAGCCTGCTTCAAACAGACGTTCGAAGAAATGTTTGTCACGGGATTCTAGGAATATCATTCAGAGATATTCATTCCCAGACCATCACATTTATTGCAGTTGTTTGCAGTGGAACAAGCTCTCCATTCAGAAAAGTTACGTATACCACATCCAGAGGTTCCCGGGCCCATAGATTGGGATGCTCTACTCTACCTGTAGATTGATATAGGTTGTAGTAACCATATGTCATGCCAAAGAAGTTTGTTCACTAATCTACAAGTACCAAGTGGAAAAGGATGTGTTGAAACAGGTGATGATACTCAACACATGATTGAACATATTGGAGATATAAGGCTTGGAGATACAAGTAGAGCAAAGGTACTATCTAATGTTCTTCATGTTCCTACAATTTCAAAGAACTTGATTTCAGTAGGACAAATGGTAGAGAAGGGTTATCATGTCATATTCAATGAGAATGGGTGCTTCATAAAGAATCCAAAGGAAGGCTTCAAGGTCATTGCTCGAGGTAGAAGAGAAGGAAGGATGTTCACTTTGGACATCCAACATCCACATGGAAAGGTCATGTACATTCAATGTGGGAACAAGAAGATTTCAGAGCTCGACTTATGGCACAAAATAATAGGACACATCAACATTCCAAAGCTCAAGGACATGAGCAAACATGAAGTGGTAACAGGTCTTCCAAAATTTAATAGCATTGGACTACATGAGTTATGTGAAGCTTGTCAACTAGGAAAGCAAACGAGGGAGCCATTCAAGAGGAGCAATTATGTGGCCCCAAATGTCTTGGACTTGATACATACGGATGTATGGGGACCAACCCAAGAGGCATCAATGGCTGGTAATAGATTTTTTGTCACCTTCATTGATGATCATTCAAGAAAGGTATGGTTGTTTTGTATGAAGCAACAATAAGAGGTGTTTTCTATATTCAAAAGATTCAAAGTTGAAGTTCAAAAAGAAATAATTCTTTTGTCCTTGGACACCTAGATTTTTGGCCACTAAATCTACCAATTCTTCTTCCTGGTTGGTTTGTACATTTGCATTACTAGATGCATCCTCATATTAAGTAGGGGCCTGTGGAATCTTCAAAATCTTTGTAAGATTATCTTCCAAATCTATGCCTTCCCTTAGATATTCAATGTCTACAATCATTTCGCATACACTAAGTTTCTTAAATTCCCATTGACTAGCCCATCTAGAAACAAGGATATCATCTTTTCTTGGGTTGGTCTCTCTTCCATCGGACATTGGTCAACATATTGATTGAACCTTCTAGTTGCTAACCTCATAGATTCATTAGGAGCTTGCTTGAAACTATGGATCAGGGAGATGAATTATGTTTAATGCCTCTCTTAGTGAATTCCATCAGACATTGGTCAACATATTGATTGAACCTTCTAGTTGCTAACCTCCTTCAAGGGGTCGGGCAGTTGCTCAAATCATAGGGTGCACACCTTGTCCTCTTCCTTGAGATGGTGATAAAGGAAAGGGTGGTCTATTCATTATTTCACTCCCCAAATGGGTATTTGGTATGGTGATGGTGTTTGATGTGGTAAAGTGGACATGCATGTGGTCAGACAAGAACACTTTGCTAGTTTGATTGACCTACAAAAGGGTTCTCCTAATTTTTCTGTTGCCCTTGAGGGTTTTAAGAAGTGACCACCTAATCCCTTGGATGGAAATACTAGCAAACCCAAGTAGTACAGTCTAGATCTTTCCAGATCAATGACTTCCCAATATCTTCTCTTATTTTGGTCTAGATAGGTGACTCTAGAAGAGTCTTCAAGATCATGCAATTCATAAATGGTGGCAAGATTGGTGCCTTCTCTCCTTATGGGTGAAGTGGCTTAAAACAATTTTTGAGTTCCAAGTAATAAGTAGAAGTCCATCAAGTAATTGTTTTGCGAGATTTTATCCCCTCTCTAAATGTTTACTACTATCGATCTTCCTCTTGGAGTAGATACCGCTTCTCTATTATCTATCCCAGTGAGGTTACTAGGGTCCTCCATTTCTCCTCTTTCATTGATTCTCTCAGGATGTTCAGTCATGAAGTTTAGTTATCGTCGCTTCTCCATGTAAAATCCTCCCTCAAATTTCATAGCTTGCTTGGGTAAAACTTTTGATTTCGTGGAATTTCTAAGTTTTGCTACTGACCTATTGAGTCCATCCAATTATATAGGAACTCATTGCAAGCTTTTAGGGATATACTATAGGGATGACCTATACTCTCCTTCTATTGTAGACATGAGCTCCACTGAATGGGTGGAGCTATGCATATCTTTAGAGGCCATAATTTTTTCTTCCTCTGAGTCACTAGAAATGTCTGAGTAAATAGAGCGAATGCTTTGTTGGGTTACACTTCCTGCTAAGGATATCACACTTCTTTGGCTCCCTAGGACACGTCCTGACCTTAGGTTCATTCACAGTCTAGGGTCTTACAATTTTCATAATGTCAACTGTCAAGTATTAGAAGTGATACGGTTCAAGTTTGAGTGTAAAATTCCTCAAATTTTCACTTCAGAGTCTTTTCTTTGTCATTCGTATTTCCCACTATACATGCTAGTGCTCAACTCACGCAATACATGATACACGATATTGGACATACCACGATACATAATACTAGGGAATATGATATGATACTTGATCTAAAGATGATACATGATACTTGGAAAAAATATCAATGACACAGGATACTAGAGAGCAAACGATACATGATACTTAGTAGGTCCAAGATACACGATACTAGACTTCATGATACATGATACACAATTCAGATAATACACGATACTTGAAAGTATCAATGATACAATATACACTGAAAGACGATACATGATACAAACCTAGTTTGTGATACATGGTACCAGGCGATCATGAATCTCGACGAGATGATACAGGATACCTAAGTATCATGATACACTGGAAGTAAGGTATCCGTGATGCATGATACCTGCCAAGTATCAAAAAGCATGAGAATTTGGTATCCCAATACCAAACTCGATTGGTCATGATACTTGGAATTTTTGAACTCCAAATTAAAAGTGTTCCTTGTGCTCTACTTATTAGTTCTATGTGCCTCTAGCTATAAAATCTCTCTTAAATCTCTCGATCGACTCCTCACAATGCTCGATGAGTGTTGTGTCACACCGTTTGAGTGATCAAATAGATTGTTGGTTTGATGATGATGTAGAGCTCACCTCTAGGAGTGTTTCCTCAAGTTTTTATTGCCAAAAGCTTGCTAATCTCCGCATTCTAAGCGATACACAATCTCGGATGTCGATCGTCCTAAGCTCTCCATGATACTTACTAAAAAACAAGTGACTAGGAATGTAGTGAAATTTTGTTTTTAGCCTCTGCGTGAGGCTAGAGACTCAAAAAAATAGAAAACTTTTATGATTTTTTTTGGGGAACTGAATGTCTATACTATTTCCATACACACACACACACACACTGTCTCTCACTCTCTCCTACTTCCTAACCCTAACCTCTCCACTCTCAACCTAATCCGAAAAACTTCTGACACACACACAACAAGTGTATGAAGTAACAAGTGCATGAGAAATATGACTTTCCAAGCTATTGAAATCACTTCTTCACACTCACTACCTTCACAACTACGCTTTAATCATCACGTAGACACCTTGATTGAAATTGAAATCCCTGGTAACGACACAAAAAATGTGTGTACCTAAGTTCACAATGTCTTACTAGGGACTTGTGATGAAGGAGAATAAATCTCTATCACATTGATACAATCATTAAATTATCAATCCGTGAGTTTAAACCCATCAAGTTTATGAAGACATGTGCACACATGATAGTTAATGTAGGTATGGCACCAATAATGCATGCAAATTAGGCTAAATCTACCTCACACAACACCTCTTACACAATGGCATGTATCACGATACTTGGTGCAACAACAAATACTAATGAAGTGATTTCTCTAAAGTTTAATACCTGAATATATTCAATAGTAGGTTTGTTTCGAAGCTCTCGAAGAGACACATCAAATACTACCCTTTTCATCTCGATTGGACCTCCATGTTTCATGCTATGACCAAAAAATAGAGTGGTGGGAAATACCAACTCTCACTTCTATAGTTCCTATGCTTTACACACACACACACACCAAAACAATGAAAAGAGATGGGAAAGGGGTAGACAACACCTCTAGACACATATTCCATACCTCAAACACACATACAACCTCAAGGAGAAGAAGATACATAGATAAGAAGAAGAAAATTCAAAATTATGCAAAGTTACTTCTTTAGATTGGCAAAACGTGCTTACAAAAGAGTCATAAGTGACTTATATACATGTGCCCTAAGTTTGGTTCTTTCACATAAGTGACCAACACTTTCTCTATAAATCACTAAGTTCCTACTAATGTACAAGGGTAATGATATGTTCTTTAGGGATCATGCATCTAGAGGACTCCTCTAGAGCAATTACAAGCCTATTCGAGATTTCACAAGGGATTTTAGGAAAAGAAAATTGGCCATTTTATTGAAAATTTTGGGGGCCTTCTCTTCATCTCTTCTTTCTTCTACTTTTTGCTCCCTCTTGTCTTCAGTCCTCTTAGACCTTTGCAACAGGAGCTCTTGACATCCATGATCAACCAAAAATTGTGGACAGGTCCCCAAAATAGCCTTGAATACTATTTTTGAGTGATTTATTATAAAATCGGGAGATATGGAGAAAGTGCTTAGATATTGCCAACATGTGGCAATACTAGTAATATCATTATGCACAAATGCATTTATGTTATCAGTGAAGAGTTTCATTATCATTTTTGGTGATGTGGAAGCAACAAACCACATATTTGCCCAAGTTGGGCATGATGGTTAACTAAACAACTAAGGCCATCGATGACAATAGCAAAGAGAAGTGGAGCTAGGGGGTAGCCCTATCTAATAGAGCACTTTCATATGATTGCCTAAGATAGGTGACCATTGATATGTGACATGGTGTGTTTACCATAAGCATTGCAATCATCTTGATGAATTTAGAGCTACATTCGAGATCTTTTAGGGATTGGAAAATGAAGTTCTACTCGTGGCAATCGTACGCTTTGTCAAAATCAATCTTGATGAAGAAGACATTTTGACAAGACTGCTTAGCGAATTCAAGGCCTTCCCACACATATATGATAGCCTCTAGGATGGATCTATTCTTAATGAACCCTTTTTTATCCTCATTGATCCATGAGTAGAGATGTAAGGCAATACGATTAGCAAGGATCTTCACAAAGATTTTATGTCTAGTTTGCAACATAGTGATAAACCGTCAAGTTTCAATTTTGTTTTTTCTGTCTTTTTTGTGAATCAGCTGAATGAGATCTTCATTGAGAAAGTTAGGCAAAACACCGAAGTGTAAGGCTTCTTGCCAGACAAGGCAAATCGAGGTCATCAAAACACTCTTAAACTCATCAAAGCACTCTTCAATTCTTTATGCATGTATCAAAGCATGATTTATGTATATATAAGTTTTTTTAGACAGAAAGTTCGAATGAAGCTCTATCTCTCTCGACAGCTTTTACTTATGTTACTTCGATAGTATAACCTCCTACTTATGTTTGCGTGCATCACAATAAAGATAATAATTTTATGTATGTATCCTTCGTGAATAAATGTATAAATGTAAGTATGCATGTTTGTATGCACGTCTTTTGGATGTACAATTGTTCTTTCAAACACGTATACGTATGGTTTTTTAAAAATAAAGGAAGTTCGGCTTTAGCTTACTCTCTCGAATTTGAATTAATTAAAAGAAAAGTACAAGAGAAAGGGATTAGTGCCCACGAGATCCCTCGAATCCCAGAGAGCGGGGGTAGCTTTTGTATAATTTAGATGACATTACACCAAAGGAAAATCACCCTCATGCGGGGCTCACTTGGGTTTAAGCTTGTTGTTGAACAAAGGGAGCACAAGATGAAGCCAGAAGGGGGGGTTCCTTACAATTGGCGATCCTTTTGCCAAGGAGGAATAGTGATCTCTCAATCGACCAAAGTTACAAACACATCTTTCCGGCCGGGGTTTCCAAAGGACGTTCTCTTTGATGATGTTCTAGAGAGTTGCGCAACAACCGATCGCTTCTCCCAGCAAAGTATGGTTTTCTGAAGTCTAATTTTCCTTTTTTCTTTTTAATTTGTGTGCATGAATAATTTTATGTATGTATGTTTACATGAATGAATGTATAAATGTAAGTATGGACTTTGGATGTGCAAACTTTCATGCCAAAGATTTTTGTGAAGCCCAAGGTTGCCGTCAAATTTGAGTCATCAATTTTCGGGTTTCAGACGTCCGAATTTAAGTTCATTCGTGATTCGTCGCTCAGTGAGGCTCTTCAACGTACACGCCGAAATGAAGGTCATTTAAGGATCACTTGATTTGAAATTACTGCAGACTGCGGGGTCCATCTTCTTCCTGACCACCTGGCACCGGCCTGCAGGATGCATCTTGTTCTTTGTCACAGTGCCATTTCAATCTGGGTTTCCCTTTTCTACACACACAGACATAAAAACAGGCAAGTTCAGCTTTTCGCGAATCCCTTGGCTCCTGCTGCATCCTTTCCCACTCATGCACAGACACAAACAAGCACCCTATCTTTAACCTGCAATGTTGACATGATACTCCGCGTCTCAGCTCATATTACTCATGTAAATCTCGATGATAGTACCAAGTTCCGACTTCCGCTCCTGTGTGGATCCATTGAGCTTTTCTTTTTTGCTTTTTGTTTTGTCTCTACGCCTATCAAATTATCAGGCATCTGCACAGCTTTCTGATCTCTTGAAGAAAATAAGCAGGATAAGGTGCTTTATTATTTTTCCCAAGACAAGCTGACAGTGAGAAAGCCTCCAGTTCAATTGACGAGAAAGCCTTGGGTTCGCTCATCCTGCATTGGTGGCAGCGGTCCTTGCACTGCCGCAGCTCCAATGGGACGTGCTCCATGCTGTGATAAAGTCGGACTCAAGCGTGGACCATGGACTCCTGAGGAGGACCGTAAGCTCATTGCGTACATCAATGAGAATGGACATGGGAGCTGGCGTGCGTTACCTAAGAAAGCAGGTATGCCGTTTGCCTATTTAATTGTCATCAACAGCTTTGTGAAGGTCCGGATTCGGTGCCCTTCACATTACACTCTTCCATAACTGTGAATATTCGTACGCATGGTTTTTCTCTTCTTGTTTTGAGTCGGATCTTACTGATCCCGACTCTCTTGTTGTAGGCCTTCTACGATGTGGCAAAAGCTGCCGCTTGAGATGGACAAATTACCTGCGACCTGATATCAAAAGAGGAGAATTCTCTTCCTCTGAAGAAGAATCTATCATAAAACTTCATGCTTTACTAGGAAATAGGTAAGACTTTGCTGCGTCGTCAACTGAACCTGATTGAGAATAAGTCCACTTTCACAATTGCTCTCTCTTCTATCCAAATTCCAATTTTCAAGTCATTGTACTGAATCTCCACGATTGCGTGGACACAGGTGGTCTGCAATAGCATCACATCTGCCCAAAAGGACAGACAATGAGATTAAAAACTACTGGAACACGCATCTTAGAAAGAAGATGTTGAAGATGGGCTTAGATCCAACTACTCATAAACCTATGGTTGATAGTACAGCTATGGACAATAATGCTGAACTCAAAGTAACCGCAAGTACTGGCGAAAGCGGCTTGAAAGCGAAGGATAGAAACAGTGTTAATCCTAATGTCACGGATATAAGCAACGTTCCCAAAGGCAATTCGATCGCCAAACACATGGCACAATGGGAGAGCGCACGCCTCGAAGCTGAAGCTCGTCTTACCCGAGAGGCACAACTTCGAGCTAAAGGAATGTGGTCTGCAAATGCAGCAGCATTGAGTCCCATTGTCTCACCAAAATCAAATTTCCCTCCAAACAGTTTTAACTTGATGAGGAAGCTCTGTGGTAGCAGCATTATGAGCTCGAACATCAATGCTATTCATTTGGTGCAGTCACAGCACCGTTGGGGCAAACCTTCAGAAGGACAAGCGATCCTGATGCGTGCTGAACCCACGTGGCATTCTGGAATTCGTCGTACCTCAAGAGAAGTGCTAGCGGATTCAAGTAGCTGTAGCTCTCCCTGTTCAGACGCCAATACAATCAACAATAACTCTTCATCGATAACTGCCGGTACAGATGGCATGGATAATTCATCCCCGACATCTACATTGTGCTCTTTAGATTCGTTTAATAGGAGTGGAAAGGGGCTTAGATCTTCATTTGGTCCTGACATGGGGATACGAAAGCTTTCATGGGATGATGCATTAGTAGAACCACCTCTAGTTAAGTTCGAAGTAGACATGAGATTTCGCTTGCCACAGGAAGGTAGCTGCAAACAGGAGGAAAGCAGTACATTCTCCAGCCTAATGCAGGAAGCAATGGCAAATGTTGATATGATTACATCGTCATTTGCCTTTCCAGAAGAGGAAAGAGAGTATAGTATGTTGACGCATGGTTCTGCGCACGATCAGATGGAAGACAACACTATATTTGGCTGTGATTTCCTTGCATGTGAAAAGCCATTCTTAATTCCAACAGAAGAACAAGCTATGGCAGAAGGTAATGGAGGACCAGCCGGGAAGCAGCTCAATGCCAGCCATGAGATAAAAAACACTGAGTGTGCCTCACATTGTACAATGAACGAGGAAACGTCTTATAAATGTTTGATCGAGTCAAGAGGTGAGAAATTTTCTTTCATATGCTTGCCAGGTGCAGTGGATCATGTGGAGGAGATAGTCCCTGGAACTAATCACTGTAAGGATAAAAGAAGTGATCAGAATCAGCACGATTGTGAAGGAAAGAACATTGAGATAAGTGCTTGCATCAAACGTCAACAGACAAATGCAGAGATGTCCAAGGAATTGCCGAAGCTCAAAGCTGAGACATCAAAATCTGAGTATCAGAGTTTCTGTAATCCGAACAATAATGAGATCTCAGACTATTGGGGTAGCATCATGGAGCCTTGCTTGCCACCAGCAGATGTCACATTCTAATTTTCATTGATGCCTGTATTTTATGTCTATAGATATATTATTGACCAGGGCCCCTTTGTATGTGACTTCATGGCCACATTGATTTTATATACAGAGTATGTAACCCCTCACGTAAGTCATGGCATCCATGTTTGGCAGCCAATGGCCGGACTAATATGGACAGAAGCTGAACATGCACTTCAGGAGATCTGGAACTGTCATTACACCGCCAAAGAGTCCTAGCAGCTATCTGGCCTTTTGAGGATTGGTTTACTCAATCTGGTAGGTGAGAAAATTTTAAGCACGACATAGTTATTCCATTATTGATTGCATCTGATGATATTTGAGCACTGCTTACCTGGATTCTGAGTGGCGATGCTTTTGTAATTTGCCGATTTTCTTTCAGAGTTCTCTTACTGAAAGGGAGGACACAGTTTATATTTAGTCGTTTTGACCCAAGTTGTCAAGAACAAAGAGCTTCATCGAAGTATGGATAATATCTTATTTTCGAAGACGTGCGAGATCTTGCTTTTGTGCAATAGATTTACTGTTTTTAGCGCTATTAACCATCAATCATTATATATGGGCCTCTTGAAGCGCAGCTTCCTTTGCAGCTGCAGCCTGCGCAGTGCGCACATCCGGGCCTCCTTCTTTACTCGGTTCTAAAATTCTCTGGCACGTTTTCCATACACGATGAAAAGTGCTGCAACATCCTTTACTACTTCCTTTAAATATTCCTAAATACCACAACATGACAAAAGTTAGTTTACATGTCCATGTCTTTGCTTGTCGGTAAAATCTGGATTATGGGTCACGAGTCACGACTCACGACTCACGACTTCAATAGACCGAGGAAACCCCCTCCCCCCCTTTTTTCCTTAAAAAAAGAAATTGAACAGCCCCTCTTCTGTTTGCTATTGCCAGTGATGCTCTTGGCTGGATGGTCAAGGACTGCATTAACAAAGGTTCTATAACAGGTTTAGTCATTCCTCAGGCTCACTCTCCCTTGGGGCTCCAGATGTTTGCAGATGACACTAACATGTTAATGCAGGCTAATGAAAACTCTGCTAATCAATTCCTCAAATGCCTTGATATGTTCTGTACAGCTAGTGGTTCTGTGGTCAATCATAAAAAAACTGGTTTCTACACCACTGATAATAAGATTCCTTACTGTGTTGAGACTGCTGGCTGTGACATTATTAAAAAAGGAACTATTTTTAGGCTGCTTGGTATTCCTATGGGTTTTGGCATCTCTAAAATGAGCAAAGATGGAATTGGATGCTTGATAAGTTTAGAGCTAAAACTCATAAATGGGCTTATGTGGATAATAGTCTGTCTCAGAGAACTTTTATTTTGAAACATTATATCCTTCCCTCTCTGACTTATTTTCTTTCTTGTTGGCAGCCTAGTAAAAAGCAATTGGGACAGGCCATTTCTCTGGCTAGAAATTTTTTATGGGGGGGATAAAAAATTCCTAAAGTTGCCTGGAGTATCTGTTGTATGAAGAAGAAGGAAGGAGGCCTTGGCCTCATCTGTCCTACCAGGATGGCAACTCAAATGGCAGCCAAGTGGATAGTTAGATCTATTTCCTCCAATGACTATTGGGCTTGCTTGATCAAAAGGAATATTTACAGGTTCTGTGTTAAGAATAATAAGAGTTGGGATAATTGTTCTCTTTGGGATGTGATCACTTCCCCTGTTGCTTTTATCCCCAAGGGTAGCCAACTTATTTGTAATTTTTGGAAGGCTTGGATGTTAGTTAAATCCAACTATACTCTCCCTATCTGGTTTGCTAACAATTCTTCCTTCATTGAGCAGGATTCCATGTGGCTGGGTTGGTCTGAAAGATCCACCCCCCAGACCCTCCCTATCAGATGGAACAAATGCAGGAAAAAAGGCTTTGCTCAGTGGAAGGACCTGATGATTGAAGGTGAAGTTGTAGCCAACAATTATATCCTTGATTCTGAAGGATTGTCTGTGATGTGTAAACAGATTCTCCTGGACAAGAAAGAGCAGCTGCTGGAAAAGATGGAGGCCAACTTATGGAAGAAAGAGATCACTCTCCATGTCTTGGCTGAGGATATGTTATGCTCCTACAGGAGATGTGTCAGAAGTATAAAGGAGATCTCTGGAAAGCTGAACAAGAAATGGGATCTTCAATGGACTCACCTTCAATGGAAGTATAGGTTTCAGTGTGCTTGGGCCTTCCCTCTGACCAACAAGCAGTCCACTCTTAACTGGCTCATTCTTCACAAAGGCGTCTGGACTGGTTGTCATGCTAGGAAGTTTAAAATTGATGCTGGTCTCTGTAAGCTCTGTGGAAAAGAAGAGGATTTGAATCATTTATTTATCAAATGTAAATTTGCTGCCAAGTACTGGGAGGGCATCTGGTCCTTCTGTCAGATGCAGGGGCTCAAAATTCCCAGCTGTAAAGACATTTTGCTTGGTGAATCTTGTGGCATGGACATCCTTCTGTGGCAGGTTATCAGAAACCACCTCTTTTGGTCTATTTGGAAAAATAGGAATTATGCCATCTTTAGAAAGAAATGTAAAGATCACTTTTACTCCTGTCTTATGGGGTTGAAGAAAATCCTTAGGTTCTACCATACCTCTTGTCAGAGCTCGAAAATTGTCCATATGTGCCCCTTTAAGTTTATGAAGAATAACCGTTACAATGTTTGGAAAGCCAAACTCCTCCTTATGTATTCAAAACCTAGGTGTGACATGATCACTTTCCTTGTTGATTATGTCAGTCACTATCTCAAGTGAGGTCTCCCCCTCTCTCTTGAGATGTGTTCGACTGAGGTTGTAATTTTTTTCTAGCATCAATTTTATTCTTCCCGTTTTCTCAAAAAAAAAAAAAAAGAAAAAAGGACATCGAAGATTCAAGTAAAATCATGAAAAGAGAGACATTAACTCGCGTTGTATGGGCAGGGGGAAATCCTAAAACAGGCAGAAGGAAAAAGTAAGGTACAGAATTCCTTTCACTTAGTACTGGTAACTCTGGATAAATACATATGAATGATGATGTTAAATCATTTCTGTCAGTTATTCTGGTAGTGTCCCAATGCTGAGTCTTCAATTTCTCCAACTTATTATAGCTTGGCTTCTTTTTCTTCCCTACTACAAAAGTTGAAGAACGTGTTCTTCATTGGCCCCAGGAAGCTATAAACTTCTGTTTTTACATGTGTTCCGTAGCAGGGCTACTCTGGTTGTGTGCCATTCTAGCTGATCGTGGTGAATGCAACAGCCTATTCAACTTTGTTGCACATTTGTAGATGTAGCATACGTTTTAGAAAAGTATACCAAGTTCTGGGAACATTTCATCATCATGATCAATTGTCGACTTCATGACTTGTCACTAACTGGAAATATGGACATCTAGCACGTTCTATCGAGAAACTTAAACACACGCAAAACACACATAATCAAATGGGTGTTAGAGAGAGCACACATATGTAGGATAGGCCATAGCTTCAGTCTTTGAGCATGAAAAAGAGAAGAGGATGGTGGGAATGCCCATCTAGAGGAAATCTCTTTACAATAATATCTAATGAATTCTTGACCTTATGAACCGTGGCATGATTAACCTGATTCTGTTAAATGCTTTTAAATGAAGTGATCCTAGACTTGGATGAGCTTGATCTTTGTTTGCTATATCAGAATTTTGGCTAACAAGGTTGTGAATGGTTGATGAGTGACATTGAGCTCCGAAGCCTACCTTTAAGAGAGAAAAATTTAAGACTTCTTTGGAAATTTCATATTTTGCTTCTATACTGGAGCTGCTTTGCATGCCTAGGTTTTGGGCCCCCAATATAGAATCAACAACATGTAGAAATCATCAAAGGCTGTTATAGAGCAGTCACATGTTGGATTAACTAGACCTTGAGAAGGAAGAAGAGGCAAAGAAGGTGGGAATGTCCTAGGAATAAGCTCTTTCTGATAATATGTACTATATTCTTGATCATAAGCACACATCATCAAAGATGTTAGAAGACAAAGGTGCCAATGTTTGGAGATAAGCTTTTGGTGATGATATGTATCACATTTGTGTTATATTTAAAAGATATACATGCTTGAAGGAACCAGAGGTTCCTTGCTCGAGGGATAGCCAAGGTTGAGAGCCATGAATCGTGCACGGTGGTTGCCTATTCATGATGGCCAGATGAATACAAGGACCACATGGGGACTATTGATGGTGACTAGGCAAGGGCTATATATTGGTTGGTAAGTGAGTCCTAGGCATATCAGTACATCCTCTTAGAACTCGTTACCACATGAGCATCGACAAAGTTAACTTACTTCTGTAAGATGGAATTTCAAATGAAGTGATATTCAATTTCAAATGAAGTGATATGCACTTTGAACGTAAATGTGAATAATAGATAAGTGATGTTAAACTGCATATCCTTCTTTCAAGAGAGAAATATTTGAATCTTCTCTGTAGACTTCTTTGGCTACAATGTATTTTACTTGTACGGTAAAAACTCCTTTGCATCGTTTTGGGCTTCCTGAACTAGAAGAAACAACAAATATGAGAATGGGGCTTGATTGGACTTCTCATTCTTTTCATAAACACACGTAATCAAAGAATATCAGAAAACACATTTTATCATTAGTGACGATGTGAGCCAAATCCTTGTCGGACACTTTTATATATGTTTTGTAACAAAACATATAGTGGTCTAGTTAACCATAGAATGTAAGTTCGAGCGCATTTGTAAAACCTATCAATCATGTGTATTGTCTGGTTTTTTGTTGTATTCTATAGGTCCCATGTAGAGTACTACGTGCGGCATTTGGAGCTCTGTTTTCTACTGCGAGGGTATTGTTGTGAAGCTTTCATGAAGGGAATCTGGTGTGGTGCATTTTCATCACATCACTTCATTGGTATCAAAGTCATTCAAAGCAAAAACTATTTTGCTATTGTGCGACTGATGCAAGCACCTACCCATCCACCCGTGGCTTTCTCTAATGCTTATGACACCCCTTCATTGGTATAAGAGCCATATGAAGCAAAAGAATTCTTGTCATTGTGGAAGCAAAGCAAGCGCTCACCCCCCTACATGTGGCTTTCTCCAAGGTTTACGAGTAGGGTGGTGACCAAGACATAGACCTTGACATACCTTGTCATCTGAGTCACCAAAGTCACCATTGGCACCATTGGCTATGCATGAGGAAGGACTTCAATGATCAAGGAAGACAAAGTACTAGCACTTTTGGGAGGTCACCCATTCCAGTAGTGTTTCGCCCAAGGACCGCTTGATAGTAAGTTTTCCTACAACTAACGCCTAGTTTCTTGGTGATTGTAGGAGTGAAGATACTTAAGGTTAACATTATTTTGGAGCCTTCAAAGTGTCTTCTTGGGCTCTTTGCATCAATTTTTCGAGAGATTATTTGGGTACCAAATTGGCAAAAATTAGAAGCTGATTTTGTTATTTTGGGGAAGTTTTGACCTCATAGGTGGAAAGATTGGTGCAAAATTCAATATGGAGCTAGAGGCACTTAGGGTTGTGTCTTCTTGACAATATACATTTGGTTTTATTTTTGAGCTTTTGAGTCTTCTTACAAGTTTCTTGGAAGGCTTTCAAGTGTGATTGGAGTAGCCACTGCAAGTTTATGGAGGTTTTTTGGGTCTAAAGAATAGAGTTGACATACACTTGCAGGTGTTTTTGGCTAGTGTTGAGGGTGTAAATTCAGCCTTTCAATGCCATTTTATTGAATATATTGAGCACATACACACTATCTATGCTTCTAAGGATACCATTTATGTTTGTCCATGTGACCATTGATATAGTGGTTATGTTTTTGCATACAACCTTTCACATTGATAAAAGAGGGTTGTGATGAGGTTTTCTTAACTGGGAGACATCCACATGTCAAATTCTCTTTGGTGATGCAAGGGAAAGACTTACCCACCCTTGTCATATGTGTATGCTAGTTGTTCATATGTGTTCAATAAGCCTAGTTGGCATCTTTCGGTTAAGTGGTTATATGTAGTGGAGTCATGATTCATTATGCATGTTTACATGTCAATACTTGTAGTTTTATGAGTGTTTGGAAAAAAGTTTCCACATTTTAATTTTTCAACTATACAATGGTTGATTTTAATCCTTGACACACTTATTGATGTGAGCACATACATTCTCAAATAATTATTTTGGTTGTTCGTTGATCCATTTTTTTGAGGAGACTTTATCGAAGTTTTTCTAGAACCTAACACTTGGTCATCCTTTTTGAGCCTTTGTGGTGTTTGGACTATTCTAGCTCCATTATCATTCTAGTCACTTCTCTATCATCATGGAATGAGAGATATCGGGTGGATCAAGGCAAATACCATTTTGAGATTCAATGTTTTGATGGCACAAACTTTGCTCTATGGAAGAATGAGTTAAAGATGTGCTCATCCAAAGGAGGCAGTGGAAGCGAGTAAATGGAATCTCAAAGAAGCATGTGGATATGGATGATGATAACTAGGATTAGTTCGATGAAATGGCTATGTATACCATTCCATTGCACCTAACAAATAATGTTTCCTTTATAGTATTAGATTATGAAAGTTTAGAGGAACTTTGGAAGACATTATGCAATACATATGAAAAAGAGACAATATCAAATAAAGTGTATTTGATGAGAAAGTTATATGAACTTTTCATGAAGAACACAAATAGTGTTGCTCCTCATCTAAATGATTTTGATGCTATATTCTCTCAATTATAGGCTAAAAAATGGAGATGTATAATGAAATGAAAGCAGTATTATTTTTATGCACCTTGCCATCATCATGGGATACATTTTACTCAGCTATTGGCAATAGTTCAACTAGTGATAAAATTTGGGGCACTAAATGATGGAACAAATGAAGCTTGAAATAATGAAAATGAGTAGAATGAGAGAGCAAACAATGCTCTGTAATATGCTACAATTAGATTTGGAGAAGCCTAATTACGTCTCTAGATAGAAAGGAGAAAATCATGTGAAAATGAGGTAAGCAAGCAAGGGGGCTGCTTGATGGAGTTTAGGATTTCACTAAAATAATTGAGAAACTCATGGAATCCATACAACTCAAGAAAAAAAGGTGGGGTAGTTCTTACATAGAGTTTTACTTTTCCTACATTATAGCTAATCACCCACCAATTAGTGTAAGTGCACTTTTTGGTGGGTGATTGATGAGATTTTGAATTTGATTGAGTTTGGTGGATCTTGTAACTTTATTCCATGACTTTGGGTCCTCCTTTTTGATTGGTCTATAGTTACACAAGTATGGATGAAAAAAGGAGAAAGAAACAAAGTAAGACGGAAGAAAAATCCAAAGAATTTTTCAACTCAATGAAGACGGAGCTGGAGTTGTTCATAGCTATTGGGAAGGAAGTAGTTAGTTCTTTGGTGATTGTAGAGGAAGTGTGTTCCTCAACTCAATCTTGTTTAAAGCATGCCTTTTGGTTTATAGATGATAAAGCTATATGGCACATGATAGGGTAGAAGGGCGTATATAGCTCATTTTCAACTCTAGAAAACTCCATCAGAGTGACCATAGGGAGCAATGAGAAGTATCCTACAAGAAGAACATGTACTATCGCATTGGTATCTTGAATTGCTGAAATAAAGAAAGGTCTTGGATGAGCAATTATTTTGCAAATTAAGAGAAATTTATTATTGATAGTGGCCATTTCCAACTTGGGCATCATGTGACATTCTCCAAGACATGCAAGAATCCATGATAGCTCTAGAGATCTCATCAATAGATGAGTCTGAAGGAACAATGGATATGATCTTAATGCTCTTACAATTGTCGTAGAGGCCAAAAAATGCCATTTGTGGCACGAGAGATTTGTGAATATTGGGTACCATGTGCTCAAGCATGTGTAAAGGATTGGAATAGTCTCTCATGTGTTAGACATTGCAAAAGTGAAGAAACCATGTGGAGCTTGTATGATGGGCAAGCAGCAAAGAAAGATGTTCCCACAAGAAAACAAGAATCAAGCAAAGTCTCCCTAGAGCTGGTACACTTTGATTTGTGTGTTAAGATTCCTATAGAGGCCTTGAAGGGATCTTTCTATTTTTGGATGATTATAATTGACTATAATAGAAATATGTGGGTGTATCTTGTCCATGATAAGTCTCAAGCTTTTTTGTAAATTCAGCTTGTTGAGAATGAAATGGGGAAGTTGAAGAAGCTTTGGGGGAGGTGACTTCACTTCAATGGTTTTTGCAGACATTTGCAAGGAGAAGAACATTCAATGCCTAGTCGATCACCACACCACATACTCCACAACAGAAGAGTGTTGTTGGGAATCATAATTAATTCATTATGGAAACAACATATTTTATTTTGAGAGGAAAGGGATTGTGGAATTCTTCCCAGGTTGAAGTTGTGAAAACAATAGTCTATTTTCCCAAATAGATTTTTAGGAAATCGGTTCTAGTTATGACAGCATAAGAAGCCTACTCCAATAATAAAGCCTTTATTGTACCATTTTAGGACGTTGGAGTGTGAAAGCAATGTGCATGTATGGGAGCAAAGTTAGAACAAGCTACAACCAAAAAATATAGAGGTGTATTTTCCTTGGATACAGCAAAGAGTAGACGGCTTACAAGTTGTACAATCTAGATGTGCAAAATGTACTAGCGAGTTGTGATGCAATGTTCATTGAACAATCACATACAATAGAGGAGAAGGATTCTAGTGAAGAAGTTATGCAATTTGAACGTGATCCAAGCACCATCCCTCAAGAAGGATTCTACTTTATCATCTAGTGAAGAAGTTATGCAATTTGAACGTGATCCAAGCACCATCCCTCTATTTGAAGAAAAAGCATCTTCAAATGAAGATGAAGATCAAAAAGAAAAAAATTTTCCTCATGCCATAGTAGAAGCCATTGTCATGATGGGTGAGATAACTCTATGATGAGATGAATCCTAAGCCTACTCTGAGTAATATTAGAGTAGTATGCGTAGGGAGTCAAGCACAATAGAGAAGCAACTAAAAGCCTCAATAGGTATAGTGAGCACGACATTGATGGCCAAGATAATGGAAAAAGCCAAGGAATTGGTCAACGTGTGTGAAGCATCGACTAATCTGAGATAGAAGGCAAATGATGTAGGCCGAGTACCAAAGCATCTTGCAAAATGATACTTGGGAGCTTTTGGATTAACTAGAAAATAAGAAAAATAATAGGCATGATGTGGATCTGGAAAATGAATTATAGATTTGATGAGGGCCTCGAAAAGTTCAAGGCTTGATTTATTTCATAGGGCTTATATAAGTGGAAGGATTAAAATTCCAAGTTTCCTTTCCACGAGTAACCAAGATGACCACTATCCATATAGTTTTAGATCTAGTTACACAAGATACGTGGCCAATGTAGCAACTAGACATGCAATCCGTAATTGCAAATGGTTACCTCAAGGAGGAGGTGTATATGAAGTGGCCATTAACATTTGAGGCCCTACATTCATAAGGCAAGGTGTATTGATTGAAGAAGGTTGTATATAAGTGCAAACAAGCTCCTTGAGTGTCGAACCACTCGATAGATAGATTTTTTGAAAATCTTAGATTTGAATGAAGTCCTTTAGACTATGTGCTTATAAGTATGAAGCCAAGAATGTGATCATCATGTTGTATGTGGATGATCTTCTCATTATAGGTGACTTAAATGCCTTGATTCAGAGTACCCAAAGTACCTTAAGTGCTAATTTTGAAACGCCAGACTTAGGACATTTACATCACTTTATGGAGATTGAAGTTTGACAAAGGCAAGGACGCATTTTCATTTCCCTAAAAATGTATGCTCAAGAAATTTTGAAGGCATTTGGGAGGATGGATTTTGGACTTGTGGCTACAGCCTAGGAGGCCAATTGTAAGTTACCTATGGAAGAAACTTTGCTTATAGGTGAGATGGAAGAGTACAGGAAGCTGGACAAGAACCTGATTAATTTGTGTAACGTTGGACATGATATAGGTCATCAAAGGAACCATTGGGAAGTTGGAATGAGTGTGCTAAGATATATCAAAGGAACATTGGAATTTGGCATTACCTATAGGTCATCAGAGATGAAGCTTCCCAAGTATTGTGATTCAGATTGGGATGAAGATATGGTTTCTATTGAGTCAATTCTTGGATATGATATGTCACTTAATTTGGGAGTTTTATTTGGAATAATAAGAAGTAGTCTACAATTGGATTATCTTTCCCAAAATTGATAACAAGGCATCTTGCTTTGCCTCATACAAGATTTTGTGGCTAAGGTACATCCTTTGGTGCTTAGGTGTATGGTGCGAAGAGTTGATGGAGCTACCTGGTGATAGCAAAGAATCGTGTTCATTTTGATGGAGCTAGAATGGACATGCATCTTCATGAAGGCAATGCAACGGAACCACTTCCATGCTCATGCAAAGAACCTTGGGGTCAGTCTGAGGGGGTAGTTCACTCGAGGTGAACTTTGGGTAAAGGTGTTAGATAGCTCAATGCCATACCTCTCATGACACAACAAAAATAAAAATTTTCAAGTCCAAGTACTAGATAACCATGTTCAACTTGAGAGTTACAAAGGAGGTCAATGGTTGAGGAAAGATGGTATAGACTATGACATGGATCTAGTATTATAAAGTAAAGTATAGTGGTTTGCATATTTGAGGATCCAAAACTAGAGCCTAAAGAAAAGATTATGGTGGATACTTTGGGGATCAAAGTTCAAAAGAACTTCAATGTAGGCTTAGGTCCATCTCCAAAGGGCACAAGAGATGGGCTTTGGTATTTCAGTCTCCTCAGTCCTGTAGTTCACTATAGAAAGATTGAATCTAGTTTTCTACACACTATGATACTTAATGAGTGCATGTCACTTAATGTGGAAACTAGTCTACATTTGTAGACAAGATCTCGGAATTTTCTATCACATGCACTATCATTTGTATAGACAATGCGTTAGTGAAACTTTCACATGAGTTTTTCACTATGATAGCATTATGAGTGAACCAATGAGTTTGGCATGTCAAGAATCTAGTCATACTCAGTTATGATCTAGATACAATTAAGCAATAGCCACAAAAGGGGTGAAGGGTTTGGAGCCTAATTAGACTCTCAGTGGCCTCATACACTCCTTTTTGTGCATACGTAACTTTGTAACTATGTAGTGTTCCCATCTAAGTTCCTAATATCAGAGCATAGAGTTGGACAAATCCTTTCTATATTGTCTCATTTTTGGAATCAAATTATTGTATCTCTTGAAAATTCATCCTTCTCACTAATCCTTAGTTTCGTTTTGTGATTTGTGAGTATTGGGTATCTTTGTAGCCATAACGAAATGTGATGAACTATCGAAGGCTAATTTTTTCTAGCTCAACTATCCCAAATCTTGCTACCTCAAGATGCCGAACACCTCACATAGAAAAATATATACTGCATGTAACTATTGTATATACAAAAAATTTGCAGCACATACCTAACTTTTTGCCTCATGGATTCCAAGGTCTTCGTGTTTAAAGATACCTCCCACACGCAGCTTAAGAAGGGAATTCATTGATCATGTTTTATTTTTTTTCAGCATTAGGCTCACGTCACATATCTTCCGTCCCATTATATGCTATGTTTTAAACAAGCATTTCATGCAATATTTTTTTAGAAATTATCCTTAGCTTTTATGACGTCCCTTAAATATATAATGTCTTTCCTACTTTCCTTAGAAGCCTACTGCCACAAGTTAGAAGCTCAAACACCACTCACTCTCACCAAGCATGTAAATATGGATAAATTTTGGCAAGGACTAGGCAAGCAATTTTGTGATATTAAATCTAAAAAGTGCAGTAAATTCATGGCCATCCCTCAGGAACCTTGCACTTATTACTGATTTTCTTTTTCTTGGAAAGCCATCGTTGGTGGCCATGCAAAAAAATAAGACACCCACACACATGTACACATTATTCCATATGCTTTCTATATATATCCATGTTTTGTGTTGTACTATTCTTTGGAACCCCGCTCAAACTTGCATATTCCACCATTGTTGTTTAATAAACGTACTTCCACTTGTATTTATAGGACTACTCTACAATGTTGTGCATCAAAAACATACTCCATGTTTACATATGCACTGCACTAGGTAGGCGCCCCTTATCACCATTAGTACCCACTGCTTCTATTAATCTTTTCTTTTCTCAATGTTGATATAACTTGTACTCCTATCTTCTTTGGATCAAGCCCAATACCATTTGTATATGCTTTCACCCACAAATCATCTTCAAAATGATAGAAGAGACTTTCATTCAAAGTAAGCTTGAGATATCAGATCACTCTTTTATGTTCAAATAAATAAAACACCCTAGCTTTGTGCATAAATTTAGATAGCACACAAGTTGTACATGCTGGATCAGGCCTTGTGATCGTGGCATGATTCAAGGAGCCCACTATTGACTTGTATAAGAGTGCATCTTGAATTTCATTATCTTCCATTTAAGTCAATTTCATATTGACTTCCATTGGATTGCTCAATGGTTTGCAACTCGTATGTCCATGATGTATTTCTTCTACATGAGCCAGATACCATTATCTTTATATATGAATTCAATACCTAAAAAGCAGCTAAAGATATAAGACCTTGAACTGCTTTCTAGGCCTTTTATTCATGTCCTTGATGCCTTCTATTGATCGGATCCCATGGACACATGTACATAGAGGATATTATAGAAAGGAAATCTCACAAAAACAAAAAGAGAATAGAAAGAGACAAGAGAATTGACACCATATTCGGTACAATCTCCCCCCACATACTCTCATGGACAAGTCTATTAGAGCATGTGTATTTATATGTATTTTTCATTACATCTTGAATAGAAGATACATGAAGGTGGTGCTTTTGAAAAGCTAAGTTTATAGAAATTTGCTTTATTTACAAAAGCGTCGCTTTTCAAGCAATCTACTATTTTTACAAAAATATCGTTTTCTAAAATGATCTATTATTTTTATAAAAAATACTAAAATACTATCTTCTAGATATTCTTCTAAATATCTTAAAAAATATCTGAATAAGTCCATGCACATTCACACCCTCATGAGTCCACTTGCTAAATCAAAACACAAACCACATTAAAACCCTCAAGACATTACAATCCATATAACATTCCATTATTCCATAAAGTATAGCATGCCTCCCAATTGAGGAGAAAATGACCTCAGTTGATAAGAATAAAATAGAAATTTTGTTACCCAAGGTAGATAGATCCTTTTTCAATGCTTTTTCAATCCAATCAAGTTGAGTGTCTTCATGAACCACCTCCATGTTGTGCAATACTTGAGCTCCGACGGCCTTCTTGTCATGAGTTTGAAACCTACATTTAGCCTTAGTATGACCAAACTTACCACAATCCCAACAAATGATATGGGGCCTCTTTTGTTGAGCATCCATCATTGTAGTTTGAAGAGTTGGAAGTTTGGTAGGGTGTAAGGGGGTTGGCTTGTGAATGGGTGTGAAATTGGATTGAGGATGGTGCTAAAAAGTAGGTGGATGCTGAAAAGTAGGGGAAGAGAAAATAGTGAAAGGATGCTTGAAAGGAAGATTAGGCTTGATTGGTTGTTGTCATTGACATGTTTGTTGTAAGCAAATGGACTTGATGATTGATTAAAACTCCTTCTTTGCATCGCGTGCAAAAGAAATAGCTTCATAGAGGGTAGTAGGACATAGTGTGTTGAGCTTGGCTTGGATTCCCATCTCCAAACCATCTTCATACTTTCATTGCAAGGTATCTTTAGGAACCGTTTCAAGCGAATAAATAAGTAGTAGTCATTGCCAAAAGCGTTTAGTGTAGGTAGACATAGTATATCCATCTTTCCATCCAAAAGTTGTCCATGATCGACGAGCATGTAAGTGGAACTCGGGAGGAAGGAAGGAATCCTTGATCTTTTCTTGAAATGCAACCCATGTGGTGGGGTGGTCAGTGCTATGCTGCAAAACATTCCACCATATTTTGGCCTTATCCACTAAATAATTAGTAACAAATTTCACTTTCTCAGTTTGAGAATATGGTTCATCAGAATAAGAGTCATCCCATCAAGAAAGTCATGAAAGAACAAATTGGCCATCCTTTCACCCATCGAATCATGAAAATTGAAAATATTTTGCACAAATCTTGGACAGTGTGCCTTGTTCTTGAGTAGTGATAATGGCCTTCACCACCCTAACTAGGTTGTTTTCATGTGACTCTGTATTTATTGGAGTGTAGCATCACGTTCTTTTATCTTGTTTTGAGCATGTTGGAGTCCGTGCTGCAAAAGCTCTAATTGTTGCTCAATTGGTACCCTAGGAAGGGGTGATGTACCAAAATCCTTTGCATTATGGGTAGGGTTCATGGCCTTATATAGAATCAGAACCTAGGGCCAAGCATGTGAAAATAGTTTAACAATAATGTATATAAAAATAATAGTAATAATAATAATAAATACATAAATAAAATAAATAAATAAAATAAATAAATAAATAAATAAATAAATAAATAAATAAAAGAAAGAGAGTATTAAATAAATAAATAAATAAGTAAGGTGAAGAGAGTGTTAAAAGGAATGGGGTATCAAAAAGTGAAAATAGGCTAGTGGATAAAGCTTATCTCTTGGAATTATGAGGTTCTGGTTTGAAATCCCCTACATATTAAATAAGGAACTAAGTAGGCAAACTAGAGAAGTAACTAAGCTAACTAGGGAAATAAGGGAGCTCTTATTACCACTCATAAGTTAGAATTGTTTTGCGTGCAACCAATGGCTCCCAATAGAACCAAAGGGAACCAAAGTGAACCAAGAGAACCATAAGTGCCAGAGAAGCCAAAGACACCAAAGTTATGCCATCGTTCTATGCCTTAGTCAATGCCTTTGTCCCCATCGAAGAATTAATCAAATGATAAATGAACTTGATAAACGAATTTCATAAACAAATTCGATAATGGAACTGAACTTGAACAGTAAACAAGGCACAGTGAGCGCAGTGAGCATAGGGGGTACAATGAGCATAAGGGGTATAGTGAGTACAGGAAGCACAGTAAGCATAGGGAACATAGGATGTATAGATACAGTGAGCATAATGCACAATGTGATTGGAGCATAGTGCACAATACCAAATTCAAAAAAATCCTAAAAAAAAACAAACTAGCAAACAAAAACAAAAACAAATTTGATAAACGAAAACCTTGAAGAAAAACATAAACAAAATAGAAAGAGATAAGAGAATTGACATCAAATTCGGTACATCTCCCCCCACCTACTTTGATGGATAAGTCTATCAGAGCATGTGTATTTATATGTATTTTTCATTACATCTTGAATAGAAGATACATAAGGGCGATGCTTCAAAAAGCATGCATTTACAAAAATATCCTAAATCATCGCTTTTCAAGCAATCTACTGTTTTTACAAGAATGTCGCTTTCTAAAAGGTTCTATTATTTTTACAAAAAATAACTAAAATACCATCTTCTAAATATCTTCAAAAATATTTGAATAAGTCCACATGCATTCACATCCTCATGAGTATTCACCTGCTAGATCAAAACATAAATCACATTAAAAACCTCAAGACATTAAAATCCATATAACATTCCATTATTCAATAAAGTACAACACCTTCTTCATGATCATTTATAACAATCAAGTCATCTACATACACCCATAAGTAGGTAGATGTCGCATGTTCTCTTTTGTAGAATAATGATGGATCAAATTTTCTTTGTTTGTATCCATAATTGATTAAGTTGACTTCATGCCTTTGATTCCATGCCCTTGGGGATCACTTGCATCCATAGAGCACCTTTATAACCTAAAAACATTATCTCCTATGCTTTTATCTTCAAACCCTAATGGTTGGTCCATGTATACTATCTCCTCTCACTCTCCATTTAGAAAACCATTCATCACATCAAGTTGTTACATCTTCCAATGGTTGCTAGCTGGGGTGGCAGTGATTGTTCTCATTGTAGACATCTTGGTCATAGGGCTAAATGTCACTTCATAGTCCACTCCATATGTTTGAGAAAAGCCTTTAGCTACAAGCCAAGATTTATACATAGAAATGCTACCATTTGAGTGCCTCTTTACCTTATATTCTGACTTATTTCAAATGAAATTAATGTCTTTATTCCTTGGCACTAATATCCAAGTGTGATTATCCTCCAAAGCTTTGATATCCTCCTACATAGTCTCTTGCCATTCCCCACATGTATCTAATTCTTCAAAGCATGTGGGTCCGTCAACAAATTCACTCATATATGCATAGTGTCCAGACATGAATGAATCATAGCTAAGCATCTAATTTGGATACCTAAACCAATTAGACCTTCTTATTTCACCATTCCATTGATTTGGATATTTTTTGTTTACCTTTTATCTCTCCCCCTTCTTTGCATGATGATTTGCATCGAACTCAATCCACAAGTCTCCATCTTCTTCTATCTCTATGATTTTTGCCTTGTTGTTGTTCCTTGCATCACTAAGTTGACTTGATGTAGGGATATCTCCACTCCATGATGAGTGTTTACTTAAGTCCTTTGGTCCACTAAGGACTATGCTCAATAGTTCTTCATTTCCTCTTGAATTTCTTCCTTCATCATCTTCATTTGCTTGCATACATATATTTGAGGAATACCAAGGTAAAAGCTCATCAAATTTGACATTCCTTAATGCCTTTGACTCCTTGATTGTGAGTTGTAGCATGTATTACACCTTTGTTCAACTTCATATCTCATGAAAACACATCTGTCTGATCTATCATCACATTCGCTTCTTGATTCACTTGGTATTAATACAAAGCAAGTACAATCAAGCACTCTCAAGTATGATACATCTTGTTTTCTATTATACCAATACTCATAGGATGTTGTAGCATGTATAACATATGTGGTTACTATGTTACTGATGTATGTAGTAGTGGTTGTTGCATCAGCCCAATAGAAATTAGGCAATTTCATTTCCTTCATCATAGCGCTGTCGGAGAGATTCTCTCTCCCTAACTGGATATCCCAATCCTTTATTTTGACATATGAATGGTCGAAATAATGAATAGAATTATTGAAGGCATTGTGGGGGATCGGCAGTGGATTTTATGCTTTTCATGGAATGCCAACGGATCAAATCAAGGTTCTTAAATGTCATTGATTGAAGATCAAATATCCGATGTCTCGAATATGGGCGACTAGATGTTGCATTTGTTTTGGACAATGACCCGATTATCATAAAAAGTGGACATGCACATTGTTGAAGGAGGACTACTCTAAATATGGTGAAAACCTCATGTATATGTTCATGTGTGTATAGACACCTATGTACAACCATATGTTTCAAAATTCATACCATATGAATCTACGAAACCATTGATTGCTAAAGTTTGCGAATGCAAACCATGATAAAGTGCATTAGAACGTGAATGTCAATAAAAAACGAACTCATACAGATGCAAATATAGCAATGAGGAGGAGGTAGCATATGTTTTGGGTGGCGAACAAGTTCTCTTGCAGATTTGCATGAGAAGTACAGTTCTGATTAAGAAAGAGAGGGGCGGAACAGCAGATGAGGTGGGAAAGGAAATGGAGACCGCATCATCAACAAAGAAGGAGCCCAATTTTTAGGCATCGTTATCTGGAAGATCTCTAGAAGACACGAAAAAGGAAGAAGAGGACGTGCGCTGGAGGAAGGAGGACATGCAGATATTAAAAACGAATGCTGCGCAGGAAAGAAGGGAAAAAGGGATGGAACAATATTAGGTATCTGATCTACTGCGAGAAAAGCAATTGATAGACGGGAGAAGTTTCAGACAGCAGACATATTGGTGCTGCAGTTTCTGAAGGGTGTTGATCAGGGGGGAAGGATCAGAAAAGGAGAGGCCAACCAGTTATCTAAAAACATGTCGAATTTACATCTGATTCACTGCAAGAAGATGCGCGCAGGAAGGTCTAATCTCACAATTTAATCTGCTTTGCACATCGTTTCTTCTACAACGTCATGAGTGGACAATTTAGAAAGCAACATGACATGACTCGCGCAAAGCGAAGGATATTACTTTAACCTGACAATAATTCAATGGGAAATAATTCAATGGGAAGATCCCACCAAGCTTTGATGATAAAAAGAGTAGAAATTCTTTAGGGCTGACATGATGATGTACGGAATGATTGAAGATACGCGACAGCGACTTCAACTATGGTTTTGGTTCTGATTCATGTGCTGAAAAAAAATCAATGATGATGAGATTACATAGATGAAGTTATATGGAAGTTAGAGCATTTCAGACAGACGTTTGTTTAATCGTAGCGTAATGAGCATGATACTTTGTGAAGCTGTTTCAATTTGTGCATTCTATCGGTTATGGTAGCTTGAAGACCCACAGGTGCTCTGTGACTCACGACAATCAAGTGTGAAGTCAAGGAAGTCCACCGCTGGTTTAACATCTGACGTACGAGGTGAAGAAAGTAATTTAGCTGAAGAATAAGAGGGAGAGTTGTGCAGAAATTGATGAAGACACAGGATGTGTGAAACTCTACAAAAAATCTTCAACCGTATGCTGATGAATTCTTGAGATCTCTGCATAAGTTCACTACGAATCTACCTTCAATATTATTTCTAGTATTATTCTGACAACGGCGTGATGGTTAAAAGAGTTTTGAAGATGGTTAAAAGGGACGATTCTCTATAGGACTGCATGCGATGCTTGATGCTCTATGCTCTGTGATGGAATCATCTTTTGCATATGTATGAAATTACACTATAGTTCTGACAGATGAACCATCCTGGCAGTGCTTTAGATGCTGCATATTCTCACGGCGATCAAATGATGTTTGGCAATGCTTAATTTCACATGTGCTACAACGCATTTCTGCTGATTTTATGCTGCTGTGAAGATGGCCTGTTACCCATCGTAAGAGATTTTGTAAAGAAATGGTTATGTTTTTTTTTCTGATTGATCTATAATACAAACGCTTGTTTAAACTGTACTTTTTTTAATCGCATGATCAGACTATTGCTTTGTTTTTGAATTGCGCCACTTGGTATTTGATTTCTATTATAAAAGCTTTGCGTATATTTTGAATGCGTAATATTTAGAAAGTCATTTGTATGCCAAAAATATATTGAGAAAGTTATTTGGTATTTAGATAAATATGGTTTTGTAATTCTCAATTAGAAACATTCGTAGTAAAACTTGCTTTACTTTGAGAAGCGGAGAAAAAACATGTGGCAACATCACTTTGCTATGTTCAGTAATCATTGAAAAAATTTGAAGGACTTTCCTCGTATGACATTGTGATTTTTGTAGTTCATAAAAGTTGAAGTTAGGAGATCATTCGTCATATTTTGTTTTTTTCCCTTGATAACGTTACATTATTACTCTCTTTGTGCAACCTCTCCAAAATAAGTACAAGGTTTGTTGTCAATTAAAAAGTGATTGGTTATGTACCTATGCATTAATTAAACATAAAGGAAATGATAAAAGTCATAACTTCTCAAACCCGAAACTTTATTTGTCGTCCATTCATCCATTGTGTTTGCTCCAAGCACCCGACGTGCGCCGTAATTCCTGCAGTTGACTTGATCCACCGATCGTTGCTTTCACTCCGACAGCGCTAGCACATTATGCAATGCACCTATTCTTTCTTTTTGCTACAACATTCTGTTGTGGCATGTACCTATTTATAATTTATCATTTGATTCCATTATACTCCAATAGATCAAATAACTTATTGTGGAAGCATTCTCCCCTTCCATTTGACCTTAGAAATTCGATGTATCTAATCATATTCCTTTTCTAGAATAGCTTTGAACATTCTGAAGTAATAAAATATATATGATTTATGCTTCATTGAGTAAAGCCAGTTCATCCTATGCAATCATCAATAAGGTTACAAAATATCTATTATTGTTTATTGATCTCTCCTTTGTTGTATCTAAAGGTCAAGTGGATGATAACTCACATAGTTACTCTTCTTAAAGGGTTACCTAGTTTGCTTACCCAATTGGCAAGCTTCACACAATTTCTTGAGATTTTGATTATAAAGTTCTTGTAATCCAAGCTCTATCCCCTTATTCTCCATATCCTTCAACCTTTGAGTATTGATTTGTCCATACCTTTTGTGCCAAAGATCCAATTTTTCTACCTTTCTACTTCCATATCTAAACTAGATAGTGTGGTTGAAGTTTGGCTTCACATTCAATGTGAATATCCTTCCTTCCTCTCTTTAGCACCCAATGTGTACCCCTATTTAGGAGTTTCTACAAAACATCACACATAATTACTATGCCTTTTGTATGATGAGTTGCTCTTGTCCCTTTGATAGCAATCCCTTGCAAAGTGGCCATACTTGCCACATATGTAGCAATCCACATTTTTGTTCTGTTAATTTTGATTATACGTTCCTCCTCTTCCTCTTGATGAGGAGAAATTTCTCCCTTGGTCTTAGTCAGAGTCTCCATTTGATCCTCTTCCTTTCCTTCCTTTGCCTCTTCCTTAATTTGTTCCACTACCTCTTCCCATACTTTCATAAAAGTCTTGGGCTTCTTTGCCCTTTGCCTTCTAGCCTCCAATGTTCATCTCCTAAGTAACCATTAAAGCCACTAATTGCTCAAAGTCATGAAGATTAATTGTGACATATAAAAAAGTGGTGAAAGCCTTCCACTTCTCATCATGCATACGCCCATTGAATGTATATGCAACAGACCATCATCATCTATGTGAAAACCTATTTCTCCCAATGCATCATTTACTTTGTTGATGTTGAGAATGTAATCATTGATGCTGCTACTAGGTGTCTTCCTCAAATTCTTGGGTCTATTCTTCAATGGATCTTCCTAGCTTTGGCTGAAGTAGATTATACTCTCTCTATTGTTTCCATCACTTTCATTGAAGTGTATAGGACTTAAATATTTCCTATCATTGTGTTACTAATATGATAAGATAGGATGAAAATAACCCTCTTATCTCTCTCATTCCATTCTCTAATGGTTTTCAATTAATCAAGAAATGGATTATGCCCCAATCCAGGCCTGACATCTATTCCACTAACAAGCCCCCATAAACCCTTGCCCACAAGAAAGCTAGAGATCCTTAACTTCCATGGATGGTATTTGTTCTTATCTAGCTTTTAAATATAGTTGCTAGATTTTGACATGCCATACTCTGATCTAATCTTCTGAGACTTCTTGATGAAAGAAGAGTGATGTGTAATAAGAATGTTACCCCTGTACCTCAAAAGTACCGAAATAGATGAGGTAGATTCCTTGCTTCTTCACTAGTAGAAACCCCTAGAGTTGTATGTATGCCCTTGAACTGGAATCAAGAGCTATTCCTCTTCCAAGACACTAAATAGCTCCTTTTGGCCCTTATAAAGTGTCTTTGTGTGTCAAAATGCTATGATATCAGTGATGGGAGAATGTATACTCTCCATATGTAGCTTGAGGCATGCATGGCCTCTAAAGTATGTTTGTAGACACCTCTATTCACTCAAACTATTGATTCTCTAAGTCCCTATGGAATGAACCCAAGAGATTTTGGAGACTCAAACTAGACTATGAGAACCTTCTAATTGTCTCACTTAAAATACTTGTTTCTACTATGAGAATCAATGTTTCCGAGATCACTATTCACTCCTGAATCAATTTCTTTCATATTATTCATAGATCATAATTGAGCTTCAAGCCATCTTTAGAATATTTTATTATATCTCTAACAAACCAACGATTACAAAAAATGAATACAAAACAATTAGGCAACTGTTCTCAACACTCAAATCTAAGTAGCTCCTACACCGATAGATAAGAGTGTGAGCTATGGCTATTTAAAGTGTGAAGAAAATACTCAAAACAACATGGAGCTTACGTAACAAGGGGCCTAATAGCTTGTTCAAACTCTCTAAGTGATAAAACATGCCGGTTCTAATCAGTTTAAAGTACAAAATGTTTTTATATAACTTTGAAAAGATTCCATAAATGATAGAAAACGTTTTTCCTAGAATATAGGCTTTATCACACCAGAGTGTGATAGGTGATTAATTTGAGAGTTAGAAATGAGATTCAACTTTAAATTTGAATACACAAATACTTGTTCTTGGATCCTTGCATCGGAGTGCTCCAAGTCTCATTAATTTAGAAGCTTCATATGCTTCTAAGTTTGGAGGTTGATTTTCAACATGTATGTATGCATGTAAGTAAGCAAGTAAGCAAGCAAGAAAGCAAGTCCATTTGCAAGAAATAAAAACATACATACACTTCCAAAGAATTATACTACATATACCTCCAAAAGAAACATACATGCACCTACAACAAAACAAAATACATAAATCTACAAAAGAACACACTACATATGTAAGAAAGTACATGAGGTGCATCATGTAGGCAAGTTTCTATACACAACCCCCCAATCATTTTGTTAGCTTATACATCTCTATAGTTATCCATTGCTCAATGCCTCTATATGTAGTGAGCTAGTTTCCAACACGATATTGTTTTAGTTGTAACTCTGTATTTTGGTATCCATTTGAAGTGATTTCAATTGTATTTGATGGATCATAGAGTCTAGATATGGTGTAAATTTGATTATTGTTCTTTGAGTGAGGCCGGAATGAGGTTGCAAATAGTGAAGTTTTGTTTCTATACATAGGTAGACATCAATAAGGATAGCTATTCTATCTTGCAGAGATCGGTTCTCTTTGTTGGAGTATCTGAATCAAGTAGTTTATAGCTCTCTAGAAACTTCCTGACCATTAGGTTTTCATTCAAGGTGAAAATAAAGACCTTGTGGCTGTCACGAGGAAGGAGATAAGAAAGATATCACACACACATACACTCACATTCAGGGAGAAGCACACACATAGATTGAGCCAAGGAAGAATGATCTTCTTCTTCTTCTTCTATTACATAAAATGAATTTGCAAGAATGACCTAAAAACAAGAATACAAGTGCAATATATAAAGAACAGTACATAAGGAAAATCCTAATGTCTGCAAATGAGTGAGTTGGCAAGAAACAAATGTGCCATCACTCTCGGTAGATAAATCTAGTAAAGCTCAATGAAGTATCCCTGATATATATTGGCATGATCACTATACATGTCATAGAAATGAAAAAGTGATGTGTCATCCTGGATCATCACATGTTGAGCTTGTTATCTCGATACTTCCCCTCAAGGTCAATGTCATGTCCTGTAATCCAAGCAACTTTAGAAACTTTGTCAGCTTCTCTGCTCCAAGTGCTTTAGTGAATCTGCTCATCCGTTCCACATAAACAAGATCGATATCACCTACTAATACCTTCTCTTGGATCAAGTGATAATGTTGTTGGAGATAGACGCCTGCGGAAGCATGCGGACATCACAAGGAAGAAGAAGAAGCTTGGAGCACAAACACACAATATTGAATGTATTACTAGAGAATGTACAAAGATAAGTAGCCCATTAGGGCAATAGGTATATATACAAGCCGGGGGAAAAAAACCTCCTAAAGAGCGAAAAAAGTACCCCGGCGGTCCTAGTGTGTTCACACACATCACTACCTAAATATATCAACAAATCCCCCCTGGGAGTGATGCGGTGAAGAAGGAGCTGGCACTCATGTATAAGGAAGTGCCAAGCTATGTGGAAATCACTCCACAAAAGGAAGTAAGCCCAAAGCTTTGCGGAAAGCTTCAAACTTCCCCCTAGGCCGAGCCTTTGTGAAAAGGTCTGCAATGTTCTCCTGCATGGGCACATATGCCAAGCTGATCTCCCCAGTAGAGAACCTCTCCGTGACATAGTGATAATGCACCTCAATGTGCTTAGTGCAAGCATGGAACACAGGGTTCCTCGCAACTGCCAATGCGCTCTGACTGTCAGTGAAGATGGTGGTGGCAGAAGACTGGCCAACACCCAAATCAGCCATAAGGCATCTGAGCCACACACACTCAACAGTCACTGTGAAAGCTGCCCTATACTTAGCCTCATAACTGGAAGTGGCCACAGTAGGCTGCTTCTTTCTCAACTAAGATATACATGAGCTACCAAGCATGAAGCAAAAACCACTGGTGGACACATGAGTGTCATAACAACCAGAATGCGTTTAGTCTGTGGATGATACAGATGATAGCCTTTACTTTCAGAACTGTACCCTAAAAAAATACATTTTACTGCCTTATCATCCAATTTTCTGTGATGTTGTTCAGGCACTAGTGCTTATGTCAACCAACCAAAAACACGCAAATGAGCAAAATATGGCTTGCGGTCATGCCAAGCCTCATATGGAGTGATAGATTGCAGCACTTTAGTAGGAAACTTGTTCAGTACATATGCTGCACACATGACAGCCTCAAGCCAGAAACTGTGTGGTAAAGCCTGACTCTTGACCATGCACCTCGCCATCTCCATGAGTGACCTGTTCTTTCGTTCAGCAACTCCATTCTATTGAGGTGTATACAGCACTATACACTGGTGTTTTATCCCACGTTCAACCAGAAATGCATTAAATTCAGAAGACATATATTCCTCCCCTCGATCAGAACGGAGGGTGCCCATTTTACATGCTGACAGATTTTCAGCCAAAACCAAAAACTGTTTAAAGCACATGAACACTTCGGACTTTTCTTTGAGTGGATATACCCATGCATCCCTGGAAAAATCATCAATAAAATTCACGAAGTAAAGGTAATTTCCAAAAGAGGGTGTCTACATAGGACCACAGACATCACTATGTGGAAGCTGCAATTTCTGTGTAGCCCGAACTTAACCATCTTTTGGAAAGGATGAAAGCTGCATTTTGCCCAAAATACAGCCTTGACAAACATGTTTTCCAGGTGCCTCAAGTTTGGGCAACGAGGAGACCATTTCAGTTTTCTGCAGGCATAGCAAACTAGCAAAATTCAGATGACCAAAGCGTGCATGCCAAAGCTTTGCATCTGACATAGCCTGAGAATCATTTACTGCACATGCCAAATCATTTACAGATCTTTCATAGTCTATGAGCTTATACAGCCCACGACATAAAATGCCAGAAGCAATAATCACATCTCCATTTGACAGATCATGAACTGTACACCTGTCATCAACAAATTTCACAACCAAGCCAATCTTGGCTAATGCAGAAACTCATAACATGTTCTTTTTTATCCCTGGCACAAATAAAGCATCTGACAAAGTGAAAGAACTACCATCAACAGTAGTCAAAATGATCTTACCAACTCCCATAATAGGATAAGAGGAGTTGTTGGCGCATGTAACAGTATTTCCTATAGGGGCAGGCTCGAGTGAAGAGAAGAAACTGTGCTGCGAGGTAATATGTTTGGTCGCCCCATTGTCAAAATACCAAACATCTGAGTCTACTACAGACATGCACTGCTCATGAGAAGATGGGTCAAAATTGTAGACAATAGTAAACGCCCATTCTTCTTCCTGCACAAGATTTACAGACTCTGTTTTTGGTGTAGAGGCCTCTGCAACAACCATTCCAGCCTCTTTCTTCTTTGCCTCTTTAGCAGCCAGTTTTGGACAGTTCTTTATGATATGATCATTCCCTTTACAATACTTACAAAACAATTTCTGCTTTTCTGATTTCTTCCCATCTTTATCTTCCTTCTTCGAATATGCAGAATTAGCAGATTTTTTCTTACTAGTTGAAGAGCTCCATTTTCCTTTGCCCTTCTGACTAGCCAGGAAAGCTTGATCTGCAACTCGCATAATGGACATGTTTTGCTTGGACTATTCTTCCTGCAACAAAACAGAGACTAACTCCTCAAATGATAAGGCATTTGGATTGCCTTTCATCATCAACCGAAGAGTAGAAGTAAAACTTTGATATGAATCAGGAAGACCATTCAAAACGGTCTGCACAAGTGAGCTATCTGGTATAACCTCATCAGCAGAAATCAACTGTTCCTTCAAGTCTTTGATCTTTGTTAGGAAACTGTCCATAGAATCACCTTCATTCATGTGCTCACTCTCCAACTGTTTTCGGAGGTAAGCAACACGAGCCTCATTCCTAGCTTGGTACAATGTGGTAAGTGTATCCCAAGCATCCTTAGCTGTTCTACAAGAGCGAATGTGAGGAATAATAGCACATTTGATAGACAAAGCTATCAATGCATGTGCCTAGGCATCTTTTTCATCCCAACGAATTTGCTCTGTAGTAGGTGCAACAGAAACAACAGCACGAACAGGAATATACGGAATATTATGTTCGACACCATCTTCATCAGCTCCAACACCTGTATTTGCAGTACCTGTAGTCAGAGGTGTAACAAGACGTCTTTCAACACCCTGCACAATGTTCCACAATCCTTTTGCAACCAATACATATCGCATCATATAAGCCCATAATGGGTAGTTGGTACCATTCACCTTATCCTCAACAGCCAACATACGGAATACATCACTGCTTTCAGCCACGGCGAGTGACTAAAATACCTTGATGCAGAAAATTGACTGTATCTCAAAAAGTTAAACAGAACTGCCCAGACGAGTTCCGCTAGACCTGTAGAAGACTTCAAGACGCTTAAACTAGCGATCAAAAACTGGTATATACCTTTGGCATAAAAAGACGAAATAGCCTGCACAAGCGTTGTGATAGTGCGTTCGGAGGTCGAAACGAGCTCAGATCGTGATTTCGGCATGACACAGCAAAGCTGTTTTGATCTCTGAAACACCCTGAGCATGCTCACCAAGTTTCGTGTCAATCTGAAACTGCAAATGGAGGAGTTTCGACGGTGCCCTAGATGAAGCGACGACCTGCTCTGATACCAATTGTTGGAGATAGACGCCTGCGGAAGCATGCAAACAACACAAGGAAGAAGAAGAAGCTTGGAGCACAAACACACAATACTGAATGTATTACTAGAGAATGTACAAAGATAAGTAGCCCATTAGGGCAATAGGCGTATATACAAGCCGGGGGAAAAAAACCTCCTAAAGAGGGAAAAAAGTGCCCCGGCGGTCCTAGTGTGTTCACACACATCACTACCTAAATATATCAACAAATGCATCTCGATATGCTTTGTTCTAGCATGAGAAACTGGATTCCGTGCTAACTGTATGCTGCTAAGATTATCATAATAGTTGGTGATAGGATTTTGCACTTCCACACCTAAATCCGCAAGTAGCATCTCCAGCCATGATGCTTCACATGCTGCCATTGCAACACCTCTATACTCAGCTTTTGTACTTGAAAAAACACTACAGAATATCATCTTCGACACCATCTCCATCAGCTTCAGCACCTGTATTTGCAGTACCTGTAGTCAGAGGTGTAACAGGACATCTTTCAACACCCTGCACAATGTTCCACAGTCCTTTTGCAACCAATACATGTCACATCATATAAGCCCATAATGGGTAGTTGGTACCATCCAACTTATCTTCAACGGCCAACATACGGAACACATCACTGCTTTCAGCCATGGCCGGTGACTAAAATACCTTGATGCAGAAAATTGACTGTATCTCAAAAAGTTGAACGGAACTGCCCAGACGAGTTCTGCTAAACGTGTAGCAGACTTCGAGATGCTTATATTGGCGAATCAAAATAGGTATATACCTTTGGCACAAAAAGATAAAATAGCCTGCACAAGCGCTGTGATAGTGCGTTCGGAGGCCAAAACGAGCTTAGATCGCAATTTCGGCACCACACAGCGAAGCTGTTTTTCATCTCTGAAACACCCTGAGTATGCTCACCAAATTTCGTGCGAATCTGAGACTGCAACAGAAGGAGTGTCGATGACGTCCTAGATGAAGCGGCGAGCTGTTCTGATACCAATTGTTGGAGTTAGACATCTGCGAAAGCACGCGAAGAGCACAAGGAAGAAGAAGAAGCTTGGAGCACAACACACAAGACTGAATGTATTACTAGAGAATGTACAAAGATAAGTAGCCCATTAGAGCAATAGGGGTATATACAAGCCGAGGGAAAAAAACCTCCTAAAGAGGGAAAAAAGTGCCCCGACGGTCCTAGAGTGTTCACACACATCACTACCTAAATATATCAACACTTGCTACTCCATGTAATAGCTGCACTCCGAAGTGAGAATAGAAAGCCACTTGTAGACCTTCTATCTAGAATACTACCAGCCCAATCTGCATCAGTGTATCCATGAACCTGCAAATATGCACCAACTTCATAAAACAATGCATAATCCAAAGTAGCACTCACATAATGTAAAGTGCACCTCAGAGGATCCAAATGTGGCTTCTTGGGGACCTGCATAAATTCACTTTCAAGTCCAACAGTGTAGCTTAGATCAAGACTTGTAATTGTGAGATATATTAGACTTCCCACAATTTACATAGTAGCATTTTCCAATGCTTCACCTTATGTATTATCCAACTTTGAATTCTGATCTAATGGCACAGAAATCGCCTTACAGTCAGCCATACCATACTTTTTTAGCATATTCAAGGCATACTGCATTTGCAACAACCATATACCTGTTTCTATATGTATAAACTCAATGCCCGAAAAATAGCGCAGCACACCAAGATCTTTCATGTCGAATTCCTGCATAAGAAGTTGATTTACCTCTTTAATGCTTTCTTCATTATCACCACCTACAATCAACATCAACATAAATAGCCACAATCGTGATGCCATCATCACATTTCCTTGCATATAGTGAATGATCTGCATCACACATAGAAAACCCAATGGTGGTTAAGTAATCAACAATCCTTGCATGCCATGCACGAGGAGCTTGCTTTAGCCCGTACAAAGCCTTTTGCAACCTGCAAACATATACTTCTTCTTGTAACTCACCATGTACAAAAGCATTCTTCACATCCATATGATGCAAAGTCCATCCTTTTGTTGTAGCTAATGGAACAAGTGTTCTGACAGTAGACATTTTTGCTATAGGGTTGAATGTTTCCTCATAATCAATGCCATAAGTTTGTGCATATCCTTTTGCTACCAATCGTGCTTTGTACATGCTTATGCTACCATCAGCATCGTGCTTTACCTTGTAAACCCACTTACAACCTATGGTCCTCTTCCCTTGTGGAAATGGAACCAACTTTCATGTACCATTTCCATAAAGTGCAACCATCTCCTCATCCATATTTTTCCCAATCTGCATTTCCAATTGCATCTTCAAAACAAGAGGGTTTAGCATCTTGTATTACCTTTGTCATGTAGGCACAATGACGAGCCATGTAACTATCATATGTCAATTGTTGCATTAAATTTTGCATCCTTCCAGATCTTTTTGGTCCTGGCTCACTTCTCCTTGTATCATCTGCATGTGCCTTTCTTACTCCTGGAGTCTTCACAAAGGGCAATCCAAGTTCCTCATCAAGACTCTTTTCTGAACCACTTGAATCTCCATCAATGTCTTCAAAACCTGCACATGTTTTACTACCAGCAAAAATATTTTCTTTACCTTTCTTGGATGTATTTTATGGATTTTCTAGACTGAAATTTCCACACAATCTTCCACTCCATGGATTTGAGTTGGAACTATTGCTCGATTATTCATTTGGTCCACTCAAAACTTGAGATTTTGCACCTCATTTTTCAGCATTTTCTTTTTCATTTGATTCAAGATTAAGTCCATCTTTGGCATCTACATAGAAGCTTGACATTTCATCAAATATCACATCTCTGCTCACCTTCACTTGTCGTGTGAGTGGATTATAACATTTATATCCTTTTTGCTCAAGGGAGTATCTAATGGAGAAATATTTTTTTGCCTTTGGATCAAGCTTCATCCTCAACTGATCTGGAACATGTACATATGCAATACAACCAAAAACTTTCATATGTGATAAGTTTGGCTTTTTACATGTGAACTTCTCTTCAGGTGTAACTTGATGCACACAAGTAGTTGGAGTTTTGTTCATGATGTATACAGTCATATGCACAGCTTCTACCCAATAACAATGAGGCATACTCTTCTCATCCATCAAGGCTCTTGTTATTTCTGCAATATGTCTATTTTTGTGTTCAACAACACCATTATGTTGTGGTGTGTACCTGCATGAAAACTATTATCGAATTCCATGACTTTTTAGAAAATTGTTGAAAGCATTTGACATACCTCCTCCATCAAATCTTAATGTCTGAATATACTTACCTGTCTACTTTTCCACCATAGCTTTAAAATTTTGGATGTGAGTGAACACCTCATTCTTCTCTTTCATGAAATATACCCACGCTTTCCATGTATGGTCAGCAATGAAAGTAACATAAAACCTGCAACCACTCATAGATCTGGTCTTTGTAGGATCCCAAACATCTATATGTACTATTTCTAGCACATTCTCACTAACATGCTTGTCATGCGAAAATAATGCTCTTGACTATTTTCCAAATTGACATGCTGCACATACCTTTTGCGTTTCTGCAGCTTTGAAATTTGGTAGTCCATTGACAATCTACTTGGACTGCATCAATTTAAGCCTTTGCAAATTTGCATATCCAATTTGTTTATGCCAGATCTCTATATCAGCAATAACTCCTGCACCTTTTGCAAACATGGTTGTATTCATTTCCTCTTCCTCTCTTAGAGTAGAATACCTGCTCAGAACTAGGTTTTCCTTGGGAGCTTGAATCCTCACCGAGATTCTTTTCTTCAATAATTAGCATAGATACCAAATCGACGAAATTCTGAATATTTTCCCTTGTTTGTATAGATGTTATGAACTGCTTATATGCAGCTCTTAAACCACAAAGTCACACTTCCAACTTATCATCACATCTACATTCACGCCAATAGATGCAAGTGACTCACATATGCTTTTGATTTTCAAAGTGTATTCACTTATTGACATGCTCTTTTTCTCCAAAGTATGCAGCTCATTCTTGAGTTGAAATTTCCATGCCTTTGTATTGGTCTCATACAAAGTGACCAAATTGTTCCAAGCCTCCTTCAGAGTCTTGGCATCTTGTATGTGTCCAATCATGCTCTCTTGTATGCTAGCAGATAGCCAATACATTACCTTTCATGCTCCTTGATTCCATTCCTCATATGCTCTTAATTGGTTCATAGTTTGATTCCTCTCTGCTAACTGTGGAGCATTTTTGTTCTCTCCTTCGATGTACTTACAGTAACCTTTTCCCATCAAGAAATTCATTATTCTGAATCTCCAAGCATGGAAGTTGTTATTATCCTGATTATCACTCATAAGCTCACTCATTCCATCTGCATTTTCCATTTCTGCAGCTATTCACAACACTACAAAACACTACAAGCAGCACTTCTACTTGAACACTATCGCACTATGACGTGATAATTCGATCTCAAAAAAACATAGTTTTTGTGTATCAACAGTGATGGAGAGTGTTAATCTCCAAAATAAAAAGCTACTCTTGAAGTTAGAGCACCTCTACATCAAGAGTAACTCAAAACTTTTACCAATTTAGAGGATCAATGATCAATTATCAAAATTTTGGATAAACTGTGAAGAAGATGATTAAACAGAAAGTTTGTTGCACATTACTCACTCATTGACTTATCAAATGTGTAACGTTTTTTATAAAACTTTGCAAAAGGTGTCATCTATAGCTTGCACACCTCCTCCAAGTTAAATCATTCCAAAAGATTCAGTAGATCTTAAGAAATCATCTTAACAAGTCACCTATGTCTAAAACTATAGTTCCTTACAGTCGATTTTGATACATGTAACTTCTTAAGCTTGGTTCTCTCAAACTAGAACCCGTTTAATCAATGCTTTTAGTCATAGGTAGCTTACCTTCCAACTTAAACAATGAGTGCTTGCTTGCTCAAAACTGTACACTGTGGAAGGAGAACTAACCAAAACATTAGCATCAAATTTTGCGCCTCTTGCAACTTCTCTTCTTTTCATTTACACATGTAAATGTTCCTACAGTCAATTCTCTGAGCCTGATCACAATTAGAAACTGAAAATTTGTATAGTGGTCAATCAACTATAGACTTAGACTTGTACAAAAGCATTTCACAAAAGATTCAACACAGAAGGATAAATCTCAGAAATATCACGCACAACTTTTCTTCATTTCTGGAAAACTTTACATCTAAGTGATGAGAGAGATCTTACTCACTTCTAAAGTGTCTAATGACTCATACAACTTCTAATTTCTCTATTCACATGCTCTCTCATATTTTCCCCGACATTTTTCCTTGTATATATAGGCAAATATGTACAATCTCATAACCATACAAAATTATAAGTGATCTATCTCTGAATTAATGTACATATGTATACACATCTTCATCCTTTGAACATATGCTTCATATCTGATCTTTTCTTCAGTCTTTGACTTCAAAACTTCATCAAAACTTCAATTGTTGATTGCCTTGCACCAATAGCTCCCCCTTAATCATCAGTTGAGGTTTTCACTATCTTCTTTATACCTGCCATGTCTTTGAATCTTTGTAGCTTTGGTCCATCCAAGCTTCTGGTTGGCATATCAACTATCTAATCTTTTGTTGAAGTATGTATAGCTTCAATCTCTTTATCCATCACCTTATCTCTTAGAAAATGATACTGAATCTCAATGTGTTTAGTCCTGGCATGAAAAATAGGATTAGCAGCCAAATACAATGAACTAATGTTATCTCCATGAATAGTAGGTGTACTCTGGATGATGTCAAAACTGTTCATAAGAGTCTTAAGCCATATCACTTCCTTTGCAGCTTCAACCATACCTTTGTACTCATCCTCTGTAGATGATAAAGCAAACATGTGTTGCTTCTTTGAACACCATGAAATTAACTTATCTCCCACCTAACACAAGTATCCATAAGTTGATCTCCTATCATTAGGATTACCTGCCCAATCTGTATCACTATATATCTTGATGTTTGTATCTGATGTAAAACCATATATACAAACCCTCTTTGAGTGTACCCTTAATGACCTCAACACTCTTTGTCCTGCAATCCAATGTTCTTTCCTAGGACAATGCATGAATTGAGATAATACTCCAACTGCATATGACAAATCAGGCCTAGTTAATGTAGCATAGATTAGACTACCAACCAAACTTTGATATAGCTTCATGTACTTGAACTCTTCTCCTCCATATCTGCTCAATTTGTGATTCACCTCCATTGGAGTAGGTGCTACCCTGCAATCATTCATCTTAAACTTGATCAACAAGTTTTTCAAATACCTTTCTTGAGTTACATACACCCCATGTTGAGTGTAAGAGATCTCCATGCCCAAGAAATATGACAAGTCTCCCAAGTCACTAATCTTGAACTCTTTCTCCATTTGCTTCTTTAGGCTTTGAATTCCTTTCTCATATGTACCTATAAGAATTATATCATCAACATATATGCACATGTAAATAAACCCATCATCACTTGCTTTAACAAGCAAGCTACTATCTGCTTTAGATACTTGAAAACCAAGTTCCTTCAAGAACATCACAAGTCTATTATTCCATGTCCTTGGGGCCTGCTTCAAACCATACAAAGCTCTCTTGAGCTTACATACATGCTCTGGATACCTTTCATCTCTGCATCCTTGTGGTTGCTCCATGAAAACATCATCTGAAATATAACCATTTAGAAAAGCATTGTTCACATCTTATTGACATAATTTCCAACCTTTACATGCAGGAATGGCTATGAGTGTCCTGATAGTTGTCATCTTTGCCACATGACTATAGGTCTCATCATAATCTATACCATATGTCTGAGCAAACCCTTTCACAACAAGTCTAGCTTTATACCTAGACACACTTCCATCTGCAAACCTCTTTGTCTTGTAGACCCATTTTCATCCAATGATCTTCTAACTATTTGATTTCGGAACCAAATCCCATGTCTGATTCTCCATCAATGCATCATACTCTTCTTGCATAGCCTTCTCCCAATTTTCCTTAACTTTTGCCTCTTCATATGTAGAAGGGTCTTCATCTGCCTTTATCATATAAGCATAATCTTTGGTAGCCAAAAAAGAAGTGTCATAGCTATACCTTGTAGGTTGCCATTTGTGTCTTGATGACCTTCTGAGTTCTCCACTTCTTGAGGTTTCTGGTTCATCACATTCTGGATCAAACCTTGGCACTTCTTCAACTTCAACCTGTACTTCATTGTTCTCCTCTTCATCAAATATCTGAACCTTTGATTTACCTTTTTCTTTTGATTCACAATTTCTTCATCACCTGCATAAATATTGATTGTACCTACATACCAAGTACCTTTCTCATCAAATGTAACATCCTTTGACACAAGGAATTGTTTTGTGGATGGACTCCACAACCTATATCCCATCTGCTTATCATCATATCCAATGAACACAATTTTTCAGCTTTAGGTTCTACTTTGTGCCTTAATTGATATGGCACATATGCATATGCCAAACATCCAAATACTTTGCAATGATCTAGAGTAGGTCTCTTACCCCACCATGGTTCATATGGTGTCATACCCTGCAAAGCTTTACATGGTAATCTATTGACCAAATATGTGGCTGTATTTACAGCCTCAACCCACAAATAATTTGGGCAATTTTTCTCTTTCATCATGGATCTTGCAAACTCAGCAAGAGTTATATTCCTCCTTTCTGCTACACCATTTTGTTGAGGAGAGTACCTACAAGTAATTTCCCTTTTTATACCTGCATTCCACAAGTAATCACTAAACTCATTAGAGAAATACTCTCCCCCTCCATCTGACCTTAGTCTCTTCAACTTTTGACCTGTAATTCTCTTTGCATACACATGATAATGTTTGAATGTATTGAATACCTCTGACTTATCTTTGATCACATAGATAGTGATCCATTTGGTAGCATCATCAACATAAATCACATAATACCTTGAACCATTGATACTGAAATCCTTTGATGGTCCCCACACACCTATGTGTACCAACTCAAGCTTCTCTAAATACACAAAACCATGCTTGGAATAAGATTGCTTATGAGCCTTACCTAATTGACATGCCTCACATCTGTATGTCATATGTTGACCTGCAACATTAGGCAATCCAAGCATTGAACCATTGTTAACCATATCTTTAATACCACTTTCATTAAAATGTCCAAGCCTTTTGTGCCAAAGATCTAACTCTGAAATCTTATGTCCTCCATAGGTGTACAATGCATGACCAATGTTACCTTGAATCTTCAATGTGAAGAGTCTTCATTCTTTCTTCCTTGAAACAATTTGTTTATACCCATTGCTAGGGTCTTCCACAAAAACTCCTTCATTAGTGAACCTAACTTCATAACATTTTTCAACAATTTGTCCTACACATCAGATTCTTTGGAATTGTAGGAACATACACAACCTTACTCAAGAGAGTACTTCCATCCTTGGCCTTCACTGATCCAATTGACTTCACATTGTGCTTTGTATTGTCACCTGTTTGAACTACATGATTAGTTACCTTACTCTCCAAATCAGTCATCAAAGCTATGTTGCCACTCAGGTGATTGCTACACCCTGAGTTAATGTAGAAGAGTCATTGGTCTTCACTTTGCCTTTCACAATTTGCATTCATTATCAATGTTGAATCCTCCTTCTGATCTGAAGCATAATTGTAGTAGGTATTGTTGTATTGCTGACTTTGGAATCCTCTACCTGCATTTCTTCCAAAGTAGCCTCTACTACCTCTACCTCTAAAATTACCTCTTTGATTTCTGCCACCTCTTCCTCTTGAATTAAAGTTCTGATTATATCCACCATTGTTCTAAGTATTATGCCAACAATCATTAGCTAAATGATTTGTCTTACCACAAATCTAGGAAGCTCTGACTCCATCTTTATTACTTCTGCGTCTTCCTCTACCTTTGCCACCTCCTCTTCCTCTTAGGAAGTTAGCTTGGCTAGTTGTACCTTCATCTTCATTTGCTTGTTGCTTCACTTTGCTATTACTCTTCTTATCCTTTGAATACATTGATTGACCTGCACTTTTATCACCATCACCTTTGACATCCTGCTCAAAGGTTAACATGTGTCCTAGCAACTGATTTAAATCAAGAGTAAAATGATCTAGTGATAATTCAGTAGACAAAATGAATGGCTTCCATTTGTCATCACCTCTCAAACCTGTAAGGATTTGCCTTACCAATTTATCCTCCTCAATATCTTGATCAACTGCTCCTAATGCATCTGCAATGTCCTTCATTCTTGTTACATAATCTGAGATGGATTGAGAGGCCTTCTTCTTGAATGTAGTAAATTCTGCCCACAAGGATGCCTTCCTTGACTTTGTGGTGTTTTGGAAATGCTCCTCCAAAGCATTCCATATATCACTTGCACTTTCAAGACCTCTAATGTGAGGTAGCAAGTAGTCATTAACTGCCATGTAGATAATGCTCTTGGCTTGAGCATCTCTCTTCATCCAAGTCTTCAAATCTGATAATTCCTCCCTAGTTGGAACACTAGGATCTTTGAACTGAGGCTTTTCTTCTTCACCTGTAATATAACCTATCAAGTCTTTGCTCATAAGATGAGCTTCCATCCTCATTGACCATGCTGGATAGTTCTCTCTATCCAGTTTCTCTATCTGAAGAGAATCTCCCATCCTTTCTTCACCTATGTATTAAATCCTTCTAGATTTATGAGGAATAAGGTTAACTTTACTTCGAATGAAGTTCCTTTTGTCTTCCTTGATGTCTTATGGCCTCCTTCTCAAGCTTTGCTCTCAATCTTTCACCTTTTGAATCTTCAAATGTTGAATTCTTTATGACTCCAGCAGTCGGGGTCCTCCTTTCTTCAATTTTGATACTTCCTGCTCTGATACCACTGATGGAGAGTGTTAATCTCCGAAAGAACAAGCTACTCTTGAAGTTAGAGCACCTCTATATCAAGAGTAACTCAAAACGTTCAACAATTTAGAGGATCAATGATCAATTATCAAAATTTTGGATAAACTGTGAAGAAGATGATTACACAGAAAGTTTGCTACACATTACTGACTCATTGAATTATCAAATGTGTAACGTTTTTTATAAAAATTCGCACAAGGTATTGCCTATAGTTTGCACACCTCCTCCAAGTTAAATCATTCCAAAAGATTTAGTAGATCTTGAGAAATGATGTTAACAAGTAACCTATGTCTAAAACTATAGTTCTTTACAATCGATTTTGACACTTGTAACTTCTTAAGCTTGGTTCTCTCAAACTAGAACCTGTTTAATCAAATGCTTTTAGTCATAGGTAGCTTACCTTCCAACTTAAAGAATGAGTTCTTGTCTGCTCAAAAATTTACACTGTGGAAGGAGAATTGACCAAAATAGCATCAAATTTTGCACCTCCTGCAACTTCTCTTCTTTTCATTTACACATGTAAATGGTCCTACACTCAATTCTCTCAGCCTGATCATAATTAGAAGCTGAAAATTTGTACAAAGTTCAATCAACTATAGACTTAGACTTGTACAAAAGCATTTCACAAAAGATTCAACACAAAAGGAGAACTCTCAGAAATATCGGGCACAACATTTCTTCATTTCTGGAAAACTTTACATCTAAGTGATGAGAGAGATCTTACTCACTTATAAAGTATCTAATGACTCATACAACTTCTAATTTCTCTATTCACATTCTCTCTCATATTTGCCCCGACATTCTTCCTTGTATATATAGGCAAATATGTACAATCTCATAACCATACAAAAGTATAAGTGATCCATCTTTGAATTAATGTACATATGTATACACATCTTCATCCTTTGAACATATGCTTCATATCTTGATCTTTTCTTCAGTCCTTGACTTCAAACCTTCATCAAAACTTTGATTGTTGATTGCCCTGCATCAACAAACATGTTGGGAACGATGGATGGATGATCCAAGAGACTGAGTAGGTACTGCGAAATCTGCTTTGTACCAGCCCTCTTTTGCTTCAGACTTGATTAGTAGACTTCCTTAGAACTTTGGAAATCACAAACTCAAGAAAACCTTCTATTTATGTCTTGACACCTGCTGAATATTTTGCTCAGTGTGACCAGCACAGTAGCAATTGATAAACTTCCTTCTAGGGGTATTTATATAGCTTAGTAAGCTACCATTTGCAAGTGGAATCATGTAAAAAGATAAACTATGCTAAGAGAAATCAATTTAGCAAGATTAGCTATACCCCCGACTTTTTAGGACTGTAGCAGAAATAGACTAGTGAGCACCTCGACGCAGATTTCTCTGCATTGACTGAATAGATTGTCTTCAATTTTTACAGCATGTAGTAGGCTTCAAGCTGAATCCAACAAGCTTTGAATCACTGAATTTGGTGGAGTATTGACCGAGATATGCCCTTGACAAGTTGACAGACTTTTGAGTAGACAAGCAGAGAACACAGAGATGAATGATGTAAATGTATCTATAAATTAACACTTGTGTACAATCCCATTGGCATGAATAACATTGCCTAATGGTGTAGAGAGGTGTAGGCTATGGTATAGTCCTCACACACAGTCAATTACAGTAGAATGAAGCTCGGGAGTGAAGTGATCTACCCACGACTTTTTCATATCCATTTTTATAGGAAATAACTAAAAGTTTGAATTCAAATTCAAACTTTTGGCTCCCTATGATCAAGCTCCTAAATTCTTGGAGATATTCTCTCAATCAAGTGAGTTACTTTTTCCACGAATCACTTAGGTAGGTGATTACAAAAAGATTCTAAGTCAATTTGACTTTTACAATGAGATAAAGTGGTAATTAACCACTAGCATATGTTCCTATGATTCTTCATGTATGTAGAGTCTTCATGATATCTTCCAAGCCAAATGTGTAGGCCTTGGATTTACACCAACAAAACAGTACACATGATTGCTTGAAATTCCTATGAGTGTTGCCGAATGCAGTGCAAGTTACGGTTTGCAAACTCACCTGGATTTTTTGTAGGCCCCACCTTGCGGGCTCAAAATGGAGCACGATTCACAAACGACTCTCCATATCTCTTTTTTGTGTTTTTAGTCAACTTTGTCTCTGGTCTACTCCACTATGCTATTGTTTCTTACATGATATCAAAGCTTAGGAGGCCTCGAGTGTGAAGAAGCAAACACAGAGGTTGAAATAGGCTTCAATGACAAGAAAGAGATTTCAAGTTGTGCATCATCATCTATGATTGGGAATTAAGGTTGTTCATCAATAAGACTAGGTGGAGCACAAGTAGGAGTAGCAATGATGCCATTCATCCAAACATTGTAGATACAAACATCTCTTCATGAAAGGTATGCTTGATGGTATGAAATACACCCTCTCAAAGTTTAAAATCACTTTTATCCTTGAGTCATATGAGCTTCTAAAGACTATTCTTGGGCTTGATCATGAGCCCCAAGAAACACCTGTTCCGAATAATCTTAGTTGAATGATTCCTCCCTATGTTGATCTTTTAAGTGCTTGGAAATGTAGAAATGCAGATGCACTCTATGCTCTAGTTATAAGTACTATTGATAGTGTTCTCACTCTCATTAAGCATACTAACAAGGCTTGTGAAGCATGGACCATATTGATAAATCGATATGAAATTCATAATTAGATATTGATTCAAACTAGGAGAATCATCTAGTAGTAGAAGAGTTAGCTAATGGGGAGACTACAAAGGTATTCATCACTCACATAAAGAATCGACAAGATCAAATGGTGGGAAATGGTTTTGTAGCTACTCAAAATACTCAAATCCAACATCAATCTTTAATGTTTTGAAAAATTTAGTGCCTTAATCATGGAGGAGGAGCTTTGGGTCAATGAAAGGAATGGTGGAAACAAAGGAGATGTTGCATTCATGAAAAAAATCCAAAGGAAGAAAAGAAGATTCTTCAAAACATGAAGAAAAAAAGAAGTTGATGGAAGAGTGCTTACACTACAACAAGAAAGTCCATAGAATGCAAGATTGTTGTATAAAGAAGGCAGAAGAGAAGAATGGATCTTCAAGTGGAAAGGGCAAGGAGTCTACAAAAACTAAAGCAAAAAAGTTTGAGTCATTTGTTGGGACAGAGGAGGTATGCTCCTTGGCTCAAGATCAGGAATAGATGACTCATGGGTGTTGGAGAGTGGTACCACCTGCACATGACGAGTTGAAGAGACCTTTATTGTTCCTTATAGCCTCTAATGGAACCCTTCACAATAAAGGTAGGCAATAATGCAGGATTTCTTATAGAGGGATATCAAAATGATTTCAAATGTGTTGTATGGTCCACAAATCAAATGAAATATGCTTTCATTAGCTTCTATAACTCATCAAGTTCATGAAGCATACCTTAGTAAGATAAGAGCTATGAATATGGATAACAACAACAATATTGTTGGGACTGGAATAAGGAGGAATAACTTGTATGTGTTGTCTACCCTTATAGCAACTAGAAGTGTGGGTACAAGTAACCTATGGCATGAGAGAATCAGCCATATTAGATACCATTTATTTAAGGAGATGCATCTTAGGGGTAAGGTTTCACACTAATGATCGATTGTAGTACCATGTGAAGCTTGCATTAAGGAGATGCATCTTAGGGGTAATGTTTTATACCTATCATTGATTGCAGATATGAAGGAACCATATGAAGCTTTCATGGTGGGAAAGCAATAAAAAAGTCATTTCCACAAGAAACCAAGAACATAGCAACATATCCTCTAGAGTTGGAAAATGCTCACTTGTGTGGAAAAAGTCCTACATGTGCCTTGGGTGGATCTTCCTACTTCATGTTACTCATCAATGCCTATAGCAAGAAGATGTGGGTGTACTTCTTTTGCGATAAGGCTCAAGCTTTTGGTAAGTTTAAAAAATGGCTTCAACTTGTTGAAACTAAAACATGGAAGAAGATAAAGAAATTTACGATAGACGACAGTGGTGAGTTTACAGAGTTTTAAGATTTCTGCAAGAGTAAAGGAATCAATCATTAACTCACAATGGCACATAGCCCTAAACAAACCAAGATTGCAAAAAATCATAATCAATCCACCATGGAGATGGCAAGGTGCATGTTGAAGGGAAAGTGTTCTCCTAATCAATTATGGGTAAAGGGTTTCAACATTGCTGTCTACATATTAAATAAAAGCTACACCAAGGCACTTGATGGAAAGACTCCGTAAGAGGCCAACATTAGTAAAAAGCCATTTGTTTTTTATTTCAAATTATTTGGAAGTGAATTATGTAAGTTTCCCAAATAACGAGAGAAACAAGCTTCAACCAAAAAACATCAAAATGTATCTTCTTAAGGTAGAACAAGTATAAGAAGGCTTAAAATATTTACAATCCTGAGCCGAACAAGATCATGGCGAGTCATGATGTGGTCCTTAAGGAGAAGTAACCACATGAAGTGGAGGAGAAAAGAGAGCTTCCACTTTATCATCGGGCAAATGGGCAATCCATTATGAATCTGGCCCAAGAGCTCTCCCTTCTACATAGGAGAAGGAAGAAATATCTTTAGATGATAAGTCTTAAAGTTATTAACATGTCATCACCTAAGCAAAAAATCCATTTCCATGTTGATGAGGCAACTCTACGATTCTCCAAACCCCATCCCACAATCACTAGAATAGGATGCACATGGAACAAGGGTATCATAGACAATAGAGAAGAAGACACGGGCAAGCAACCATATTGTAAATACAGCCTTGATGGCCGATCTCATCCAAGAACAAGCAAAGGAACCAACCAATGTGGAAGAGATACTCCACAATCCAAATCGAAGGGCTTCCATGCAAATAGAATAGGATAATATCATGAAGAATGGAACTTGGGAGTTAGTGGATGGACCCCTAAGTGCATTGACACCAAGTAGGCCTAGAAGATAAAGTATAAGGTTGATGGTACTTTGGAATAGTAAAAAGCAAGAATTGTTGCACAGGGCTATTCACAAGCTGAAGGGATTGAATTTTGTGAATCATTAACCCGGACCACAAGAATGACTACTATTTGAGTAGTACTAGTCGTGGGTGCACATAAATGATGGCCCATCTATCACATGGATGTCAAATCAAAATTTTTGAATGGATACCTCAAGGAGGACGTATATGTGTCTCAGCCACTAGGGTTTGAGGCTCCCCATAGATGGCCCGAGTTTAGAATTTGAAATGACAAAATTAGGCCTAATGCATTATTTCTTAGGCCTTGAACTATGGCGCGTACTAGGGAAGATCTTCATCTCCCAGCAAAAGTATGCAAGGTAGATTTTGAAGGCATTGAACATGGAAAATTGCAAGGATATTTCTACACATATGGAGGTCAACACAAAATAATATGCTAAAGATACTTGACCTCTAGTGGATATTGGAAGATATAGGAGATTAGTTGGAAGTCTCTCTACTTGTGCAATAGCACACCATATATCTCCTATGTTCTTGGAGTAGTAAGCAGGTTCTCTATTGAGCCATGCCAAGCACATTGGAAGGCAAGCATGTGGATACTCAAGTATGTGAAAGGAACCATCATGGTATTCTCTATGAAGAAGGATCATCTCTAGCTGGATACTGTGAATCAGATTGGGCAAGGATATATTAATATAAGGGAATCATTTTTATATATTTCTTTTTTTCAAGATCTTGAATTTTCTCTTGGATCAGTAAAAATCAACCAACTATAACATTATCTTCTACTGAAGCATACTACAAAGCAACATGTTTTGCATTGTGTTAAGTAGTATGATTGAGGAGGATTTTATGGCACATAGAAATGCAAGGAGTAGAGACTACAAGGTTGAAGTGTGACAATCAAAACTGCATGGTCATCACCAAGAATCCTGTTTTCCATGCATGTACCAATCACATAGAAATGTAGTATCACTCTGTGCTTGAGATGATCAATGATAGGGTTGTGGAGATAAGATATTGTCCAACTGAAGAAAATTGAGCAAAAATCTTCACGAAGGCTCTTGGGAGAGATAAAATTCATTGACACTTTCCAAAGCTTGGGATTAGACCAATGGGGCAATTAACTGCATGGTTGACATTGGGGGGGGTGGTTAGATATAGTCAATGCCTCACCCACAGTCTATCACAAATGATCCATGGTGCTCTAAGTTGTAAGATCCCAATTATGAGGAGAAGCCATTGTGAGAGCTCGGACATCTATGGAACCCTTATTTCCAAGTTAGATGAGGTCTATATAACAAAGTGATAAGTGGGAGATGGTTGAACCACATCCTTGATAGGCAGGAGATGGTTGAGGCACACCCTAAGAGGGGGGGATTAGGAAGTAATCCTCCACCATGGATTTTTGGGCAAGTGGTTATCCCACACACTCCTAGCTAGGAGGTTGTGAGTTCAAATCTCCTTAGAGATATTACATTGGTATCAAAGCCTAGGAAGTAGGTGATTATATATTTTGCCAACTATTTTTTCTCTCATGACAACATTTACCTATATGGACTGCCATTGTGAAAGCTATATTAGCATGCCCCATGTGTATCTCTACATAGCATTGTGCATTAGTAAGCCCTTCATCTAGATTCTATTGAGATTGCCATCAAAGCTCCATATTGCGAGTGCACGAGTGGACAACACCATCTTTGTAGTTACATTACTCTTGGAGATCTAAGAATTTGAGTTCTCTATTTCTCACTATGAGTCTCTCTTTGTGTGCATGTTTTTTTCAACCTTGTCTCTTGGTCTATTCTATTGTGCTATAATTTCTTACATATATGTATGTATGCATCTATGTAGGTATGTATGTGAGTAAGTAAGTATATATGCATGTATGTCCATGTGTATGTACTCTCTCTCTGTCTCACTCACCCAGTATGATTCTCACACTCTTCCCTTATTATCACTCAGTTCCGTTCCCATTTTCACTCCGTCTCACTCTCACTGTCATTTTCACTTGCAACCTCACTCTCAATCTCAATTATATTCTCACCAACTCATACATACATGTGTATGTGTGTGCATGTATGTATTCTCTTCTTAATCTTTCTCTCTTTCTCTCTCTCTCTCTCGCTCTCTCTTGTTCTCTAATGTGTGAGAGAGAAGAAAAGTGCAAAATAAGAGAGGAAAGAGGAGGAGGATAAAAAAGAGATGAAAAATAAGAGAGATAGAGAGAAACAAAGATAGAGAAAACAAGAGGAACTAACCTTAGTGTATGTGCTACAAGGACAAGAGTAAGCCAAGCAAGTGCTTCAAGGGTGCATATCTATCAAGAGAATGCTCCAGAGATGAGAGTGCATCAAAATCTTGCTCTCCATGTTTGCATGAAGATCTTTGTAAATTTTTCTTGCTTGCATAGTTCTTTGCAATGCCAATGTAGAGAACCTCATTACTGAGTTTTTGTTTTTCAATTCTAGGCCATTGATAGCAGCATCAAAAGAACAAAAAAAAAAGAACTCGAAAAATCCTAAAAAGTCTCAAAAAGTTATAGGGTTTGATATAATCAATAGGCCACTAAGCGTGGAGTTGATGGAGGTTTCCTTAGGTAAAAAAAATAAACACTCATAGGGTACATTTTGGTTTCTTTGTGATGGCTCCATTGATGTGCACATTCTCCCTCACAATTTTTAGTGTTGATAGACCTAGATTTTTGTTGGTGCAATTACTCCAATCCAAATATGTGCATTCATGTACTATAACATGAATAATCTCTTATAAAAGATGAAGTTTTTACTCCTTGTAAAAGTGCACATATGGAATCACTTCAATCACGAATACTTAGTAGAAACTTTTCATGAATTATTGGTGAGGTAGATGGAGATTGAGATCCTAAAATCTAGAGACATCTTTTGGTAGAATTTTGAATTTCAAATTCAAAAAGAGCTCAAACTTTAGCTATAAAAGAGGACTTCAAAAGTCGTGTATTGTAAGTTAGATTCGACGAGACTTTAGAGGGAATTGTGTGGCATATTGAGCTCACATCATAGCTCTATCATTGCCCTCACATTGTGCAATCATTCATTCCCAATGTCAATGCAATCTATGTGCATTAATATAGATAGTTATCTTATATCTCATATCTTCTTCTCTGTCACGTACCACTCAAAACAATGAGTTTCACTGACCTATTGGTCTGCATATTGTTAGTGCCCAAAAATATGGCTATGCATCTCTACCTTGCTAAGCATCCTTCTCTGAGCATGGTCTATCATTTCAAGTGAAATAACATTTAAAAGTTACCTATCCAAGTTAGTTAGATATGCCCAAGAGGATTTTACTCAATTGCTAGCAGAGAAGGAGTATTGCTCATTTCTTTGAGCAAGTGTAGTGACCAAAATAACAAGTTTTGGTTCATAGTTGAAACTCCTACTCATCTATTTTGATCCAATGATTTGAGGATCATATTCCAAAGTCCTTGTAGAATTATTTAGCTACATGTTGTGCAAAGGATGCTATAGCTAGGTCTTATATACTCAATTCAATATCTGATTTCTTATTACCTCATATTAGGAATTGCAAGACCTCCAAAGAGACTTGGGAAGTACTATCTTCATACTTCTCATCAAATACAAGGGCTACAAAGAACCAACTTTGGATGGAGTTCACAACCTTGAAATAGCAACCAAAGAAAAGTGTAGTTGACTATATAACCGAGATGAAGGATGTAGCTAATCAACCTTGGATTATTGGAGAAGAAATAGAAGAGGAGCATATAGTAAGACAAATCATAAATGGCATCAAGGCTGATGACAAATGGGCGTTCTTTACCACAACAATGGACCTATATATGGACATGCAGATACTTGAACTCAATGCATTGATGGGGAAAATCTTCACACATGAGACAAAGCTCAACAAGAATGGAGATACTTCTAGAGGTAATCAATATTGTGCCCTTTACATAGATAAAAATAAGAGTAAAGATAAAAGCAAAGGAAAGAGGAATGAAGAAGAGGCAAGTACCTCTTAAGTGAATTTCACAGGTAGAGGAAGGGGCAGAGGAGCAAGACAAGGCAGAAGAGACCATAAAACTCTTCACCTTGTAACATTTGTGGCTTGACCAATCATATCCCAAATGAATGCTTAAAGAACATAAAAAATCAGAGAGGAAGAGGCTTCCATAGAGGAGGCTATGGACAATCAAGAGGCAGGTTCAATAATGGACGAAACAATTACCATCACAATTACAACCAAGCTTACAACAACAATCAAGGAGGCTTCAGAGGAAGACGAGACTACAAAAACTATATAGATGATCAAGAGGATTCCCTACTACTCATGAATATGACAACCAAGCAAGGTAAAGATGATGAGTGCCTTTTCTATATTGATTTGGAGTGCTCTAATCATGTAGCAAGCAATGTAGCATTGTTGTTTGATCTTGAAGAACCCAAAGGAAAGCATGAAGTCTAGACAAGTAATGATACTAGGCACTTTGTAAAGAAGATTGGAAATGTTAAAGCATCAAATGGTAACGTGAATCTTCTAAGTAGGTTATTGTATGTGCCAACAATAACAGAAAACCTAACCAATGTCGGAGAGATTGTTTAGAAGGGTTTACAAGAGGATTTTACTCAATTGCTAGCAGAGAAGGAGTATTGCTCATTTCTTTGAGCAAGTGTAGTGACCAAAATAACAAGTTTTGGTTCATAGTTGAAACTCCTACTCATGTATTTTGATCCAATGATTTGAGGATCATATTCCAAAGTACTTGTAGAATTATTTAGCTGCATGGTGTGCAAAGGATGCTATAGCTAGGTCTTATATACTCAATTCAATATCTGATTTCTTACTACCTCATATTAGGAATTGCAAGACCTCCAAAGAGATTTGGGAAGTATTATCTTCATACTTCTCATCAAATACAAGGGCTACAAAGAACCAACTTTGGATGGAGTTCATAACCTTGAAGAAGCATCCAAAGCAAAGTGTAGTTGACTATGTAACCGAGATGAAGGATGTAGCTAATCAACTTGGGATTATTGGAGAAGAAATAGAAGAGGAGCATATAGTAAGACAACTCATAAATGGCATCAAGGCTGATGACAAATGGGAGTTCTTTACCACAACAATGGACCTATATATGGACATGCAGATACTTGAACTCAATGCATTGATGGGGAAAATCTTCACACATGAGACAAAGCTCGACAAGAATGGAGATACTTCTAGAGGTAATCAATATTGTGCCCTTTACATAGATAAAAATAAGAGTAAAGATAAAAGCAAAGGAAAGAGGAATGAAGAAGAGGCAAGTACCTCTTAAGTGAATTTCACAGGTAGAGGAAGGGGTAGAGGAGCAAGACAAGGCAAAAGGAGACCATAAAACTCTTCACCTTGTAACATTTGTGGCTTGACCAATCATATCACAAATGAATGCTTAAAGAACATAAAAAATCAGAGAGGAAGAGGCTTCCATAGAGGAGGCTATGGACAATCAAGAGGTAGGTTCAATAATGAACGAAACAATTACCATCACAATTACAACCAAGCTTACAACAACAATCAAGGAGGCTTCAGAGGAAGAAGAGACTACAAAAACTATATAGATGATCAAGAGGATTCCCTACTGCTCATGAATATGACAGCCAAGCAAGGTAAAGATGATGAGTGACTTTTCTATATTGATTCGGAGTGCTCTAATCATGTAGCAAGCAATGTAGCATTGTTGTTTGATCTTGAAGAACCCAAAGGAAAGCATGAAGTCTAGACAAGTGATGATACTAGGCACTTTGTAAAGAAGATTGGAAATGTTAAAGCATCAAATGGTAACGTGAATCTTCTAAGTAGGTTATTGTATGTGCCAAAAATAACAAAAAACCTAATCAATGTTGGAGAGATTGTTTAGAAGGGTTTACAAGAGGATTTTACTCACTTGCTAGCAGAGAAGGAGTATTGCTCATTTCTTTGAGCAAGTGTAGTGACCAAAATAACAAGTTTTGGTTCATAGTTGAAACTCCTACTCATGTATTTTGATCCAATGATTTGAGGATCATATTCCAAAGTACTTGTAGAATTATTTAGCTGCATGGTGTGCAAAGGATGCTATAGCTAGGTCTTATATACTCAATTCAATATCTGATTTCTTATTCCTCATATTAGGAATTGCAAGACCTCCAAAGAGACTTCGGAAGTACTATCTTCATACTTCTCATAAAATACAAGGGTTACAAAGAACCAACTTTGGATGGAGATCACAACCTTGAAGAAGCAACCAAAGCAAAGTGTAGTTGACTATGTAACCGAGATGAAGGATGTAGCTAATCAACTTGGGATTATTGGAGAAGAAATATAAGAGGAGCATATAGTAAGACAAATCATGAATGGCATCAAGGCTGATGAAAAATGGGAGTTCTTTACCACAACAATGGACCTATATATGGACATGCAGATACTTAAACTCAATGCATTGATGCGGAAAATCTTCACACATGAGACAAAGCTCAACAAGAATGGAGATACTTCTAGAGGTAATCAATATTTTGCCCTTTACATAGATAAAAATAAGAGTAAAGATAAAAGCAAAGGAAAGAGGAATGAAGAAGAGGCAAGTACCTCTTAAGTGAATTTCACACGTAGAGGAAGGGGCAGAGGAGCAAGACAGAGAAGAAGGAGACCATAAAACTCTTCACCTTGTAACATTTGTGGCTTGACCAATCATATCACAAATGAATGCTTAAAGAACATACAAAATCAGAGAGGAAGAGGCTTCCATAGAGGAGACTATGGACAATCAAGAGGCAGGACGAAACAATTACCATCACAATTACAACCAAGCTTACAACAACAATCAAGGAGGCTTCAGAGGAAGAAGAGACTACAAAAACTATATAGATGATCAAGATGATTCCCTACTACTCATGAATATGACAACCAAGCAAGGTAAAGATGATGAGTGCCTCTTCTATATTGATTCGGAGTGCTCTAATCATGTAGCAAGCAATGTCGCATTGTTGTTTGATCTTGAAGAACCCAAGGAAAGCATGAAGTCTAGACAAGTGATGATACTAGGCACTTTGTAAAGAAGATTGGAAATGTTAAAGCATCAAATGGTAACGTGAATCTTCTAAGTAGGTTATTGTATGTGCCAACAATAACAAAAAACCTAATCAATGTTGGATAGATTGTTTAGAAGGGTTTACAAGTTAGATTCACAAGGCATGGAGCATATGTGGAGGACCCTCAGCAAGGCTTCAAGAGGATTGTAACACGTGAGAAATCTAGTAGACGATACAAGGAATATTTCTCTCTTCAATTACAAAGATCAAACCCTATCTGACTTGGAGATATGGCATAAGAGACTAGGTCATACAAATGAAAGGACATTGAAGCAAATATGCGGGGATCAGAGTGTGCTTGGCATTCCAAATGTGTCCAAGAAATACATGATTTACAAATGTGGAGAATTCTAATTTGACAAATCACATAGGAAACCATTCAACAAAAGAGGATACCTGTATGAAGAATACTTGGAGCTTGTGCACACAGATGTGTCGGGTCCTAGCAGAGAACCATCAATCACAGGGTCAAGGTATTATGTTTTATTCATAGATGACTATAGTAGATGGACAATAATTTACTATATGAAGCATAAAGATGAAGTCTTCACTTGTTTCAAGAAGTATCTAGCAATGGTTGAGAATCAAACAGGTAGAAGTTTGAAGAGGCCCAGATCTGATGGAGGAGGTGAGTATTTCTCACATGAGTTTGACTCCTTCTTATAGGGCAAAGGCATAAAGAGAGAGATTACAACAAGGTACACTCTTGAACAGAATGGAGTGACAGAGAGAAGAAATAGATTAATAGTAGAGGCTACAAGATCAATGTTGAATGAGAAAAAGATTCCTAACTATCTATGGGCAGAGGCTGTTTCCATAGCTACTTATCTAATCAATAGGAGTCCATCCAAGCCTCTGGATGGAATGACAGCTTATGAGGCATGGAATGGTAGGAGACCCTCTTTAGATCATTGTAAGATTTTTGGATGCATTGCTTATGCACACATACCCTCATAGATTAGGGAAAAACTTGATCCAAAAGTTGAAAGGTGCATATTCATTGGCTATCATCAAAATTAGAAAGGATATAGATTATATAATCCCACTAACAAAGGATTGACAGTTAGTAGGGATGTAATATTTGATGAAAATAACTCTTGCTTTGAAGATGATTGTAAGAAAATAAAGCTACCCTATGATTTGGAAAGTGATTTTCCAAATTTGACTCAAGAAGAACCACATATATCAGAGGATGTCAACTCAGAAGATGAAGAATATATTGATTTCAAAGCTTGGAAGTCCAAGGGCAAGACAAAGTTTAAACAATTCGAAGACACTCTAGAGTCATCCAATCAAGCACGTAGAAGATCTCAAAGGGAGAGCAAGAAACCTATAAGGTATGGCTACGACACATCAGTAATCACCAAACATTCTATATACATGGCTAAAGATTATACCTCAGAAGAACCTTCTTCATTTGAAGAAGTGAAAAAGAAAGAAGAATGGAGAGAAGCTATGCAGGAAGAAATTGAAGCAACACAAGAGGAAATGTGGTTAAAACTACTCTACTCAGATTTATGGCTACATACATACACTCCATGATCTTTGGAGATAATACTAGCTCACTTCATTTGGCTGCTAATCCTATATATCATGCAAGGATTAAGCACATTGAAGTGCATTATCATTATGTGAGAGAAAGGTTACTTAGCAAGGACATACAATTATTCTAGGTATCAACCAATTTGCAATGTGCAGAGATGCTAACCAAATCTTTGGATGGAACTAAATTGAACAAGTTCAAGATGATGATTTGATTGCAGGAGATTAAAGAGAACTGATGCCCAAGCATATTAGGCTTGAGGGAGAGTTGTTGGTGCAATTATTCCAAGCCTAAATGCTTGATCATTTACCTTAAGACATGTATGTGCATTCATGTACTAGCACGTGAATAATGTCTTGTAAAAGATGAAGTTTTTACTCCTTGAAAAAGTGCACATAGGGACCTATTGGTAGAAGTTTCCAAGAAGCCTTCAAGTCCCAGAAGTAGTTTGCTAACTTATCCGAGCCTCATATCAATACTTTTGTTTCACCCTTGATATTCCTTATCTTCATACACTAGGATTGCATTAACTCTGGTTGCCAAGCATGCATCTATCAGTAATAACGACATCTCCCATAGTGTGTCAAGGCTATTTGCTACCCCATACCTCTTTTTGACTTTTAGCTTTGAGGATGGTGCTTCAAAGGCCTTGTTGTAATTCTTTGTTTACACCCTTTGGGACCTTATGCCTTCTTTCAGCCAGTATCTCGTTTTAGCCTAATTTGTACTGCTATAGGGCTTTGGGAAGGGTAAAAAATCTTGTAAAGAATGCTTCTTCAAATGTTTGGAGATAAGGGATTTGTAAAAACATTAACCGTGAATAATATGCCATGATGGTTAATCTATTGGGCTATCTATCTATCTATCTATCTATCTATCTATCTATCTATCTGTCTATCTATCTATCTATCTATCTATCTATCTATCTATCTATCTATCTATCTATCTATCTATCTATCTATCTATCTATCTATCTATCTATCTATCTATCTATCTATCTATCTATCTATCTATCTATCTATCTATCTAAGTGCATCTGTTCCTTGGTTAATGTTGATAACATTAAAAAATGTATACTTTGCATTCTTGAAAACTTTGAAAACAGTGAGTTGCATGCGAAGTACTTTATTTGTTAGCTTGATCATGAGATCCAGGACATGAGCATGTCCTGAGAGCCAAAATCAATTGTTCTAATCATGTATTCTTTGGTCAGCAAGTAGTTATGGGGTGGACTCAGTAAGAATGAAATTGAGCCACTGTTTATTGATTTTTATCAATCTTTTGATCTTCCCAAAATTTTGGCCATGGGTGACACCTTGGCACAGGGCAAAAAGATGAATTAACTTGTAGTAAGTACGGTGCTTCTTGCGAAATGCACTTACAATGTAGGATTCTTCTCCAGAAATTTCCTCCTCCATATAGGATTGGTTGCTTCACATTCTTCTTGGGCATAATTGAAAGTTGTAGCTTTGAAGTTCAAGACTTGGTATGGATCCTTCTGGGTCGCTTTCTTGATATACCTACATGTCTGTTCTTCATGATGCCATGAGGTACGTTAGAATGTTTTATTATTTTATTAAGATCTTTGCTCTTTATTTTTGCTTTCTTCATTACTCTACAATCGCATCATCAAAATTATGGGTCATACAAGACATGAGTAGTGCCCATTCTCTCTTAACTAGCTCTGTAAGGCATTGGAAGGTCATCCATGGTAGTGTCTTGTTGATCTCTTACAGGTGATGGAACAATAGGGGGAAAAAGAGGATGTACCTCAATCTCCTCAATAGCCTGAGTAGTTTTGCACACTACTCGTTTCCCCATGTTTGTCTACTCAACCACTTTATCATTCTGAATCTTCCTTAATTGAGCGTGTAATTCAACAATGATTTTTTTTTATGTTTATCTATAACTGGATCTTGTAGATGCACCTATGTAGAGATAATATGATAATGAAATCTCACAAAAGCACACACACAATAGAGAGAGACAAGATTGAACACAAGATTAGGTAGAATATCCCCCCACATACTCTAAAGACAAGTCTATCAATGTATGTGTATTTATAAGTATTTTTTCATTATGTCCTAGATAGAAGATACATGAGGGCGACGCTTCAAAAAGTGTGTGCATTTACAAAATATGCTTTATATACAAAACATCACTTTCTAAGTGATCTACTATTTTTCCAAAAATATATAAAATACTATCTTTTAAATATCTTCAAAAATATCTAAGTAATTCCATGCACGTTCATGCCCTCATTATTCTTCACCTTCTAAATCAAAACACAATCACATTAAAAACCTCAAGACTTTAAAATCCATTTAACATTCCATTATTCCATAAAGTATAACATGCCTCCCAATTGACAAGAAAATGATCTAAGTTGATAAGAATAAAATAGACATGGATGTTCAGTCTCATGTCCATCACTGAACAACCATAAGCATATTCCATGTAAAAACACATGCATGGAAATGGAAAACTGCAATTTAATGTGACTATGAATGATATGCAAAAATCAAGTGGTCATAATGTGGTGTTAATGATGTCTTATGAATCCATTGAGATTCTTCAAGCGAGTGATTTTTTTATTTAACCAAATATCTATGATATTGGTTATCAGTGTGTGTAGTAGTAACATCATAATCAAGCATTCTCTCTAGAACTAAAATGTCAGCATCCTCTTCAAGTAAATGAGGATCATCTAAAATAGAATTGAGTGGTAAAGCATTTAAAGGACTTCAATAAACTAATATGAAAAGAATTATGTATATTCCAATGACAAGGTATGTATAATCTAAAAGCATTCTCGTTTAGTTTTTGAATTATCCAAAAAGTTCCATAATAATGTGGTGCAAGTTTACCCTTAGGATGTTATGAAGTGTGGCATATTGATCTCACATCATACCTCTATCATTGCCCTCACATTGTGCAATCATTCATTGCCAATGTCACTATAATCTATGTGCATTAATACAGATCATTTTCTTATATCTCTTAACTTCTTCGCTGTCATGTACGATTTAGAACAGTGCATTTCACTGACCTATTTCTCAGTGTATACTTAACCATTTTCAGTGATTTAAATTTTTATAGATTCATTATAGTGTCTTTTTTTGTGGTACAAAGTTTTATGTTTACTGCCTTAGCCGATCTCGAGATATGAGCAAACATTGCTCACTGGTCTGCAAACTGTTAGTGCCCGAAAATGTCGGGATGCATCTCTAACTTGCTAAACATCATTCTCTGAGCATGGTCTATCCTTTCAAGTGAAATAACTTGCAAAAGTTACCCATCAAAGTTAGTTATATATGCCCAAAAGGATTTTACTCAATTGCTAGCATAGAAGGAGTACTGTTCATTTCTTTGAGCAAGTGTAGTGACAAAAATAACAAGTTTTGGTTCATAATTGAAACCCCTACTCATCTGTTTTGATATTCCAATGATTTGAGCATCCTATTCCAAACTACTTGGTGAATTATGATGGAGAGTGTTAATCTCCAAAAGAACAAGTTAACCTTGAATTTAGATCACCTCTATATCAAGATTAACCTTAGACTCCACCAAACTTAGAGATCATTCACCAATTTATCAGAAAATTGATTATTCTGAAAAATTCAGCTTCTTCAGAAAAGTCTGCTGCAGATTAATCACTTATTGACTAATCAATCCTGTAAAGTTTTTGATAAAACTTTGCACAACACTTTGCCTTAAGGTTGCGCAACTTTACCAAGTTAAATCTCTCAAAATGATTGAGTATACTTTGAGAAATCATACAAACAAGTTACCTATGTGTGAAACACCTTCTCTGCAGTAGCGACTTTGACACCTGTAACTTCTTAGCACTGGTTCTCACAATGTCGAACCCGTTTGATCAAGATCTTCTAGCCATAGATGGCTTACCTTCCAACTTAGATTTTAAGCCCTCATTTGTGTAAAACTTTACACTGTGGACTGAGCAATGATCATTTCATTGAAGATGAAATGTGCGCCAGATTTTACGACTCTTAGAACATTCTTACATATGAATGTTCCTAATCAAAATTCTCTCAGCCTGATTACAATTAACCTCTCAAATTCTAGCCATAGATAGATTAGCTATGGACTTAGACACGTGCAGAAGGATTTCTCAAAAGATTAAACACAGAAGGAGCAGACTGCTAAACATCGGGCGCAAGTTTCTCGATTTCTTCAGAAAAATTTACATACAAGTGAGGATGGATGATTTACTCACTTTCAATGTGTCTAATGACACTAACTTCTCTCTCCCTATTCTCTAATCTTCTTCTGCTCTCTTTGCCCGACATTTTCCAACATATTTATAGATGAATGTGTACAAGTGTATGACTAGACAAAAGTATAAGTCAGCTAATGTACATATGTGTACATATCTTTGGGTTTCTGATAATGTCCTTCCTTTATCCTTCTGATATTGTTCTCTTCTTGACTTTATGACTCCATCTCTTCATAATCCTTCAATTGATGATTGTCATGCACCAACAGCTCCCCCTCAATCATTAATTGAGGTTCTTCTCTATCTTCTTAACTCCTGCCATATCCTTGAATCTTTGTAGTTTTGGTCCATCTAGACTTTTTGTCATCATATCTGCAACTTGATCTTTTGTGGGAGTGTGTATGACTTCAATCTCGTTCTCAATGACCTTCTCTCTCAGAAAATGATACTGTATTTCAATATGCTTAGTTCTAGCATGAAATACAGGATTAGCTGCCAAGTATAATGAACTCATATTGTCTCCACAAATAATAGGAGTACTCTGAATCACATCAAAAACTTTCAAAAGTGTCTTTAGCCATATTACCTCTTTTGCAGCTTCCACCATACCTTTATATTCTGCTTCTGTAGATGACAAAGCAACTGTATGTTGCTTCTTAGAACACCATGAAATCAATTTGTCTCCTACATAGCACAAGTATCCATGTGTTGATCTTCTATCATCCACATTACCTGCCCAATCTGCATCACTATATATCTTCATTCTTGTATCAGAAGTAAATCCATAGTACAACCCTTCTCTGAGTGTACCCTTGATGTACCTAAGTACTCTTTGTCCTGCAATCCAATGTTCCTTTCTAGGACAATGCATAAATTGTGAAAGCACACCAACTGCATATGACAAATCAGGCCTTGTTAATGTAGCATAAATCAAGCTACCAACCAAACTTTGATAGAGTTTCATATCTCTGAACTCTTCTCCTCCAAACCTAGACAATTTATGGTTTACTTCCAAAGGTGTAGGTGCAACCCTGCAATCTTCCATTTTAAATTTGGTTAGCAAATTTTTAAGATACCTTTCTTGGGTCACATATACTCCATGTTGAGTATAAGAAATCTCCATTCCCAAGAAGAATGATAGGCTCCCCAAATCACTGATTTTGAACTCTTTCTCCATCTGCTTCTTGATCATTTGTATTCCTTTATCATCTGTTCCTGTAAGTATTATGTCATCAACATAAATACACACATAAATGAATCCATCTTCTCTTGCTTTGACTAGCAAGCTACTATCTGCCTTTGATGCTTGAAATCCAAGATCATTCAAGAATTTTACAAGCCTGTAATTCCATGCCCTTGGGGCTTGCTTTAACCCATACAAAGCTCTCTTGAGCTTACACACATAATTTGGACTCACTTGATCTTTGAACCCATCTGGTTGCTCCATGTAGACTTCATCTGAAATGTAACCATTTAAGAAAGCATTTTTTTTTACATCTAATTGAGATAACTTCCAACCTTTGCAAGCAGCAATTGCTATGAGTGTCCTGATGGTTGTCATCTTTGCCACAGGACTATAAGTCTCATCATAATCCACTCCATATGTCTGTGCATACCCTTTCACAACAAGTCTAGCTTTGTACCTAGACACACTTCCATCTGCAAATCTTTTAGTCTTGTAAACCCACTTACATCCAATAATTTTCTGGCTATTAGGTTTAGGAACCAGATCCCAAGTCTGATTCTCTATCAATGCATCATACTCCTCTTGCATAGCATCTTCCCAATTCTTCTTCCCTTTGGCCTCTTCATATGTAGAAGGGTCTTCATCTACTTTTACCAAATAAGCATAATCTTTAGTAGTCAGGAATGAAGTGTCATAGCTATACCTTGTAGGTTGCCATTTGTGCCTAGATGATCTCCTAACTTCTGCACTTCTTGAGGTCTCTGGTTCATCACATTCTGGATCAAACCTTGGCCTCTCTTCAACTTCAACCTGCACTTCATTGTTCTCACTTTCATCAAGTAATTGAATCTTTGCTTTACCTTTTCTTTGATCCACTACTTCTTCATCATCTGCATGTACATTATATTTACCTGCATACCAAGTACCTTGCTCATCAAATGTAACATCCTTGGATACAATAAATTGCTTTGTGGATGGACTCCACAACCTGTATCCCATTTGCTTATCATCATAACCAATAAATACATACTTTTCTGCCTTAGGCTCCAACTTATGCCTCAATTGAGATGGCACATATGCATATGCCAAGCATCCAAATATTCTGCAATGATCCAAGGTAGGTTTTTTACCCCACCAAGCTTCATATGGTGTCATACCCTGCAAAGCTTTACAAGGCAATCTATTAACCAAATATGTAGCTGTGTTTACAGCCTCTGCCCACAAATAATTTGGGCAATTCTTCTCTTTCATCATGGACCTTGCAAACTCAACAAGAGTCCTGTTTCTTCTTTCTGCTACCCCATTTTGTTGAGGAGAATACCTGCAAGTAACTTCTCTCTTTATACCTGCATTCCACAAGTAATCATTGAACTCATTTGAAAAATACTCTCCCCCTCCATCTGACCTTAGTCTCTTTAATCTTTGACCTGTAATCCTTTCTGCATATGCATGATAGTGTTTAAATGTATTAAACACTTCTGACTTTTCTTTAATCACATAAATTGTGATCCACCTGGTAGCATCATCAACATATATGACATAATATCTTGAACCATTTATACTAAAGTCCTTTGAAGGACCCCACACATCTGTATGCACCAATTCAAGTCTTTCTGAATACATAAACCCATGCTTGGAATAGGATTGCTTATGAGCCTTACCTAATTGACATGCCTCACATCTGTATGTCATGTGTTGACCTACAATATTAGGCAACCCAAGCACTGAATCATTATTAATCATTTCTTTGATACCTCTTTCATTAAAGTGTCCAAGTCTTTTGTGCCAAAGATCTAATTCTGACACCTTCTGCTCTCCATATGTGAACATAGCATGTCCAACATTTCCTTGTACCTTCAATGTGAAAAGCCTTCCTTCTTTCTTTCCTGCAATAACTTGTTTATACCCTTGACTAGGGTCTTCCACATAAACTCCATCATTGGTAAACCTTACCTCATAACCTTTTTCCACAATTTGACCTACACTGATCAAATTCTTTGGAATTGTGGGAACATAAAGTACCTTACTCAGAAGAGTACTCCCATCCTTAGCTTTGACTGAACCAATTGACTTTACCTTATGCTTTGTATTATCACCTGTCTGAACTGTATGATTAATTGCATTATGATCTAGGTCAGTCATCAAAGCAATATTTCCACTTAAATGATTACTACATCCTGAATCAATATAGAACACTCTCATGTCCTCATGTGAGGTTTCACATGTATTCATAATGAGAGTCGAATCCTCCTTCTGATCTGATGTATAGTTGTAGTAGGTGTTATTATAGGATTGATTTTGGAAGCTTCTTCCTCCACCTCTTCCAAAAGAATTCCTACCACCTCTACCTCTGAAGTTTCCTCTCTGAAATCTACCACCTCTTGCTCTTTGATTAAAGTTCTGATAATTACTATTATTCTGATTATTGTGCCAACAATCATGAGATAGATGATTGGTCTTACCACATGTCCAACAAGCTCTTGCATTCTCTTTGTTGTTTCTGCCTCTTCCTCTACTTCTGCCATTTCCTCTTCCTCTTATGAAGTTTGCTTGGTTTGAAGTACCTTCTTCTTCACCTGATTGTTGCTTCCCTTTGTTAGCTTTCTTCTTGTCTTTAGAATACATTGCATGACCTGCACTCTTATCAACATCTCCTTTGACATCATTCTCAAAAGTTAGCATATGACCTAACAATTGATTCAAGTCAGGAGTAAAGTGATCTAATGAAAGTTCTGTAGATAAAATGAAGGGCTTCCACTTCTCATCTCCTCTTAGCCCTGTGAGTATTTGTCTTACCAATTTGTCTTCTTCAATGTCTTCATCCACTGCACCTAGAGAATCTGCAATGTCCTTCATCTTTGTCACATAATCAGAGATTGATTGTGAGGCCTTCTTCTTGAAAGTAGTAAATTCTGCCCATAGTGAAGCCTTCCTTGATTTGGTTGTGTTTTGGAAATGCTCCTCCAAAGCATTCCAAATGTCACATGCACTTTCAAGTCCTCTAATGTGAGGAAGCAAATAGTCATTGACTGCCATGTAGATGATGCTTCTTGCTTGAGCATCCTTCTTCATCCAATTCTTCAAATCTGCAAGCTCCTCCCTAGTTGGAACACTAGGATCTCTGAATTCTGGCTTTTCTTCATCTCCTGTGATGTATCCTATCAGATCTTTGCTCATAAGATGAGCTTCCATCCTCATAGACCATGCAGGATAGTTCTCTCTATCCAGCTTTTCAATTTGGAGACTATCTCCCATCTTTACTTCACCTGTAATCTCAAATCTTTAACCTTTACAGATAATGAATGTACCTTTACTTCGAATGTTGCTCCTTCTGATCCTTTTGATACTCTTTGTATGTCTTCCTTCAATCTTTTCTTCACACTTTAACCTTTGCACCTTTGAGATGTAAAGATTTGTATTTCTGCAGTAGTTGGAGTCTCCTTCACTTCAATTTTGACACAACCTGCTCTGATACCACTGATGGAGAGTGTTAATCTCCAAAAGAACAAGTTAACCTTGAATTTAGATCACCTCTATATCAAGATTAACCTTAGACTCCACCAAACTTAGAGATCATTCACCAATTTATCAGAAAATTGATTATTCTGAAAAATTCAGCTTCTTCAGAAAAGTCTGCTGCAGATTAATCACTCATTGACTCATCAATCCTGTAAAGTTTTTGATAAAACTTTGCACAACACTTCGCCTTAAGGTTGCGCAACTTTACCAAGTTAAATCTCTCAAAATGATTGAGTATACTTTGAGAAATCATACAAACAAGTTACCTATGTGTGAAACACCTTCTCTGCAGTAGCGACTTTGACACCTGTAACTTCTTAGCACTGGTTCTCACAATGTCGAACCCGTTTGATCAAGATCTTCTAGCCATAGATGGCTTACCTTCCAACTTAGATTTTAAGCCCTCATTTGTGTAAAACTTTACACTGTGGACTGAGCAATGATCATTTCATTGAAGATGAAATGTGCGCCAGATTTTACGACTCTTAGAACATTCTTACATATGAATGTTCCTAATCAAAATTCTCTCAGCCTGATTACAATTAACCTCTCAAATTCTAGCCATAGATAGATTAGCTATGGACTTAGACACGTGCAGAAGGATTTCTCAAAAGATTAAACACAGAAGGAGCAGACTGCTAAACATCGGGCGCAAGTTTCTCGATTTCTTCAGAAAAATTTACATACAAGTGAGGATGGATGATTTACTCACTTTCAATGTGTCTAATGACACTAACTTCTCTCTCCCTATTCTCTAATCTTCTTCTGCTCTCTTTGCCCGACATTTTCCAACATATTTATAGATGAATATGTACAAGTGTATGACTAGACAAAAGTATAAGTCAGCTAATGTACATATGTGTACATATCTTTGGGTTTCTGATAATGTCCTTCCTTTATCCTTCTGATATTGTTCTCTTCTTGACTTTATGACTCCATCTCTTCATAATCCTTCAATTGATGATTGTCATGCACCAACAGATTATTTGTGCTTCTTGGGAAGCTCTACTTTGAACTCCTCAACTCAATTTTGGCTGGTGTGAAGCAAGAATTTGTAGCACCATCTCATCTATGGAAGATGTCCATTTTCTCCTCCTATAATTTCTCCGTAATGTTTTTTTAAATGGAGGTTCGATCGAGGCCTACTCCCCTGGGCTTTAACTTTGAAATTGCAACTGTACAAGGAAGGGCATAGTACCCATGGGACCCCCCTTATCCCACAAGAATAGGGGTTTACATAGTTGGGTTAAATGGCGGTCACAACTACCACGGGGCAGAATAGGTGGTATCACATCAGCCACATGATACATCATTCCAAGTTAACATGTCCCTCATGAATGTTGCCAATAGGGGTTGAATCCTCGCCCCCACCTCTAGAGGCGAGAGGCCCAACCACTCGGACAGCAACCAGGGACTTGCAGATCTTAAATACTTCTTTAAAGTAGAAGTTATATCGATGACAAATGATATACATGTTTTATGATGTATGTGGTTTATCTTTGAGAACATGTCAGAAAGGTTGAACTCTTGTTAGATAAACACCATGTTGTTTTTTTCTGTTTTGCTAAAACAAAAATTTTAAAAATTATACAATGGGTGTCATCCAACAGTTAACACTTGAGCTCATTGGACATGTCCTCATAGTCCAAAACCTTTCTTGTTGATACAACATAATTATACTTTAAATGCTTGATCATTTTCAAATGAGTGTTTCTAAACTAATAGACATCTCACTTGATGTTAATTCAGTGTTTGTGGACAATGGGAAATCCCTACATCGATTATATCTATAAGAATTCAATCCTTTGTTTGATTCATGCAACAATCAGTAGAACAACTTTAGGTTTTGTTGTGAGCATGATTGGTCGTCCTATGCATAAATCATGCAAGATAGACATAAACGTGGTTACATTAATTTAACGTTATGTAAAACCTACATGTAATTTTGAACTATTACATGAAGGAAGAGTTCAGCCTTGTAGATAGTTAAATGAAGATTGTACAAGAAACATGAACGATATATATGAAGTGAACAAGTGGATATGCATTCTAGCTTAGAAGTGTGGTTCTTGCATGAGTTGTAAAAACCAATCACCTGTTGCACTATCCTAGACAGAAGCTGACTATAGAAGAACTAAGCATGCTGTATGTGAAGTAGAAGGACTAAATTACTTGCTCAAAGACATGAATATTGACATCGATGAAAAAGTGATAATTCACCTATTGCAGCAACATCCATAGCAACATGTTAACAAAAAGCTGAGATTATTATGTCACATCAAACCACATCAAAGTTCATTATTCCTTTGTTCTGGAGAAATCCGTTCAAGGCCAAGTGGAACTGATCTCCATTTTCACCAATCTAACCAAGGAAAAACATATTTTATTTCAGAGAAGCATCAACAGATACGAAGTTATAGATACATGGGTATGGTTAATGATTTTATTGTATTGATTGAGGCATCTCTCTATTTTTATTTTATTCTGTTTAAAGGAGGTTCAACAAGCACCTACTCCCCTGTCTTTAACTTTGAAAGTACAAGTGTACAAGTCGATGGCAGAGGACCCGTGAGAGTATCCGTGAGACCTGCTTTATCCCACAAAGCAAGGGTGGGCTACAATTGATTTAAACTGGTCAAAGGCCATTACATGTCCATTCCAAGAGTTGAAGTCTAAAAGTCTGCCTCAACCTAGAGGATGTGGACAAGTATCCTTCTATTGGAGCTCATTGACGGAGGGATTTGATGACATAAGTCTTTTTTATGGACATAATGTATAATTAATTTTATGGATGAAAGTAGTGCGCCTGGCAATCTTATCCTTAACAACCTCTCTCACCACTGTCCCCGATTTTGTCCATGACTGCCATTGCGCCATAGTTGAAAACTTGAACGTATCCTCAGTGACAAAGCTCAGTCGTCAGGCAGATGTTTCTGTGAAGATGCCGACCCTGTACATCCGTGAACTTGCACGGCGAGCATGCAAAGTGCACGAAGACTCCTCTTCGGCACATCGATTGCAGAGGGAGCTTGAAAAGGAGGCTGCAACTAGCATGCCGCAAGTTCTCTGGCTGCGGAATGGATCTCAAGTCCTCAGACGAGGGGACTGATGAGTATCACCGTCCCTCGATCCAGTTCAACGTTTCGGCCTAGGGATTACTCAATGAATGCAAAAGCTGCTTGTAGGGACCTTTCTCTTGTTGGTGCCGGTCAAAAGGTTGCCTACTGTGCGACAGATTGTCCAACATCTACGCCTGCACAGCATATGTCTTATTTTAGTACTGAATGATTCCCAATATATGATTGTTTCTTGGAAAAAGGTTCGCTGTGATTATATCTTTTCTTGCTTACTGATGGTTGTCGTCTGTACCTTTGGAAAAGCAAAAGAAAAAGGCTTTCGTAGAAAAAAGCGTCTGTGAGGAAAGCATGGAAATGACGGTCGGATTGTAACATAATTGTTCATGGTTTGGAGCGTTCTCGTCTGAGATGTAAGTTTTTGTTTACTCGGAAGATAACTCGAATCATCATGCTTACATTGATAAGCCATCTTGGATCTGCAAACGCCTGTCTGAATTGTTATGTTCTTCATAAGCAAGCATCCAAAGAAGTGGTCGCTTCTGAATTGTCGCATTCTAGATCATTTCGGCTGATTGTCGTCACAGGCTACGTGAATTTGTTCGGAAGCCTTTGAACTGCCGGCCAGCGCTTTGCATCGTAGGTAGACCTTATCGACGCGTGGCATGCGGTGGTGTCGAAGCATGCCGGAGAAGTGGGGGGGAGGGGGCGCTTCATAAGGGCGCCATTAAAGTGGTATCAGAGTCAAAAAGGTGATGGCTCTGCACAATATTTTCTATTTCACATCGTCACTTCCTCAATGCTTTGTCGGATCTCGTCGGATACAGCTGTACGACTGACTTTCATCCTGCCACGTTCGTCAATCCTCTTCCCGTCATCGCCAAAGGTCGTATAAACGTATATAACAGGCTGGTGCTGCCTTTGGGCGGCGGATAGACAGAAATTTCGTATGACCTGACGCTGAAGTGGGCTGTAATTCGCCGGAGGATAAATAAAATAAATTTAATATGGTGACCTCTATGATTTGAGTTTTGGACTGACGATAATTGAAAACAAAAGAGCATGCATGCAAAGAGCAAGAAAAGATCATCCCTACAGAAACAGAAACAAGGGAAATAACTCTAGTAAAACTTGACACCATACAGGACTCATTTCTCCAACTAGACAATAACTACAATATTTTCTTGCGGTATCTTAGTGAATAAATTATTCTGCTGTCCAGGCCCGCGCAACCAAATGGTTTGACACCTTGAGTCTTTGGGTGGAAGTCCTGAGTTCAAGTCTTGGTTGGACATATATCTATGAGTTCCTCGCAGATGCGTGCCTCTACCTTAAGAGGCTGGGTGTGTAAGTGTGACTCCCTCCTTTTCAACTATAATATTAACTTGCACAGATTCCTCTACCACATACTTTGTCACTCACCATGTGTATGCATGTGCCCAATCACTCTTCTTGTAATTGTTGAGTACTCACTCACAAGCAAGCATGCATGCGAGTCTCATGGTCGATCAGATTGTGGTCTTGCTTCTAATTTTGATGATGGTTCACTTTGATAGGCACCTGTTGAACTTCACTTCCTGAGCAACATGTTGATAACGAATTTCAATTCACATCACTACAAGGAATACAGGTGCATAGCGACGGTTAAGGCGACATAATTTCATCGCTATAAAATTGCAACAAGCATTGCAAAAAGCATCGAGCACGGATCGTCGATTAAACGATGAGCTAAACGACGTTTTTTTCAACGTGTGGCACCACGGGATGTGCGACACTCGCATTGAGCATCAGTAAAGCGACGGTTTAAAAAAGCATCGCATATGCGACACTTTTTTGCTCGCATAAGCGATGCTCACAATGTCACTTATGCGATGCCAATTCCAGTGCTTTTTATGATGCCTTACCATCGCTTACACGACGGTATGTTGACGAAAAAAAATTAAAACATTGGAGGCTCTTCGATCAGCATGTTCACGCATTTGATCAAAGAGCTCTCCAACCTTCCCAATTGTGCTATGCTTATGAGCTCGAACAAGTATATGCAGAATTGTTGTTTTGCCTAATCTCTATCTTATTGTCTCTCTCTGTCTCTATTTCTCTCTTTCTACCTCTTTCTCTCTTTGAATTCTCTCTCTCTCTCTCTCTCTCTCTCTCTCTCTTCTCTCTCTCTTCATTGCAGGTTATTCAAGAAGCTAACCAAGCAAAAAGTATGGCTAACTATTCTAAGTACAATTTCCATTCTTTGTATATCATTTGAATTGTGTTATTTTCATTAATTAGCATACTCACACTTATTGATATGCACATATACACTTATACATGATGAAGATGCACGTTCACACATATACACATGCACATACACACACATATATACACACACATACATGTGCACATACACTTACATATGTTGGTGCATTTTGCCCAAGCCTACATGCTTGATATGCTTGATATTATCCTCATTTGTAAGTCACATGAGTAGTCATGTGAACACCTCTTGTAAAAGAGTACATTTTATCTCTTGTAAATGGAAAAAGAAAAAAGTAAAAGGATGGCTTACCTCATCCATGATGTAAAAGCAAATTCGTGGCTCCAACTACCAAAATCACGAATTTTTGAGCTGAGGGAATCTCTCCTAACTTTGGGGATCACTTTTAGGTGGAGCCATTCGAATTCGAATTCAAAACTCCCTCCAAGAATAGCTATAAAAGGAGCAAGAAGGAAGAGGCGATTAGCAAGCCTTGTACGTGACCACTTCATGTCATTTTGTAGAGATTGAAGAGCTTACTCCATAGCTCTATCATTCTACTCCCATTGTGCAAAGATTCATTGCCAATGTGGTTGTAATCATATGTGAATCTATACATTTATTATCATCTACCTCTCTGTTTTGTTCTCTGCTATACTCACTCAGAGCAGTAACTTCAGAAGGTCATATCTCGAGTTTTACTGAACATTTTCAGTGTTTTAAAGTGCGTTGGATAGCTCTCACTGTCTAGTTTCTATCTATAAATTTTCAAGGTCATTGGATTTATACTTTTGGAGATATCTTCATTTTACTGCTTACTGGTCTATCTCTGCAGAGCCCCGAGAATTGTGGGAATGTTCCAGAACTTGATGAAACTTGTTCTCAGTGCTCAGTCCATCATTTGAAGTGTTTTAACTTGGAATAGGAAGCTTGCTAAGTCTATTTGCTATGCCCAAAAGGAATTTTTCTAATTCCTTCCAGGTTGAGAGCACTGTTCATTTTTTCCAGCAGGTGTATGTCCAAAAATAGCAAGTTTTGGGAGCTAGTCATTTCGCAACTTGTCGGTCTTGACTTAAACTTTTGGGATACATGTTCCAAAGTACTTGGCTGATATTTTGGTGGATTTAGGAAGCTCAAAGGGTCTACTAATCAACTCTGAAGTCTCAGTTGGCTGGTGTGAAGCTGGTTGTAGCGGCACCTACTCATCTTTGGATTGCATCCACCATCTCTCTTCACAGTGGTATCAGAGCATAGTCAAGCAACATGGGAGATGGATTTCCATCAACAATTGACAAATTGGATCGAAACAACTACCCGGCATGGTCTCTAAGGATGGAGGCTTACCTTCAAGGAAGGAATCTATATGGATTCATATCCGGAGATGAAGCAATGCCAACCATGAGGAACAAAGGGCAACCATCACATGAAGAAGTGGAAGGACTTTCGAATTGGTGTTCGAAGGATGCACTTGCAAGGTCTTATATTCTAAACTCAATCTCTGATTTTCTTTTACCTCATGTCAAGGGATGCAAGACATCAAGAGAAACTTGGAATGCACTTGCTTCTTTCTTCTCTTCCAACACTCGAGCAAGGAAGAACCAATTGTGGATGGAGTTCACAACAATGAAGAAAAGCCCGAAGCAAAATGTGACTGATTATGTCACAAAGATGAAGGAGATTTCCGACCAACTTGGAAGCATTGGAGAGGTAATTGAAGAGGAGCAAATCATAAGACAAATCATGAATGGAATCAAAGCAGACGACAAGTGGGAGTCATTCACAACAGCCATGGATTTATACATGGATATGCATGTACCCGACCTCAACACACTCATGGGCCAACTCTTCACTCATGAAGCAAAGATTAGCAAAGGTGGTGAGTCCTCAAGAGGTAATCAAACTTCTGCCTTATATTCTGATAAAGCTAAGGTCAAGGACAAGTCAAAGAATAGAAAGAATGAAGATGAAGGAAGCTCTTTCCAAGCAAACTTTGCAGGTAGAGGACGAGCTAGAGGAAGAGGCAGAAGTGGAAAGCAAGGCAGGGGGAGATTCCAATCATCTCAACCTTGCAACATATGTGGCTTATCTAACCATACTACTGAAGAATGTTTCAGGAACCCGAGGAACTCAAGAGGAAGAGGATTCAATAGAGGTGGCTATGGATCAAATAGAGGCAGGTACAATGGAGGCTACAACAACAACTACTACAACAACAATTACAACAACAACAACAACTATCAAAGTGGCCATAGAGGAAGAAGAGATTACAATAACTATGCAGAGGACCAAAGTCAAGAAGATTCATTATTGATTATGAATCTATCAACAAAGAAGGGTAAGGATGATGATCACATATTTTACATTGATTCGGGATGCTCGAACCATGTAGCAGGAAATGTGGCTTTACTTTCTGATTTGGAAGATCCTCATAACAAGCATGAAGTGCAGACAGGAGATGACACAAAGCACTCAGTGGAGAAGATAGGTAATGTGAAGACATCAGATGGGAATATGAACCTCTTAAGCAAAGTCTTGTATGTCCCTACAATTACCAAAAATTTAATAAGTGTTGGACAGATTGTTGAAAAAGGATTACAGGTTAGATTCAATCGATTTGGAGCATATGTTGAAGACCCAAGGCAAGGCTTTCGAAGGATTGCCAAAGGAGAAAAGACAGGAAGGCTTTTCACTTTTGAAGTGGAAGATACAAAGAACATAGCTTTGTTTAGCTATGGATCTCAAACTCTAACAGAGTTGGAGATATGGCACAAAAGGCTTGCTCACATTGGTGAGAGGACACTCAAACAGATTTGCAGGGACCAAAGTGTACTTGGTTTGCCTAATATCACAAGGCAACACATGATTTATAAGTGTGAAGCTTGTCAACTCGGCAAGGCTCATAGACAACCTTTCAATAAGAAAGGATATATGTATCAAAATCCTTTGGATCTAGTGCACACGGATGTGTGGGGTCCAAGTAAGGAGCCATCTATATCAGGCTCAAGATATTATGTGTCTTTCATAGATGATTGTAGCAGGTGGACCATTCTGTTTTTCATGAAGCACAAGGATGAAGTGTTTAATTGCTTTAAGAAGTATATTGCTCTTGTTGAAAATCAAACAGGTAGGACTTTGAAAAGACTCAGATCAGATGGTGGAGGAGAATACTTCTCTTCTGAATTTGATGCCTTCTTGCATGAAAGAGGCATTAAAAGGGAAGTCACTACAAGGTATACACCCGAACTCAATGGTGTAGCAGAGAGGAGGAACAGAGCTATCGTCGAAGCTGCAAGGTCCATGCTCAACGAAAAAGGATTGCCGAACTACCTATGGGCAGAGGCTGTGTCTACAGCCACATATCTCATAAATAGACTTCCATCTAAGTCACTAGATGGAACCACTCCATATGAAGTGTGGAATGGAAGAAGACCTAGTCTAGAGCATTGTAAAATCTTTGGATGCTTAGCCTATGCTCACATTCCTTCTCAAGTAAGAGGGAAATTGGATCCCAAGGCAGAGAAGTGTGTATTCATTGGTTATGATCAAAACCAAAAAGGATATAGATTGTACAATCCAACCAATAAAGGATTTTCTGTGAGTAGAGATGTAATTTTTGATGAAAACAAATCATGGTTTGATGATGACAGGAAAGTGAAGCTGCCATATGACTTGGATGAAGATTTTCCATCACTTCAACCAAAAGAGCCAAAGCAGATTGAAGAAAGTGATTCGGAGATTGACCTAGAAGACTTGGAAAGACTAAAGCTATGGAAGAACAAAGGTAAAGCAAAGATGCAGGATGCTACATATGGACCCGAGAGCTCACATCAACCACTTAGAAGGTCTTCGAGGGAGAAGAAGAAACCAGAGAGGTTTGGTTATGATACTTCTTTGGTCACCAAGCACTCAATCTACATTGCAAAGGATTCAACCAATGAAGAACCTACCACATTCGAAGAAGCACAAAGCAAGAAAGCTTGGAGAGATGCAATGGATGAAGAAATGGAAGCCTTGAAGGAGAATGACACTTGGGAGCTTGTACCTAACAAGCCATCTATGAAGATAATCGGATCTCGATGGATATACAAAATCAAGAGGAATCCAGATGGAAGTATAAATAGACACAAAGCAAGGTTAGTTGCTAAAGGGTTTGCTCAAACCCATGGTATTGATTATGAGGAGACTTTCTCTCCTGTTGCAAAAATGCCTACAATTAGGGTTCTCATAAGTCTTGCTGCATCTAGAAATTGGAATCTTTATCAACTTGATGTAAAGAATGCCTTCTTGAATGGATGGATTTCTGAGGAAGTGTATATGGCACAACCTCCTGGATATGAGGATGCACATCATCCTAACTATGTATGCAAACTAAAGAAAGCTTTGTATGGATTGAAGCAAGCTCCAAGAGCTTGGAATTTCAGATTGGTTACTTATTTGCAGGACCAAGGATTCAAAGCTAGCAAGGCGGATACCTCTTTGTTCATAAAGAGGAATGGATCTGAAGTGATCTATTTATGTGTGTATGTTGATGATATTATTATCACAGGCAATGATCTTGAAGGAATCAAACAGGTAAAGAGTCAAATGAAGGAGGAGTTCAAAATAAGTGACCTCGGACCACTCACTTATTTTCTTGGATTGGAGTTGATCTACACAGATTCAGGTATATACATCACACAAAGGAAGTATGTCCATGACATGCTCGTCAAGTTCAAGATGGAAAATACAAAGTGTGCAGGTACACCTATGGAGCAAAATCATAAGCTTAGTGCTTATGAAGGAGAGCCAATTGAAGACATCACAAGCTATCAAAGCTTGGTTGGAAGTTTGAACTATGCAACACTCACAAGGGTGGATATATGCTATAGTGTTAGCATATTGAGTCAGTTTATGCATAAGCCGAGAAGACCACATATGGAAGCGGCCAAGCGAGTCCTCAAGTACCTAAAGGGGACCATGAATGAAGGTTTGTTTTATTCATTTACTTCAGATATTGAGCTAAAGGTCTACTCAGATGCAGATTGGGCCGGATCTAAAGATGATAGAAGAAGCACATCAGGGTATATATCATTTGCAGGTTCAAAAATCATTTCTTGGTCATCGAAGAAGCAACCAACCGTGGCATTATCTTCTACTGAAGCTGAATATAGAGGTTTGGCTAATGCAACTCAAGAAATCATGTGGTTAAAATCTTTGTACACAGATCTTGGACTTCATTCTTCAACACCTCACATTTTTGGTGACAACACAAGCTCACTACATCTAGCAGCTAATCCGGTATACCATGCTAGAACCAAGCATATTGAAGTCCACTACCATTATGTAAGGGAGAAGCTATTGAGCAAGGATATTCAACTATCCTATGTCTCTACAGATATGCAATGTGCAGACATGTTGACGAAAGCTCTTGATGGTACGAAGTTAAGTAGATTCAAGTTGATGATTGGTTTGCAGGAAATCAAGGACAATTGAAGACTTATTTGGAGGCCAAGCATGTTAGGCTTGAGGGGGAGCTGTTGGTGCATTTTGCCCAAGCCTACATGCTTGATATGCTTGATATTATCCTCATTTGTAAGTCACATGAGTAGTCATGTGAACACCTCTTGTAAAAGAGTACATTTTATCTCTTGTAAATGGAAAAAGAAAAAAGTAAAAGGATGGCTTACCTCATCCATGATGTAAAAGCAAATTCGTGGCTCCAACTACCAAAATCACGAATTTTTGAGCTGAGGGAATCTCTCCTAACTTTGGGGATCACTTTTAGGTGGAGCCATTCGAATTCGAATTCAAAACTCCCTCCAAGAATAGCTATAAAAGGAGCAAGAAGGAAGAGGCGATTAGCAAGCCTTGTACGTGACCACTTCATGTCATTTTGTAGAGATTGAAGAGCTTACTCCATAGCTCTATCATTCTACTCCCATTGTGCAAAGATTCATTGCCAATGTGGTTGTAATCATATGTGAATCTATACATTTATTATCATCTACCTCTCTGTTTTGTTCTCTGCTATACTCACTCAGAGCAGTAACTTCAGAAGGTCATATCTCGAGTTTTACTGAACATTTTTCAGTGTTTTAAAGTGCGTTGGATAGCTCTCACTATCTAGTTTCTATCTATAAATTTTCAAGGTCATTGGATTTATACTTTTGGAGATATCTGCATTTTACTGCTTACTGGTCTATCTCTGCAGAGCCCCGAGAATTGTGGGAATGTTCCAGAACTTGATGAAACTTGTTCTCAGTGCTCAGTCCATCATTTGAAGTGTTTTAACTTGGAATAGGAAGCTTGCTAAGTCTATTTGCTATGCCCAAAAGGAATTTTTCTAATTCCTTCCAGGTTGAGAGCACTGTTCATTTTTTCCAGCAGGTGTATGTCCAAAAATAGCAAGTTTTGGGAGCTAGTCATTTCGCAACTTGTCGGTCTTGACTTAAACTTTTGGGATACATGTTCCAAAGTACTTGGCTGATATTTTGGTGGATTTAGGAAGCTCAAAGGGTCTACTAATCAACTCTGAAGTCTCAGTTGGCTGGTGTGAAGCTGGTTGTAGCGGCACCTACTCATCTTTGGATTGCATCCACCATCTCTCTTCACAACATATACACAGGCATACACATGGATATGCACAAACATTTCTACAACCACATAAAAAAACTTGCATGCATGCATTATTGTATATATATATACACATACACACATTAACATATACTTAAATACATGTATATGCACATCCACATGCATGCACATTCACATGCATGCACATGGATGCAAATGGAAATGCATCCACATGCACATGCATGTTTCATACATATACACGTGCATATACATACATTTGTATATTGTAGAGGAGGTACTGGGGTATCTACTTTTAGTAGGATCATGTACCATGCACTCCAGTACTTCCGCTACTCAAGGGAAGTTCTCTTTAGAGAAATATACCCTTTAACACTTTTGTGAGTAGGTAGATAACAATAATTGCCCAAAATTGTAACTACTCAGGGAAAAGATTAATGACAATTGACAATAGTGGGAGACTAAACCACTCCTTAGTTCAAACAGATGATTACAATGTAGGCCAAGGAAATGCTAAGTTGCATCCAATCTGAGAGACTCACGGAGCTTCTGTTGAGATGACCTGGGTAGAGCTTTTTCTATCCATTTTTAAACCAAGAAATCACCTGGAGCATGTGGCAGACATGCAACAAGTGCTTTTGTGCTAGTGTGAATGGCCATCTGCATATTGATTGTACCATTTGTCAGCAACGCCTTCCAATGTGGATGGGAAGAGTACCAAAATTGCATATTCTCTATTCTGCAAACCTGGTCCATGACATAAGGAGATGAATCTCCTCACATGATCATCAACATCCTCATAAGCTTGTCCCTTGAAGGTAGGGAACTTGATATTGAGTCTGGAGAGTAAATGAGAGAGATCCTCCATTTGCACTGGTGTTTCCTCTGACGTATCTAAGGAGAAGTCTAAGGTTCTCCTATGCTTTTCTTTTGATAGTGGAGTTGCACCCAAATCAATGCATAAGTTCAAAGGAGGTAGAGGGGATGTTGGTTCACTAGTAGAAGATATAGCAAAATTTTTAAGGCTCCTTCGTTCACGAAGAGGCTCTTTATATACTCGCATATGGGTCATGTACCTACTTGCAAGATGCAATAGGGCAAAAATGATGGAAATGATTATTTATTATGCTCACGGCCTCTCACAGAAATGCAAGTGTCCCACGGTGCGTGCCAAACTGTAGAGGAGGTACTGGGGTATCTACTTTTGGCAGGATCATGCACCATGCACTCTAGTACTTCGCCTACTCAAGGGAAGGTCTCCTTAGGGAAATATACCCTTTAACACTTCTGTGAGCAGGTAGATAACAATAATTGCCGAGAATTGTAACTACTCAAGGAAAAGATTAATGACAATTGACAATAGTGGGAGACCAAACCACTCCTAAGTTCGAACACATGATTACAATGTAGGCCAAGGAAATGTGACAAAAGCTAATGCTTTGTGCTAACATGTCAATCCAAAACAAAACGAAATCAGTACAAGAGATTCATCCAATAAAATGAACACAACTGGATGAAGACTTTCAATGAACACAACTAGATGAAGACTTGCACTGCTCAATACAAAGGTATGAAGACTTGCTCTAATGGAAGAGCATAGAAATTCCACTGACTCAAATTGAATGACAAAACTAAGCCACTTCTTTACACTACATTGCTATTAGCCCTCCACTGGGAAGCCCATGCTCTGTATCCTCACCACAGAGTGACTTCCTACAGTAGGCTTGTAGCCATAGAGTGCAAAGAGAGGACCAAAAGAGATGCCGAAAATAATCTCTATTCGTATCTGTCTATATGAGTCCCATAATGAATACAAGTCCATTTCTTTTATAGCCTCCAATAGGCCAAGAGGGCCTTAACGATTTCCCATGTTCACTGAACATGCACCGATTTATTGCCCCAGAATTGGAGGGGTAGATCAAATATGCCACTAGTCTTGAAGTGGATCCTCAAAA
>CM035409.1:7819111-7821611 GCA_020310875.1 Ceratopteris richardii
TACACTTAAACTTGCACATGCACATACATACATATACGCACACATACACATGCACATGCACATACACATACATACACATATACACTTACACATGCACATGCACATATATGCATATACACGTATACATATGTACATACATTCATATACACACATATACATGCACATATGTACACACATTACACACATATGCATGGACATATGTACACACATATGAACGAATTATATAATTAAAGTACTAAAACACATGCTTAATATAAACAATAATAACAATCAGTATAACAAAACTTTTCATTACTTAATACCATACACACAATTCAAAACATAACTGAAATGAACAATATATAGAATATATATATATATATATATATATATATATATATATATATATATATATATATATATATATATATATATATATATATATATATATATATATATATATGTGTGTGTGTGTGTGTGTGTGTGTGTATGTGTGTGTGTGTATCAATGTAAATACATATAATCCAATGTCATAATCAAGAATCCTAATCATCATTATCATGATCATCATCATCATTAGCATCATGATCATCCTGATCATCTTCATCCTCATCATCATGATCACCTTGTGACGATCGAGATCGTCTGTTGTATATTATTGAACATTGTATTGTTAAAGTGTTATATTATTAATGTATTAATATGTTTTTGATGTTTCTGTTATAGCAGCTAAAGGTTCATAAGGAGCGTGCAAGGCGTGAAAGGACGGACATCAATAATCCGAATAATTATTATTTAGCTTGTAAATAAACCTGTGTAGAAGGTTCTATTGTTAGAAAAGTAATGGTTAGAATAAGGGTCATTGTAGACCGCAGTTTCTGTTATTCAAAGTAATGGCTTTCTGTAAAAGTTACTAACTTTTAGTTTCACGCCTACTTTTTGAAGCCGCCCTCATGTAACCACTATTTTCGACGTAATCAAAAGTCCTATAAATACATGCACTCTGTGGACTGTTGGAACAGAGTGCATGGGGGGAGATTGCACCCAATCTTGCGTTCGGTCTCGTCTCTTGTTGCCTCTATTTTTTGTGTGTTTTTTTGCGTCCGTAATCTCTGTATGCGCGTGAGCAAGATCCTGACAATAGTGGTATCAGAGCTCTGCACGCATCAATACAGAGGGTCCTCTGTTCGCGATTCCGATTTCGATTCCAATTCCGATTTCGTTTCTGTCTCGATCTCCATCTCCGTCTCCGTCTTCGGTTTCGGTTTCGGTTTCTGTTTCTGTTTCTGTTCCTGATCCAGAACGAGAACCTACGTTTTCACCTACGTTTTCACCTACGTTTTCACCTAAGTTTTCACCTATGTTTACTCCTTCGGCTTACGGTTTCGGTTTCGGTTTCTGTTTCTGTTTCTGTTCCTGATCCAGAACCAGAACCTACTGTTCCTGATCCAGAACCAGAACCTACGTTTTCACCTACGTTTACTCCTTCGGCTTACTCCAAGGCGTCGATTAAGGCAAAGAACTTAGGCAATAACTTAGGCAATACATTGGCAACATTGGCACCCAAAGCTCCCTTGGCGACCATTGGGAGCCGTTGGCTACGCGCGAGGCAATTTTAATTTTTGAGTGGTAATAGAGAGGTTTAGAGTCCCTAAGGTAGGAGGATTTGAACCCACAACCTCCTACTTTCAAGGGAAGTACTTTGACCACTCCACCATCTCTTGGAGTTGTACTCAAGTTCTCTCTCTATATTACTTGTGGAAGGCGCGCGCGTCGATTTCAAGATTGGACCCAAGAAAGAATCAAGTGTATCTCTCAATCCGTAGGTCGGATTGAGGCATGTAATATACCGTTGGAAAGCTCTCAGAATGAACTTTCCAATGAGCTACCTTGGAAGTGTACTTGCATGCATGCATTATTGTATATATATATATATACACATACACACATTAACATATACTTAAATACATGTATATGCACATCCACATGCATGCACATTCACATGCATGCACATGGATGCAAATGGAAATGCATCCACATGCACATGCATGTTTCATACATATACACATGCATATACATACATTTGTATATTGTAGAGGAGGTACTGGGGTATCTACTTTTAGTAGGATCATGCACCATGCACTCTAGTACTTCGGCTACTCAAGGGAAGTTCTCTTTAGAGAAATATAACCTTTAACACTTTTGTGAGTAGGTAGATAACAATAACTGCCCAAAATTGTAACTACTCAGGGAAAAGATTAATGACAATTGACAATAGTGTGAGACTAAACCACTCCTTAGTTCGAACAGATGATTACAATGTAGGCCAAGGAAATGCTACATGTTGCATCAAATCTGAGAGACTCACGGAGCTTCTGTTGAGATGACTTGGGTAGAGCTTTTTCTATCCATTTTTAAACCAAGAAATCACCTGGAGCATGTGACAGACGTGCAACAAGTGCTTTTGTCCTAGTGTGAATGGCCATCTGCATATTGATTGTACCATTTGTCAGCAAGGCCT
>CM035409.1:7826611-7834111 GCA_020310875.1 Ceratopteris richardii
GTTCCTGATCCAGAACCAGAACCTACGTTTTCGCCTACGTTTTCACCTACGTTTTGACCTACGTTTTCACCTACGTTTTCACCTACGTTTTGACCTACATTTTCACCTACGTTTTCACCTACGTTTTCACCTACGTTTTCACCTACGTTTTCACCTACGTTTACTCCTTCGGCTTACGGTTTTGGTTTCGGTTTCTGTTTCTGTTTCTGTTCCTGATCCAGAACCAGAACCTACGTTTTCACCTACGTTTTCACCTACATTTACTCCTTCGGCTTACTCCAAGGCGTCGACTAAGGCAAAGAAATTAGGCAATAACTTAGGCAATACATTGGCAACATTGGCACCCAAGGCTCCCTTGGCGACCGTTGGGAGCCGTTGGCTACGCGCGAGGCAATTTTAATTTTTGAGTGGTAATAGAGAGGTTTAGAGTCCCTAAGGTAGGAGGATTTGAACCCACAACCTCCTACTTTCAAGGGAAGTACTTTGACCACTACACCATCTCTTGGAGTTGTACTCAAGTTCTCTCTCTATATTACTTGTGGAAGGGGCACGCGTCGATTTCAAGATTGGACCCAAGAAAGAATCAAGTGTATCTCTCAATCCGTAGGTCGGATTGAGGCGTGTAATATACCGTTGGAAAGCTCTCGGAACGAAATTTCCAATGAGCTAGCTTGGAAGTGTGAATTCCTTCAAAATCCTTGGGTGGCACTTTATTGAGTGTTCAAGATACCAAGCAAGGTTGAGAACACGGGATCGAGACACCAAGGTTGCAAACAAGAAGGTTCAATACACCAAGGTTAAGAGCAAGGGTCCAAGAGCACCATGGAAGATTTCTGTAATTCACCTTTACCTGGAGTTTCATTCGAGCAAGAGTTAGAGATTATGAACCAAGAACTTCAAGCACTTCAACAAGCCATACAAGGACGTTATGCTATGCTTCAATTCGACGGACGAAAAGATGGCCGCTTTGTCTTATCATGGCTATCCCTATTCAACAATTTCTTTTCCGATGAGTTATATTCAGAAAATAAGAAAATCGAGTTTGCCACTAATTATTTGGTAGGAAGAGCGCAGCAATGGTGGAATGATCTTTGTCATAGTGCAGATTGTCCACGCACCTGGAAGGCTTTTCAAGAAGAGTTTAAGGATTCATTTCTACCTTTAAAGTTTACCCTACATGTTTGATAATTGTGATGCATTTACATATTGAATTTAGTCCATAGGAGCATATTCAAGTTTTGCTTGCCCAAATTCATTAAAAAGACTATGTCCGCATCTCACAGATACTTTTAATAACTTAACACCTCCATGAACATTTCCATGCATGTGTTTTTACATGGAACATGCCTATGTTTTTTTTTCATTCAGTGATGAAACATGTGACTGGCTATCCATGTTTATTATTTTATCAACTGAGGTCAGTTGTCTTTTCAACTGAGGGGCATGTTATGAATTATGGAATATGTTGAACAAGTAATTGTTGGAGTGTTAAATTATTAATGTATTATGGAAGATGTTGGCCAATGCATTGTTGGATTGAAATATAGAATAGCCAATGCATTGTTGGATTGAAATATAGAACATCCAATGCATTGTTGGATTGAAAAATAAAATAGCCAATGCATTGTTGGATTGTCACATGGAATATGTTGAACACTGCATTATAATTGTTAGAGTGTTGAATTATTTTATCAATTGAGGTCAGTTGCTTGTCAACTGAGAGGCATGTTGTATATTATTGAACAATGTATTGTTAAAGTGTTATATTATTAATGTATTAATATTTTTTTGATGTTTCTGTTATAGCAGCTAAAGGTTCATGAGGAGCATGCAAGGCGTGAAAGGGCGGACATCAATAATCCGAATAATTATTATTTAGCTTGTAAATAAACCTGCGTAGAGGGTTCTATTGTTAGAAAAGTAATGGTTAGAATAAGGGTCATTGTAGACCGCAGTTTTTGTTATTCAAAGTAATGGCTTTCTGTAAAAGTTACTAACTTTTAGTTTCATGCCTACTTTTTGAAGCCGCCCTCATGTAACCACTATTTTCGACGTAATCAAAAGTCCTATAAATACATGCACTCTGTGGACTGTCGGAACAGAGTGCATGGGGGGGAGATTGCACCCAATCTTGCGTTCGGTCTCGTCTCTTGTTGCCTCTATTTTCTGTTTGTTTTTTTGCGTCCGTAATCTCTGTATACGCGTGAGCAAGATCCTGACAACATCGTCCCTCCAATTTACTAATGACTTAATACCTCCATAGCTAACTGATACTTTATATTTGTAAACAACTTAGCAAGATAGGTAATAGATTGACTATAAAATAGGATACAACGAGACGATTCAATGATCTAGATATGAAAATCTGCAATTCACAAGATACAAAAAAACCATTAAAAACAAAATCAAATATACATAGCTACACATCCATACATACATATACATACATACATACACATTCATACATATATACACATACATACATACATACACATGTATACACACATAAATATACATATATGCATACACGTACACATACGTATATGTACATACATATGCACCTATAAAACACATATACATACATACATACATATACACATACACATATGTATATGCATGCACATGCATATACACATCCACATACACATACACATAAGCATACACATATATAAAATTATATGCATATATATATATATATATATATATATATATATTAATATATCTTTTTTTTATGAACTTACAAGTTCTTATTTGAAAAGTTTTTACCAGGTCAGAATATTCTTCCTACCTCACATGATGGAATGAAGAAGATAATCAACAATCTTGGTATAGATTATCAATGTATACATGCATGTCCTAAAGATTGTATTTTATATAGAGGTGAATATGTAGACTCTTTGACATGTCCCAAATATCAATCTCCTCGATATAAGGACGAAGAAGGTAAAATTCCAAAAAAGGTATTGAGACATTTTCCATTGGCTCCATAGATTAGACTTATGTTTCAAAGCCCCGAATTATCAAAGCTTTTGACATGGGAACATGATCATAAAAGTATTGACATATGTTTCAAAGCCCCGGATTATCAAAGCTTTTGACATGGGAACATGATCATAAAAGTATTGATGGAATAATCAGAATTCCTCATGATAGTGTTGCTTTTTAACATATTGATTCTACATGGTCCGAATTTGCATAATCCACAGAATCTAAAGTTAGGAGTTGCATTAGATGGGGTTAATCCATTCTCCATGAAATCCCGTAAATGGTCAACATGGCCAGTGGTAGTCATAAACTACAATCTTCCGTCATATCTTAGCTTTAAAAAGGAACATCTAATGCTTTCACTTTTAATCCCAAGCAAAAAACAAGTTAAAGATATGAATATATATCTTGCTCCTCATTACGATCTCCAAGAGTTATGGAGAGGTATTAATTTCATTGATGTATCGAAAAGCATCAATGAAAGACATATTAGGGTTCGTGGTATTGTGGCTTGGACTATTCATGATTTTCTAGGATATGGTGTTTCTTCAGGTATTGATGTAATTATTTTATTCAATATGCATATAAATAAATGTGATTTAATCTAATTATTTTTTTATCATTTTCATGATGCAAGAATATCTACTAAGGGTTATAAAGCTTGTCCATATTGTGGTGATCGGTTGATATCAATCTATAATAAGAATCTCAACAAAAATATTTATCAAAGACGTCGATGATTCTTGTCTGATGATCATCCATTAAGATCTAAAAGAGAAGCGATATATTTTAATGGAAATCTTGAAACAGGTTGGTGTCCAAAACCTATGACGGCTATGGATTGGTATAAAAAATGGACAGATGGACCTCTGATAGATCCAGAATTAGAAATCTTTAGTGATGATGAAGATAATGAGTATGTGAAGAGAGGTAAAGGAAAATTGGCACTTGCAGTGAAGATATGAATATGGTATTCTTTGGAGTATTGGAAAGAGTTAAAATTATGTCATCTTGTTGATCCTATGCATATATTCAAGAATATTGGTTATTCACTATGGCAACATCTTTTTGGACTAAAAGATACCATAGCATCAAGGAATGATTTGAAAGATCAGAACTCAAAACCAAAGTTATGGCCAATTTTTCATAGACATCTACAGGAAACGACTTATGCACCTACTCCTTGGTTACTTACAAAAAAAGAGATAAAGACTATCAACAATAGGATTCAATGGATTATGACTCCTACAGGGTATGGAGCATCTTTCCAAAACATATTTACTATGGATGATAAGAGCTTATCTGGGTTAAAGACCCATGAATAGCATAACTTTTTGAAACATATTTTACCTTTGGTTGTTGATGGATGTACAACCAAAGGAGTACGAGATGTGATCTATCATCTTGGATCGCTTATAAGATAATTATGATACTTTCATATTTCATGTGTATGAATATTGGATATCTCTTATTTTTTAATTAACTTCTTTATAATTTTTTTTATGATATGTATAGGTGGATTACATCAAAAGGGGTTGACAAAAACTCGATCCCACAAAAAAAATGTGAATGCAAAGAGCTACTATGTTTCATGGAGAAAGAGCTTCCTACTTCATTTTTTGATATTCAGGTTCATTTATTAGTCCATCTTGTAGATGAAATAGAGATTGAAGGTGTTGTCAACAGCTTGAAGAGTGCATGTATTACGTTAGTGAGTACCTTGAAAGAGTTCATGAAGAAGCTCCACGTGCATGGACCAACGAGTCTTCTTCAAAAATAACAGATGAGGTATTATCAGGTGAGGGAGTTCCATTTTTATTTATATTTCAATAAAAAAATGATGTTTCTACTTTTGTAGCATATAATAGCGAATGTATGCAAGCATTCCTTAGCGAGTACGAACAGGAATTTCAAAATCTCCAAAGTAAAAGGTGAAGAAACAAAAGATATAGGCGTAATATCGATAATAATGTGATTATAAATATATCTTCTTTCACGGATTGGCTATATAGTCATTTGCAATGCGCCAACACAAATAATGAAGAAATCTAAGATGAGCAGAGAGAGTTAATGATAGGTTGTGAACAAAAGGTAATTTTATTTTAAAAATATTTTGTTTTTTCCATATATGTATATTAGTTTCTATTTACTAATTTAATTTCTTTTGCAAGCTCAAATGTTCACTAATATGTGGGCTTTTGGACAACATATTAGAATCAAAGCCATTGATTCTTTATGTAAAATAGAGGATTCTACTATTGTTGCTTCTTTCAAGCAACTATCACGTGCTAGCTCAAAAGACACGAACCTTATAGATGGCAAACTTGGTTACGTGGGAACTGTTGTTGGTATCTATGAAATTTCATTTCATACATTCAAACAGGTGGAAAAAAGTTTATATTTTTTATGATAGAGTTAGTTATTTTTTTAAGCACCTACTAATGGGTATTTGTTTTTATATATTTTGATAAGTCATTTTGAAGGTTGTCTCATTTTGAGCCGAGTATAAAGATAGTAATTCCACATTAAGAAAGGAATTATCTAGGTTTTGGACAATTGATTCTCCCAAGGTAATGCGATCTACTAAAGAACCATATATTCTTCCTAGGCATATTGAACAAACACTTTTTATAAAATCCCAGATGCTCACCCTTGGTGGCAAGTCATTCATGTTCAACCTAGAGATAGGTCATTGTTTGAATAGTTTATTGTTAGAGAGATCGAAGAAAGTCCTCTTGATGATCCACCATCAGATAGTGATACATCAACATCTAAAAGAGAAATTAGAATCATTATACGTGATAATGATACTAATCTTTTTGATGAAGAGGATAATACTCTACATGTTGATTCTACTGATGAGGAAGAGGTATTACTAGAAATCGATATTAATCCATCAATAGATGATGTGACTCATGAGAACATAGATTTAACAATAGAAAAATAAATGAAATCACTAAGGATAATGAAGATGAGACTATATTGATGCCTTACCAAAATTATGGCAATAATGAAAACATATGGGCAGATTAGATAGTAAATTCTACTCTAGTTATCGATCAATAACTTGAAGCTTCTGAATGGATATCATATAATACATTCTTTATTCAACTTGAAATTATGAATCCTACTAGAGAGATGAAATCATGTTCTTTTAAGTTAGAACATGAAGTTCTGGGGTATGCCTAATTAGTTTATATATAGCTTTATCTTCGAGGAGCAAATTTTTATCATGTATGTATGCATATGTGTGTGTATTGTATTATATGTATACATGTGTTAGTATGCATATATATGTATTTCATGTATATGTATGTGTGTGCATGTGTGTGATATATGTATACATGTGTTAGTATGCATATGCATTTGTGTAAAATATTCATGTATTCATGTAATATATGCAAGTGTTTATAATTGTGTATGCATGTATAAGTATACATTTGTGCATGTAGGCATGTAGATATATCACTATGCATGTGTGTATGTATCTGTATCTATATGTGCATATGCATGTGTGTGTATGTATGTGTATCTATATGTGTGTATGCATGTCTTGTGTGTGTGTATGCATGTGTATATGTATATATGCATGTAAATATGACTATGTGCGTCTATGTGTGTGTACATTTGATTATGTATGTGTATGTGTATGTGAGTATGTGTATGTGTCTATGTGTATTCATTATATGTGTGTAATTGCATGCATGTGTATGTCCGTGTAAAAATGTGCATGTATGTGTGTGTATGTATAGATGTGCATGTATGTGTATATGTGTGTAAATGTGCATGTATGATATATATGTGTGTATGCATGTATTTGTACCTCTAGCCTCACTCTTTTCTCTCTCTCTCTCTCATATACATACATACATACATAAACACACATACTCATATCCACACATATATACATAAAAGCAATGCGTACCATGCATTATCGCGACGATGAGCCATAAGTGTCCGCACCTTTTTTAGACACCAAATTATGCGACCATCCTGTCCCAAACTCTATCTCAAGTGAACTAAGTACGCATTTTTTATCCCTCTCATCGTGCTCACTACAAAAATAAAAAAATCATGTAAATAAATCATAAGATAAATTATATGTAAAATTTATACTTACTTCCATTGTAAGTGGACAAGGCACAGGTAAGAGTAGCATAATGCTCGCATTCTTCTCTTGAACTCCAATCCATTCCCTATGTACACAATGTTCCCCTGTGGCTCTATATCGCACTCTAGCCTTAAGGTGCCTATGCATGTCCTCATAGGCACCTCTGCTCTACTATCATGATTTGGAGGTGGTATAGGTGTCCTGAAAATAGATAGATAAAAATAAATAAAAATATATGTTATAATATCATTAAAAAAAATTATGAAAAAAAAACATACCTATGAGCAGATAGTTGTCTTCCTACATGTGAAGCCACAGAAGAGCCCTCCTCTGATTGCTGGGTAAGCATCTGGATCGTATAATCCATGTCATCATCAGGCATCTCTGAGTACTCATGCATGGGT
>CM035409.1:7836611-7971611 GCA_020310875.1 Ceratopteris richardii
TTATGTATGCATACGCATGTGTATTATGTATGCATAAGTGTGTGTATGCATTTAAGTATGTATGTATGCATATGCATATGCATTATGTGTCTATGTGTGTATGTGTGTGCATATGTGTGTGTATGTGTGTGTGTATGTGTGTGCATATGTGTGTGTATGTGTGTGTATATGTGTGTGTATATGTGTGTGTCTGTGTGTGTCTATGTGTGTGTGTGTATGTATGCATGTGTATGTGTTTAAATCTGTGTGTATATGTGTGTCTATGTGTGTGTGTCTACGTGTGTGTGTATGTGTATGTATGCATGTATCTATGCATATGCATGTGTATTATGTATGCATATGTGTGTGTATGCATGTAAGTATGTATGTATGCATATGCATATGCATTATGTATGCATATGTATGCATGTATGTGTATGTCTCTCTATGTGTGTGTGTCTGTGTGTATGCATATATGTGTGTGTATGTGTGTGTCTGTGTATGTGTGTATGCATGTGTATGTGTGGGTATGCATGTAAACATGTATGTATGCATATGCATTATGTATGCATATGTATACATGTGTGTGTATGTGTGTGTATGTGTGTGTATGCATGTAAGTATGTATGTATGCATATGCATATGCATTATGTATGCATATGCATTATGTATGCATATGCATTATGTATGCATATGCATTATGTATGCATATGCATTATGTATGCATATGCATATGCATTATGTATGCATGTATGTGTATGTCTCTCTACGTGTGTGTGTGCATATACATGTGTGTATGTTAATGTGTGTATGCGTGTGTATGTGTGTGTATGCATGTAAGCATGTATGTATGCATATGTATAATTGTATGTGTATGTGTGTGTATGTCTCTTTACGTGTGTGTGTGTGTATGCATATATATGTGTGTATGTGTATGTGTGTATGCATGTGTATGTGTGTGTATGAATTTAAGCATGTATGTTATATGCATATGCATGTGCATTATGTATGCATATGTATGCATGTGTGTGTATGTGTGTGTGTCTATATGTGTGTGTATGTGTCTATATGTGTGTGTGTATGTGTGTGTGTATGTGTGTGTATGTGTGTGTGTCTATGTGTGTGTGTCTATGTGTGTGTCTATGTGTGTATATATGTGTGTATCTATATATATGTGTCTGTATGCATGTGTATGTGTGTGTGTAAATCTGTGTCGATGTGTGTGTGTGAAAGTGTGTATGTGTCTGTGCGTGTGTGTATGTGTGTGTATGTGTGTGTATGTGTGTGTGTGTCTATGTGTGTATGTGTGTGTGTCTATGTGTGTATGCATGTGCCTATGTGTGTATATATGTGTGTGTGTGTATGCATGTGTATGTGTGTATATTGTAAATTAGTGTGTATATGTGTGTGAGTGTATGTGTGTGTGTCTATGTGTATGTGTGTGCATCTATGTGTGTATATGTGTGTGTGTATGCATATGTATGTATGTGTATGTGGGTGTGTGTGTGTCCGTACCTAGCTTCAAGATGTGTGTCAATCTCTCTCTCTCTCTCTCTCTCTCTCTCGCTTGCTCTCTCTCTCTCTCTCTATCTCTCGCTTGCTCTCTCTCTCTCTCTCTCTCTCTCTATCTATCTCTCGCTTGCTCTCTCTCTCTCTCTGTGTATGCGTGTCTATGTCGTGCATCCAAAGCCTGGCACAAATGTGCCGAGAGAAATTGATTTTTCTTTTTAACATTCCAAAGCATCACTTATGCGATGCTCCGGAACACAGGACTTCGCTTATACGATGCTAAAGCGTCGCAGGCAGTTTGCCAACATTGCAAATAGCGTGGCTAACTAGTGATGCTATTTTCGATGCATAGTTTTAGTGTCTCTACGTGCGACACATAGTTTTAGCGTCGTTATTTGCGACACATAGTTTAAGTGTCACTTATCATTGCTTATGCGACGATGGCTCTTTAAAAAAAAAAGGGGGGGGGTTGTCACTTATGCGATGCTAGCATCGCATAAGCGAAAGTTCCCGAGTTTTTTTCAATTCGGGGGCATCGCTATGCCCCCTATTTCTAGTAGTGCATGCAGCTACAATGCAAACCAAAGCAAAGCCTATCAAATTCTCCAACCTAGGCATTCATATTGTTTACAAATAACTCAAAGAACAAGCTTCCATTTAAGCACACTCTTAAGTTTTTGTCATTCATGATGACCATATAAAACTAAATGGGTCTCTCCTCGCATAACACAGAAGGTTTGTTAACATTCTTTCGTATTCCCCTTAACGAGTTCGATGCGTATCTTTATCGATAAGAATTAGAAGTGTGAAGTGAGAGTTAAAAAAATAAATAAGAAAAACGATTGACACTTAACTGTATCACATGTGTTGATTATGAAATTAGAAAATTCATCAATATGATCATATATCCATATAGTTTCGTGCATAATGAAGCATATACTAGCAAGATCATATACGTCTGCTAATATCCATTTCATATTTCATATCAATGATCAATAGTTAACCCATGCTCATATGTGCACATTTTTAAAGCGGAAGAAAAAAATCTTAAAACCTAAAGTTCACCTAAAAAAGAGTTTTTATAAACAAAATCATTCCTTTTATAAGCATAGAGAGCTTCAATGCATGCGTGGGTACAGAACTAAGGACATCAATAGATATGTTGATATGCATATAGATATATGACCTCTTTATAGGTTGACCATGAATGCATTGTCTTGTTCGCTCGACTACATTACAATGCACATAACTATGCGTATACTAATGCGTAAATAAATATACATATTAAAGGATACATCCAAAAGAAAAGAGAAGAAGAAGCGCAAACTTTCTTTCTCAGTTTCCCCAAAAGGGGAAAAACACATTGGTAAAATTGGTGTTCCGGTCTATCATTGCCCTCACATTCTCCCATTCTCACACAAACATACATCTATGCATACACACACATACATCCACAAATACCTGTGAGTGTGCGCCTGCATGAGTACATACATACCTGCACACATTCATAGAAACACATGGTAGAAATACACAGACATGATTTCTATACGCATGCATATGTATTCAATGCATGTATATACAATGTGTACTCATATATATATATATATATATATTTACTTATTTATTTATATATTTATTCATTTATTTATTAGAAAAAAATATACCTTTACGCGAGCATCTGTAAACATTTAACGTGCAAGAATTAATATGTCAAATGTGAAACCTTCACATACGCATGAAATGTTTACCTTTAATGGGACCATGACATTATTAAACATTGAACGTGCAAGCAGTAGAATGTCCACATACTCTTCTCTCACATACTTGTCACTGAGTATGTCTATCTATGCATGTGACTTCTCATGTCTATGCATGTGGGCGATCGGTCCTTCTCTACTTGTGAGTCCCTCTTCTCCGAGATCAAGTAGTCATCTTTTCAGTGCACATTGAGTAATCATCTTCGCACGGACATGATAATGCCATGGACAATCAATTTTCAGTCTTCTTTCCTATCTTCCATTGAACTGCCCAAAGGAACATATGCTGAACCATCCGCCATCAATATCAGCAAATAAATTTAAAGTGCAAGAAGACGTTAAATCACGAATATACCTTTAAAGTTCTCATCAAAATGCCTATTAAAGAACCGACAATGTCCTATTAATAAGTGAAAGAAGAATTTACAATGGCGACTCTCTGAAAAAATCCTCTTAACGATTTCACGGAAAACTTTCATTACATGTATCACCTAAAAGAACGTATTGGTGAGAAATAAGAGCTCAAATAGAGCACCTTCATTAATGGCTACTAATTTCTTATCATCTAGGACAACAAATCAGATTGGAGTGTGTCTCCCACTCAAAAGATGAGAATAATATTATTCTTCGTTGCACTTCTCCCTTCAATGATTGAAATCATTAATTTTTTTTAAAACAGGATTTATATTTTCTAGCCCAAAAAATAATGATGTAAGCAACATTATATTTCGAGCCCAAAAAATAATGATGTAAGCAACAACGTTTTACGAACAGTAAATATATCGTGTATCGATGGATGCTTTGTCTCAAGCTTCAAGAAATATAATCACTTGTAGGCTCACACATGTGCCAATGAAATCATATACAGAGCTGCTTACTACATGCATTCACATTCAAACAACGAAAGCTAAATAGGTTGATGGATAAAACAATTGGTCACGAGCCTACTCATGTCCACTAAAAGCTAACTAGGACAAATCCTAGTGTTCCAAAGAGAACTTGAGTCAGCATGTCCATACTCGGTGCAATGCTCACAATCTTGCCTCACACCCAATCTTTTATCTTTTAGACCTTGATCCCTCCTTGTGTATATAAACACCCATTGGGTAATGGAATGAATCATGCGTCCTTGGCGACATTGACTCTACGCTATCAAACTTCGTTGAGTTGCGATTCCTTGGCTATATTAAAGTGAATTTGTGACATAAGAGTGATCAAAGTGGTTCTTCTTAGCAATTCTGTTTGCATAGTTGATGATCTGTTTGAACCTACAATGCATCATAGAAGACTTAGAAGCATGAACAAAATCGATGAAAGATTAAGCATCATTTCAAGCAATGAAAATTGTTATGTTCCTCTAGTCTTTCAAGGAAGCTTAGATATAGTATTTTCATAAGAACTATTGCTTAAATTTCTAAAGAAATATAGCTTTGAAAAGATATTTCCACCAAGCTTAGATAGATGAATTTAGTCCAAGGTGAAAGCACCAAATCGGTAATGCCATTGGGTGCAATAAATCTATTGAATCAAAGTAATGTAGAAGAATTGCATTCGAACAAAGGAGTCTTAAGAGATTGCCCAAAGAAAAGATTCATTTAGTACCACTCGAAGCATTAGTGTTTTGAGTAAAAGTGAAATGCCATCAATAGAAACATGATGGATTGACAAAACAATCTTTTATATCATGCTAGTATCTAGTGTTTGGATGATGTTTTGGTTTACTCAAGAATCATTTTGACAATCTAGATTAGTTCTATTAAGGATTGATAACATGCGTTACAACCTTTATTTGAATAGATCTTTAAAAGTTAAAGTCTTGAGTCAAATAGAATTTGGCTCAAATCAGTCTAAGTATCTTAGAAGCTTGAATTGGTTACATAAGGTTTAATTCTTCCTTGTTTCTTTCCAAAAACATTTGGTCTTGACTTAGATATAGTATCTGACTCATTTTAGTAGGGGTCATTTTAGAATCTTGCTGGTGCTGACTTGGGGCGGAGGATAGATAGAAATTTTGTATGATCATAATGTTGAAGTGGGCTATAATTTACTGGAGCATAAATAAAATAAATTTAATATGGTGACCTCTATGATTTGAATTTTGGAGATTCAGAAATTAGATTACTCAAGCAGCACCTCTGAACTGACGATAATTGAAAACAAAAGAGCATGCATGCAAAGAGCAAGAAAAATCATCCCTACAGAAACAAGGAAAGCAACTATAGTATAAGGTTGACACCATACAGGACTCATTCGTCCAACTAGACATTAACTAAAATATTTTCTTGGGGTGTCTTAGTCAGTAAATTATTCTGCTCATGGGACTCCCTCTTTTTGAGCAATGATATTAACCTGCAGAGATTCCTGTACCACATACTTTGTCACTCACCATGTGTATGCATGTGCCCAATCACTCTTCTTGTACTTGGTGAGTCCCCCCCCCCCCCAAAAGAAAAAAAAGGGAAGTAAAAAAAAAAAGAAGAAAGAAAGAAAGAAACAGCATACGGGCATATTCATGTTAGCAGCAAATTATATGAAAAGAGTAGTCGCCCACAAGCAAGCATGCATGCGAGTCTCATGGGCAATCAGATAGTGGTCTTACTTTTAATTCTGATGATGGTGCACCTTGAGAGGCACCTGTTGAACTTCACTTCGTGTACATCTTGTTGATATCGAATTTCAATTCACATGCAGCAACAATGCAAACCAGGGCAATGCCTATCAAATTCTCCGACCTAGGCATTCATATCGCTTACAAAGAACTCAGAGAACGAGCTTCCACTTAAGTACTCTTAAGTTTTTGTCATTCATGATGACCATATAGAACTAAACGGGTCTCTCCTGGCATAACACAGAAGGTTTTTTAATACTCATTCATATTCCCCTAACTGATTTCAATGTTTAGCTTTATCGATGAAAATCAGAAGTGTAAAGAGAGAATTAAAAAAGAAAATAAATAAGAAAAAAGGTTGATACTTAACTGAAATCACATGCGTTGATTATGACATTAGAAAATTCATCCATATGATCATATATATATATATATATATATATATATATATATATATATATATATATATATATATATATATATATATATATATATATATATCCATATAGTCTCGTGCATAATGAAACATATACTAGCGAGATCATATATGTCTGCTAATATCCATTTCATATCAATGATCAATAGTTAACCCATGCTCATACGTGCACATTCTCAAAGCGGAAAACAAAATCCTAAAACAGTACGTATGAAATATTTACCTTCAATGAAGTCTTTAGACACGTATGAAATGTTTACCTTTAATGAGACCATGTTATAAACATTGAACGTGCAAGCAGTAGAATGTCTACGTATTGTTCTCTCACATACTTGTCACTGAGTATGTCTATGCATGCGACTTCTCATGTCTATGCATGTGGGCGCTCGGTCCTTTTCTACTTGTGAGTCCCTCTTGTCTGAGATCAAATGGAGTAGTCATCTTCGCACGGACATGATAATGCCATGGACAATCAATTTGCGGTCTTCTCTCCTATCTTCCATTGAAGTGCCCTAAGGGACATATGCTGAGCCATCGGCCATCAATATCAGCAAGTAAATTTTGAGTGCAACAAGGCGTTAAATCACAAGTATACCTTTACAGTTCTCATCAAAATGCCTACTAAAAAACCGACAATGTCCTATTGGCCTAACAATGTCCTATTCTTCAGTTGAAACAAGAATTTACAATGGCGACTCTCTGATAAGAACCTCTCAATGATATATTTCCTAAAGGAACGTACTGCTGAGAAATAAGAGCTCAAATAGAGCACCTTCATTATGTGCTATTAATTTCTTATCACCCATGGCAACAAAATCAGCTTAGAGTGCATCTCCCACTCAAAAGATGAGAACAATATTATTCTAATTCGTTGTGATTCTCCCCTCAATGATTGAAATCATTTTTTTTTAATAGGAATTATACTTCTAGCCCAAAAATAATGATGTAAGCAACATTATATTTCTAGGCCGAAAAATAATTATGTAAGCAACACTGTTTTACGAACAGCAAATGTATCGATGGATGCTTTGTCTTAAACTTCAAGACATATAATCATTTGTATGCTCACACATCTGCCAATGAAATCATCTGCATAGCTGCTTACTATATGCATTCACAATCAAACAACAAAAGCTAAATAGATTGATGGATAAAACAATTCTGCGCGAACACAGAGGTCACGAGCCTGGATGTCCACTGAAAGCTAACTAGGACAAATCCTAGTGTTTTAAAGAGAACTCGAGTCAGCATGTCCACACTCGGTGCAATGCTCACAATCTTGCCTCACACCCAATCTTTTATCTTTTACGTCTCGATCGTTCATTGTGTATATAAACACCCATTGGATGATGGAATGAATCATGTGTCCTTGACGATATGGACTCTACGCTATCAAAGTTCGTTGAGTTGCGATTCCTTGGCGATACTAAAGTGAATTTGTGTCATAGGAGTGATCAAAGTGGTTCTTTTGAGTGATTCCGTTTGCATAGTTGATGATCTGTTTAAAACTACAATGTGTGATTGAAGACATAGAAGCATGAACACAATCGATACAAGATTAAGCAGCATTTCAAGGAAGGAAAATTGCTCTGTTCCTCGAGTCCTTTCCATGAAGCTTAGATAAAGTATTTTTATAAGAAATATTGCATAAATTTCTAACGAAATAGAAATTTGAAAAGATATTTCTACCAAGATTAGGTAGATGAATTTAGTCCAAGGTGAAAGCACTCAATTGGCCATTCGATTCAGTGCAGCCAATCTCTTGAATCAAAGTAATGTGGAAGAATCGCATTCCAAGAAAGGAGTCTTAGATTGTTAAAAGGAAAGGTTATATTAGTGCCAATCGAAGCATTAGTGTTTTGAGTAAAAAAGAAATTTCATCAATAGAAACATGATAGATTGACAAACTGATCTTTTACATCATGCTAGTATCTAGTGGTTCGATGATGTTTTGGTTTTACCCAAAAATCTTTTTGAGAGGCTAGCTTAATTCTCTTAAGGATAGATATCATGCTTCAGAACCTTTGCTTGAATAATATTTTAAAAAGTTAAGGTCCTGAGTCAAATAGAGTTTGGCTCAAATCAGTGTAAGTATCTCAGAAGCTTGAATTAGCTACAAAAGGTTTGATTCTTCGTTGTTTCTTTCCAAAAACCTTTGGGCTTGACTTAGATAGAGTATCTTACTCATTTTAGTAAGGTTCAGGTTCATCTGGTTCAAATAGGTAACTAAATCAAACATCACAGACAGATGTTCTATGTATATTCTATAATTCTAGGAAGGTAAGCTAATTCTTTGACAAAAGCCCCTTGAGTCAGAAAAAATTTATTTGGAATATGCTTTAGAGTAGTTGAAGGTTTACCAAAGGTTTAAGAAACACTTTCTCCTATATTCTACATAGGACATTAAACCCAATTGGGGAAAAAAGTCCTCTAGTCAGGTAATAAGTCAAGTAAATTTTGGTTGAAACGAGAACATGTTACAAACATCCAAGTTAGATAATTGGGTCAACCACAATTCCAATTTATTTTCTAAACTCAATTTGAGTGAATTTGAAGTGAGTTCTCAAAGTCTTAAAGTCAAGGAACCCATCTATTTTGTTAGGTCCATGCACTAGTATAACCAAGTAAGAGACTCAAATTGCAATTTGGTTGGGTATATCTTGAATCCATCCATTATATTTGTTAGTGCCTAGATAACACATAGTGAAAATAGTGAAGTAGGCAAGTATTTGATCTCATCCACCCTTGTTATTCATTCCCTACTTTGCACTCAATTCAACTTATGATGTGCAAATCTAGATGGTGTTTTGAATAATTTGGATAGAGATTAGATAGTGCAATCCCCTCATTGCATTTGGAATACAAGGTAGATCCCACAACAAGGTTGAAAAAAATGTTCTTCTAGACTAGAAGATAATGCTGAAGGATATGCATGTAGTCTTTTATAGCTCTATTTTTTCGGGGAAAAAACACCAAGGGGGAAACAATATCATAAAGTAAGATTATGGTTTGAGTGTCCAGCCAGCTCATAGAAATCTGAACCTCAACATGTTTATTTTCTTGTTGTATAATTACATGGGTCTAAGAGGTAGAACCCTTGGAATTTCTACATTTGAAACCCTTGGGATTTCTTGGATATTTACCTTATTCAAAGAGTCCTAGACCTTAGGGTTCATTTCTCTAAGGTTAGATACCTTACACTTGATTAGAAGAATATTCTCATAGCAACTTGACTTATACATGAGAGCTCTAAGGTGCTACTTCTAGAAGACGTGTTTTCATGCCATATGATCACCTTTGGCACCCACATGATGGAAGGTAAACATGTCACTTGGTAGATGAGTTACCTTCTTTGACTTGGAGCTCTATAGTGGAGGGTTTGGTTGGGTGGATACATGCATCTCTCTCCCTAGATTGACCTTGCTTGTTAGATTTCTTGTTTGATATGTTTGATCTTTTGATTGTTTATTGAGATGACTATAATAAATCTTTTAATTCCTCCACTTTTTCTTTAGATTTTGGATTTCCAAGTCTTGATCTCCCTTCTAAGTGTCTTTTTGTCATTTATCTAATTCACTTGATTCGTACAGCATCTCAACTTACTAAGAATCCTTTAGTGCTACTTTTGATTTGGGTCTTAGCCTACGAACACACATTTCTCTACCTTGGGACCAAGCTTCCGTCTGGTTTGTAAAGGTATGGGTGCATATGTAATGCATCCAAATATTTTGAAAATCTCTATTCTTCAAAAGCTTGGCCTTCATGGGTAAAGCATTGTCCCTTGAGTTTGTTGAAATATGGTACTTGCATGTACATGTATAAGTCCATGGCAGTTTTGAATGCTTCCCACTTATCATTTGCTTTGATTCCATTGATGACTTTTCTAACTATTTTTCCTTCATCTATGATCTCTCAAAATCTTCTTAAATGGTTAGCTATATCATTTGTCTTGGTAAAAAATTTGGAGTCACTTCTCTTTGATTGCTTCTAGAGGGAAGTGAACTTCATCGATAGTTGATTCTTCCTAGACTTTATGCTTAAAGAGAAGATTTATTCAGCTCCATTACACGTTTCTTGCAAAGTTTCAAAAACCCTAATCCATGGAAGTAAGAAATCCTAGATGTATTTTAAGATATATGATCGTGCCAAGGCATATTTTATATACCATGTATTTAACCTCTCTTGCTCTTCTTCAATCCTTACCATATGAATCGGCTCATCTCCTGAGATGTATCCATACTTCTTCCTTATAGATATGCTTCCATCCCTAGAGACCATACTGACTAGTTAATTTGATCAAATTTATCAACTGATGAAAGAAAAACATCACCCATAATGTACTATAATGATGCTTTGATACCATTGTGAGGAGGTGATGATAGATTACAAAGATGAGAGGATCTTTGCAAAACCTAACTATAGACCTAGATATTTCTTGTTTGGAAACTCTAATAAATCTCTAATCTTGCAAATGATATGTAAATATGACCATAGTTCTTTAGAACATTGATCTCAAATGTGTTAATCAAGACAGACTAGTTTCAAATTTTGAACATAAGGAGAAAACCTTCTATTTATGGAAGAAGGTATGCATATAAATATATAGTGCTCATAACCTTCTATGAATTGAGAAAAAATCTTCTTTAGGTTTTCTATTATGGAGGTAATGAGATTTTCCAAGTTATATAATGAATTTATAGTGACTAGATAGTGAGAAATTTTCTTAAGAACTTATAGTTGTGATCTCAATATTTCAAGAAGTAGAGAGTGCATATATGTGGTCATAGAGATTGATTCATATCTATGCAAAAAGATCTCCAATGATCAAATCCTTGCACACATAAGGTTAGAAGAATGTTAGCTCTATTATCTAAGAAGTGGATGATAGAATGAGACCATATATTCACTTCAATGAATATGAGAAGCTAATAGATCAATTGGACAGAAGACAAACAACAATGCATAATAGCTCAAGATGATGATGAAACTTCAAGTATGTGTATTGATATATAAAGTACAATGCTTGGAGGTGTTGGAGATGAGATAAGCACCATATTCACTCTAGAAATCGAGTGAGAGCACAACCGCTTTTCCCACCTCTTCACTAAAGTATTTATAAGATTTTCCCTTGAATTTAGTTCATAGGTGTTGATGACTCTACCAAAGATTCTAATCAACTTTTCACCTAGCATTTTGAGTTATGAATTCAAATGTGACTCGTGGATTTTGCCTCCATTTAGAATTATCTCTAGTCTCAACTTTAAGTCATTAAAGTGTTTTAGAAAAGGTAAAAATATATTGAGAAGTATCCTTAGATATGGACTAAGGTTAGATGAGTATTCACACATTTCATTTGAAAGACCTAATTACTCTAGGGATATGTTCAAGCTCTTAGGCTTGCCACATGCACAAACAGCCCATGTTTAGGCAAAGAGGACATGGTGATATCTAACTTTGTAGGCATAGCACCTTGAAAAATTTTAGATTTCCAAAAGATGCATGCCAAATTTTGCATCTAAAACAACTTGAAAATCCTCTAGTACGCATGCATAATCATCCAAAAAATTTACATAAATGTTGAGCTTATAAAACCCATGTCACATTGTATGAGATGCAATAATTTTTTTTCCATTAAAAAGAGTGTAAGTTGTACATTTCTATCAATAAAATTTACCACCAAACTAATCTTTGCTAGTGCCAACATCCATATTAGATTCTTCTTGATTCAGCATATAAGGAATGTGACAAAGGTACTACTTACCAATAGTACAAAAGATTCTTACAACTCACATGACAAGATATCATAATTTAAGAGATAGACATATGCATGAAACTTATCAATAAAGGTCGCGAAGTAAAGGTAATTGCCCAAAGAAGGTGTTTGCATAGGATCACATGCATGATTATGAAAAATCTCTATGTCTGCAATAACCCCTACACCTTTTGCAAACATGATTGCATTCATTTCAAGAATTTTGACATTCAAGGTGAATATCCTACCCACTTTTTTCTTTGGCAATCAACCTTCCATTGTTTTTGTACTCTTCTACATATAAATCATCAGCATTAAAACTAGCTTGTAATCCCTGGTCAATCAATTGTCCAATATAAGCTAGCTTCTTTATTATATTTGAAACTTGTGGTACATTAGAAAGATATTTTACCTTCCCATCCTCCATGGATAGTGCTATGTTTCCTCTATGCTCGATAGGATGTGACGTATCATCGCCTATAATTTCAACAAATCTAGAAACATGCAATTTTTGTAAACTTTTAAACCATTCAGCATGGCTTGTCATGTGATTTGAAGAGCTTGAATCAACATATCAGACATTACCATTTGATTTTGAAATATCAATAGATATTGTATTCATCATGTGATGTTGGGCCATGAATAAGATCTCCAAATCATTTGCAATTATGGATGCATAGTTCTTTTGTTGCTTTTCACTATTTTGATTCTCCAACCTGCAATCATCTTCAAAGTGACCAAATTTACCACACTTCTAGCATCTTTTATTATCATTTCTTTGAAAATTTTTGTGGCCTCTTTGGCTCTCCCTACCTCAAAACTATCCTCTACTTCTTGCATTATTCTGTTATTAGCCTTGGTCCTGGTTACTATTTTTTCCTCCACTTCTAAAACCTCTACCTTGGCCTCTTCCTCTACTAGAGTAGAATACCTACTTCAAATTAGCTTCTGCCTGGGATTTTGATTCTTCAAAAATGTCCTTTTCTTCAATTATCAACATGGACACAAGATGAGATAAATTTGGAATATTCTCCATGGTCTGAATAGAAGTTCTAGTTTACTGATATGGAGCTCCTAAACCAAAAAGGCTCACTTCAAGCTTATCATTATCATGTACATTGATGCCAATAGATGGAATTGACTCACATATGCTTTTGATTTTTAAGGTGTAGTCACTTATTGATATACTCTTTTTCTCTAGTGTATACTACTCATTCTTGAATTGCAATTTGCATGCCTTTCTATTGGTTTCATACAATGTGATAAAACTGCTCAAAGCCTCTTTTGGAGTTTCAGCATCCTGTATGTGCACAATCATGCTAGATTGTATTCTAACATACAACTAATACATTATCATCCATTCTTCTTGGTTCCACTCTTCATATGCTCTTACTTGGTCTACAGTTCAATTAATCTCTAGTAATTGTGGAGGTTTCTCATTGTCTCTTTTGGTGTACTTCCTATATCCTTTTCCCATCAGGAGATTTATCATTCTGAATCTCCAAGCATGAGAGCATGGAATCATGCAGCATAGGTTTGATTCATAGATGAAGTTTTGGGTAGCCTACCAAAGGACATTTTTGGCACAAGTATTATGAAAAGGAAAAAAGCTGCACTCAGATTTTGAATTGAGGTTTGAAAGGAGGATGGCCTAGAAAGAAGGGAACATCTCAAGCCTCCCATGCAGATAGGAAGAATGGGCTGCAATAGTTAATGGTTTGAAATCTCTTGGGATTGAGTGTATACAAACTCTCACAAAGGAGTACATGAAAGAAGCTTGAATCTGAAAGAGGTCCAGCATCGCTTGTCAAAGTAGGCTTGTTTTTGGCAAACAACAATCAAAAAAGATCTCCAACACTTGCTAAAAAGAAATCTCTTGGGATTGAGTGTATAGAAACTCTAGAGATCAAGAGAACACAAGAACCTTCAAATTAATTCTTTCAATGTTATTCCACGTGTCTTTTTTGTTCTTTAATTTCTTCTAGTTTTTTTTTATGCGTTTGATAATGCTCGCTTATTATTGGTTTTTCTCTTGGACGAGTGTGCCATGAATTCATTTAATAGATGTTGACATTTTGATCCACCTCCCTTTGTAGATACTGTTTTGCTTTCTACTTATTTGCTAGTCAAGTAGGATTTTGATTCAATTTCAAGTTTGCATTTTCTTGCTTCCTCATCTATTTCGTTGCAAATTCTGTATCAGCATTTCAATTCACGATAATTACTTTCATATTTTTAATGAAAAAGGTAAACATGGCTAAATTTTGTTTTGATCAAGCATCTAAGCAGTGTATTACCGTTTTTGGCACACTTCTAATCCCAGGGGAAATGAAAAATCCTTGAAATGTTGATCATAAAACTCCTATCACTAGCGCTTTAATAGTGCATATTCAATCTCAGAAAGTAATGGTGGGTTGAATCATTCTCAGTGTTTTCCTTCCTCTACATCAGTGTTGCATATGCAATGCGATGCGAACGTTTGCAACTTTCGCAACGCAAATCCACGTTACCCTTCACAACGCATTGCTAATCTTGCAAAAAAAATTCCTTCTTAAAAGTCCATAAACGATCCACAAGGGTCTTTTAAGTCTTAACCCTTACAACTTATGAGCAAAAAAATTGGTGATCAAGTAAGAAATACCAATACCTGAATGAGGAAAAAAATACAGAGAGATAAAGAGAGTATACAATGTTCCACTTACCATATGATCATTCCAACACCATGTACCATATCACATTATGCAAATGCATATATATGTATGTGCTTATGTAATATGTATGTATGTATGCATTATATGTGTAATCTATGATGTATATTCCTATTTTTGTATATTTACCCAATGATATGTTTATTTACTTAGCTATGTATGTATGTATGTATGTATGTATGCATGATGTTATTCCTAAAATCTATTACTCTACGTTTATTCAAAGGCATGTGTATTTACTTACGTATGTATGCAATATATATATTTCTATTTTTGTAGCACCTACCTACGATCATCTATGTACATAATATGTATGCATCTATGTGTTGTGTATATATGTAATATGTATATACTATGTGTATATGTACATAAAAATGTATGTATTATGTTACACGAATGTATGTAGTATATATTTACTGCTACGTATGTAATATAATATAATCCATGTATGTATGTATGTATGTATGTATGTATGTATGCATGTATGTACGTATGTATGTATGTATGTATGTATGTACATGACAAGGCACATCGACGACCTGTATATTTGATATGGACATTGTATAAATGTTAACATGACTTGTTTTCATGTCTTTTTTTATGATGTTTAAGAGGAGGATTTTTATACCTAAGATATTTATATATTTTAAAAAAAAATCTAAAATAAAATTTGATATGTATGCAACTTTGTCGCAACTTGGGGTTTGCAACTTGAACCCGTTGCTAACATGTTAGCAACCCATTTCCTATGACATTGCCATCCCATTGCTAATCAATATGCTCTACATTGACACCACAATTTTCATGCTTGCAACTATATATAGAGGTTTTGCCTTTGGTGCTATAAAAACTAGACAGTTTCCCTCATGGGTATCCTCCATGAGATAAAGCAAGAGAAAGTGAGTTTCATAAGCTCCAGTGGAAATGTGCATGATCCCCAATCTTTGCTACTGTGGAAAAAGAAAGTGTAGATTCTAATATTCATCTCAGAGCTTTAATTCTGATTCGTGTGCTGAATGGATCATCGGTCCAGACTGTTGATCGACTCATATTTTTAGTGTTTCAAGGGCTGCTTTAACTATCAAGAGTTGCATTTGTTCATATTAATATGGTTGGTAAAAGAATATTATCTCCATCTTAGCACAGGAAATTGTAGGTTGTGAAGTACTTGAAGCATAATAACACGTATGTTGGAGTTGCATCAGCGTTATAGGCACATGTTCATATCCTTCATCAAAACTTAGTAAGTTTTGTTTCCGAGAGAGTAGATTCATGCTATTCTTTTGATGAGTTTGAAAGCAAATGCAAACGTGAAAGGATGCAACTTTCACACATGACAAAAAGAATCTAGAGATACTTTCCCAAGAGAGCATGTGTTGATACTGCATACGCGTGCAAGTAAGTTTTCCATGCAGAGAAACCTTCAGAATTCTTTGACATGTTCTTAATATATGCTACAAAGCTTTAATGACGAGTGCATTGACTAACATAAAGAATTAAGAAGCAAAGCTTGAAACACAAAAATGAAGTGTATAACTTAACTGGATCTTTGAGAAGTCCAAAGGTAACTAGATTTGTATTGATTTCTCATTGTAGAAAGAAAAACATATTTGGAATAAGAAGCTTAGGTGAGGAATGTAATCTTTTTCTTCAAAAGGAAGTTTGACCGAAGCCTAACCTCCCAAGCTTGAATTAATAAACAAATGTATAATGAATGGGTTTAATGCCCTCTAGGCCCCCAATATCCCACAAAGGAGGGGTAGGATGGCATGGAGGTGTAAACTATGATTGGCCATTGACAATTGAATAACAATAAAAAACGAGTTATTGAGGAGGTTAATTGTTTATTCCTCGCCCTCGTGAAGGACCCATCTACTTTTAATTATGTTGTTTTTTAAAACAAACATCCTATGGTGCCTAAAGGGTGATGGTTTTTTACAATTGCAAATTCTTCTACATAATGAGCTTATTTATCAATCAACCATTCTTTTGACTAACCATTGAACTTGGAGACACACTTCTTCTTCCATATCTTCAAGAGCACTTCCCCTCTGTTGGCGTTCCACAAGGCAGAACAACAACCTATTGTTTCACCAAGTAATTCTTGTTTCCAATTTATTTGACTTTGTGAGCTCAAAATCTTAGTATTTGATTATATCGAGTAGCTTCTTGGACAGGTGAAGAAGAGATGGCCAAGGTCCTCTCTACCTTGAAGACAATGTTTGCACGATTGAGAGGCTCCACAAATTTTACTAGATTTGGCATTGTTTTAGATAATGAAGGATTTGCCACATAAGAATTGATTTATTGTTCTCAATGAGAGGATGCCACAGGTTCCCGCGTATAAGTTACCATCTGATGCTAGACCAGTTCATGCACCATCTCTTATTAAGGGAGGTATGCCAGTCAAGGTGCTTATGGAGCCACATCCAATTTATGATCGTTGGTACATCTTAACCCTTCAATATGTGGTAGATCATTCTTAAGAGGGAGAGGAATCTTTGATTCATCCCAAGAGTTGACTCTATCTGAGAAGGCACCAATCATCATAGTCAACTCTCCTAACCAGGTCGATGTCCTCAAATCTTAACTAATGCCCTCTCTAATGGTTCCAAAGATCCAACCATTTGGCAGCTAGCTTATCTTCCATCTCTCCCACATTCAGAATGCCCAACCCACCCTAGTCTTTGTGGTTAGCACACAATGACCACTTGATTTTGGGAACACATCTCTTGGTGGGATCACTCATCCAAAGGAAATTTTTGCAAATATTTTCAAGGTTCGCTAATTCTTTGTCTTTCAGTCTCCAAAATTCTAGAAAATAGATAGTAGATGAAATGAGGAAAATAACTGCCTTGATAGTCCTAATGTGTTCACACACATCACTACCTAAATATATCAACAAATCCCCCTTGGGAATGATGCGGTGAACAAGGAGCTAGCAGTCATGTATAAGGAAGTGCCAGGCTATGTGGAATCAATCCACAAAAGGAAGTAAGCCCAAAGCTTTGTGGAAAGCTTCAAACTTCTCCCTAAGCAAAGCCTTTGTTCTACAATGTTCTCCTGTGTGGGCACATATGCCAAACTAATCTCTCCAATAGAGAACCTCTCCCTTACATAATGATAATGCACCTCAATGTGCTTAGTACAAGCATGGAGCACTGGGTTCTTGGCAACTTCCAATGCTTTTTGACTCGCTCTAAAGATGGTGGTGGTAGAAGACTGACCAACACCCAAATCAACCATAAGGCATATGAGCCACACACACTCAACATTCGGTGTTAAAGTTGGCTCATACTCAACCTCACAATTGGAAGTGGTCACAGTAGGCTGCCTCTTGCTCAACCAAGATATACATGAGCTACGAAGCATGAAGCAAAAGCCACTAGTGGACACAGGAGTGTCATAGCAAGTAGCCAAGTCAGAGTCAAAAAAAGCATGTAACTTTGGCGGTAGTAATCCCCCCTTGGGATAAAACAATCCAAGTAGCCATGTATCACTCAACTAGTGAAAGATGCACTGAACCACCTACCAATGCTTGACACATGGGCAATGCAAAAACTTGCTCATTTGTGAGACATCAAATTGAATATCTGGCCGAGTAATGCATAAGTAAATCAAGCGTCCAACGGCTTGTTGATAGAGAACAACATCAAATGCATCTCCAAAATCATGAAGACTCAATTGTAAATCTGTCTCCATAGGAGCGACAATGGTTTTACAGTCTTTAAGACCAAAACATTGCAATAATGTGTCATATATATTTTGTCGGACACAAAGCTATTTTTCCATCAACTTGTTTAAACTAAATGCCCAAATAATGATGCAAATGCCTGTCAAATGAGCCATGTAGATCAACCTTAAAAGGTGCTCTCAGTAATTGGAATGTTCTCAAAACCATGTGCAGTCAGGTAGGCATGTATCTTTTCATACCAAGCACGTGGTGTTTGAGCCTTGCTTCAAACCATATAATGCATTTTTCAACCTGCACACTTGGTTTTCATACTCTTTCCGCACAAAGCCACGGGGTTGAAAAACATACACTTGTTTATGCAAGTCACCATTCAAAAATGCAGTTTTAATGTCCAACTGATGTACATTCCAACCACGATGAGTTGCAAGTGCACATATGCTATGAACACTAGTCATTCGGCACATAGGAGCAAAGGTCTGATCAAAATCAATGCCTCTTTCTTGATCATAACCCCTTGGAACAAGCCTAGCCTTATAATTATCAATTGTTCCATCATGCTTACACTTTAGCTTGTATACCCACTTAGTGCCAATGGCCTTCTTGCTAGGAGCAAGTCACATAAAGACAGGTACCATTTTTCATAATAGCACCATATTCTGATTGCATAGTAGCCATCCAATTTTTAGAATTTTGTGCTTCATCAAATGAAATAAGCTCATTCTCATCACAGAGACTAGAGGCAGCAATAGTATCACAATCTGATACAAGAGAAGCACTATGAGAGCCTAATCGATTACGATATAACCATCAAGTGCAACTTGGTCTGATCGAGGGTCTTCAACTCCCTCACAATTAAAACCAGCTACTTTCAAGGCTCTCCACCGATGATATGAATTTTTTGTGCATAAGGATCCCAAGAGCATCAACACATTTTGGCAATGTCTATACATTTTTTGTGCCTCATTCGAATCTAAAATTTATCACTCCAACCTTTCTTTTAAGGCCATTTTATGCCCCCTCCATGATTTTTGATCAACTAGGGTTATAAGTGTTGATATATTTAGGTAGTGATGTGTGTGAAAACACTAGGACCACCAAGGCACTTTTTTCCCTTTTTAGGAGGTTGTTTTCCTCCGGCTTGTATATATGCCTATTACCCTAATGGGCAACTTATCTTTGTACATTCTCTTGGTAATAAATTGAGTATTGTGTGTTATGCTCCAAGCTTCTTCTTCTTCCTTGTGTTGTTTATGTGCTTCCTCAAACCTCGAACTCCAACAATTTGTATCAGAGCAGATCGCCGCCTCATCTAGGCCATCATCAATTGACATCCCTCTAGTCACAGTCTCAAAATCACAGAAAAATTGGTGAGCTCGTTTCGGCCTCCGAACGCACTATCGTAGTGCTTGTGTAGGTTATTTTGTCTTTTTGTGCCAAAGATATATATATATATAGGTTTTGGTTGGCCAGTATAAGCATGTCTAAGTCTAGTACAAGTTTAGCAGAAATCAATAGGGTAGTTTTGTTCAACGTTTTGAGATACAATCATTTTTCTGCATCAAGGTATTTTAGTCAGTGGCCATGGCAGAAAGTAGTGTTGTATTCCATATGTTGGCTATTGAGGATAAGTTGGACGGTACCAATTACTCATTATGGGCTTATATGATGCATCATGTATTGGTTGCAAAAGGATTGTGGAATATTATACAAGGTGTTGTATTGTGTCCTATTACACCTGCAAACATAGTTGCTGAAAGTGATATAGATGGTGTTGAAGATGGCGATATTCTTCATGCTCCTATTTGTGTTGCGATTCCTATTGCACTTACTATAGACAAAATTCATTGGGATGGTAGAGATGCTCATGCACATGCATTGGTAACCTTGTCTGTCAAACATGCCATTATTGCTCACATTTGCTCTTGCAGAACAGCTAAGGATGCTTGGGATACACTTACCACTTTATACTAGGCAAGGAATGAGGCTCCCGTTGCATGCCTCTGAAAACAGTTGGAGAGTGAGCACATGAATGAAGGAAATTCCATGGATAGTTTTTTGACAAAGATCAAAGATTGAAAGGAACAATAGATTTCTGCTCATGAAGTCATGCCTGACAGTTCACTTGTGTTGATTGTTTTGAATGGTCATCCCGATTCATATCAGAGTTTTGCTTCTACTCTTTGTTTGATGATGAAAGGCAATCCAAATGCCTTAAAATTTGAGGAGTTCGTCTCTATTCTGTTGCAAGAAGATCAGTCTAGGCAGAACAGGTCCATTATGCGTGTTGCAGATCAAGCTTTCCTAGCTAGTCAGAAGGGCAAAGTTAAATGGAGCTCTTCCACTAGTCAGCAAAAATCTGCTAATTATGCACAATCAAAGAAGGATGACAAGGACAAGAAGAAAACAGAAAAGCAGAAATTGTTTTGCAAATATTGTAAAGGAAACGATATGTCATAAAGAGTTTTCCAAAATTGGTTGCTAAAGAGGCAAGGAAGAAAGAGGATGGAATGGTTGTTGCAAAGGCCTCTACGCCCAAAATAGAGTTTGCTAATCTTGTGCAAAATTAAGAATGGGAATTTATCACTGTTTGCAGTTATGGCCCATCTTCTAATGAATAATGTATGTCTGTAGTAGACTCGAATGTTTGGTACGTTGATGGTGGGGCAACCAAACATATTACCTTGCAATGCAGTTTCTTCACTTCACTCGAGCCTACCCCTACAAGGAATACCATCACATGGGCCAATAACTCCTCTTATCCTGGCATGGGAGTTGGTAAGATCATTCTGAATACTATTGATGGTAGTTCTTTTACATTGTCTGATGCTTTATTTGTGCCAAGGATCAAGAAGAATCTGTTATTCGTTTCAGCTTTAGCCAAGATTGGCTTGGTTGTGAAATTTGTTGATGATAGATGTACAATTCATGATCTATCAAATGGCGATGTCATTATTGCTTCTGGCATTTTATGTCGTGGGTTGTTCTGGCATTTTGTATCGTGGGTTGATTCTTAGGATTTGTCAGATGCAAAGCTTTGGCATGCATGCTTTGGTCATCTGAATTTTGCTAGTTTACTACGCCTGCAGAAATCCAAAATGGTGTCTCTGCCAAAACTTGAGGCATCTGTGTCTGTGAAGGTTGTATTTTAGGCAAAATGCAGCATTCCTCATTTGCAAAAGATGGTTTACTTCGAGCTACTCAGAAATTTCAACTTGTTCACAATGATGTCTGTGGTCCTATGCAGACATACTCTTTTGGAAACTATCTTTACTTCATGACTTTCATTGATGATTTTTCCAAGCATGCATGGATATATCCATTGAAAGCAAAGTTCGAAGTGTTTATGTGCTTCAAACAGTTTCTAATTTTGGCTAAAAATCTACCAACATGTAAAATGGGCACCCTCCATTCGGATCGAGGGGGGGATATATGTCTTCTAATTTTAATGCATTTCTGGCTAAACATGGGATAAAACACTAGTGTACAATGTCATATACACCTCAACAAAATGGAGTTGCTAAACGGAAGAACATGTCACTCATGTAGATGGCGAGGTGTAGGGTCAAGAGTTAGGCTTTACCACATAGTTTCTGGCTTGAGGTTGTTATGTGTGAAGCATATGTACTTAACAGGTGTCCCACTAAAGCATTGCAATCCATCACTCCTTATGAGGCTTGGCATGGTTGCAAGCCATCTGTTGCTCACCTGCGTGTTTTTGGTTGTCTGGCATACACATTAGTGCCTGAACAAGAACATAGGAAATTGGATGATAAAGCAGTGAAATGTAGTTTTGTTGGGTACAATTATGAAAGTAAAGGCTATCATTTGTATCATCCATAGGCTAAATGCATTCTAGTTAGCCGTGATGTTGTCTTTGTGGAAGATGCTATTCAACCATTACTTTCATGTACTAAGGAGACATCAGTTAGCTCCAAAGACATGTATGACACCTTGCTTCCTCTTTTTATAGCTAGACAGTCTAGTGTTGGTCCTAATGAGGCAACTTCTCAACCTTTATAGGTTTCATGTGATGATGCAAATCATTCCATTTCTCATGCAAATTTACATGATGCACTTGTTGATGAGAGAACTGATATAGAGGAGGCAAAAACTATGCCTAAATGGCTGGTGCAGACTTTCACATGGTTAACCAAGAAACTAAGGGCATCAGTGGCAATAGCAAAATGGAGTGGTGTCAGACGACAACCCTGTCTAATAGAGTGTGTTTATCATGTAAGGGATCTCTTCCTTGTGTTGCTTTTTCTTCAGTAATTTGCACATTGCTTTAGTTGGTTTATCTACTCTCCTCGCCCATCAATCTTTAAAATAAATCTACAAGTGCTTTCTTTGAATTACCTCTTTGTATCTTATTTTGATTCTAATTTTTTGGACTCCAGTTTGGAGGTGGTAGTTACCTATATTTACTTCCGTCTCTAGATGCGAAAGCCAATGATATAGATTTTCCTTTCTCATACGTCAAATATTAAGAATCTCTTTTTGGGCCTTTTAAAGAAGAACTTGAGATTATTTGACAGCAAACTTCCAGTTCTTAGCTGGAGAGGTACAACATCTAAAGGCCTTGCTCTAGGTCCTAGAGATGGCTTGTTGAACAGTAGGAAGGGAGAGGATTGAGGAATCAACATGAAACTAGGGGGCCTTCTTGTGTCTAAGTTGCGGCTTGAAGGTGAGAATTGTTGGATAATGATCAGATAAAACTAAGTCTTGCGGAAAGTAATTTTGTTTGCCTTTACTCATGGAATGTAGAGAACTATGAGAACATTTGGAAGCATAGGCAATGATCTTTAGATAAAAACTCTCCAAGTCAAACTTGTTCTCATTTCTCCCTCCTTTCTACAACTTTATGACAATGTGGCAATGGAGTTTCTGCCTGCGTGATGACAATTGGTGACATTTACACTCATCATCTGAAGATGATGCTTCCTTCTCTTGTGTAGATGGGATAGCTCTTAGGAGAGGTTCATAGTGGATTTCCCCTTTGTCGGATGATAAAGTCAAAGCTCTTTTTTCTCCTCCACTAGATGTGGCTTCTCCTCCTTAACCACCACATTGTCGCTCACCTTGATCTTATTAGAATCAGTGCCATAAAGATTATAAGCCTTCTTATCCTCATGATATCCTAAGAAGATACATTTGATGCTTTTGGTTGAAGCTTGTTCTCTCCCTATCTTAAACATGAACATAAAATTCACTTCAAGATACTTTGAAATGGGAAATAGTTGGCTTTTAATACTATAGGCCTCTTATGGAGTCTTTGCATTTAATGCATTGATATAACTTCGGCTGCTCTATGGAATGCTATCAGAGGAGAGGCATCATGAGGAGCACCTTCGGGCTGTCATTTTGATCTTGCCCTCGCTTTGTGGGATAAGGGGGATCCCATGGACACTATGCCACCTTATCTTGTAGCTCTATTTTGTTGGCGCAAGGAGCAAGCCTATGAGATAGTTCAATGCTCATAGGATTTCTCTCTTATTTTTTGGCATAAACAAAAGCCACCACTTTTTATTTTATTCAAATTCAAATTGTTCCTAAATATTAGAACTATCTTTTAGGTCGAAGATCTAACCACCATCAAAATCAAAAGGTGTATATAAACACCACATTTCTAGTCGTAGAGTAGTAGAGCAATATATAGTGATTGTAGTTGATCTTTTGATTATGCATTGTACTATCTCGAAGTGAAAGACATCCTCCACAACTCCTTTGTATCATATGTGCAATATCGATGTTAACTGTGTTTATGATTGATTTTTTGCGCTAACATGTCTTCATTGAGTGGAATAGATGTGACTGTAGGTACTATGAAGATGGAAAATGTGTGTATGTGAAAGCAAAGCACTAGAATCTTGTGCCAAAATGGAGCTTGAAGGGGTCTTGCCAATGTTGTTACCTCTCTTTGTAGGTTAAAAGCTGGTTGCATTGTGGGGGCCATTGATGAGGGTAGAGAAGCATGTGTGCTTGTAGGGCTTCGTGAAATAGCTTTTGAAGAGACATGCTATGCGAGTCCGGCTTGATTGGAGAAGTGGAAATGCATTCCGCTTTCAATCAAATGGTTATGCACCGCAATCTTCTTTTCTGTGTTTTTTCAGCACATGCATTCGTATGGAGTCGGGGCATGTTCTTGATTTTGGGCACGGATAAATTTTTCTGTATGGCTGTCCTTTCCCGGAGAAAGTGGCAGTGGTTAATTACCCCTTGGAATGTCAAAGAGAGAGGAGGCGGGCTATGAATGCACACGAGCCAAAAGTATTGGGCTGCTTCGAGCTTGAAAAAAAAAAAAAAAGAGAAGGGAAATATATGGAGGGGGGAGGGCTCAGGGCATGTTAGGGCTTCTTCACTTTCTGTGCAGGAACGAGGGGGGCTCTTTTTTTCCCTGTTCTGAGTGGCTGGGCTGGCTGTCCGGAGACCTTCTAGGTGTTCTCTCTCGCTTGGGTTGGGCAGACGTCGAAGGAACAACAAGGCAGGTGTCGAAGGGGATTCTCCCTGTGGCGATAGAGGTCCTCTGGTTCTGAAGGAGGCAGACGAAGACAGAAGAAAGGGGGGTATTCCAGCTATTGGGGGGGTGACTGAGGAGGAGAGAAGAATACGGGGGGCTTGGTTTTTTGGTTCCATGGGGGTTATGCCCTGTGAATGCGCACAGCAGCGGGGGGTTGCTATGGTCCCTTTTTTGCAGGTGATGAAGAACAAGGCCGCTTAATAAGGGAGTTTCAGCATCGAGGAGATCGGATGGGATTTTGGGGAATCTCAGGAGGTGTGGAGGGAGGCTACACCTCATGGACAAACATGCAGGGAGGTGTTGGTTGGCATATTGTAGCTTCTTCGAGGCAACAACCATAGATATCTGAGAAGGGGGAGAATACAGGGGCACACACATCGGGAGGTTCTCTGCTTCGCTTCCGGTCCTGAGGCTATACCTCTTGAGTTGTGTGGGAGACTTTTGCTCTGTCGAGGGCTTGGGGGGACGCTCTGATCAGAGGAGGGAGGTTTTTTGGTTGCGGGTCATACATGTTGCTGGGGGGTTTTGGGTGCTCACGAGGAACCCGTCTAGAAAAGGGAGTTTTCTCAAGCTTTTGGGGGAAGCAGGCGATCAGTTGCGGTGCGTGTGTGGGCTCGCGGACAACAACAAAAGGGGTTTTTTCATTGGTATTTACAGGTTTCTAGAAGAGAGGGGATTAAAATATTGCTGGGGGAAGATCCAACAGACTTCGAGGTGTGACACACGAATCATCTCAACCCTCAGTAGCTCGCAGCAGAGTTTGCTTCTCTATGGGAGAGGAAGGAGAACAAAAATTGGAAGCCAAATATTACTTGTCCTCTGCATCATCCTCCTTAGTCTTCATCAGGCAGGCATCTCGTGTCAATAGATGACCCCTTCACAAGGTAAGAAGAAGAATCAAGGGAAGACCGCAGAGCTTGATAGGGGTGTTGCATAGCATCATTCAGGTCAATTCCCACAAGGATTTGGGAAATGCTTGCCAATAACAGGGATGAAGGGAGTCGTATGGGAGGCTTGCGAGAACCAAAAAAAGAGGTCGACAGACGGTAAATAACAATGGAGGAACATTTAATGCTAACAGTGAATGTGAAGGTTGTAACTGTAGAAACACATTCCAAGTTTGTACTACAGAAGATGTAGACAGAGTTGCATTCACAATTCAAGCTGATGTTAGAAAGGAAGGTTCAACTCCATTAAAGCTTAAGCTTCATTATGCAAATGAAAGACATGGAACTGGTCAACAACTGGTCTTACCAACGGAAGCAGATACCCGTCATGAAGTTATAGAAGGGGTGGAGTAGCCTTGGTATTTTCGAGCCCGTGTGATGAGATACTTACAGGTGGTTGGACTTTTCACAGCACGTTTGCGTTGGGTGTTGCAAGGTGCTTGAATTGTTTGCATTGGATTTACTAGGTGAGTTCATTTTACTTCGTAACCCATGTCTATATTGAAAAGCACAATTATATTCGAAGCTATTCTAATTTGTTCGTATGCTGCTATACATCTCGAATGAAAGTCTGAAGACTTTGACATGTTAGTTTCATTACTTTGGATACATGCTTCAACGTGATGTTCTCTCCGTTATGGTTTTCTGAACTCGATGCGTTATGAGAAAAATATATTTCCGCAATATTTCTATTATGTATGTTAATGGCTTCACTTGACATCCTGAGTCAAAAGGTGTTGGTTTGAATCTTCCTAATTGCATACGCATGCTCCTGATACACCGGATTGAAAGTTCAAACTTTTCTCCCTATACGATTATTGTTGTATGTTCGTTTCGACCATATGAAATGCATGAAATTTTATTGCGATAGAATTTCTGTCAATTCCGCATAATGGGATTTTTCTATGCTAGTTGCATTAAACTCTTTTGCTTACAGATAGTCTGAGTCCAGCACTCGAAATCTTAAATCCGTTTGTTGAGGAATGTGAACTCCACATCTTGAGTATCGTCCTTTGATAAATTTGAAGCTTCACATTTTAGACGGTACTATGTACTTTCAGAATAGCGATTCATTCAATGTTTGTCACGATGCAAGTCAAGTTCGAAAATATCTTTGCTAAAATGTGTGTGGAACTCTCTTCTTGCTTCAAAGGGCTGCATACTTCTGAATGCATCTGGCGTTGAATCATCATGATATAATTTTGCAACCTTCCACGAATGTACTGTAGTATCACTAATTTGAGCTTGCCACCATTTTCCTTCCTCCTTTCTTGAACATGACGACAGCGTGAGCAAGGAACTAGGAATAAAGGAAGAGAAAGAGCAAGAGAAAAAAGTGAGTAAGGAGGGAGTGAGATTGCGGGGATCAATAATCAAAGTCAAGTCTCCGTTAGCATATGTGCTAGGGTTTTCATTCCTCTTGTTTGCACAAACACATTTAAATATAATTGTAGACTTAGAGTATGAAAAGTTGATCTAGCGCCAAGGGCTTGAGCAAATTATCATTGTGTGGGCATCATTTTAGTTGGCTTAGGACCTAATTAATCAATACACATTATGATTCATTTCTATCGACTTTTATCCTCTATCTACCATTACAGTAACTTGTGCAACTTTGTCATCTTACAGAGCCATTTCTCAGTTTGTAGGTACTCAATGTCCAATCCATCAATTGGATCACTTAGCTAGGACTGTTAAGAGCATGCTTACAAAGTTTCATTAACATTGGATGTGTAGATCTCAAGCTATGAGCGATTATATGTGATTGTGTTTGCACATCTTCATCTCCTTGAAAGTCTAGCGACCCCCCGAACTTCTTAGACTTATAGCTCAGCGCATGATAAATCTAAATTCATGAAAAACTTTCTTTGGTTAGCTCAACACCTTAATTGAAAGTGTGCAAATGCTCTTTGGATAATTTCTACCAGGGTGTGAGCATTGAACATATTGTTGAGACCTCTTCCATAAATAGAAAGAGATAAAAAGTTTTTCAGGTTTCTTGAACTTCAAACTCATATGTTTTGACACATAAGTTTGTGAATGATGCTCCAAAGGACTTAGTTGATTTCAATGCATGTTGTAGAATCTTAGGGAGTGTACTAAGTGTCTTTGAATTGTGAGATAAGTCATCAATGGAATCAAAGCTAATGAAAAATGGGAAGCCTTCACCATGGCCATGGATCTCTACATGGACATGCAAGTACTTGACTTCAACACACTTTTGGAACAAGTTTTCACACATGAAGCAAAGCTTATGAAGAATGGTGAGAAGCAAGAAGGTAAACAATCATGTGCTCTCTATACAGATAAGAATAATGGCAAGGACAAAAAAGGCAAAGGTAATAAATCAGATGATGAAAGAAGTAACTCTCAAGTCAATTTTGCAGGTAGAGATAGAGGTTTAAGAGGAAAAGGCATAGGAGGTAGATAAGGTAGGGGTAGAGCTCAAAGCTCATCACCTTGTGCTATATGTGGTCTATCAAATCACATCATAGTGAATTGTTTTAGAAACCCATGGAATCAAAGAGGAAGAGGATAAAAAAGGGGAGCCTATGGAAGTTCAAGAGGTAGATTCAATAACTCACATGGATACAACAACTACTCATGTAACCACAATTATCAAGGAGGATACAAAGGAAGGAAAGACTACAACTACACAAAAGATCAATCTCAAGAGGATTCACTTCTACTCACGAACATGACAATGAAGGAAGGTAAGTGTGATGAGCATGTGTTCTACATAGATTTAGGATGCTCGAATCATGTGGCAAGAAATGTGGCTCTACTCTCAGACTTGGAAGATCCAAAGAACAAACATGATGTCCAAACAATAGATGACACAAGACATCAAGTTGAGAAGATAAGTATTATGAAAACATCTAATGGTAACATGAAATTACTAAGCAGAGTTTTTTATGTACCTACCATCAAAACGAAACTTATCAATGTAGATCAGATTGTTGAGAAAGGATTACACGTGATATTTACCAAGCATGGAGTATATGTTGAGGACCCATATCAAGGATTCAAGAAGATAGCGAACGGTGAGAAGATAGGTAGGTGGTTCACATTTGAACTCCAGGACACCAAGAATATTGCCTTGTTCAACTATTACACTCAAACCCTATCAGAATTAGAGGTTTGGTATAAGAGGCTAGCTCACATTGGAGAAAGATCCCTCAAAAATCAGTAGTGATCAGAGTGTACTTGGACTACCTAACATATCAAAGAAACACATGATATATAAGTATAGGTTGTTCACATTTGAACTCCAGGACACCAAGAATATTGCCTTGTTCGACTATTACACTCAAACCCTATCAGAATTAGAGGTTTGGGATAAGAGGCTAGCTCACATTGGAGAAAGATCCCTCAAACAAATCAGTAGAGATCAGAGTGTACTTGGACTACCTAACATATCAAAGAAACACATGTTAGTTTGGTAAGTCACACATGCAACCATTCACCAAGAAAGGCTACATACATGGAGATATCCTGGAGCTTGTCCACACAGATGTTTGGGGACCAAGCAAAGCACCTTCAATTTCTAGATCAACCTACGATGTGTCATTCATGGATGAATATAGCAGATGGACTACCTTATATTTCATGAAGCACAAGGATGAAGTGTCTTCATGTTTTAAAAAGTACTTAGTTCTTGTCGAGAATTAAACAGATAAAACCCTAAAAAGACTAAGGCTAGGTGGAGGGGGAGAATACTTCTCCCATGAATTTGATTCTTATCCCCAAGAGAGGAATCAAAAGGGAAATCACCACCACATACAATCTTTGAGCAGAATGGAGTGACAAAGAGAAGAAATAGAACAATTATGGAGGCCACAAGGTCCATGCTTAATGAGAAGAAACTTCCTAACTACTTGTGGGCAGAGGCAATATCTATTACTACCTATTTGGTAAATAGACTAACATCAAAGGCTTTGGATGGCATACATCTAGATGAACATATTTCTAAGACCTTCTCCTCCATAAATAGAAAGTTTTTTTTCAATTTTCTTGAGGTTCAAATTCATTTATTTTGACAGAGAATTCTATGAATGATGCTCAAAAGGAATTAGATGACTTTGATGCATGTTTTGGAAGCTTAAGGAGTGTAATAAGTGTCTCTGATAGTATTTGGGTTGGTTTGAGCAAGATTTTGCCAACACAATCTCATCTTTGTAGACTACTCCATGACTATTCAAAGTGATATCAGAGCAAAACCTAAGACTAGGCATTATGGGTGAAGGATTCCCCTCATCCATTGACAAGCTAGATCAAATTAATTACTCAACATGGACTTTGAGAATGGAGGCTTATTTAAAAGGAAGGAACTTATATGGATACATCTCAAGAGATTAGATGATGCCAATACTCAGAAGCAAGGGAGCAAGATAGGTCAAATGCATGGTGTTCAAAGGATGCTTTGGCAAGGTCATACATTCTCAAATCTGGCTCTGAGTTTCTACTTCCTCATATTAGGAAGTGTAAGATCTCTCAAGAGACATGGAATGCTTTGGAAGCATTCTTCTCCTCAAGTAGAAAAGCTTGGAAGAATAAGATATGGATGGAGTTTACATCACTCAAGAAGATGCCTAAGCAAAGTATGATTGACTTTGTCACCAAGATGGACATGGCATATCAACTTGGGAGCATTAGGGAGATCATTGAAGGGGAGCAATTTGTGAGAAAAGTCATAAACGGAATTAAAGTTGAATGACTAATGGGAAGACCTTCACAACATCCATGGATCTGTACATGGACATGCAAGTACCTGAATTCAACACACTCATGGGGTAACTTTCACACATGAAGCAAAGCTCATGAACAATGGTGCGAACCAGAAAGGTAACCAATCCTCTACTTTCTATACAAAGGCAAGGAAAACAAAGGAAAAGGTAAGAAATCTAATGATGAAGTACCTCTCAAGACAATTTTGCAAGTAGACGTAGAGGTTGAAGAGGAAGAGGTAGATTTGGTAGACAAGGTAGGGGGAGATTTCATGCTCATCACCTTGTGCTATATATGGTCCATGAAATCACATAAAAAAGAATTATTTCAAGAACCCAACGAATCAAAGAGGAAGTGGATATAACAGAGTAGGCTATGGAAGTTCAAGAGGCAAATTCAATAACTCTTACGGATGCAACAACAACTCATATAACAAAAATGATCAAGGAGGATATAAAGGAAGGAGAGACAACAACTACATAGAAGATCAAGCTCAAGAGGATTCACTTCTACTCTTGAACATGGCAATGAAGGAATGTAAATCTAAGAGCACGTGTTCTACATAGATTCAAGATGCTCAAATAATATGGCAGGAAATGTGGCTCTACTTTCAAACTTGGAAGATTCAAAGAATAAACATGAGATGACATGAGATGACATGAGATCAAGGTACTATGTGTCATTCATAGATGATTGTAGTAGATTGACTATCTTATATTTCATGTGGCATAAGGATGAAGCGCTTTCATGTTTCAAAAAGTACTTAGTTATTGTGGAGAATCAAACATGTAAAACCCTAAAAAGACTAAGGTTAGATGGAGGGCAAGAATACTTCTCCCATGAATTTGATTCTTATATTCAAGAGAGAGGAATCAAAAGGGAAATCACCACTAGATACACTTTTGAGTAGAATAGATTGATAGAGAAGAAATAGAACAATTGTGGAGACAGCAAGATCCATGCTTAATGAGAAGAAACTTCCTAACTACTTGTGGGTAGAGGCTCCATCTACTACCACCTATTTGGTGAATATACTACCATCAAGGCTTTGGATGGCATGATTGCATATGAAGCATGGAATGGAAGAACTTTCTTGGATCATCGCAAGATTTTTGGGTGCATTGCATATGCACACATACATTCACATGTAAGAGGTAAATCTGACCCTAAGGCAGAGAAATGTGTGTTCATAGGCTATAAAATTAATAAAAAAGGGTTATAGATTATATAATCCAATCAATAAAGGGTTTATAATAAGTCAAGATGTTGTGTTTGATGAGAAAAAGTCATGGTTTGAAGAGCATTGCAGGAGAATCAAGCTACCTTATAACCTAGAGGAACAATTTCCAACCCTATCAAGAAAGAATGACCACATAATTGAAGCATTAAGTGACTTTGACGAAGTTCAAAAGACTCCATGCAGAGAAGTTCTCTTGGAACTCTAAAGATAAAGCTAAGTTGCAAGAGTTGAGGGATGTAGTAGAATCCTCTCAACAAACCATCAGAAGTTCAACTAGAGAAAAGAAGAAGCAAGAAAGGTATGGCTATGATATATCACTGGTCACTAGATATTCTATCTATTTAGCATAGGATTCAAATTCAAAGGAGCCCTCATCTTACAAGGAAGCAAAGAAGAAAATAGAATGCATGAATTCCATGGAGGAAGAGATTGAAGCCCTACAAAAGAACCATACTTGGGAGTTGGTACCCAAGATTTCATCTATGAAGATCATAGGTCAAGGTGGATATATAAGGTCAAAGAAAAAATTTTATAGAACTATTTACATGTATAAAACAAGACTTGTGGCCAAAGGGTATGCACAAACACAAGGGATTGACTATGAAGACTTTTTCACTTGTGGCAAAGATGGGAACTATCAGAGTGCTTATGAGCATTGCTGTTACACTTATGTGTTCCTCGGGTAGCTTTGATGTGAACCTTTTCCCTATACATGGGTACTTTTTACTCTAGTGCTGGCTAGAGGTTTTTTCCCCATGTTACCACATACTTGATACTCTCATATGTGGTGGTACTTTGTACTTAGGGATATCATTCAACTCTTACTTCAATTCAGTTTCATCGTCAATAGAGAGAGCTATTCCAGCCATCGCCTTCTCCGTGTGTCTTGCTACGTTTGTCCTCTTTGTGTGTGCTTCTCGTGTGTCTCTTGCACTTCTATACACACCCAATAGTCGTATCAGAGAAGATTCAGCTCCTTCTCAAGTTTCAGTTTTTCGCCTCACGACGCGCGTGCACTTCTAACAGTGCAAATCGACTTCGGAGCATAGAACTGTGAATTTCAGCAGCCAAGAAACATTTCCATCAGGTGCGCTGGGGTTTTACCCCCATTTCAAAGCCATTCGTGTAGTCAGAATCGCCATTAGAGTGACGGTTTGTGAGCTGAAATTTCAGCACTTATTTCAGCTTTCGTCGAAGTAAAGTTTTTGTCACATTCTTGTTCCTTTGTGAAATGGCAGGCAACAATGACTTGTTTGGCATGCTTCAAGTTGAAGATAAGCTTGATGGGACCAACTATCCAATGTGGTCTTACATGATGAAGCATGTTCTTGTTGCAAAACAACTTTGGAACATAGTGGAAGATGTAGATTGAAGATCAGCAGGTTCTTCTACTTCACAGTCTACTGTCACAGATCGAGCTTCTTCTTCGAGTACAGTGGTTTCTCCTTCTCCACCTACACAGAGCAGCTTAGATGGGATGGAAAAGATGCTCAAGCTCATGCTTTGATTGTGCTTTCAGTGAAGCATCATATAGTTCCACACATTCGGTCATGTTCTACATCGAGACAAGCATGGGACACTCTTACTTCTTTGTATGTTGTGCGTAATGAAGCACGTGTTGCATACTTGAGGATGTATGTATGGTTGAAAATGAGTCAGTGGATGTGTATGCGACGCACATCAAGGACTTGAAAGAGCAATTGGCAAACATAGATGAGATCATTCCGGTTGCATCACTCATTTCTGCATTGTTGAAAGGATTACCAGAATCTTTTCAAAGCTTTGCTACTACACTCCGTTTGGTTGCAAAAGGAAATCTTAATATGTATGCATTTGATGAGGTTGTGTCTCTTCTTTTGCAAGAAGAGCAATCTAGAGTGAATAGGAGTGGTTTGATTGAGGGAACGTAAGCACTTGCTATCTCACACAAGGGGAAAAGCAAGTATGGTTCAGCTTTGGGTTCATCAAAACCAAAGCCTCAAGCTTCCTCTCCACAGCCTCAAGCTTCCTCTTCCATCACATGAGTTTAGTGCTTTTCTTCGTGAAAGAGGTATTTCACACCAATGTATGGTGCCATATACAGCTCAGCAAAATGGTGTTGTCGAGCATAAAAATAGAACTCTACTTGAAATGGCACGATGTATGGTTAAAGGAAAGCATCTTCCTGATAAGTTTTGGATGGAAGCGGTCATGTGTGCAAATCATGTGTTGAATCACTGCCCTACAAAAGCATTGAGAGTCATCACTCCTTATGAGACTTGGAATGGTCATAAGCGTATGGTTAGTCATATGCATGTGTTTGGTTGTTTGGCATATGCTCTTGTGCCATCACAACAACGTCACAAAGTTGATGACAAGGCAAAGAAATGTATATTTGTTGGTTATAGTGCTGAAAGTAAGGGATATCGGTTGTACCATCCATTGACGAACACAATTATTGTGAGTCGAGATGTGGTATTTGCTGAAAATTCAGTTTTCCCTTTACTTGAATGCAAAAAACTGCCAACAATTAGCTCACAAGATGTGTTCGATACACTCATGCGTTTGTTCCAAAATGGTGCGCTTGACTATGGCCATGTAGACCAGCCAACTGACGCTCAAAGGGCTGAAAAATTCCAGCCAAATAGGGCTGAAAATGTAGAGAATTTCCAGCCAAACATGGCTGAAAAATTTTAGCCAAAAAATATCAAAACTGCTGGAAATTTCCAGCCATATATGGCTGAACATTTGCATCAAAATATGGCTGAAAATGAGCATGAAATTCAGCCCATGCATGATGTACATGTTGAAGATGTATTACATAATGAATGCATGTCTATCAAGAGTGCACAATCTATGCCAAAGTGGCTGAAACAAACTTTGCAGAACAACAAATTGAGTGCACCTTTACTTGGTGGAACAAGATCAAGCTCTCACCATGCATCAAATAATTTTGTGGATTATTCTCTTATTGCTACAACATGTAATGAAGAGCCACTTTCTTTTGAAGATGCATGTGATGATCCACAATGGATGAGTGCTATGCAATCAGAAATGGATTCCACACATAGGAATGGTACTTGGGAGTTATGTGAATTGCCAAAAGGAAAGAATGCCATTGGTACAAAGTGGGTTTACAAGATTAAGAGAAAATTTGATGGTGCCATTGATCGCTACAAAGCTAGATTGGTTGCCAAAGGATATGCGCAACAATATGGCATTGACTATCCGAAAACTTTTGCACCTACTTCACGCATGACTACCATTTGTACCGTGGTTGCATTGGCTGCCCATCGAGGTTGGAAAGTGCATCAGTTGGACATAAAAACAGGCTTCTTGAATGGTGATTTGCAAGAAGAGGTTTATGTGAAGCAACCTCCTGGATTTTTTATGAAAGGGAAAGAGCATATGGTTTCTCACTTGCATAAAGTCTTGTATGGTCCCAAGCAAGCTCCACGTGCATGGTATGACAAAATCCATAAGCACTTGATTGCTCTTGGCTTCACATGTAGTCCGATTGAAAGCACACTCTATGTATGCAAAAATGGGGCTGATCTTATAGTGCTTGTTCTTTATGTCGATGACATACTCTTGACTGGGTCATTTGATGCAAAACTTGAGATTCTTATGGCTGATTTGCAGCATACTTTTGATGTCACTTATCTTGGTCTTTTGAGCTACTATCTTGGCATCCAGTTTGTATCCGTTGAGGGGGGAATTATTATGCATCAAGCAAAGTATGTTGAAAAACTACTTCAACATTTTTACTTTGAAGATTGTAAGCCAGTTTCCACACCAGTTTAGACAGGATTCAGGTTCTCAGTTGAGGATTCTAGTGATGCATTTGACACTTCTCTTTATTAAAAAATTGTGGGATGTCTTATATATGCATGCAACACAAGGCTGGATATATAGTATGCAGTTTCCTAGTTGAGTCACTTCATGCATAGCCCTGGCACTAAGCATTGGCAAGCGGTGAAACATGTGTTTAGATATCTCCGAGGCACTTTGAGCTTAAGTCTCTTTTATGGCAGAGATGTTCAACCATGCTTGCATGTTTTTACAAATAGTGATTGGGCTGGTTGTTATGATACTCATGTGTTCACTAGTGGTAATTGCTTTTTCCTTGGAGACTCATGCATATCTTGGTTGAGTAAGAAGCAACCTACAGTGGCGACATCGAGTTGTGAAGCTGAGTACAGAGTAGCTTTCACAGCGACAGTGGAGTGTATATGGCTGAGACGCCTATTGATGGATCTTTGCATGGAGATTGATACTACGATGCATATTCTCACTGATAGTCAGAGTGCTTTGGCTGTTGCACGAAACCCAATGTTTCATGCACGGACCAAACATATTGAGGTGCACTATCACTATGTGAGAGAGAACCTTCATGCAGGAGATATTGATTTGGTATATGTGCCTACACAAGATAATGTGGCAGACATATTCACCAAAGCTCTTCCACGGGAAAAATTTGAAGCTTTTCGCAAAGCTTTAGGCTTATTACCTTGTGGGGGCTGATTTGTCACTCCCTGTATATGTTCACATCATTCGCTCCAGGGGGGTTTGTTACACTTATGTGTTCCTCGGGTAGCTTTGATGTGAACATTTTCCCTATACATGATCACTTTTTACTCTAGTGCTGGCTAGAGTTTTTTTCCTCATGTTACCACATACTTGATACTCTCATATGTGGTGGTACTTTGCACTTAGGGATATCATTAAGCTCTTACTTTAGTTCAGTTTCATCGTCAATAGAGAGAGCTATTCCAGCCATCGCCTTCTCCGTGTGTCTTGCTGCGTTTGTCCTCTTTGTGTGTGCTTCTTGTGTGTCTCTCGCACTTCTACACACACCCAACAATTGCATCTTCCAAGAATTGGAAGATTTATCAAATAGATATAAAGAACACATTTCTAAATGGTTGGATATATGAAGAGTTATATATGGATCAATCTCGTAGTTTTGAAGATTCATTATTCCATGAATATGTATGAAGGTTAAGGCCCTATATGGTGTGAAGCAAGCCACAAGGGCTTGGAATCACAGGCTTATCACCTATTTGGAAGATAAAGGATTCATGATTAGCAAAGCAAATCCTTCACTTTTCATGAAGAGGAATCATTATCAAGTCATATACCTCTATGTATATGTTGATTATATAATAATCACATGTAATGGTGTTGAAGGCATAAGTAGGATCAAGCTTCAAATGAAAGAAGAATTTAAAATCAGTGACCTAGGGCAACTCACATACTTCCTAGGGTTGGAAGTAGTGTATATAGAAAAGGGTGTGTATCTTACTGAGAGGAAATATGTGTAAGTGTCCTAAGTCAATTTATGCATACTCCTCGGAAACCTCACATGGAGGTAGCCAACAGGATACTTAAATTCTTGAAGGGAACCATCAATGAAGATATGTACTAGCTATATACATTTGACATAGGTATCACACTCTTCTCTGATGTAGATTGGGCACGTTCTAAAGATGACAAGAGAAGTACATCAAGATACCTCATCTTTGCAGGTACAAAACTTATCTCATGATCATATGATTTCTCTTATCGTTTGAAATAAACATATGGTTTGAAGACTTCAAAGGTTGAAGTTTTGAGTTTATCTTAGTCATTGGTAAAAGCAAGATATGGAGATAATCTAGTGATTGAAGGGAGACAAAGGCCACGACATTTATTTGGAATTCAAATTCAAATTGCTCCTACATATTAGGACTACCTTTCAAGTAGAAGATATAACCACCATCAAAATCAAAAGGTGCATATATACGCCACACTTCTAGTCATGGAGTAGCAAAGAAATATACAATGATTGTAGCTGATCTTTTGAGTATACATTGTATTATCTCGAAGTGAGAGAAGTCCTCTCTTAGACTTATAGCTCAGTGCATGATGAGTCGAAATTCATGAAATAAGGTGCTTTAATTATCTTAACACTTTAATTGAATTTTGCAAAATCTCATTGGATAATTTCTAACACGTTGTGAGCACAAAACATATTTATGAGACCTCCTCCATAAATAGAAAGTCTCTCAGGTTTCTTGAACTTCAAACTCATTTGTTTTGACACAGAAGTTTGTGAATGATGCTCCGAAGGACTTAGGTGATTTAAATGCATATTGTGAAAGCTTAGGGAGTGTATTAAGTGTCTTTGAAGTTACCTGGGCTAGTATTGAGTAGGATTTTTCCAACACAATCTTATCTTTGTAAACTACTCCATCACCTATTGATATTTTTCTCTCTTAATCTATTCATGCAAGGAAGGATAGGCTATTGCCCAACTTCCTATTAAAAAAAACTTGTTAGGTTTCACTTAATATTACCATTAAGGTCCTGCTTAATATTATCATTAAGGTCTTACTTAATAATACCATATTGCTTAATATTACCATTAATGTCTTGACTAAAGAGATTCCAACAAGAGATACATAACCCCATCAGATGAAAGGAAAAGTGGTTGAATGTTTAGCCAAGGATTATACCTCCTCTATCGTAAGAAATAATTCAAGCTCGATTTGTAAACTATTAGCAGACTCTTTTCCTTTGCCACCTTTTGAAGAACCTCCATTCTTCTCTTTTGCCTTCTTGATGCCAGAGACTAGAACTATGTGGCCTTTATTCTTGTAATGGAAGCACTCCCCTGAACTTCTTTTTGTCTCTCTTCTTTTATGTCTCCATCTTTTGAAGAGTCTACTTTGTTTCACTTGGTATTTGATATGAATGCAATGCTTCCTCTGTTTCACCACTCCTTGCCTTGAGCCATAGCTCCTCTATGAGTAAGGCACTGAATTTTTCAAAAGTTAGAGGTTGAGTTCTGATTTGAGGATTAAGAGAAATTTTCAAACCATCAAATTTTGGTGGACAAAATTGGAGACAACATTGAGCAAGCTCCTTACTTAACTTTTGTACACCTAGACCTACCATTTGATCATGTAGATTCTTTATGAAAAAGATGAACATATCGCCACTCTCCCCACGAAATGCAAAGATTCCCCACTCTCTGGCAAAGGCCATTTTGTGTTGATCTTCTAGGGCAATGGATACTTGGTTGTAGCCTGAAAATCCATCAAGAAAGCTATAAACCTCCTTGCCTGCAAGACGCTCCAATAAATGTTCAGTGATTGGAAGCGGATAACTATCTCTGATCGTAGCAACATTACTTTTTGAAGGTTAATACACACTCGCAATTTTCCATTCTTGGGCACCAGTACAATGGGGGAGAGCCATTTAGTATGCTCAATTTCCTAGATAAATCTGGCTTCATTCATCCTGTCGATTTCTTCTTTTATTTTAGCGACATAAGTGTCATTATATGTGTTGGGCGGCATCCGTAGTCATGGGGAGAGTATGAGAGAAAATTTTTGGATCTACTCCCTTTAAGTCTCTATAGTGCCACACAAACATGTCCCTGTATTCCCTTAATAGAGCTATAAGCTCTATTTCTCCGTTTGCACTTAGGTCGTCTCCTATCTACGTACATCGCTCTTCGTTCTCTTCAATGGTTACTACAATGTTTTTGGTCTTTTCTTTATTATCATATGATTCTCCTATGATGGCCTCTCTTTTAGGCATTTGTACCAAAATTTTTCGTTCTTCCACTTCGTATTTCTTGAAACTTTTTGGTACTTCGGACAATGATTCCTCCTCTTCTTGTTTCACTGCTTTTCATTTCTTTTTCTTTTGACCTTGTTCACTTCCTTCCTTGGAATTTACAGTTTTAATGCTGGTGAGAGGTTCTTCTTCTTTTTGGGTAAATACTCCTATATCTTCTAGATAGTGCTTCTCTGAATTAAAGAAAGTATCCATCACAATGGACTCTAGATCGTCATCGTTCTCTTCTTCTTCTATGAAGCCACTAGGGTCACATTCTTCTAGCAAGGGCTGACACATGAACACTAAAATATCATAACCCTCCTCATCACAATGAGGTGTCCATTGTTTTTCATTGATTGCAATGTCCATGGTAGCTAAGATTTCTTCCCAGCCATGAGGCTCAAATTCCTCATCTGGAAAGATCATTGGTGTATAGGCTATATCGAGAGGTATCTCTGGAACTTTTTGCTTAGAGCCTGCTTTTGGCATTTTGGAATCAAGTTCTGGAAGCTGATCCTTCACATGATTCCATAGCTCAAGTTTTACTTTGAGCAGCTCTTCTACAGTGAGATGACACTGAACCTTAGTGTTCTTCATGATGTCAGTGTTTCTTGGAACCATTGAGTCTTCATTTCTTGCCAATATTGTGGGAGCTCTGATATGAAGAGATTCAGATTCCCATGGGCCTGTGAATTGTGGCAACTCTTGTATAGAATTAGATTCAAACTCTAATATTTCATCTTCTTGTTGTTCTAATTGGTCTCCATAGATAGATGGAATGTCTTGGGGAAATTGATCATGAAGGTCATCAATTTCAGGAATAGGAGGGGGATTATCCTTCTCCTTGGCCCATTTCTCTTCTTGTATTTCTCGGAAGAACTCTTGAGAGTACTCTTGAATTGAAAGAGGTGTTCCAATATCCATGGAATTAGGAACATAAGCTTTTGTTTATGGTGAGATTTCGCTTTGAATAATTGTTTGAGCCTGTGGAGGTAAAGAAACCTGGGGCTTGTTTACCAACTGCTCTAATCTTTCTAGTAAGCCCTGAAAATGCAAATCTAGTTTGACAGAGTTTATTTGATTGAATGATTGACTGATCTCGAGCATAGCCTAAGCTAGCTCTACCATTTTCATGCACATTTTCATCCGTTCAATCTCTAAATCTGCTATAGGGTAACTCTTGTCTAGATTTGCAGCTGTTGGCCCTTCTTGAAGTCAAGCCTGGTAGGCCTTGAACATCATGTCCAAGCCTTTTGGGATTGGATCTGCAAGAACAGACCCTGGTTGAGGGTTATTTACAGTGGGTGGTGGGGTGGGATGAGGTGGGGTGGATGGAGCTTCGGCATGCGAGGGGCTTTGAGATGCAATATCTTCTATTTTTGTTTTTGCATCTTTCAGGCTTTCTTCTAGTTAGAATCTTCTGATTAGACTCTCTTGATTCACTTGGCTCTAATTGCTCAGCTGGTTTATCCTATTTTAATGATTATGCCCTAGTAATTGCTTGTATAGGAGCCACATTATCGCTACTAGCACTTGAATCCACCACTAAGTCAACCACATTAATGGGTGTAACCTTGGGTGCACTAGAGGGGTTCCTAGGACATTCTCTCGAGAGGTGTTCCTTGCTGCACTCAGGACAAAAGCCTTGTATTGTGATGTTTTGTCCTTGTCCCAGAGTTGATGGTTGGGGACATTCATGAATGAAATGGTCGCCCTGACACCTAAAACATGGTCCTGTAGGGGCTTGTGATCTTACTTGTCTCAATTGGGGCTTGGGGTTAGGATTTGTATACATGACATTGGAGTATTCTGGCTTCCAATTTTGTTCCATAGGTGGTGCCTCATATTGATACGAATAAGTCTCACTATGCTCAAGTGACTCTGTGTAATAACCATGTGGACTATCTTCATGGGAGTAGTCTGAACTATGAACATGAGAGTCATTTTCTAAGACCAATGGGGTTAGTGGCACTAATGCTCTATTAAGGTTCTTCTCTGCCACTGCATACTTAACTGGGATCACATTGGCAGGAGCTGGTGGTTGGTGTCCTAGGACTGGTTGTGGCCTATATGGTGCCTGATATTGCTATTGCGGCCTATAATATGGCTGTTGGTATTGATTCTGATACCTGCCCTGCTGGTAAGGTTGTTGATAATTTTGTATGATAGCCTGCCTATTGTATGGACAATCTTGAGCCATATGATTTGTGTATTTCCTCTCAATTGTGCAATATAGAGCCTTGGATTTCCTTGGGGCTGAACCATCATTGGGAAAACATTAGCCATGTGGTCTCCTCCACAATTATAATGTCGCTTTAATGAGGTGACCCTTGGTGTTTGTCTATTTTGAACTCCTAGCTTCTTAACAACCTGCTCAGCTATCTCATCTATCTCAGTAGAGGTTCTTGAGGTATGACTAGTAGAATTGTCAGAATCCTTATAGAGTTTGGAAAATTCTAACTCCTCCCCCAAGTTATCTTCTATGTCTATGCACATGCGCACACACTCTTCTATGGATCTAGGCTCTTTCAAGTACACATATGATCTTAACTTGGTGCTTAGTAAGCCATCTAAAAACAAAGCCACTTGTTTGGCTGGTGTGGGTAACTCTGGAATGGGGTATCTTTCCAAGTACTATCTAAACCTTCTACCTGCAAGTCACACTATTTCTTGGGGTGTCTGCTGGAGGTTGTGGATCAATGATGATGTGTTATGCCTGATGCCACTCGGAAAATTCTACAATGAATTCCTCTAGCACTTGACCTATGTTTTGGTAATTGTGACTATTTAGAGGTTGAAACCAAGCTAAGGTAGTACCCCTGAGAGTCAAACCAAATGCCTCGAATTGGGTGAACCACTCCTCGGCCTATTCAACTCTTAACACATTTGAACTCTGGCACATGATCATAAGGGTCTCCGAACCCATCAAAATAGTTCTTCATTGCTTAACCACTTGAGAGGGTCTAAGGTGGGTGTTCTCCGGGTCTAGGCAATGGAAAATCATGTTCATCTCTTTGATGCATATGAGCTCTATGTCTCTCCCTTTCAAGTCTTTCATTTCAAATCATGATCAGTCTCTACCCACGGTATGTGCAAATCTTACCTCAGGTCTCTCTCTAGTTCTTTCCCTCTGGGTTTCATGAGCCTTGGATGATCCTGCTCCTTGGATACCATGGGAAACACTAGATCTTGGTGGAGGGAAAATTGATTCGTTCTTCCAGGTGTACGCGTGCCTATCATGTTCTGTTACCAAGAACATTTTCTTTGATGTATTATCTAGATAGACAACTTTGCCTAGTGTCTCTGGATCCTTGAACTCGTAGATGGTGACTATTGGGCTAGGTTGATATGGCTTGAATCTCCAAAAGGCTTCCTTTGTTTCTATATTCATGAATAGTTCTATGCTTTTGTTGTCTTGAGGGATCCAATCTGGAGTGATTACTCTAGTCAAGACTTACTTACCTCTGGGAGTCTTGGGTTCTTGTCCTAGGTCTCCTTGATCTAGGTTTCCTAGCTCGTTCTCAAGAATGATGTTTCCAAACTCATCAGCCCTGTCTGGTAAACTGGTAACCACATACATGGTTCCTTCCTTATCAATGTATGACCCCTCTTTGAACATGACCATTGAATGTTCAAGTCCAAAGGGCTGATCAGGATTTTTGAGTTGGACAACTAATCATCTCAAGCCATCTTGATAGATGCGTGCACCTAATTGGTTGGTCTTGATATACTCCAATTGGGTCTTATAGGGACCTTCTGGTGTCTGTAAATAACTAGTACCTGAACTACGTGTGGGTCTTTCCATGTTGAAGGACATTTCTGAATCACTTGTGTTCGAACTTAGCACATAGGGATAACCACTAAGTTGTTGTGCCCACGACCTCATTGTGTGGTTGGCACTGGCCCTTGAGGATTTAATGCTTTGTCTATCCTTGCTTAGGTGTCTACCAGATCTCAAGTTCATAAGCCTTGTCTACAAGTCCGCAATTTCCCCTTGTATTGCTCAAACTCCTTGGTTTCCTAGTTCCACCTGAGGTTCAACTTCAAAATACTATATCTAATAATCCACATATTAGTTTTACCGTAGCCACTCAACATTTTGGTATTACTCCCCACGAGCTTTGGAACAAACCCAAAATCACAACAAACGGATTTCGTATGAGAAAGTTATACCAGTTCAAGGTTCTGGGGATTAAAACAGGGAAACAAGATCTCTTTGGGAGTACCTCAGAACAAGCGATATGATACCTCTTTTTCCACGATACACAATACCACTATAGATGATACCACCTTAGACGATACGATACCACCAAGGCAATACCAACTTCCACGATACGATACTGCTATCCAGACGATATGATAGTGGAAATGGCCACGATACGATACCTCTGATTGACACGATACGATACCAACCTCACGATACGATACCAGAATAGCTAACGGTACGATACCTAATTGGCTCATGATACCAGTGAATTCTTCGGAGGATACAATACCAGTCTGTAAAGGATACGATATCGCTGAGTAGTCGACATGATACCACTTGACCTGACGATACGATACCACTAGGCGGATGATACGATACTAGAATAATAGACGATACGATACTACGTTGGTGATACAATACCAATCATGCATGCGATATGATACCGCTTGTTCAACGATACGATATCAAATGGACCACGATACAATACCACCTGGTGATCGCGATTGCGATACCAGCACTTGACGATACGATACTTTGATGGTATGATGATACCTCAAGGAGGCAATACGATACTCGACAAGTATCACGATACACGCGAGTTTTGGTATCGTGATACCAAAACTCAATCGGACACGATACTTGGAGGTTTTGACACCCTAATTCAAATATTTTTGCAAATATGTGTACCTTATGTTCTCCTTGTCACCCCCTATGTGGCTGTAGATGCAAGGTCACCATCCAAACTCATGATACAACACTCGTGATACCACATGCAAGGCGTTTCAGCCCGTGCGATACTTCACTCAGATTTTGGCACTTTGAGAGTATTTCAAGGGTATTTCTTCAGTGTTTTAGCTCTGAACACCCTTTGTGCTTTTTTCTCATAGCCACAAGTGAAAAACGAGGTGAATGTACAGTCAACAATGAAAAAAATAAGAGAAGATGAAGATGGGGAGAAAATGGTGGTGATGGTGAAGATGAAGATGAAGAAAAACTCAAAAACTCAACTGAAAATGGTGATTTTTTTACCTTCCAACATCGTTACTCTACATCTTACCATCACATGCTCGTCGTCCAAGCTCTCTCCTCGGCAACGACGCCAAATTTGGTGCCACTCTAGCACAATGGCAAGTACCAACGTGAGGAGATCCACCTCATAAATGTCAATCCGCGGAGACGTGAGGACCGGTATGAAGACCAAGAGCAAGTGAAGTGCACAAGTGCATGAGTGAAAGCACACAAACATGCACACACATACACACACACATGCACAAGGTAAGAGCAAAGAGTGGAACAATGGAAGATCTTCGATTACAAAAGAACTCTCTTACAAATCTCAAATCTACAACAAGCTAACCCCCAAAAATGAGCTCTCTAGCCCTTTTTAGAGTTTTTTGAGTGGTTTTGGCCCTGTCCAGACCTAGTGTCCGACCTAGTTAAAAATTAGGTTCCAGGGCTTATTTGGGAGCTCAAACGGAGTTTAAAAATTATGAATATTGGCAGGGTGATAGTTCTAATACTCCTCAAGCTCGAGGACTACTTGGCTTGAACAAAATGGAGTTACAAAAATGGAAAATGGTATTTAGAAGGGTTTTTAGTGATAAAAATCCCTATTTTTATAGGGATTTCTTCTAAAAATTTGACATGTGCTTCTTGGAGCTCCCTACATGCTCCTTCTTCTTGTGTGTCCACTTCCTTGATGTGCTTCTATGCTTGTGCTTGACCTTGACTGTCAACAAGCACCTAAGGCTATCATACTTACAAAATTAAAGGATTAACAAAAAAACTACCTTGACATTTTGTTCAAGTTGAATGATCTTTACGAAACAATACTTAAATTCCTTTATATTTCATTTAAAATTTTTTTATACAAGATATCCTTCACCAACATGTAGATTGGAACGATCACCCAAAGGATGCAAGTATAGGCTTTGGTGGTCCTCAAAATCACATGGAATTTTCAAATCAATGAAGGTCCTCTTCCTCCAAAGTGTTCGTATAATTTTCTAACTCAAGAACACAATCTTATTCATGATTTATCATCGTAGGGCTCACTAATATACAATGAAGGATTGATAGTTCCACATTTGTACATAGTAAAATGGATTGTTTATGGAATCAAGTGAGAAATTTACAAACATCTCTGGATGCATATGAGAACAATCATGGAAGACTATCACAAACATCATCATCTTTCGTCTAGTTTACTACAAATGAGTCACTACATCAAGAAGATAATGAACAAACATGAATTTTTTTGTAGTACTCATAAATTTTTGTAATAAAGCCAAATTTTTGTAACAAAATCATCTTTTATAATAAACACATCCTTTTTGCAATTGAATAAAATCAAAGTGTTTATAATACATCATTTTCTTCATTTTTTTAATCATGTATTATAGGTAACATGCCATCTATTTCTTCCATGTCTAAACCATCATTGTGGTTTGCATCTAATTCTCACTAGATCATTTGCTAAACTTTCTAGAGTTTCAAACCCTCCTAATGTTTGTATTGTTGTAGAATCTATCTTGGTTGGAACGTGTAACAATCCACATTACAATAAATGTATAAAAAATCATTGATTGCACTTAATCGATTTCTTCATTTTGAATGAACAAAATCATATGCACTCGAATTGCATTCAGATTGTTGGTTGAATTTGGATCTCCAAAAATTCCTTCTATATTTACATAAGCTACCCTTAGACAAAAGTCATCTCAACCATCGATGCCTTGAAGTAATAATTCACATGAATTTTTGAAATTTTTCATGAAGTTTTTGTTTGACACTTGGCTATTGGTTGAAATGGTAGATCCAATATGGATGTCCTTCCATTTAAATGAGTATATTGCATCTGCATCCATCGTTTCTCTTCTAATGTTACAATCAATTTTTTTTGTTAAAAAAAAATAATTATAATCTTTCACTTTTGTATAGCTTTTGATATAATACAATAGTCTTTTCCTATCAAAAGCTTATCAGTATCAACAATTTGTAGAAATTCCAAATTTTTTTTGGTGCTATCAGCAAATTTTTCAAGATTACACCAAAAACTTTGCTATTGTATCAAAGAGATATACTTCAAAGCAGCAACTCGATAAGAGAGATACTTATCTAGACATGCCTCCCATCTCCGATTTGCAATCATTTCTACAAGTGCTAGCCTAAATTTGGATAATCCATTGAGCACAATATAGATTGTTGCAAATTGTTTGGCACAAAATATTTGAAGTGATTTATTGGCAATCGTTGAACAAAAGAGAATATATAAAAATTAATGCTCTCTAAGAATATTGACGACATCATTTGCATGTAATAAACTATGTTTGATGAAAGATAATATACCTATATCTTTGAAAAGTAGATTTAGTGTGTGAGTCACATATGGAATCCAACTAATACATTCATACTTATCTTGTATAAAAATTCCACCACTTCAAAAATTAAATGCATTAATCAGTCACCATAGCAGTGAAATTTTTTGGATTGTCCATCCAAGCTATGGCATGTTCATATATCTTTACAACGAAAGGTGAACTTTTCTCCTTAAGAGAAGTAGTCATTTCCTCGAAAACTATGCTTCCCTTTGGAAATATCAGCATGACATTAATCAATGGCTTCTTGTGATAGCTTGTCCATCCATCTCGTGCTATTGTGCATCCATACATGGGTATGTAATCAATCACTATTTTTTTTAGGATATCTTTTCTATTTTTCTTCACTTCATCTACATACTTTGTTTACATTTTTACTATAACCTAGCATGGCAAATCCATTTCCTACAATTGACATCAAAGCATCATTGAAAATTGGGTTACAAATAACGTTGAAAAGAATTCCACATGATAGAAATGCTTCAGTCTATTTAATATGAAGCTCAAGGTAATCTTTCTTCTCAAAAGCTACATGTATTGTGTTTTGTGATTTAATGCGACAAATACTATATGATAAATTATTAGATCCACATGTTCTACTAGATTCACCTTGTCCACTCTTTCTTGACATGTTTGGAGAAATCTGAGTACACCCATCTTTATTATTCTCCAAATAAATATGTGACACTTGAGTAGGCACACAAACTTCTTTAGTTGCCTTTGATATATCTACTGGTTCTTATCTACATTTTGATTACTTCTTCGAAAGCATTGTGAACTGTTTATGCCTTTAAATCTCTTCAATGTGATACCTTGGGTTTTACACTTTTCTGTATAACTTGCAAAATGTACCTATATATCACTGTCTGGATTAGGACATCCTCCAACAATGTTTCTTGTACTAAAACGATGCTCTTTTATCTGAGTTACATTTCCTACATTGCGATGTTCACCACATTTACTTTGTATTGTGGATAACATTTTACCTTCTTGATGAATAATCACATATGAACATTCAATTTCCTTTCCCATAATGCTTCTTTTGATGTAGAACTTTATATCTACAAAGAAAAACTAAATCCATATAAAATAAGATATACATGCCCCAAAAATGAATATCTTAGATTATATAAAAACTATTCTAAATCTATCTCTTAAAGTTTTTAAATCTATTCATCTATGTATTTATTCATCTATCTATCTATCTATCTATATTTCTAGCTCGCTATATATTTATTCCTTAAATTCATATATCTATTATTGTATTCATATATACACATACTATTGTGAAGTAAAAATCAATGCTATAAATTAGATGATAACAATAGATCAATGTTATAAATCAAAGAATCACAATAGATTTTAAATCACAATCATACACACAAACCTACACACAATATTGTGAAATAAGAATCAATGTTGAGTTAGAAAATCACAATAGTTTTAAAATCATATGCATACACACACGTAGATGCACACACATATACATACTATTTTGAAGTTAGAATCAATGTTGAGTCAAAAAATCACAATAATGTTTTACTCACAATCATAAAGACATATACATACACATGCATACACATACACATACACATACACATACACATACACATACACATACGCATACGCATACGCATACGCATACGCATACGAATACGCATACACATACGCATACGCATACGCATACGCATACACATACGCATACGCATACACATACGCATACGCATACGCATACGCATACGCATACGCGTACGCATACGCATACGCGTACGCATACGCATACGCGTACGCATACGCATACGCGTACGCATACGCATACGCGTACGCATACGCATACGGATACGCATACGCATACGCATATGCATAGGCATGCGCATACACATACCCATACGCATGCGCATACGCATACGCATACGCATATGCATACACATACACATACACATACACATACACATACTACTTTGAAGTAAGAATCAATATTGGATAGGAGAATCACAATAGTTTTTAGCTAATAATCATAAGCTCATGCTAAAAGTGTGGTTCAAAGCATGAGTCCTAGTTTCTTTCAGAGATGTCAACTTATTTTGACAACTAAATCAAGATGGGTTGATTCCTCTATATATCCCCGTTATCAGAAGCCATATTTAGATTGAACAACACTAGGAGGGGGTTGCAGCTGAGGTTATGCTAAGAATGTGGTTGAAGATCTCCCTGAACTTCTGAATCATTTTTTCTCTCTTCAAAAAAAGAAAACATATGTTCAGTCAGAGGAGACATATCTACAACAACCACCCAAGGTGACATACCTATGTTGAGATATCAAGCTCAAAATGTGATGATCGAGGATGAAACATACCACTTTTTCATCTCACATGTATCAGTTATGCTGATATATATCAAGGACACTCTCAATGACATGTACTAGATTTATCTATTGACATTGATGGCACATTTGTTTTCTTGCCAACTCACTCATTTGTAGACATTAGGTTTTTCTTTATGTAGTATTCTTTATATATTGTATTGGTTGTATTGTTGTATTAGGTCATTTGAATTTCTTGTATATTCTCTTTATGTAATAAAAGAAGAAGAAGAAGAAGATAATTCTTCCTTGCCTCAATCTCTATGTGTTACTCTCTTTGTATGAGTGTGTGAGAGCTCTCTTCCTTATCTCTCTTCCCTTGACATGGTATCAAAGCCAAGTTGGATGTAAAGAGCTAGTGGAGAAGGCTAACAATGCATGATACATGAGAAGGTGTGGAGAATGTGGGCTTCACAAACAATTTTAGATTTCTATGAAATTTGGTGTGAAGGTAGAAGGGGCAAAATATTCCAAGTCAGAGTTTTGCTAGAAAGGTGGCACCCATGGAAAAAATGGGTTAGTTTGCAAAACTTGCATTATGTTTGACATATCTCAGATCTTCTAGATCCAAAATTTCAAGCTATCTCATGTACTGTTGATACATGAAAACAATATTTTTTTGAGATCAAATGGTTAAGTTAGAGTGTGATAGTGTACAAGTAGAGATATTGCTTCTAGTGTTTTTGCAATATTGCTAATTTCTATAGAAATGGTAAATACTAATGGAATGATTCAACTTCTAAGCGATAAGTTGGATAAGAAAATCACCATAGCTGAGCACTTCTCTATGTTTCAACATGGTCACTTTGTAACAGAACATGAGTTCTAGACGATCACTTATTATTCCAAATCTTGTCAGGCTTCCATATCATCCTTCCAAAATTCAGGGAAGGATGCCTCTCCCTACATATGGTTGATTTCTCTATACTCCGATTGAATGCGATCATTTCCTATCCATACCACACTTTTGATTTGTTTCTCTCACAGAGCACAATCGACCTTAACATATAGGTCCTCAACTGCTTCCATATCAATGTCTTCACAATAGTATAAACAACAAAATATTCTTATATTTATATTCCAAGAACTCTGCTTTGGATGTCTCCTTCACACAATCTCTAGTGCATCCTCTACTTGAAGTTAAATCATCAAATTCTATTCAAATCAAAGTTGACTCCTAATAGATCCTTTTCTAAACTGAATCATGAATGATTGATTTTCTTTTCGGTCACACACCCCAACTACTCCAATTGTCGCCTCTTTTGATCTCTCGCTGATAGCGTGAGGATGAGGCCATCTTTTGCTCTCTGAATAATAGTTTTTCCTTTTCCTCTAAAGATCATCACCAGATCATGAAGGGCCTGACCCCTTCTGTTCTTTATCCAGCCCCACCATGCTTCAAGAAGTAGAGGATGCCCTCTCTCACCCACCCTCTTTGGTCTATACATTGAGTAGATATTGGACTTCATATGACAGTAGGGCGGGGAGGGCATTGAGGTAGAAGGGACCACTGTCCACATTATTTTATATGCGGATGATATTGTGCTGGTTTTAGAGTATGCAGAGGGTCTACAACATCACCTACACAGCTTAGACGATTTCTGCTCACATAGAGGGCTATCAGTGAAATTTGGTAAAACCAAGGTTCTGATCTTTCATACATCAGCACAGGTGAGGAGATAGAGTTCTTTCACAGCAAGAGGCAGATCCATCAAGGTAGTCGGATGATTGAATCACACCAGGATGGAGAGACAGTGCCACCGGGCATATTTTCAGGAGTCTCGCACAAAGGGGTGGTTCTTCAATACTTTGGTTACCCCAGCACTCATGTATAGAGCAGCCATATGGGAACCCAGATTAGCCACATCATCATGGGCAGCATTGGAGAGGCTGAAGATTCTCATGATTGGCAAAACCATCAGTAGCAAATCTTCGATACCCCATAATATCATCAAGGCAGAGCTTGTTGCACACCAATGCTAGTGAAGCACTCTTGTAGATAGTATGCCTATTACACGAGATCAAAAGCATGGACATAGAGCACATCACTTACATAGCTTTCCACTCATCATGCGATATGGCTCTAGCTGGAGGCACCTCATGGTACGAACATGCATGGGATTGGCTGCCCCATGAGTTCCAGATAGAGGAGTCACTCTAACTATGCATGACCACTAGAGATCAGTGGAGGATGGGACACTTCCTCATTGTGGCGTATGAGAGACAAGAGTAGATGCTACAACCCACACATCAGACATGGGTAAGTACTCAATAGATTATTACTTAGTTCTTTTAGCGAGCTGGGCCACACTGGAAAAACCTGCCTCCTAGAGGCATAGGGCTCACTCTCTAGCAAGGACATAGAGAGTGCGACATCGACCACGTATGGTTGCATACGGATGACAAAACTTCATTAGGAGGATGTCTTGCACATCAGGATAGCGCACGACCACATGGAGTAGAGGTGCACCATCACCACTTGGGCAGCTTTCTTTTAGGAGGTACTCAGACCCCTGCCCATGTACCACATACTCCACACCACTCCACCCATCATCAACACTTAGAGTATACACATTCACTTCCCCGTGGTCTCCCCTTGTATTAGGTGGCCATTATCTGCAAAGTTAGAGCCACGCTCCCCCACACAATCATTGACATGCAATAAGAGATCTCTCTTAAGGTTAGAGATGACCCATAACATAATTTTTGGTATCATTTTCCCTCATTGATTGCCACTTGATAAAGATCAATTTTTCATTTGATGATTTCTCTTTATCTAGTACGAAGCACATGCATAATCAATATGTATATACATGTTTTAATTGATTTGAGCTTATCTTGTTTGACTTTCCAATTGTTGCTTCCGAATCCGTTTGCTAGCTTGATTTTCAAATCATGACCACATCTGCCCCCTCTATTCTTGTTCATCCTCCGGATGTGCCAACATGCATACATAACAACTATAAACAAGCATAAAAAAGTCATAGGTGGACGGTAAAGCACTTTGAAAGAAAATAAAATCACATGCTCATTCCATGCAAACATATCGAATTTCATACCAATATAGAGAATGAAGAAGAGTCAAGTATCATACCTAGCATATTGTGTCACAATCAACACAACCAGACTAAGAAAACATATAAATGATATGTTAGCTTCATAGCTCTTTCTTTTGTTTAACCCATTGAGATCTAGCATCCTATCTTAAACACTTATATATATCAATCCCTACTAACCTTGTTTGTCACACTACTATTCTTTTCTCCCATTGGTCTCTCACCACACAATAATCTCATTAAATCTTTTTATTTTATTTTATTTTTCATTCTTGCTTTATCTTATTTCTCTTTTTGCACTTCATCCGAGCTCATCCTATTATTTATTTATTCTTTTAATTTACATAATTCTGTCTATGCTAAAATAGGGTGCTACTCATGGTCCTATCCACCCGACCAAGTTTGCTCCACCCGTCTTTTGACTGACATAACACATAACATACAATGCGAACTCCATACAAAATCGACATAAGCTCGTGGCTCTACCTGGACAGAGTGACTCCACCTGCCTATCGATACACATAGACACATGACAATATATAGGTCGGGCATACGACGAACCTAACATGAGCTCCTAGCCATCATCACCTGACCAGGGTAGTTCCACCCACCTTCTAGCCCAACACAATGCACCAAAAGCACATGCACACACACATATAAGGCTAGATGATATATGAAGGCTAATACTATAACATAATCAAATCCCATGGTAGAGTAAGGTGAAGGATCAATAACAAGAATTAAAGAATCCCCTTTTACCAAGTGTTCATGCATCCTAGTATTTATAGGCATGCGCTCAAGCTTCACCTTCACCTACTCAGGATTTCACTCACAAAATCTCTAGTCTGCTAGCTAAATCTTTTCACATAATTCCTTGGCTTTCATGTATCACATGTAAGCATAATAGTCATATATTTATTTGATTCTACTTAATTCACTTTAGATTTTTAAAAAACCTTACATGTCATTCACACACAATATCATATACAGATGGGAAGAAAACAAAAGATGGAACAAAAATATTTCACTTGTTTGATATCCAAATATTTGGTTGAATTCGTGCACTCGATCATATAAAGTATTCTTGTTCCAATGCCTTGTCTTTCATTCTTCATTTGTTTTTCTTTCTTTCTTAAAATATGAAGAAAACTCATTAATGTATACATTTTTAAGTATACAATAAGTTCAAAATGTAAACGAATTCTTATTGATGAGATTTCCCTAGAAGAGCATCTTCTATTGGATACTCACCAAAGAAACTATGCCTCAAGAGGCAAGAGCTCAAAACCAGCTAAAATAGTACATGTGGACTCTTCATCATTGTTTTGCTCCAAAACCATATCTCCATCATGATGGGAATCCATATCAATGCATCAAAATAACAAGGACTTGCACACTTGAGTCGGGAGGCCCACAAGGGAGAGCCTCCCCCCACCCTCCTCTCTCGTTAAGTACGTCACCCTTGACTGTTATTCCTCCCGACTTGGTGAGCTTCGACTACCATCTACGAGGGAAGCCCTTTGGTTACGAGTTCTTGAGGTTCTTTGGTGGACATGAGGATTTGGTGGCCACTAGTATTCAGGTCCATGTAGTGGCCACCAAACCCTTAGTTTGGCATTTAGCGGTACTCTTATCCTATCCTTCTTGATCATACTAGAACATTATTTATAAAAAATTGATGCATAAGATTTTCCCATGGAGTTCATTCTATCCCAATATGGTGACGATGGATATATACATCGAGTGGATTCCATTCAAGCCCTCTATCTAGAGGAAAACTATGAAATCCATAGAAAATAACATTCTACAATTCTAATTTCTTCTAGAACTTGACACCATCATTTGGAAGATGTGGCTCATAAAGCTATTGTCTACTTTGGCAAAACAAAGGGAAATATTTTATGACAATCTTCTTCCATAATGAAAAGAATATCACTCGAAAATCTTCCTGTATTCTCTCTCTCTCTCTCTCTCCCTCTCTCTCTCTCTCTCTTTCTCTCCCTCCCTCCCTCCCTCCCTTCCTCTCTCAACATAAGGGCGACATCTTCTTAGGCTTGGCTATGAGCATTGTCTCGTCATTTATAATGGGATGGCTCAATCGCCTACTTCAAGAGGGTTGACTTGCATGCCACATGGATCTGTTGGGGGAGGAGGTAGCATAGTTGACTGTATATTGGGATCCAAGGAGGCCACCCACCTCATTACATCACTTACCATCCCACCCATACCCATCGGAGATGATCACACATACCTCTCCCTTTCCATCATTGAGGATAGAACCCTACATAGACCTATGACATGTACCCCACACACCACCATTCACTTCACATGTGAGCTAGCTCCTCTATGCTCATCTAAGGTCGAGTGTGGCCTATGCCTACTAGAGCCATCCACCCCATCCCAATTCTCACCTCACATATCTCATCCGTCTTATACACATCAGATCCTTCCCACACACCACTCACACAAGACGTACCCTCCCCCTGAGACTCCACCTCCATAACAATCGGTAAGATGATGAGTGCATAACACTTTACAAATACCTACATGCACTACCAGCCTTGGGAGAGATTACAAAACAGAGAGGCTCGTAGACAGATGAAGGCACTAACCCGTCAAAAGGGACCACATTCGAGGAGGTAGAGGAGCTCCAATTATACCGTCTATTCATGAGCATGGATAGTGTGACAACATGGCATGCTCTCCATGAGCCTTCTCCAACTACACCCATTGAGGACCCATAGATCTCGTGAGATTATGCAGTGTGATTATATGACGTGCCTCGATAGCCACCCATTTCACATCCACTAGAGCCGTGACCCACACACTTATAAAGCGAGCATCTCATCCATGCAGCCTCCACTATAGCCCTGTTGATTGCACATGTCTTGAACTGGGCTATAGGGGAGGGTTTCCCAGAGGAGTGGACATAACATTCTATCATGCCTATCCACAAATCCGGTGATGCTCTGGACCCAGAGACCTATATGACTATCATGATTGGACACACAATGGCCAAGTTATATGGAGTAGTTCTTGAGGCAAAGATCAACTCATATGCAGAAGTAGAGGGCCTCCAAGCACCACACCAGGCCGTGTTCTGACGAGCTTTTTCTGGTATCGACCATATCTTCGTCTTGCATTGTCTCATTGATGGGGCAAAGGCAAGGAAGAAGAGGCTTTATTATTGTTTCAAGGACTTCCGCAAGGCTTTTGATACAGTTCCATGTGAGAGGCTATTTAGCACCGACTGAGCCATGGGATCCCGACAACGATGATATGAGCCATTTACACTCTCTACGAGAAGGTGTTTGGTCGAGTTCGATGCCCTCGAGGTTTATGAGAGCCCATCACTAGCACCATTGGTGTTAAGCAAGTTTTTCCACTTGCCCTTAAAGTTTTTGGATTTTACATTGATGATATCTCTGATTACATACTACAAGCAGACGGGGAGGGAGCGACCTTGGAGGTACCCCAATTCACATTCTTTTATTATGATGATATTGTCTTGATTTCAGAATCACTTCAGGAGCTCCAACACCAACTGAGAGCCTTGGATGACTTTTGTACACATAGAGGATTGGCTGTGAACCTTGGGAAGACCAAGGTCATGATCTTTCACACATCTAGTGTAGTGAGGAGTGCCACCTTCACCATAGCAGGACGTAAGGTCGAGGTGGTTACTTCATACGTCTTCTTTGGAGTTACTTTCACCAATCTACTAGGACCTTTCACCATGAGGCAGACACCTATTGATAAACTCTCACCCGAGGGTATGAAGCCTCAGCCACGCTAGAGCGGAGGTGTCACTAGGCACACTTCCCAGAACCCTGCACAAAGGGGTGGCTTTTCAACACACTAGTCACCCCTGCCTTGATGTATTCAGTGATAGTATGGGCACCAAGCTTGGCGGCGGATCAATGGGCACACATTGAGAGGCCGCATGTATCTATAATCTCACGTTTGTTCTATGGCAAGCAGACCATACCACATGACATCATCCGACCAAAGCTCTCTAGACCACCCATGGTCCTCGAGGCACTATTCGAGATAGTGAGCTTCATTTAGAGGGTGAGGGATTTGCAACATCATAGACTCACTCGTAGAGCTTTTGAGGCAGCTATACTTTTATCTTAGAGTGGGCATGATAGAGCCTCGTACTCAAAGGTCACAACTTGGTTCACGATACATGGGCTCGATATGGAGACTCTACCACCTTTTCAATATGACTCCGACTCACCTTACTATCACTGCTCTCGCAACGAGATGAATGTGGTGCTTAGATAGGACCTATGAAAGCTCTACATCAGTATGGAGATCACCCACTTTATAGGGAAGGTTTTGTAGAGAGTACATGCACGGAAGCAAAATTAAAAAAAGAGTGTACTCACAACAGAAAGAGTGTGAGAGACTCAAAGTGAGTAGACCAAGAAATGGATAAACTCACATGGATTAGAAATGAGCTTGCCAAGAGCATGGAGTAGGCTCCTCAAGCTTCTAACAAAGTACAAATGGGGGGAGAGGCCCTCCTTATATAGATTTGGAAGGGGCTCTCCAAAGTACATCTCATGTGGGATAATTCCCTCAAATGAGAATGAACACAATGAATGAATACATTCGTAGAAGCAAATGGCAATGTATCGAAATACAAAAGGGATACAATATAAAATGGAAATAAACTAGATATGGAGTGCCTCCTAAATACAAAATGGAGATGCACTCACGCGGATACACATGTAGATGATGTATGAAAAATCATGTCGTCAACATCCCCTCTACAACTCCATTTTGGAGTGGCTGGATGCTACAGAGGTCTACCAAGTGTTGGAGGGGAACTCGAGGTAACACCTTCGTGAACATGCCTGCCAAGTTCTCCCATGAGGTACACTTCTCGAGAGTAATCTCCTGAGATAGGAGCTTCTCACAAATGAAGTGGTATTGGATCTCAATGTGCTTTGTCTGAACATGAAACACTAGATTCTTGGGGATGGCCAAGGCTGACTGGCTATTTGTGCGAATGCATGTCAAAGTAACCTACAAAACATCTATGTTTGGTAATAAACATCGAAGCTAGATGGCCTCACCATGCGGCGAAGCTGAATGCTCGATACTCGGCCTCGATGGATGACATAGCAACTGTTGGTTGCTTGTTACTTGCCCAAGAGATAGGTCCTGATCCTAGCAAGAATATGTACCTAAAAGTAGATCGTCAATAATCAGGATCACCTTCCCAATCTGAATCTGAATATCTTGTGAGTTTGATGCTCCCTCTGTACCAAAGGCCATGATGTTGGGTGAGGGCAAGGTATCGAAGTAGTCTTTGAGCACCATCCCAATGAGTTTGACTAGGCTGATGTGCAAACTGATTGAGTATACCAACTTCATAGGCAATATCTGGTCGCATAGGTGATATCTAATCAAGTGTTGGCAAGGTAGAGTAAGGAGCCAACAAGTTGCCGATAAGTATGCACATCCACAAGTGATGATGAATCCTGTAGTGTGAGCTTGATGTTTGGATCAAGTGGTGTAGATACTAAGCGACACCGGTCCATGTCATATCTTGAAAGAAGATTAGAGCAGTACTTCTTTTGTGATAGGAATATTCCTTCTTTTGTTTGCCAAACTTCCGTACCCAAGAAGTAGTGAAGTAGTCGAAGATCTGTCATAGAGTACTCAAGGTGAATCTATGTGATGATGAATTGGATGCGTTCTTCATATTAGCATGTCAAGATCAAGTCATCTACAAAGAGGATGATGATGGCCACTAAGAACTCATTCTTATAGATGTATAAGTTTGCATCGGCATTGGTTCTTTGAAATCCTTTATCTTTGAAGAACTTGTGAATCTTGTCATGCCATGCTCGGGGAGGTTGGTTAAGCCCGCAAAGTGCTTTCTGAAGCTTGTGGACTTGATTTTCCTTTCCTTTGATCTTGAAACCTTCAGGTTGGTCAACATATACTTCTTCTTGAAGATCTCCATTGAAGAAAGCACTTTTGATGTCCAATTGCTAGATGGGCCACTTGAAATGTGCACTTAGTTCTAGAATGATCCTTTTGGTAGTAAATCGTGCGCTAGGGGCAGAGTTTTCTTCATAGTCAATGCCATGTTGTTGCTTATATCCTTTGGCTACAAGTCTTGCTTTGTACTTGTCTAATGTTCCATTTGATTTGTACTTAACTTTATAGAGCCACTTAACTGCTATGACTTGATGATTTGTGGGCTTAGGAACAAGGATCCATGTCTTGTTCCTCTTGATTGCATCCATTTCCACTTGCATAACTTCTTCCCACTTAGATTGGCCTTGAGCTTCTTTATAGTTATAAGGCTCTGGAATTTGTTGGATCTTATGCATCAATGCATAGTTTACATAATGACTTTGTTCTCGTTGTTGCTTTTCAATGAGCTTGTGATGTTCTTGGAGGATGTGAAGTACTGACCTCTGACATGTGCTTTGAAAAGACTGTGTCCCCCTCTGAAGTGTAGATGGGTGGACTAAGACTTGTATTTGGATCTTTGGTTGAGTATCTTGAAGCGTCATTAAAGATTACATCTTTTGAAATTGAGATGGAGTGGTTCTCAAGATTGTATAGTCCATATGCTTTTGATTGTTCACTGTAACATATAAATATATGCTTCTTAGACTTGTATTGTAACTTGTTGCGATCTTCTTTTGGTACATGGACAAATGCTTCACTTCCAAATACTCAAAATTAACTGACATTAAGCTTTTTGCCATAGTAAGTTTCAAAGGGTGTCTTGTTGTGCAATGCACTAGTGAAGCCTCGATTGAGTACGTGCACGGAAGTATGCACTACTTCCACCCAAAACTCATACGGTAAATCTTTGTTGTGAAGCATGGTTCTTGCCATTTCCATCACACTTCGGAACTTTCTCTCAGCTACTCCATTCTGGAATGGAGTGTGCGGTTGAGTAACTTGTCATTTTATCCCCATCTGTTTTAAGAAGTTGTCAAATGTTTGTGCAATTACTCCAAGCCTAAATGCTTGATCATTTATCCTAAGGCTCATATGTACATTCCTGTATTAAGACATGAATGATCTCTTATAAAGATTGATTTTTTACTACTTGTAAAAGTGCACATATGGAATCACTTCAATCATGAGATATTAGGAGAATTGTTTCACGAATTATTAGTGAGTTAGATGGAGATTGAGATCCTAAATTCTAGAGATACTTTTTGGTAGAATGTTTTAATTTAAAATTCAAAAAGAGCTCCAACTTTAGCTATAAAAGAGGACTTCAAAAATCGCATATGTGCAACCCGAATTGGAGAGATATTCAGAGAGATGTTAGGTTGATATTGAGCTCACATCATAGCTTGGTCATTGTCCTCACATTGTGCAATCATTCATTGCCAATGTCAATGTAATCTATGTGCATTAATACATATAGTTTTCTCATATCTCATATCTTCTTCTCTGTCATGTACCACTTAGAATAGTGAACTTCTTTGACTGTTTCTCAGTGTATACTTGATCATTTGATGTGATTTAAGTTGGTATAGATTGAGTGGACTAACTATTTGCTTGCTATAAAGTCTCATTATCATTTCCTTATCCAATCTCGATGTATGAGCTAAATAGTGCTCACTAGTCTGCATATTGTTAGTGCCCAAAAAAGTCAGGATTTATCTCTAACTTGCTAAGCATCATTCTTTGAGCATGGTCTATCATTTCAATTGAAATTATTTGAAAAAGTTAGCTATCCAAGTTAATTAAATATGGCCAAAAGCATTTTATTCAATTGTTAGCAGAGAGGAGTACTGTTGGCGATATACGACAAGAAGCAAGTACGGGCATACATGCAGATCTAGCACTAAGGCAACTCTCTATTTTTTTCAAAACCCTTACACCATTTAAAAGTGATTCTCATCACTAAAAACCCCTGTAAATACCATTTTCACCTTTTTGTAGCTCCATTTTGTACAAGCCGAGGAGTCCTCGAGCTTGAGGAGCCTTAGAAGTAGTTGCCTACCAATTTTCGTATTTTTTAGATCTCGTTTGAGCCCTCAAATAAGCCCTGGAACCTAATTTTTAACTAGGCCGGACACTAGGTCTGGACAGGGCCAAAGCTAGTCAAAAACTATAAATAGAGCTAGAGAGCTCATTTTTGGGAGAGCTTCTTGTAGTTTGGAGCTTGTATGAGAACTTGGTTGCAATAGAAGTGATTCCATTGTCTTACTCTCTTTGTTCTTGCCGTGTGTGCACGTGTGTGTGTATGTGTGTGCATGTTAGTATGCTTCTCACTCACACATTTGTGCCTTCACTTGCTCGAGGTCTTCATACCATCCTCATGTCTTCCCGGATTGACATTAAAGGAGGTGCTACTCATCACTGATCTACACCAAATTTTGGCGCCGTTGCCGGGGATTCGAGCTTTGAGGACGAGCGTGTGATGGTAAGACGTAGAGAGGACGCGTTGGAATGGTAAGTAGTCGGTAAATTTCTGATTTTTCTCCATCTCCATCTCCATCTTCACCTCCTTCTCCATCTCCACCTCCACCTCCTTCTCCACTACATATTCCCTCTTCCTTGTCATTCCCCTCATTTGTTGTGTGCGAGTTTGAGAGAGAGTGAGCGTGTGTGTTCTTGTTTTGTGTGTTTTTGCATGTTTCTTGCAGGTTGCAACTCCATCATCATCTCTAGCAAGCTCAGCAGGTACGGAATCTGTCTGCACAGTCCCCGAGGCGTCGAGCTCGAGCTATCGCGACACTCCGAAAACTTTGACTAATCGCGTTTTTGAGTGCACCACGACACTGCGCAGGCTGAGAGCTCCTAGGATCATTAGACAGAACTGAAAAATTCACCATATCCCGAGCTATCGTGACACCTCGAGGTATCGCGACACTCACGAGCTATCACGACACTCACGAGCTATCGCGACACCTCACGAGCTATCGCGACACTTGGGAGTATCGCAACACTTCACGACCTATCGCGACACCTCACGAGCTATCGCGACATTTGGGACTATCGCGACACCTCACGAGCTATCACGACACCTCACGAGCTATCCCGACACCTCACGAGCTATCGCGACACTTGGGAGTATCACGACACTTCACGACCTATCGCGATACCTCACGAGCTATCGCGACACTTGGGAGTATCGCGACACTTCACGACCTATCGCGACACCTCACGAGCTATCGCGACACTTGGGAGTATCGCGACACTTCACGACCTATCGCGACACCTCACGAGCTATCGTGACACCTCATGACCTATCGCGACACCTCACGAGCTATCGCGACACCTCACGAGCTATCGCGACACTTGGGACTATCGCGACACCTCGCGAGCTATCGCGACACCTCGACCCGACCTATCGCGATACATGGGCTTAACACATGAAAATTTAGAGTAAATTAATTGACTGAATTGAGGTATCTTTGGGTTTAATCTTGGACACATTGGGAGGATATAAGAGCCTTAGGAGTGGGCAAAAGACCTAGAAATGAGGGAGGAATTTCCTGAACCCTGAGAGCCTGTTTGGACCCCTAAGTGCCTGAAGGGTCATAACTTCACCATACGAACTCCGATTGATGAGATTTTGGTCTCGTTGGAAAGCTTGTTGAAAATCCTACGTGGACCTCGACTGGTTTTTTGTAGAATCATACGTGGAGTTTTAGAACATGTATTTTCAAGTTGGCCTTTAGGTGAGACTAGATGGTCCTAAGATTGAGGGGGTACAGTGAGTTACTCTAGGGGGGACTGCAAATATTGATGTGTGTCTTTCAATTACTTGTGGTAATAGAGCTATACTGACTGGTGAGCTTTTGCAGGAACATTGTGTGCACTCAAGGCAATCCAAAGCAAGCTAGCAAGGGTGAGTACCAAGCTTGGGAGAAGGCTTCCTGGGCTTGTGTAGCAGTTCGGTCAACCAGCTAATTGAGGTTGGAAGATCTCTCAACCCTCCTTTGTCAATTCCTAGCCTAGGCTAAGTACGACTTAGGTGTGGTAATTAATTAGGGCAACGTTAGGCACGAATCAAGTCCAAGAGAATTAATCAACCAAGTGCAAGAATTAAGTAGGTCTTAAGGGCGAAAACCCTAAGGGACAAAAGGTAAACTGGAGTCGATCACTTATCAAGTGCGAAATTCACTTAAGTACTCCTGACGACGCGATTTCAGACAAGATCATAAACATAATATTCAACTCAAAAGAACAAAGTGATTGGTGCAAATTAACCTGCAACGAGAGTGTGCTTGAGTCCAAGGGGGTAGATAAATCAGGCATATGAACCTTAGATCAGGCAGACACTTAGGCCGAGACAGACAAAGCCTCAGATCTTCTGAAGCTAGTGTCAATCACACTGCCAGGTCTTGGGCCCAGCAGTTGAGTGATTACCCATACACTCCCAGATCAGAAAGAAGTGATTCTGAGATGTCCTATCACATGGAGAGACGAGTAGGTAGTTCAGGGGTGGCTTATCTAGAAAAGCCAGAGGGACCTTACAAGACTCAATTGGAATACATCAGGACGAATCGTCTAGGTGCTCGCATCTACGAAGACGGACTGAGAAGATCTGTGGTCCAGATGAAGAACCCCGATCAACCCCATGGACTAGAACACCCAGTAGTGAAGTTTGAGAATGGAGCATACCTAGATAAAGAAGGGACTATATATGTAGTCACCACTCTTCCTGATAGAACTGATGAGTTTGGAAATGTGATTGCAGAAACCGATATGGGTGATATAGAGCAAGGAAAATTAGAGAAAGAGCCGAGAACTCCCCGCGGTAAATCTGTCTTGACCAGAATCATGACTCTAGAGTGGATTCCACAAGATAATAAAAGCATAGATCTGCTTTTAAACCGAGAAACCGATGAGGCTTTTTGGAGATATAAATCTGCTCAACCTCAGGAAGTGAGTGCCCTCACAATCTATGAGTTTAAAGACCCTGATAGCCCAGGCAAAGTAACCTACTTAGACAATGCATCAGAGAGAATCTTCATGGTCACTGAGCATGGCAGACATGCCTACACATGGAAGGGTGAATTTGTTTTTCCCCAACCAAGGTCTAATGTGTCCTTTGGTCACCAAGGAGCCGGGACCTCCCAGGCTCATGGAGTCCAAGGAGATAGAAGTAGAGACAAACCTGAGGTAAGTTTTGCCAACTCCCTGGGAAGAGAAAGAACGGGAACGGAAAGGAATAGAGTGGAACCTGAGAGACATAGAACCCCATGGAATCAAAGGAATGCTGACGATTTTCCTTTGCCAAGGCCGAGAGAACACACTAGGACCCTGCGACCAACTCAACTGGTGAAGTCATGAAGAATTACTTCGATGGCACTGGAGACCCTTATGACCATGTGGCAGAATTTCGGCAAGTATTGAAAGCTGAACAGGTAGAGGACCTATTCACACAATATAATGCGTTTGGTCTAACCCTTAGGAACACTGCCCTTACGTGGTTTCAACCACTAAATGAGAGGCATTTCAGAAACATAGACCAGCTCTTAGAGGCATTTATCATTGAGTTTTCTAAGAGTGGAATCAAGCACACACTTCCTCACTAATTCATAGCTTCAAAGAGACACCTCAAGAGACGGTCAGACTAGCTGGAAGAAGATTTAGGCAATACCTAGAGAGATGCCCGGTGCCGGAGTTACCCACACCAGCCAAGCAAGTGGCCTTGTTCTTAGATGGATTGTTGAGCACCAAGCTCAGGTCATATGTGTATCTGAAGGACCCCAGAACAATAGAAGAGTGCGTGCGCATGTGCATAGACATTGAGGACAATCTAGGTGAGGAATTAGAACTATCAAAAATCTATAAGGATTCTAATAGCTCTAGTAGCCTCACATCTGGTCAATCCACATCCATTGAGGAACTTGCAGAGAAGGTAGCTCAAAAACTAGGTGTCTCTAGCAAACAAGTTCCGAGATTTGCCCCAGTTAAGCGGTGTTACACTTGTGGCGGTGACCATATGGCAAATGTATGTCCCATTATGGCCCAACCCCAGGCGAATCCTAGTAGCCAGTACTGCACCATAGAGCGCAGGTACACCAACCACACTGCACAAGACTGCCCATATAATAAACAAACTGTTAGGCAAAATTACCCTCAACCATATCCACAACAGGGTAGATACCAAAATCAGTACCCACCACAACAATACAACAGACCACAGCAAACTTATCAGCCACCTTATCAAGGGCAGCAGAGACCTCAACCAGTCCTAGTGCAGCAACCCCCTGCTCCAACCAATGTGATCCCAGTGAAATATGCATCTGCTGAAGAAAATCCGAATAGAGCCATAGTCCCAGTCACCCCATTGCTATCAGACAGTGATCCAAGTGACCATAGTTTTGACTCCACACATATTGATAGCCCACAGGCTTACTACATGAAGTCACCCGAGCATAACGAGTCATACTATTATGAGGACCCAAGTGAAAATAGTGGGGAACCTGAGTATGCCAATGTCATGTACACAAACCCGAACTCTAGACCTCAACCTAGGCAGGTACGACCCCCATTTCCTAGAGGACCATGCTTCAGATGTCAGGGAGATCACCTTATACGTGATTGTCCACTGCCTGCGCCTACACAACCTCAACCAGTAACCATTCAGGGTTTCTATCAAGACTGCGGGAAAGAGCATCTCCTACGAGATTGCCCAAAGAACCCTAATAACATGCCTAAAATCACTCCTATCAATGTTGTTGGGTTAGTTGTAGACTCCACAGGGAGTGTGACTTCCACTGCACCTGTGCAAGTGATCACAAGAGCCCAGGCACTACAACAAAACCAAGGTGTTGGTCAGGACAAGAGCCCCGAGGTGAGTGAAATAGAGAGCATAACCAAAAAGAGGACTAGAGCCTGGAAGGATAGTCGTGAAAGAATGAAAAGGCAATGGGCAAAAAAGATGAGCGAACTTGAAGAAAGCTTGAGAGAAACCAAAGCAAAAATCATAGAGATCACATCTCAACCGCACTCTCACACATTCCTACCGCTACCATCCCCATCACCCTCCATCCCTCCACCCTCTAATACACCCCATGTAACCCACCCACCACCCCGAGTAGGATCAGTATTAGCTGATCCCACTCCTGAAGACATAGACATGATGCTTAAAGCATATCAGGCCAGAATCCAAGAAGGGCCAAATGTTACAAATGGATCATGACAAGTGCTACCCTAGAGCTGACCTAGAGATAGAAAGAACCAAGCTTTGCGCGAAAATGGTCGCATTGGCTCAGACTATGTTTGAAGCCAGTCGCCTTTTCAATTACTCGGGCTCAGCCAAGACACAATTACACTTGGATGGACTTCTAGAGAAGTTAGAGGGCATAATTGCAAGATCTGCCAAGGAAGAAAAAAATCAAGAAAGAGATAAAGCAAGCAAAAACATGACCCATCCCCCATCAAAAGCTTATGTGCCCAATTCCACTGAACCAGACAACCCCCCCTCCCTAGAAAGAATAAAGAATCTAATGGCACAATCACAAAAGGAACTCGCCCCTCAACACCATGACAAGGCTAGTGAAAGAGCAGGTCTTCCTACCCAGAAAGCCTATGTGCCTGAGGCCTACGTGCCTAACTCTACGGAGCCAAACACATCATCTTCTATGAATCGATTCACACCAGAATTCCTACGAGAGATTCAAGAAGACAAATGGGCTAAAGAAAGTGAAGTCCCCCCTCCCATTGAACTTGTGGATGATGCACACGATCAATTCCCACAGGACATCCCATCCATCTATGAGGAGCATGAGAGCACCCACTCTCAAGAGAGATTATACTTTGAGTCTAATTCTCTACAAGAATTACCACATTTCACAGGCCAATGGGAAACCAAGTCTACTTGTCTGAGAGCGCCCACAGTCATGATAAGAAATGAAGCTTCTATCATACCTAGGAATACAGAGGTAGTAAAGAACACCAAAGTGCAGTGCAATCTCACTTTGGAAGAGCTGCTTAAGGTTAGACCAGAAGTGTGGAAACATGTAGCCAATCAAGTGCCCGAGATAGCAAAACCTCGTTCCCAGGTAGGATCACATAGGACAGTGCCAGAGATACCCTTGGATAAGATAGGAGATATGTGTGAAGGTGAAGAAGGGAACACCTATCTTCCCATTACCTACCAGGAGTACACCACCAAGGCAATTTTGGACTCAGGTGCAGGAGTTGCAATTGCCACCACTTCCCTATGGAAGCGTTGGGGCAAGCCAACACTCAGGCCAACGAGAATGAAATTGCAGATGGCCGATGGTCATATTGAGAGGCCCTTAGGATTACTAGAAGGAATAACTCTCACCACCTGTGGTGTCGAGTTCGAGCATACCTTTGCCATATGTGAATTTAGCAAGAACCATGCCTATGAAATGATCTTGGGACGACCCTTTATGCAATAGTTGCAAGTGGTACAGGATTGGGGAACCAATTCTTTGTACCTGCAGCACTTAGGTGTTACGACCAAAGTCAATCTCAAGGATTACTCTCATAGAGTTGTCCCTCCTATCCAATGGAACCCCATCCATAGAGCCAAAGATGATACGGAATTAGTGCATTCCATAGGGTCAGGATCTTCATGGATGCATGAAGACACTCACTTATGGATGTGCAAAGTAGCAGTAGAGGAAGAGAAGAGAGAAAAGGCCAGAGAAATAGGTGCAAACGAAACACATAGACCCATTCAAGACCCAGCCTATGCACTTGTAGTCTTTCCTGACGAAGAATTTGAACCCCACGGCTGGGCAGAAATCCTAGCAACAATGGATGTAGCCATCAATTAGGAACAATGGACACCTCACTGTGATGAGGATGGCTATGACATTTCAGTCTTCTCCATAGAGCCAATCATGGGAGAGGCAGTTCTAGAAGAATGCGAACCTAGCCTTGATGCATTTGAGGATGCAAGTGACTCCGATCTAGAGTCAATCATTATGGACACACCCTTTGCATCAGACGAAGAATACTTCTATGAAGTAGAATTTCAACCCTAGAAGCATGGAGAGCTTACAAATGAGGTAAGGCTAGCCACACAGGTGACCCCGAAGGAAGAAGGAAAGAAAAGAAAGAAGAGAGAAGTCACAACAGAAGAGGAAGAATCTTTGTTTGAGGTCCCGGAAAATTTTAAGAAGTATGAGATAGATGATAGAAGAGTCATGATAAGAATGCCTAAACGGGAGGCACAATCAGGAGCGGCCTATGATGACAAAGAAACCACCAAAAAAATAGTGGTAGCCCTAGAAGAGGGAGAGGAGAGATGTACTTACATAGGACATGACCTGACGGAAGACGAAGAGCACGAATTGATAGCCTTGCTAAGAGAATACAGAGATGTATTCGCTTGGAGCTACAAGGATTTGAAGGGTGTTGACCCAGACATATGCTCACACACAATTCCCATGACCTCAGATGCTAAACCCTCTAAGCAAAAGCCATACACATATAATGATAACTATGCTGCTAAGATCAAAGAAGAGATAGACCGCTTGGTGGAAGCCGGATTTATCTATGAAATTGAGCACATTGAATGGGTATCCCCCATTGTAGTGGTGCCCAAGAAGAACGGCAAATTACGAGTATGCATTAACTTGAAGAAGGTTAATGCAGCCACTATTAGAGATAGCTATCCGCTTCCTATCACTGAGCATCTATTAGAAAGGGTAGCAGGCAAGGAAGTGTACAGCTTCCTAGATGGGTTTTCGGGCTACAATCAAGTAGCCATTGCTCCAGAGGATCAACATAAGACGGCTTTTGCCACGGAGTGGGGCATATTTTCCTTTCGAGTAATGCCATACGGGCTTACTAATGCACCTGCTACCTTTCAAAGATTGATGTGTCATGTGTTTAAAGAGTTCTTGAGGAAGAATTTGGAAGTCTATGTTGATGATCTGTGCGCGCATTCCAACATTAGACAAACCCATATACCTGAACTCAGACAAATCTTTGATAAATGCAGAGAATATCAAGTCTGCTTGAACCCACAAAAGTGTGTTTTCATGGTTAGGCAAGGCAAGATTCTAGGACACATAGTGTCAAAAAATGGCATATCCACTGACGAAGAGAAAGTGAAAGCCATAGCGGAGCTACCTAGGCCAAAGAACGTCAAGGAAGTACAGGCGTTCATGGGGCATTGTGGTTACTACCGCCGGTTCATCCACATGTATGCCGTCATTGCAAAACCCATGTACGGACTTCTGACTAACTTTGAGTGGACTGATGAATGTGAGAATTCCTTCCAAGAGCTTAAATGAAGATTATGTTCAGCACCAATCTTGACCACACCAGATTGGAACAAGCCATTCCATGTTCATGTGGATGCCTCCAATTATGCTATTGGATGTGTACTCGCACAACCTATGGGTGAAGGTAATCTGGATCTCCCTATTGCCTATGCCAGTAGACAATTGAATACTGCTGAACGGAACTATACAACCACCGAACGAGAAGGATTAGGCATGGTGTACACGGTTAAAAGGTTTAGACATTATTTGCTTGCAAATAAGTTCAAATTTTTTACTGATCATCAAGCTCTATTGTACTTGGTAAACAAGCCATGTAATACAGGCAGATTAGTAAGATGGTTTCTCTTACTAATGGAGTATGACTTTGAGGTGGTGGTAAAGAAAGGGAAGACTCACTTGAGAGCAGACCATCTGTCTACGCTCACATCTGGAGAAGCCCCACAAGGAGTATCAGATGAATTACCTGATGCTTACTTGTTTAATTTGGAAGTGGTGCCGCAGTGGGCTAAGCCATTAGTGCCAGTATTGACATACGGGCCTAACCATCCAGTAATAACCACATAGGATCGAGAAGTTGTAAAAGCCCAAAGGTATCATATCTTGGCAGGGAGTATGTACAAGCACACAGATCAAGGGATCTTGGCTTGTTGTGTGGAAGAGGATGAGTACGCCAAATGGTTGCAATTAGCACATGTAGGTGCATTAGACAACACTACTCAAAGCAACGAACCCTATAGAGACTAAGGAGACTCGGAGTGCATTGGCCGACTATGGAAGCTGATGTCCAAAAGTTGTGCAAGGAATGCCCAATCTGCTGCACTAAACCACCTGTGGAACATGCCACTCTTTATCAAGTGTCCATAGTGCCAGATTGGAGTGAACCACTAGTTTCCTTCCTAAGAACGAAAACATTCCCTCCAGACATGACCCTGACTAGGAAAAGAAGTCTAGAACAAGAAGCCCTAGATTACTCACTCATTGGTGATAATCTATACAAGCGGGGTAAAGATGATTACCTGAGACTATGTGTTCATGAGAGTGAATATCTAAAGATCTTGGAAACTGCTCACCAGGGTGTAGCAGGAGGACACTTTGGTCCAGATAGGGTGATCAAAGCAATTCTATTTGCAGGATTTTGGTGGCCCACCCTTCACATGGATGCGCATACCTATGTGAAGAGATGTGAGATTTGTCAGCGAACCCAGCCTCCTATACGCAAAGATGAGATGCCACTGAAGCCTATGATGGGCGGACGTGCATTCTCTAAGTGGGGAATAGACTTTTTAGGTCCTATTAATCCCCCAGCTAAGGGCTCACATGCTGAGTATATCATCGTTGCGACGGACTATCTAACCAAGTGGGTAGACGTAAAAGCCACAACGAACAACGACGCTCAGACAACTGCTAAATTCTTGTTTGAGAATGTATTCACAAGATACGGGCTACCTATAGAGTTAGTAAGTGACAGGGGCACTCACTTCTTGAATGAAGTTATTGAAAATCTGCTCCAAGAATTCTTGGTAGTACATAAGAAGTCTGCCCCCTATCACCCTCAAGCCAACGGGCAAGCCGAAAGCACCAATAAGATCCTATGCAATGTCTTGACAAAATTAGTGAACAATAAACGCTCTGATTGGGACAAACAACTACACCATGTTGTTTGGGCATACCGAGTCGCCTACAAAACGGTACTCCAAGCCACCCCCTTTCAGATGGTATTTGGCCAAAACGCGGTGCTACCCTTGGACTTCTTGATACCTACATTGAAAGTAGCACAAGAGCACGACTGGACAGGCCATGAACTCTCTTCGAGACTGTTTGATCTTGAGCGATTAGGTGAAACCAGACTAAGCGCAGCTGCAGGAATATATGCAGCCAAGAAACGACAAAAGGCATACTTTGATGCCCATGTGAAGGACAAAGGTTTGAAAGCTGGAGATCTAGTTTTAGTCTACACATTGAAACAACACGCAAGGAAACTAGAAAAGAGAGGCTACGGACCTATGATAATAAATAGGATCTCCATAAGTGGAGCAGTGCAACTAGCCACATTAGAGGGTGATATTCTCCCAAACTATATTAGCGGATGCAGAGTCAAGTTGTATCAGGAACCCCTCACAGAGGAAATGCTAAGTCGACTCAATACGGCTAAGGAACGTAAAGAGGAGGAAAAACGAATTCGAGAAGAAGCACAGGCAGAGGCCTTAGAGCGCATCAGACGAATGAAGCTGAGGAGACAAGGGAGGGATCAGCCTATGCCTGACCCTCAAGAGTCCCCAGGTTATCACATGGCCATGTGTGAGGTTTCCGGTGAACATTCCCATAGAATAATCGATCGAAGACCTTTTGTAACCCTAGAAATAGGACAAGGAGACAATCCAACTAGTGTGAGAGCTTTAATTGATTCAGGAGCCACCACTAGTGCAGTTCGGCTTTCTTACTGCCAACAACTGCAAGTGGAGATAAAACCCCTGGAAGCATATCTGATAGGTTTAGGAGGTGTCGAAACCCCTTGCATGGGAGAGGTGGAGCTTCCTCTCTACATTCAAGAGGTACTAATGCCAGTGAAAGTGCTAGTATGATAAGACGAGGATCTTACCGAACCTCTTATCTTAGGCCAAGACTGAATCTATGATCACACAGTCAACCTCAACCTAAGAAGTGGACTTTTTCAGGCATGGGTAGGCCAAAGTCGTCTTACGATTGAATTAGAAAATCAAGCACTCAAATCCCTAAAATGGACACCAACTCCTGGTCCCTCCAAGAATCCACACGAAGTTAACAATGTTGTTCCTGCCCCGAGTTCTCTGGTGCAGAGGAGTGTCCAGCTTACTGAAGGTACAGGAGCCAATAGGAAGTTCCCAGTTGATCCAAAGAAGAATCTAAACTGGCAGACCGAACATCATTCGACACGAAGGAGACCGCTGATCAAGAAGCAAGAGCGCCAACCATGGCAATACGGATTACCTTGTGGGGTGAAGCAAATCGGGATACGCAAAGGGGAGAACACCACAGCTCCAGAGACAGGCTCTCAAATAAGCATCAGGCGAGCCTCACCATCAAGGAACAAAGTGAAGAAGCCCCCTAGGATAACTCCTAGGCATACCATTTCTATTTGGGTTCCTAAGCGGTCAATGAAGGCCATCCCTAATGCTAGACAGATATGGGTGCCCAAGGCCTGCTTACAAGCCCAAATTACTTCACCTTCAGGCACTAGGATGAAGCAACTTTCACAAGCACTCGTGGCCAACAACTCAAAAAAGATACCTACACCTCTCACTGTCTCCACTCCAATCAACCCTAGGAATGTCTGGAAATGGGTACCCAAAAGGTCCCAAATACATCACACTCTCATCCAGAAACCTTCACCTGTCTTTAGTTCTAAGAGCTACGAATCCTCTATCAAAGTTTGGAGAATTAAACCGTGTATCAAACCCCCTGACCCAATTTTGTAAATCCGTCCACTCTAACACTGGAGCATTCTGAGCCCTTTGCATAACCAAAGTATGCATCTAGGATGACACTAACCTCTAATCACCACTCACACCTATCACAAACACTTCACCACTAACCACTGACCTCCGGGATTGTCATGTTAGTATTGTGAAGGGAACATCATTACATCTTGTTTCCTATGCAACACTAATGTGCCTTTCTTCTTCCAGCAGATAAGCAACCTACTCTCATGGCAGCAGCAGCAGGCACAAGCTCTCAGGCAGGCTCTGGTGCTCAAATCAATTGGGATGCCATGCCAGTGGAGGCCCCACCAACAGCTCGGCCTGAAGAGTTCGTGAATGTGCGGAGAATTCCTATTCCAGATCCACCAAATGGCCTAACCGAAAGAGTAAAAGGGCACTCTCATTGGTTCAATGAAATGCCAGGAGACTTGGGAGACGCAGATCATATATGGGAGTCCAAGATGGAGTGTGGAGGAGTGTGGTGGACCTTCCAATTCTTTTCAAGAGAATTCGAAACCTTACAGAATGCAGCTCCACTTCAAGATATCTGGCAAAAAGCAGGATTACAAACTTATTTTAGTGCAGCTCTGCCTAAACCCGATTTCCTCAGGTGCTACTACCTAATTGCCACACTGAAGCCGACAGGTGATAAAGATCATTCAGGCACATTCTGGGTGCCCTCCTTGTCAAATCTGGAGGAAATGAGGAAGTTCGAATTGAATGTTACTTTAGACAGGGAAGCACTTCAGATGTATGGCACGCATGTACCTTCTGACCGCGACCCCTTGATACCTGAGTCGATGAAAAGCAACAGAATCAAGAAGCTAAAAGAAATGTGCGCCCTCACCCCCAACATCACCATACCATTGCGGATGTGCCTCCAACACTTCGCATTCCCAGCTTAGGACCGTTTCACCCAACCTCACAAGAAAATATGGTATGGGTTATATCTAGCAGAGACTGGAAGCTTGCCCATTAAGATGCCTGTATGGATCTTGGACCAAGTGTATGAGGCAGGAAAGCGGGGAGTGAGGAAGCCTACTTTACATGGCTGTTGTGCGCTTACAAGAATTATCTATCGATGTCTTGCATATGATGTGCCGGTTGCCAGAGCCCTAAAATATGCACAACTAGAGTTGTTCAAAGGGCGGAAGTCAGGGAGCCAGCCTGCAAAACGAATGCGTGGATCGCTCTCCCAGGTAATGATCCCTCACGAAGCCACGACCAAAGCTTCCCCCAGACCAGAAGCTCAGGTCGCACCTTTCACGATCCATCTTCAAAGAGTTCAAGCTGGGGATATGGTACAACCCGCTCCATCCGCCCCTCCACTACCTACCGATGCAGAGTTTGCATCTATGGCCACCTTCACAGAGGATCCAAACTTTGATTTTGAAAGATTCCTGCAGACGGTCCACCTATCAGACAGTGAAGGTTCCCCTGACAATGTTGATCCGGGAGCATCAGTCCAAAGAGAATAGCCACGGGGCGAGACAAGCAGAGTACATGGGGAAGAGGTGGCACAACATCCTCATGACCCAAACACACAAGCTCAGGAAGGTGCACAAAGAAATGAACCAGACGACAGTGAAGAGGAAGCCCCTGCCTATACCGCACAACTCAACAGACTATACCGGACAATCAAGCAGGTGCAGAGGAGACACAAGATGTCAGAAGAAGCGAATCGAGCCCTAGTAAACCACACGTTGCAATCGGAGAACATCGACCCACATTTTGTAGAATCGTTGAACCTTTTGGCGGACACCTGTGGCATCGGGGAAGCCATGAGAACATTGGTCTATCAGGCGAACCCTACTTATGATCAAAGAAGGATAGGTACAAGGCCACGGCGGGGAAAGATGATTCAAATGGAGGTATCTACCGTATTGCCTACTTCAATGACAGAAGATGTTCAGATGGTTAGCCCTAGTCCCAGTGATGAACCAGATGTAAATACACATTCACCACCTCCGCCATCACCTCCCAGCCAGCCTTGAGAACCCTTTTCCACGAGTCTTTCCGAACAACCGATATCCACCCATGGTGAAACCAATGTACACACCTCCTTTTCTACAGCCTTCCCTTTACCCACAGCCATCACTTCTGCCCAAATTTTTGAACCCCACACAGGTCATCTTGCCACCGATCAAACCATAATAGGTCACCCCTCTTATCTCCCCGCCCTGGGACAACCACTTGCCACTAGCCAAACCTTATCCCAACCTTTTCCATTCACCCATACAGTTCCTTCCTCCCAACCCCTACCCACTGTACCCCTGTTAACCCCCTCAGAATCAACCCAAATCAACCAACCATCAATCTGGACAAACCTTGTAAATATACTCCAACAAGTTGAGAATTATAATAAAAAGTCCCTTCCCCAACCCCACTCCCCCACATTCACTGCCACCACTAACACACCACCTACTGTTCCCGTATTCACAATTCACTCTTCACACACTATCACATCCGATCCCATGGATATTTCACCATCCACAGGAGCACCCACCGCCACGTCTGTTCCACCATCATCACATCTCAGTTCACTCATAGGCACATCATCCACTTTTCCCTTCCCCATTTCCCGACCCTTTGCATGTTCCACCTCTACCCATGCATCCACATCATTTAGTAGTGCACTAGACATCATGGTTGAAGCGGCCACTCAGCTTAAGCAGGAGTATAAGCTATTAGAAGAAAATAACACAGAGCTGTGCAATCTCTCGGCTCAACTCCAGGCACGAGTCGATGCCTTGGAACTAGGTAATACATCACTACAACACCAGGTGACTGACCTCCAACAATCGAAGACAGAACTCGAAGCTAAGTATGAAGAGACAGGCAAAGCTATGGAGGAACAACTCAGAGAACAAATGGGCCGCAATGCGAGACTTCAACGCAACATGGCTCTACTACGTCGCCATCTAGCAGCGGCTCAAGAAGAGAACAGAAGGCTACAACAACAAAACCAGGAGAACCTAGAAGCGGCCATGGAAAACACCCCAGGAGCACCTATAGACCCTGCAAAATTCCAGGCTGTCCCCTCAGAGCATATTCAACAGGTTTTAGAAGGTTATGCGACCCTCCTGGAGGCCCATGATCAGTTGGCAGACCAGATAAAGGAACTACAAGGATCCAAAGTACCGACAGCACACCCACCCACACCTAAAGAGACGGTCGAGGCCGCTACTTCGCCAGAACCTGAACCTTCAACCAACAGTGAGGTACTTGAGCTCCGACAACAGGTTGCAGAACTAAAAATCAAGTTGTTACAGTATGAACGACCTCCCTCTCCACCTGATCAAACCATAGAAGAAGAAACAGTAGTCATTCCAGTGGAGGAGACATTTGAAGACAATTATGAGCCTCAACCCCTTCCAGGAGGCAGAATTACGGAGGAAGGCCAAGACACATATGAGGAGCCCCCATCGGCATGGATGAAGCAGGTAGAGGAGATGGGCCACACTCACGAAGAGCGCGTAGCAACTCAGATGCTGGCCATGAAAACCATTGAGGAGTCTATACTCAAGTCTGAATATTTCTCGCACTTGGCTCCTAGGCGGTTGATCACCAGTTCAGAGTTACAATATAAGCCCTATTTTGTACTGCTGGCTGACTATAATGCTGAGATCAAACGCATAATCAACCAGTACCCTAAGTTTGCAACACAGTTCGAACCCGAGGACATTCCAGAGGCAGCCAGAAAGGGGGCCATATTCCAACCCATATGGAGGCAAAAGTTACTAGAGACCTATCCGGAGATGTTACGAACATGGGATCACGCTCCCATGCATTTGAAGTACAACCCTTGCTTTGGTCCAGTACAAAGAAGAAGATCATGGAAAGCATTCGCCATCAAGGTTCAGAACAACGCAAATTGTAAAGAATGGCTCAATTACCCCGCAATCGCACCCCCAACCGGCACACCTACAGTATCATACATGATAGCCACCATCAGACATTGGATGCCACGCCTCCACCCCATGCCGGATGTCGCCGCTCAAATGATGCTCAAAATTTTGGACATGATGCAAGTGGTCCTAAAGACCTTTCGAAATGTACGTAACATCCAGCCTTCAATTCCGGGCTTCATCAATGGTAATTATGATTTGCTGTATGACATGAGCACGACCCCGAGCATTCGAGTAGCTTATGCATGGCATGCACGAATAAGATATCTCCCTGCCTGCTACAAGCAAACCTTTGATGATATGTTCACCACGGGGTTTTGGGAGTCACACTCAGAAGTGTTCGCACCATGCCCAACCAACCTGCTACATCTATTCGCGTGTGAACAAACCATGCACTCAGAGCTCTACACCACACCACACCCTGATATGCCGGGAGCAGTCAATTGGGATGCCCTCCAGAGAGACTTGGTCCGGGGACTACGCATCAAGGAACAAGAAGTGGCAACCGACCTCCTGCAGAAGTACATTGATCAAACAGTGGAGCAGAGGTCTGTCAGAGGCGACAGACGCTAGGGGGGGGATAGTGTTGGCGATATACGAGAAGAAGCAAGTACGGGCATACATGCAGATCTAGCACTAAGGCAACTCTCTATTTTTTTCAACACCCTTACACCATTTAAAAGTGATTCTCATCACTAAAAACCCCTGTAAATACCATTTTCACCTTTTTGTAGCTCCATTTTGTACAAGCCGAGGAGTCCTCGAGCTTGAGGAGCCTTAGAAGTAGTTGCCTACCAATTTTCGTATTTTTTAGATCTCGTTTGAGCCCTCAAATAAGCCCTGGAACCTAATTTTTAACTAGGCTGGACACTAGGTCTGGACAGGGCCAAAGCTAGTCAAAAACTATAAATAGAGCTAGAGAGCTCATTTTTGGGAGAGCTTCTTGTAGTTTGGAGCTTGTATGAGAACTTGGTTGCAATAGAAGTGATTCCATTGTCTTACTCTCTTTGTTCTTGCTGTGTGTGCGCATGTGTGTGTATGTGTGTGCATGTTAGTGTGCTTCTCACTCACACATTTGTGCCTTCACTTGCTCGAGGTCTTCATACCATCCTCATGTCTTCCCGGATTGACATTAAAGGAGGTGCTACTCATCACTGAGCTACACCAAGTACTCTTAATTAATTTGAGCGGGTATAGTGACCAAAATAACAAGTTTTGGTTCATAGTTAAAACTCCTACCCATCTATTTTGATCCAATGATTTGAGGATCATATTCCAAATTACTTGGGTGATTATTTGTGCTTCCTGGAAAGCTCAAGAGGTCTATTTTGCACTCCTCAATTCAATTTTTGCTGGTGTGAAGCAGGAACTTTCAGTTACAACTCATCTCTAGAAGGTGTCCACCATCTCCTCCAATAGTGGTAACAAAGCAACATCAAGGTAAAATGGGAGATGGATTCTCATCATTCATTGAAAAACTGGACAGGGGCAACTATCCAGATTGGTCCCTAAGGATGAAGGCTTACCTCCAAGGAAGAAGCTTGTATGGATACATATATGGAGATGAAGAATTGCCAACTCTTAGAAGCAAACATCAACCTACAAGAGAAGAGCAAGAGAGACTAGATGCATGGTGTGCAAAGGATGCTCAAGCTTGCTCTTATATACTCAACTCCATATCTGATTTTTTATTACCTCATATTAGGAATTGCAAGACCTCCTAAGCGACTTGGGAAGTACTATCTTCATACTTCTAATCAAATACAAGGGTTAGGAAGAATCAGCTTTGGATCGAGTTTACAACCTTGAAGAAGCAACCAAAGAAAAGTGTGGCTGACTATGTGACCAAGATGAAGGATGTAGCTGATCAACTTGGGAGTATTGGAGAAGAAATAGAAGAGGAGCAGATAGTAAGGCAGAACATAAATGGCATCAAGGCTGATGACAAATGGGAGTCCTTTACCACAACAATGGACCTATATATGGACATGTAGATACCTGACCCCAATACATTGATGGGGCAACTCTTCCCTCATGAGACAAAGCTCAACAAGAATGGAGAGACTTCTAGAGGTAATCAATCTTTTGCCCTTTACACAGATAAAAATAAGAGTAAGGATAAAGGCAAAGGTAAGAAGAATGAAGAAGAAGCTAGTACCTCTTAAATGAACTTCACAAGGACCCTCAACAAAGTTTCAAGGGGATTGCAAAAGGTGAGAAAAAAGTAGAAAAGATATAGGTTATATAATCCCACTAACAAAGGATTCACAGTTAGCAGGGATGCGGTATTTGATGAAAATAACTCATGGTTTGAAGATGATTGCAGGAAAATAAAGTTAATCTATGAATGGGAAAATGATTTTCCAAATTCGACTCAAGAAGAACCACATATATCACAGGATGTCAACTCAGAAGATAAGAACAAATCAACTTCAAAGCTTGAAAGTCCAAGGGCAAAAAAAAAGTACAAAATTTGGAAGATATTCCAAAGTCATCCAATTAAGCACTTAGAAGATCTCAAAGGGAAAGCAAGAAACCTATAAGGTATGGCTATGACACATCACTAGTCACCAAGCACTCAATATTTATGGCTAAAGATTCAATGTCAAAAGAATCTTCTTCATTTGAAGAAGGCAACAAGAAGGAAGAATGGAAAGAAGCTATGCAGGAAGAAATTGAAGCACTTCAAAAGAATAGTACTTCGGATTTGGTTCCCAAAAAACCATTCATGAAGGTAATAGGTTCCAAGTGGATTTACAAAGTGAAAAAGAATTCAAATGGTATAATCAACAGGTATAAAGCAAGTCTAGTAGCAAAGGGATTCGCTCAAACCCATGGAGTGGATTATGAGGAGACGTTCTCACCTGTAACTAAGATGCCAACTATCACAGTTCTAGTAAGTATTGCTGCTTCAAAGAATTGGAATTTATACCAATTAGATGTTAAAAATGCATTCCTTAATGGATGGATCTGAGAAGAGATCTACATAGCTCAACTGCCAGGATATGAAGACAAAGATAAACTTGATTATGTATGTAAATTAAGAAAGGCACTGTATGGTTTAAAGCAAGCTCCTAGAGCTTGCAACCATAGAATTGTCACATACTAGCAAGACCAAGGTTTTGTTGCAAAGCAAGAAAGATTCTTCATTGTTCATTAAGAAGACTAACTCATAAGTTAATTATCTATGTGTTTATGTGGATGACATCATTGTTACAGGAAATGATGCCAAAGGCATCAAGGAGATCAAAGCTCAGATGAAGGAGGAGTTCAAGATCAATGATCTTTGATTGCTTATATATTTTCTTGGCTTAGAGATTTTTATATAGATTTTGGTATTTTCATTACTCAGAGGAAGTACATCCATGATGTGCTTGTTAAGTTCAAGATGGAAAATGCTAAAATTGCAGGTACACCCATGGAATTGAACCATAAACTCAATGCTCATGAAGGAGAGCCACTTGAAGACATTACAAGTTATCAAAGACTTGTTGGGAGTCTTAACTATGCAACCCAAACAAGAGTAGACATATGCTATAGAGTAAGTACATTGAGTCAATTCATGCATACACCAAGAAAACCTCACATGGAAGCTTCCAAAAGGATTTTAAGGTACTTGAAGGGTACCATAAATGAAGGGCTATTCTATCCATTCACATCTGACTCGGATATCAAGCTATATTCTGATGCAGATTGGACTGGCTCAAAAGATGATAGGAGGAGCACCTTTGGCTACTTATCTTACGAGGATCAAAGTTGATTTCATGGCCATCAAAGAAACAATCAACTGTGGCATTGTCATCAACTAAAGCTAAATATAGAGGCCTAGCAGATGTAACACAAGAAGCAATGTGGTTAAAGCTACTCTACTCAGATTTAGGGCTACATACATACATTCCAATGATTTTTGGAGCTAACACTAACTCACTTCATTTGACAGCTAATCTTGTATATCATGCAAGGACTAAGCACATTGAAGTGCATTATCATTATGTGAGAGAGAAACTACTTAGCAAGGACATACAATTGTCCTATGTATCAACAAACCTACAATGTGCAGATATGCTAACCAAATCTTTGGATGGAACTAAATTGAACATGTTCAAGATGATGATTGGATTGCAAGAGATTAAAGAGAAGTGAAGCCCAAGCATATTAGGCTTGAGGGGGAGCTATTGGTGCAATTACTTCAAGCCTAAATGCTTGATCATTTATCCTAAGGCTCATATCTACATTCATGTATTAGCACATGAATGATCTCTTATAAAGACTGATTTTTTACTACTTGTAAAAGTGCACATATGGAATCACTTCAATCACAAGTTATTAGGAGAATTGTTTCACGAATTATTAGTGAGTTAGATGGAGATTGGGATCCTAAATTCTAGAGATAATTTTTGGTAGAAGTTTGAATTTCAGATTCATGAAGAGCTCCAACTTTAGCTATAAAAGAGGACTTCAAAAGTCGACTATGTGCAACCCGAATTGGAGAGATATTCAGAGGGATTTTAAGTTGATATTGAGCTCACATCATAGCTCTATATTGCCCTCCCATTGTGCAATCATTCATTGCCAATGTCAATGTAATCAACGTGCATTAATACATGTATTTTTCTCATATGTGATATCTTCTTCTCTGTTATGTACCACTCAAAACAGTAAACTTCTATGACTTGTTTCTCAGTGTATACTTGATCATTTGATGTGATTTAAGTTCATATAGATTCAATACATTTTCTACTTACATATTCAATAAACTGTCTAGTTTCTTGCTATAAAGTTTCATTATCATTGCCTTATCCAATCTCAAGTTATGAGCTAAATAGTGCTCACTGGTCTTCATACTATTAGTGCACGAAAATGTCTCGATTTACATCTAACTTGCTAAGCATCATTCTCTGAGCATGGTCCATCATTTCAAGTGATATTACTTGCAAAAGTTGGCTATCCAAGTTAATAAGATATGCCCAAAAGCATTTTATTCAATAGTTACAGAGAGGGAGTAGTGTTCATTTCTTTGAGCAGGTGTAGTGACCAAAATAGCAAGTTTTGGTTCATAGTTGAAACTCCTACTTACCCTTGTGGAAGGGTCCTTTAGCCTTCATGGTTGTTTCTTGGGAGGAAGCTGACTTTGCTCATGAGTCATGGAGGAGCAAAAATCGAGGGACCTCTTCCCAAGTTAGAACTTGAACTGTGTTATACAAAGTGGTCACGAATATTTCATAGGGGCTAGGAAGCTTGTTAAGTAATCTTATAGCGATGTCCTCACTTGAAATTTGTCATCCACACAGTGCTAACATTGATAATCTTCGAATTGGGCAATCACTTTTGTGATGGTGTCTTGTGGACATAATGAGATTGTGGAATTCGGCCTCTAGAGTATAAATCTTAGAAGATGTTTTATCCTAATATAAATTGTCTAGAATGTTCGAAGCTTCTTTTGAAGTATTACATGCAGTGATGTGACCCTTTGTCAATTGGTCACATGCTAGGAAAAGTTGGCCTAATGCTCGCTTGTCCTTTACATTCCATATATTCCAAACTCCTAGATTGTTATCCTTATCACGCTTTCATTATGTGCCTTGGACTGCCATGTACAACAGATTTGTATAGAGATAGGTCCTAATTGTATCCTTCCATAGGTCGTAATTAGTGCCATTTAGCCTTTCATCTTTTGGCATGAATATCGACATAAAGGAGGGTAAATATAATTGACTTGAAAATGTGGCATTTAAAATTGTTGACATTTTTGCCTTTGAAGCAAAGTTAGCACACTGGCGATAAAAATTGATTCACAAATTTGAATTGGGGTAGAGGTGGGGGGCTTAGATTAGCCCGATACTTGCACCAAAATGAAGTACACACCTTCAAGATGGAGGGGCTTAGAATAACCCTATGCTTGTGCAAAAATTGAGAAGACGATGGCTTACAGTAGCCCGTTGCACACCAATTGAGCCTTAGAGTAGGCTTAGAATCTAAGAGAGCTTGTGGGTGGGCTTAGATTAGCCTCCAATCCATAGATGCACACACAAAAGATCCTCTTTGACTGGTTTTGTTGTACAAAGATGGGGCACTTAGTGCCAAAGGGTGGTTGCAAGCTTTGAGAGAATACGAGAGTGTCTCTTTACAAAAGGGATACTTTGAGGAAGTATAAATTGATATGCCCAAGGTTGGAGGTGGATATCCTTAGACACATATAAAGGATGCTCTTAATTAAGTGTGTAGAGAGCCACAAATAATGAATCCTTGAATAGATGTGGGCTTCAAAAGATTTAAATTTGTATCCACAAGAGATATGCTCCAAAAAAATTATGAGTCATATACTGTGGCGAAAATATCTACATCACATATTTAAATCCCAATGACACAATTGGAGACGATCCCATGATAATTCCACAAGAACCCACTATAACTATATCATTGAGGAGTTGGGTGGGTACTCACAAATAAGGATGATTCATATGAACTGGGACCCTTTGCATCTTCAATATTTCCTTTTTATGGAGAGCACGCATCTACTCCTACTATCTAGTAGATAGATTCAATTCAATGCATCGGTGAAAACTGTAAGACAATAGTTACGCAATATAACACAGGAGCAATAGCAGAGAAGATAACAGATATAGGAGAATCTCAACAATTTTCTACTAGCAGCAAGTACAAAGATGATGGCATTGTCCACCCGTGCGCTCTCAAGGTAGAGCTTAAATGGTGATCTAGACAACTCTAGATAGGGAGATACAAGGTAGAGGTATGCTGGCTCAACTCAATGTCTTAGGTAGTGCAGAAGTCATGTATATATAAGATCATGGGTGGCCTGCCATGGACGGCTATACATGGGCGGTAGAGCGTGGGCGGCCACCGCCCGCGTAATTGCCATACACGGCTTAGACTGGTTGAACCGACCTAACAAATATAAATGATTTCTGACCCTGGTAACTCCCTTTCCTTATAATACCTTACATGGTCCAATATGACCTTCATCCAACATTCAAGTTGGGATTCCCATCAATTGGATAATGCACGCTTGGCTTCTCCTCATAAAGGGGGCCTTACAAAATGTGCATACAATCATGAGGGGTAGACATTGATCATATACTAACAAAAACATCATAGGTGATGCCCCAGCCTCAGATGACTACTGATGTGAACGAGACTTCAACAATGTCAAATGCAAGCAATAAGTGTGTATGAACATTTGAAGGTGACAAGATACATCTATCCGAATGGACGCTTGAGAAACTGGAAAAAAATGTTTAAAAACATTAACTGTGAGACCCAATAGATTGACATATCTAAAGATCACCAAGATTGAGATTTAATTACACTTAAACATCAAAACTGAAGAACCTCCAAATAGTGACCACAAAAGAGGGTGGGTAGGAGGGCAAATGGGATAAAGTGCATGGAAAAATGATGAATGACAAGGGTAGGAGGATGGACAAATGGGCAAAATGCGACCCAAAGAGCATAAAATTGATGGCAAAAGCTTCTCTCAATGAGGAGAAAGCAAGAGCACCAACACTAGAGCACAATCACCACCAAAAGGACCGAGAAATGATCTACCAAGACCTCCACATAGCGCTCTAATACCATGTAGAGAGTACACGCACAGAAACAAAATGAAAAGAAGAGTGTACTCACAAGAGAAAGAGTATGAGAGACTCAAAGTAAGTAGACCAAGAAATGGGTAAACTCACATGGATTAGAAATGAGCATGCCAAGAGCATGGCGTAGGCTCCTCAAGCTTCTAACTAAGTACAAATGAGGGAAGAGGCTCGCCTTATATATATTTGGGAGGATCTCTCCAAAGTACGACTGAAAATCACCTTAGTATCATGTCTCTCGCAGCGAGAGGAATCTGGTGCTCAGATAAGACCTATGGAGGCTCTACATCAACACAGTATGGAGATCACATAGTTTAGACGAGAGGATGTCTGAATGTGCAAACTAGTTTCTCACCATTATGTCTAATGGATTCATATAGAGACCACATTATATGGACATCTATATGTCAGAGAGTTCACGAGCAGCGATTGAACAACAAAAGGTCGCATCACATAGACTGGAATTCAACAGTGGAAGACATAGTGGGGTCGCGAGAGTAGAGCAAATATGCAAACTATGTATAGAGGAGGTGGAGAGTGAGGAGCATTTCATATATCAATGCAGAGCATACACTTAGATTAGAGACAGATATGAGAATTTGTTCAGAGGACATCCCACCCTATGAGAGATTATGGACTCCTGAGATCAGAGATAGTTAGGATGGTTCTTGATAGAGATTCAGAGACATAGAGATGCACTCTTACCACTGACACACATAGCTCCATAGTTGGAGAGGAGAAAATTATAAGTCATTGATTTTTTTGAGAGGCCTAGAGTCCCCCCCACACCCAGTTGCCAGCTAGGAGTGACACTACAGCAGGCTGAGGTGAGTCGTGCTAGACAATGACCACGGGTCATAGGGCTCAAAGGAGTGAGGCTATACCATCCCCAGATAGATTTGATTCAAACACGACATTGCGAGGCCACTACGAAGAGAGTAGCTACGATGGGACAGATTTTATATCTTTCATACGGACAACCCTAGCACAAGCTCCACCTATGTATCACATCCTCCATCCCTCCATTACCACTAGATGGAGCTAGTAGACAAAAGCATTTTCATTATTGTATTACCCTTAGAATATAGACATGCATAAACCCCTAGAGATAGGGCTTCATCACCCTTAGTATTTTACCACCCCTTTTCGAGATTAGATTGCATTAGCTTTTTATGATCTTGTTTTACCTTTGTCATAGCCGGATGACATCTGTATCATGTATCTTATGTTTCGTCTCATAGGCCAACTGTGGTTTGCCAGATATGTAAAAAACCTCTCTCTCTCTCTCTCTTTCTCTATGATGATGGTTGATCTCGCTGCAGCCATCAAGGTGGCCCTCACTCAACCTCTACCCATGTACCACATCTTACACCCACCCACTAGTATAGGATGGCACTAGTTAGCGATTCAGATGCATTCTCATGCTTGTACTACCCTTTTGCATATAGATTATATCTAAAGCACTCCATCCACCCCCCTCCCCCACTTTCATGGGAATCTCTAGATGCATACTAAGCAGATCTATATCAGTTTTACTAGTTTTTTCAACACTTTTATCTTTTCGGATTGACAGAAGATACAACCATGTGCATTGATTTGTCTCATAGGCCGCATTCATCCTTCTAATAGCCGTAAAAACACTTTCTTTCTTCTCTCTCTCTCTCTTTCCCCCCTCCCTCCCTCCCTCCCCTACTCTCCTTCCCTCCCCGCTCCCCCTCCCCCTCACCCTCCCTGCTCCCCTCCCTCACACTCCCCCTCCCTCACTCCCCCTCCCTCTCTCTCTCTTTCTCTTTGAGTTGAAATATTGCTGATGGCAGAGTACTTCACGCTAAGTTATTTCTAGACCACATAAAGTCAATTGCACAATTGATTCCAAGCTATTGGAGGGGCTCTACTTGTACCAATTCAGAAGCAATATGGCACAAATTGAAAGAAAGGAAGTGGAGGACATGAGCACTAAAGCACTTAGAGAGGCAAAGAAGGAGGCAGATAGAGTACTCAATCAAGAAATGAGGAAGACCACATACAGATCAAGAGCCCTAGAAGAGCATGTTAAAATTCTCAAAGAAGATTGAGATGAATGGAAATCTGAGACGCATAAGCTTCAAGAAGAAATCGTTCAGCTAAAGATTTCCAAAGAAGAAGGTGAGATCACAAAGATAGATGACTTGAAAGAGGAAATCAAGAATGGTTGGGAGATGGATATGCAAGAACACATGCCATGGAAGCAACACAAAATAGATGGGTGGAAGTAGTAAGTAAAAATATTAAAATGGAGGTCAAAGAAGAAGTGAGGAAGGATGTCATGGAAGACGTGAAGAAATAAGAGCTCACAAAAGTTCAGGATACACTCAACAAGGAGAGGCTTCAACACATTGGAAGACTCCACATTCAGATTATGGGCCTACCAGAGGGAGCATTGCTGAAGGAAAACACCATTGACATTTACCATCGACTTGGATACGAGAGCATGCTCTTCACACGTGCATGGAGGGCTAAGAGGGATGCATCTCGCTCGTGAGCACTCATCCTTCAGATGAGCTCCGAGGAGACATGGACCCCCTGTTTTAGATGTCGATCAATACTATGTGGACTGCGTAGCGGCACCCTTTACATGGACGGGGGCCTCACGAGGATGTAGGTAGCACATTGACGTATTTGCATGCCACATGTACTCTAGGCCCATCGAGAGGGGAGGAAGGCCTTTTAACATGATGGTAAGGCCTTCATAGATGGATGCCCTATCAAATAGGGCCATGCGGCCTATGAGATATCACTACACCAAGAGGCACCACTCAGAGGAGGAGTCTTGAACTGCAACGAGGCACTTTGGATGCAACTAAACAGACTCAAGGAGATCTTGGAGTCACAAGAATTTTCTTGCATTATAGAGACCCACGAGAGCCCCGAGAGAGGCCTACCTCACATTGCAAGTTTTCATTGGGAAGCTTCATTCAGGACCACGATGAGATAGAGTACAACACAAGGGTCGGGGGGTGTTGCAATCATATTTAGACACGAGATATAGAGCTGGATCCATATCATAGGAAGAGATGAGGAGGCGCGATACATGTGGATGCACATGGAGATAGGACCAAGGAGCTTGATTTACATTGCCATATGTTGTTCCCACTAGGTGGATCCTGATACGCAAGAGAGGACCTTGGGTGACGGATCCGAGACAAAGACTCACTCTACACACCACTTTCATATGAGATACTACATCATAATACCCTAGGTGGTCTTCCTTATGGGGGACCTCAATGGCCACACCCAATCACATCAATGCGAGGCATACAACATGTATCATCCACATCTCATAAGGCTCAAAGACCCGAATGAGATGAGAACGAGTAGAGTATCGGCAGATATGGGTCACGACACACCGGATATGCCAGACATCTGCTTGAGCTAGGCAATCGACACCATCTCATTATATATAAGGGGATGAAATGTTGGCCAGGTTCCGGTGGACTTACTTGCTTCCCTCACTGAGGGGGTGAGAGCACGGTCCACTAAATTCTAGGTACCATCTCTGGAGCTTCATTTATCCCCTCACTTAGTATTGGACGAGGCCCACTTGGTGCTAACCATACATTTATCACATTCACACTTTCATCTCCTATCCCATTAGACCCTCCCTCACCATTGATCCACACACCACGATACACTTCACACACAAGCTCTCACACGTGTACGCATACGACTTACACACTAGCCTACTCTTCCTCAATCCATTCTCACCTTTGGACACACTCACATCACATATCACCACCATCCTTCATGACTTAGCTATCTAGAGCTTTCCACACTGCACACATACATATCCTCCATGTATAGGATGCACGCCCTAGAACCGTTGGTATGATGCAGATTGTCCGAAACTCAGGAAACATCTACGGATTTTAGAATTACACACAGACAGGAATAGTGTCGCATGTAGAGCCTTTCTCACCGCAAGCGACGAGAGTGGGAGAAGAGAGAGTACTAGGATATCTACCATTTGCTCATGAGTTGGGATGTTGCAGTGGCATGGTGACACCTGAAGGAGGGGAGACAACAGACACCCATTTGAGACCCGAGCATTTGGCATAGCTATGCACACTGTTAGGGGAGCACTAGATTATGATCTCTCACTATAGTAGACAAGATTTTGGAAACACACTTTTGATTACAAGAACACCCATGTAGGGAAAATGATACAAAAATATGTGATCGATACAAGATATCCACAAGTCGGGACTGATAGGTATGAATAACAAGATTAAGGATGATAGAGGAGATCCCACCACCTGGGATTGTAAGTATGACACAAGATATCTAGACAACAAGAATTCCCTTCTAGGAGATGAACTAGATACAAGAAAGAACTCGACAAGATCTCGTACCACAAGATTACAAGAGGACAAGACTAGATGTCCAGGATACAAGACTAGACAAGACTAGAACAAGGAACAAGACAAGAACAGGATTCTTCTTGATCCCTGGCACAAATAAAGCATCCGACAATGTAAAAGAACTACCATCAGCAGTACTCAGAATGATCTTACCAACTCCCATGACAGGATAAGAGGAGTTGTTGGTGTATGTGATAGTATTCCCTGTAGGGATAGACTTGAGTGAAGTGAAGAAACTGTGCTGCGAGGTAATATGATTGGTTGCCCCACTATCAAAGTACCAAACATCTGATTCTACTGCAGACGTACTGGAACTTGGGGAGTACTTCCTTGGTGATCACTACTCCTTGAGCTCTGAAGACTGGTATTGGAAAGACTGAGAATGAATGTGGCCAACCCCTCCTTAGATAGGTTTTCCAAGGGCGGTTCAAGGGCGGTTATGAATTGATGATGCCATCGATGATGTCATCAATTTGAAGCATGGTCTTTGGATGTCAGAGTAAAGCAAGAAGATAGTCGATCTTAGGGGTTTAGCATGTTTCGAACACAATGGAAGCATTGGTTTCCCCAAATCTTGAACCAATCATGAGGTACATAATTCATATGGAATATGAGGTTTAGAAGATCTCCTTTGTCCATGACATCACCTCCCCCTCAAGCGACGAGTTCCACAAAGAGCGGTTATTATCTCTAGTCTTGGCTTCATTGGTTTTTTCTTATGAAATTCTCAAACCTTGATTGATGCTCTCTGAAGGTTCTCTGTACGTTCCCAAGTACAATAACTAATGTCATACCCTTTCCAATGAACAAGGTACTCCAATATTCCTCGGGATATTCTCAAATCTAGGACATGCTCGACTTCCAATTCTTCATGATCATCAATCTCGATAGGTGGTGAAAGAGCTGGACTCTTCCCCCTCAATGGTGAAATCTGATATGGTTCCAACATGGACACATGGAAAACTAGATGTATTCGTATGGTACTTGGTAATTGGAGCTTGAAGGTGACTGGATTAATCTTGGCCAAGATGGTGAATGGACCAAATCTCTGATGGTCTAGCTTTGCAAATTATTTCTGAGTAACCACACTTTATCCCCGATTTGATAGGATGGATTTTGAACATGATGCTGATCTACATAATACTTGTATTGCTCTTGAGCTTTATGGATCTCTTCCTTGAGTTCTTTGTGAATGTCCATGAGGTACTCGGCCTTATCTCTGGCAGTTGGGTTCTTGACATGATTTCAGAGTTATATAACCATCCTTGGATGTTCTCCATAATTTGCAAAGAAGGGAGTGTGCTTGGTAGATGTATGAACATTGTTATTATAGGCAAACTCTGCAAAGGGTAAAAGCTCGAACCAATCATTTGATGATAGTCTATGGTGCACTGAAGATATTGTTCTAGGACTTGATTCACTCGTTCTGTTTGTCCATCAGTTTGTGGATGATTAGCTGTAGATAATTTAACTTGAACACCAAGGAGTTTGCATAGACTCTTCCAGAAGCTAGATATGAACTGTGGACCTCGATCACTAACAATGTCATCAGGTAGTCTGTGAAGCCTAAATATATATCTGAGAAAAAGTCTTGCAGTGGTTGCACCTGTGATTGTCTTGGTAGTTGGAATGAAGTGTGCCATCTTTATAAATCTATCCACTATAACAAGAATGGCATCATATTTATCCGAACTTGGTAGATCTCTGATGAAGTCCATAGATAATGAAGCCCATGGCCTTTCTGAAAATGGTAAAGGTTGCAAAGGCCATGAGGTTTATGTCACGGTACTTTAGATCTATTACAAGTGTCACAGGTTCGAATATATTCTTTGACTTCCTTCCACATTTAAGGCTACCAAAAATCCCTTGATATGAGTTCTATTGTTTTATTCACTCCAAAATGTCCTGTTGCAAGGTTGTCATGATGTTGTTGAAGTACTTGGATCGTGGGAGTTCCTCAAGGGACATACAATAGGTTCTTATAAAATAGTAACCCATCCTTTTCTTGGAATTCATTTACTTGTTGAATCTTTCCTTCTTGAGTTTTTTGCTTAATGTTACAAAACAATTATCTCGTGGCAGAGTCTCACAGATCAAATGATTCAAGGCTGATTCTTCATGATGGCTTGAAGAGATAGCTGCTAACTGGAGATGCTTAGGCTTGAGTGATATGCTCTCCCATTGATCAAAGGCCTCTTCACCCTTCTTTGGTGCAAGATAAGATCTTCTTGAAAAGGCATCTGACAGACATTGTTGATGTCCTGGATGGTATGTGATGTTCACAAAGTCGCATTTGGATAAAACGTTACTCCATTGAGATTGCCTTCTATTGAGAATGCGGGTGGTCATAAAATACTCTAGGTTCTTGTGATCTGTATACATAGAAACTTTATGAGTTGCTCCTTCTAGATAGTGATGCTAGGTATCAAACGCATCCACTACGGCAAGAAGTTGATAATGAATTTCATAATTAATCTCTAGAGGGGAAAATTTCCTTGAATGTTGTGCAACTCGATGTAGGTATCCATCATCTTCATGTTGGGAAAGGATCAGTCCCAGGGCGAAGTCTGATGCATCTATCTCTAAGAAAAAAGGCTTGGTAGAGTCAAGGTGAACTAGAATTGGAGCACTAGTGAATGATGTTTTCAGGGTCTGAAAGGCTTTCTGTGCATCTTCATTCCATGAGAATTTTGTGTTTCCTATAAGCTTGGTAAGGGGTGTCGCTTTGGAGTAATCTCTTATGAATATCCTGTAAAAATTGGCAAATCCTACAAAACATTGTACATCTCGAACACTCAAAGGTGGTTCCCAATCAAGGATTGTTTCTATCTTCTTAGGGTCCATAAAAATCCCTTTATCTAAACAATGTACCCAAAAAATTCCACTTTTGTCTGATGGAAAGAGCACTTCTCCAATTTCGCATATAATCCTTTTTCTCTTAGTTTCTCTAGGACTATCTTTACATGACATTCATGATCCTCTAGATATTTGGAGAATATCAAGATATCATCAAGGTATATTACAACAAATTCATCCAAATGCTCTCCAAAGATATCATTCATCATATAATGGAAGACAATTGGAGCATTTGTGAAACTGAATGGCATAACTACATATTCAAAATGGCCAGACCTTGTTCTAAATGTTATCTTCCATTCGTCTCCTTCTCTGATCCTGACAAGGTTGTAAGCTCCTCGAAGGTCAATTTTCGTGAAGAACTTTTATTTTCCAAGGCATTCCAAGAGCTCTGGTATGAGTGGTAGAGGGTATCTGTTCTTTATCTTGACTTTATTCAATCCATGATAGTCTACACACATCCAAAGAGTCCCATCCTTCTTCTTTACAAATAAGATAGGAGCTCTTGCTGGAGACTTTGAATGTTTGATAAGCCCCTTTGCTAGATTCTAATCAATGTTCTTGCATAGTTTTGTGAGTTCCTCTGACGATAGTGTATAGATTGGTTCAAAGGGAGGTTTTGCTCCCTCTTGAAGTTCTATGACACAATCATAAGATCTATGCTCTGGGAGGATATCTGCATTCTTCTTTTCAAAAACATCTTCAAAGCCTTTATACTGATAGGGTAGCTGCATTGGATTATGTTTCTTGGATTCTTGAGCTAGTATGGCATAGATCATATATGTCAGTTCCTTCCTTACTTCATGTATGAGGGTTTTGGCTCCGACATATGTGGGGTTCTTTTCAACATCTCGAAGGGTGATTTTATTCTTTTCCCAATTAATCTCTAAATTATGTTTCTTTAGCCAGGGCATTCCAATGATAACTAGATGTATTAGGCTCGATATTATATTGAAACATATGTGGGATTCATGGTCACCAAGCTGTACTCTTAATGGTGTGGTTTCCATGGTTATATTCCCAAATGCTAAAGGTCATCCATCTACTACTTCAGCTACTACTGGTTTGTTCTTTTGAAGTATAGGAATTCTGTGCTTTTTAACCAATCTTTCATCGATGAAACATGAGGAGGCTCCTAAATCTACTAGGGCTATAAGGGAAAGGGTCTTCTTGGGCAGGATTAAATTGACAGATGCAAGACATGTTTCTGGGTATAGCTGGAATTATGAGTCCATTTCTTATATCATGGTCTAGTTGTACCATCCCTTTTACAACTCGACTTCCTCGTTTCCTTGCTCTACACGGGTGAGTGTGACTCTAGAGTTCGTTCTCTTGTTGGGACAATGAACTGCAATATGTCCAGGGTTTCCACAATATAGGCATAACTTGTTATCTCTCCTTCTCTCTTTCTCTTATGGTGTTAGAGGCTCAAACCTAGTTACATCTATTTGCATAGGTTCAGGCATAGCCTCGTCTTTAGGAGTCGGCTGGAAGGGTTTCCATTGGAGAGGTCTTCCTTCTACTTGTTTTCTTTCAAAAAGTCAGTTATCGCATTGACTAGCTTGCATGATGTATTCATTCAATGTCTTAACCTTTGTCATCGTGAGCAGAAGGTCCTTCACATCATCTCTTAAATCCTATCTAAATTGTCTTATGAAATAATCTTCATCATCATTAATTATCTTCATCATCATCCATCATCATAAATCCTCATCATCATCAACAATCATCATCATCAATAATCAACCATTATCATCAAACGTCATCATTCATTATCATCATCTTTCATCAATAATCACTAATCATCATAAACCATCAATCATCATAATCATCAATATCATTCGTCATCATCATTATCATATTTTCTCATACATTTTCATTATGATAATCATCCTTCAATATTCGCAAATATATCTTCAAGGGTTAGATTTTTACTTCTCTTGTTCTTTTTCAATATTAGAAGGTTTCAAAGTTGTCTTTACATTTCCCTCAATTTGCGCAATAATATCATCAAACAATTATTTCTCTGCTTTGTTAACTTGCTTGTTAGATTCTATATCTTCTTGAGTTTCTTCTTTACTTTTTTCTTGTTCAATTTGTTTATCAAGGTTTAATTGGGATTGTAATTTCGCAACTTTCTCTTGATCGAATAGATTCTCATTAGTCAAAAGTTTCGGATCAAATGAAACAAATACATCCTGATCTTTTTTTGATTTTTCTTGAATTTCTCTATCAAATTCTCTTTTATGATCTATTTCCATTTGTTCTCTCAATATCTGCTCAATATTTTGCTTCTTAACCTTTTTTTGTCTACCTTTGGTTTCTTCAATATATTTTTCTTGACTCTCAATAGATAGCATTCTTATTTGTTCATCAGATCTATAATCTTCATGTCTTTTTCGTCTCCACATCTTTTGAATTGTCTTTGATCTAGTCTTGGTCTCTTCAAAATATTCTTCTATCCCACCTTTTCCTACATTCAAATGCAAAGGTATTTGCTCTTGATATTTACAAATTTTATTTTCATGTTCACTTACTAATCTATGTCTGCATGCACTCTCATACACTATGCAATCCCAAAACATATGTCCATATTGATCACACCATAAACATCGTATAGGTCTCTTCTCAGCCCAACTTGATTTCCTAGGTGTCACTCTAGGCGTGGATCTTCTAAGACCTAATGATTGTTTATGTGTAGATATGCTTTGAACGTTTACCTCATGTTCATGGTCACATTTAAATACTTGGAGGTCCTTGTCTTATGTTTTAATTCAGAAATCTCAGAATCCATCTCATTTTTTACGTCTGTAATACTTATGCCCATTAGCTAAATCGTGTCAGATATTGCATTTATTGTTTGCCTTAGGGTCATAATAATACCAAACTTTGATTTTATAGGTTCACTCCAGTTAAATTCCATTTCTTTAAGTCATTCTTCATATTTCCTAAACTGTTATTCAATCATTTTGTTCATTTTAGTTTCCCTCTTCTTATGATCTAAGCTGAGTATGATCAAAATTGATGCAAAAAGTGAATGATCAAAGTCAGGCAGTCAAAAGCAATCTTTTTGTTCAAGTGTGTGGAGCAATGCAATAATTCAAAAAACTTGAAATTCTAGTACCTCGAATATCCGATTCGACGCCAAGTTTCCTGTTTCTATTCTCAAGGAATGGGTGATGCGTCAAGGATCACCGGGCAACTGCCTCGCTTCACGTCGGGTTCAGGTGTCAGGAAGGATTTAGGTGATGGGAAGAGTTGGCACGGGTTTGGATCAGGCCCCTGATGTGCATCGTTCCGATGTCCGGCGAGCGGTGACTGCACGTTGGGCACCTCGCCCTCTCTCTGGTATGGCGATCTATGACCCCTACCCCTCGAAAGAGACGAGCGAATGTGCGTATGCGTAAGACCGTAGGCATCGAGAACAAAAAATTCTAGATACAATGCTAAAACATGGAAGTTGCCAGATCGATGTGCAGATAAAGCTCAATGATACAACGAGAATATAGCTGAAGTCCTCCAATAAAACTCAGTGATACAATGATGCCCGCTACAGTGTGGGTCGATGATATAGCAAACCACTACGGTGTGGAACGACGATACAATATGCCGCCGCTACAGTTTGAGTCGGCCAAATATAAGATAGACCTTTCGCTATAGTGCGAGAAGACGCCCACGAGTCTCGGCTTCTTTAGAACTTATTTTTTCTTCGGTCTTTGGTTCAAGCTTTACTTCAAGTCCTCTCTTTACTTCATAACCATTTACTTCATAAATCCACAGTAGCCTCCAATCACGCAGTAATCTTGGAAAGAAGATCTGGAGAGAAGGTCCACAAGGGAAAATCCATGAGGGCATATACTCTTTACTTTAGTCTTCAATCACTTTATGCGCAACAAAAGCGATCTTGCCAGTTTTTCATTATTAATTAGTAGAGAGATGTGATCTACGAGGTAAAGTCTTGATGTCGAGAGAGGTTTCTTTTTGCATAATTCAAATCAAACATTGCATTTTTTGTCTACCGTCTCGTTCTCTCTCTCTCTCTCTTGCATCCAACTCCTCTGCCATACCTCTATTTTATTCTTATGTCAAAAATGTTCAATCAGAACAATAGCATTTATTCCATTTGTTCCGTCTAGACTCTTGCATGATTTTTCTCTACTCATGTCTTAAAGTGCATCTTCATACTGTATTCATTGAACAATTTTGTGATTGTAGTCCCTTTTAATAAAGTGGCTTTTACCACTACTTGAGCGAAGGAATAGGGTGCTTAAAATCATAGTCTATATCTGGACATGTCATAATAAGCCAATACAGCCTTCATCTGCTTCTTATCGATGTTCTTTGTTCATAATAGATGTCTTATCTTCTTCTCGAGGTACCACCTCGGAACATTGTTAATATGCAAGTATCATTCCCTTCCTTTGTGCCATCTCTCTCTCTCTCTCTCAAATCTCTATAGCAAGCGCCACCATACATCTCTCCCTCTCTCTCTGTCTCTCTCTCTCTCTCAAATCTCTACAGCAAGTGTCGCCATTGATTTCTCTCTCTCTCTCTCTCAAATCTCTACAACAAGCATCACCACATATCTCTCTCTCTCTCTAGGACTTGTTCGAGTCCTTCTTTCACAACATCTGTGCCCGGTGCCATGACATTTGTGCCCACAACCCACTGTTTCCATCTCTCTCTCTCTCTCTCTCTCCCACTCTCTCTCAGCATCCTCCTGTGACGTTGCCCGATATGCATCAACACCAACCACTAGCCAAATTCATATATATATATATATATATATATATATATATATATATATATATCTCCTTATCGGATTGTCTTCTTGCTTGTGCCGATAGCTATGACCTTTTCTCTCTGTACCTCCGAATCTCTTACACAACGTTGACTCTTGGATGCCGCCACAGTTTTGTCTAGCGTGTCAGTAGCGTTGACAGTTGCCAATCTACTCAGTTTTTTCTCCTCGCCCTATGTTGATTTTGTCTACGCAGTGCCATCATCATCCATAGTCTAAGTCTCTCTCTCTCTCTATCTCTCTCTCCTTTTACCACGTGGATAGAATCTCTATCGTCCTTTCTCCTTTACACGCACTTCTCCTATCAGCACCTAGTTGTCCCCTGTCTCTCTTTCTCTCTCTCTCTCTCTTTCCAGCACCGCCATAGTCTTATCCAGTGCCTCCTCGGACCATCTCTTTGCAGGTTGACTCTCTGTCTATCCGACACATCAACAATAGCCATGTCTTCCTCTGCTGTGCCAATAGCACCTCGCCCACAGAATCTCTCTCCCAATAGCTCCGCAACGATATCAACCCACCGAACCTGACATAGGCACCTTAAGGGTGATTATTCGCTCTCATTGCAGATAGCCCATGGATACTTGATCTCTTCAGGCTAGTAGATGATAAATAAAGAAGGCCCACACAAAGTATGCCTTTCGCTAGCGACCCTATAGAAGCATCCATTATGATCCATAGCAGAGGGAACTCCAACCCCTTGCCTTGCTCCATTGTGTGGCATAGAGAAGAGTGCATCTCCTGTCTCTCGATATGTAGAAACTCCTCTTCTTCACTCTCGTTTCTCTCTTCACAACATGAAATAAAGCATAAATCAAATGATTAATCGATGCAAAGACTCATGCATATGTGCACAAAGACCAAGGAAGGAAGATCTATGGGTAAAGAAACTAGGTCTCTCTCTCTCTCTCTAGATGCACTACCATAAAGTAAGAACAAGAAGATAAACATGAATAGAACTGGACAAGGAGCATACCTGGAAAGAAGTTCCATAAGCAAGATCCACACGGAGGAACAAATGAGTTTAGTCACCTATTTATAGGCCCCCCCTTGGACTTCCTTCTAGAGACTTCTAACCTCCTTACTCAACTTTCTATTTTTAGAATCATCTTGCATGATCATTTTCTATTTGGGGAAAATCACACTTCTTATTTCTATTTTTGATTTCTCTCCTTTTTATTTTTCCTATACTAAGGTTTTGGTTTCACACTATATATACAAGATTAATTAATCTAAGGGCTTGGACTTAGGATAAAAGCCAATTTTAAGGGTCCAAGTTAGGGTTTTTGGTTAGGGAAATAAGGATTTTCCTACAATTAATCTCAAGCATGTCAATTCAAGGGTTTATTTATAGTTACGGCAAAAAATCCTAGGTTTCTAAGGATCTAAGTTCGGTTTTGTGGGGATAAAACTAGGTTTTCAGAGGGTTTTGAAGGGTCAAACCTAGGGGTTTATGGGTCAAAAGTTAAAACATATTTAACATGGTTTCGCATTTCTCAATCAATCAAATCAGCCAAAACATGCATAGATCGTAACCCTTTGTAAGTAAAATTGTTACACCAAAACCAGAAATCAATAAACTTTGAAAAAAATCATGCACACTTCCTTGAGGGATTTCATCTCGACAGCGACCATATATGCAGGAGGTACCTGAGATATAAACTCTAAGAATTGCTCCTCTATCATGGAATGTGGAGTGACTAGAGGATTGTGTCCGATTGTGCTATGTAACAAAAGAACTCAAATAATTAGCATATGCTAATAAAGGAAATATAAAGAAATGGTGGTGTACAAAAGAACATAGCAAAAAAATAAACAAAAATTAGTACATACAAGTATTTGATTCAAAAATCCTCTATTCTAGCATCCTCTTAGAGGTTCGATGCACAGAGAATATCTATCCCTATATTGGCGACTTCTAAATCTCTTGGTATGCTAGCTTTTTCTTGATCATCATCTATTGCTTCATCATGTATCTCATCTTCTTCTAGGACCTCTTCTTCTTGGACAATGATCTTTTCCTCCTCAACTACCTAATGAATTTCAGAGTCCACTATAGATGGACTTTCTTCTACATCTATGTTCTTACAAATTTGTCTACTATGTGAGGAGACTTGTAAAAGAAATAGCCACTCTAGTTCTTTCGAATCTGGTATAAAAACAACTTGCTCATAGTGTTCGGGAAGTACAAATGTATCTCTTTCATCCATCCATAATTTTGTGGAGTCGACTTGAAGCAAACCACTTTTATCTCGCCTCACTGTTGTGCTTCTTCCATAAGTGACTACTTTGAACCATTTCACATCAAACATAAAGTAATCAAGCTTCCTAAAGGATAGCTTCAACATATCTTGAATCACTCCATAATATTCTAGCTGACCTTCTTGAGCATTATTGTCTCTTGCACTTGCTATACTTTTTTGCAAAAAGTTCACTATCATCCCACTATAAAAAGTAGACCTATTTTTATCGATTTGTGCGATCCAAAAGTGTCGTCCATGAGACCATAGTGCACCGTATTTAGAATACTCCCAATCACATCCCTTTGCGAGTTCTTCTTCTTCTTCTGAGATATCTTCACCCACTGCCTTTGCTTGTGAAACCGCTGTATCTAGCCATCTACTCATTGGAAAGGGTAGAAGATGTTGAAGACATTTCTGGAACGCGCAAAAATTGAGTGGAACGATTCCTTCGAAACTCAGCTCTTTCCTTTGCGTTTGTCTCCTTAGCAAGCTCATACTTTTCTAACCACTTTTGCATAGGCTCAAAGTTAATGATGCAAAACTTCATTTCCCTCTCTTTGAAAGCTGCATCCATTTTTCTTTGTATCCCTTTACCTTGCGGTTCATCACCTACGAGACGAACATCTTCATCATCACTCCATAAGCGAGGCATTTCTGGATCCGACATACGTAGAAACTCAGTTATGAATACAAGAGACTCTTGTGTGAGCCATTCCTCTGCCATGCTACCCTGTGGACGTGCTCTCTGTCGAACAAACCCTTTTAATGTCTTCATAAAGCGCTCAAAGAAGAACATCCATCAACTATGGACACTTCTTACTATTACAACTTCATCTACCACATGAACCAGTAAATGAAGCTGAATAGTGAGAATAATTGTGGGAAAGTATTTCTCTACCATACAAACAACCCCAATAGCATTGATTTTTGCACTCTCTATGCTATCTCTATTTATCTGTTTAGAAGAGATCCACTATACCAAGGAACAAATTTTATAAATGTTTGTTCGCACATCCTCCAAAAGGGAGCACAAACTGTAAAAAATTGTGCCAATCATGAGACTTGAGCCCTCCAAGATCGTCGTTTCATGTGAAAGCAGTCTTTAGACATCTCATGCATCCAGTAGATGTCTGAAACTCTGAAATTATCTTCTTCACTTGTTGATCTTCCATCGTGAGAAGCACCGAAGGAGCTCTTGGTAACGATATTATTCCGTTGGACTTAGTAATTGCCCACAACTCTTGCATACGACCTCATTCTTCTAAGTCCTCCATTTCTGCTTTGCTTTCTTTCTTTTCGATCAAAGTCTTCCAGAGAATCTCTCCCACATATGCATCAATTCTACCAAATGATTGATCAATAACTCAATCCAATAATGGAGTTCTTGAAAGATCGACAACCATTTCATGCCAGTGACAGGTGTTTCTGAATCCCACAGTTGTTTCCAATCACTAGCTTTCATTTGGCATTGCGCTTGTTGACCAATTTGTCCTTCATGTAAAACATGTCCATCAGGCAAATATCTTTGATGTCCTTCATAGACAGCTTTACGTGTGCTTTGAGTCATGGTCCGCATAAGGGATAAGCCTGGTAAACCGAAATCAACAAACTTGAACATTCACCATAACTAGGCCAATCATGCATCGCCCACATAAGTATGCCTTGCACTCGTACATCTCGTTTTCTTATAGGTTGAGACATGTCACGCACAATAATCCCATCACATAAAAGGTGTAGCTCTTCCACAAGTGGTGCAAGGTATACGTCCATGTTTTTTACCTTATACTTACCTGGCACAATAAGAGCTAATAATAAATGAACCTTCTTTGTGGCTAGCCATGGTGGGATGTTATAATTGACCAAACATATAGGCCATGTGCTCCATGAAGAGCTACGTAAACCAAATGGACTTACTCCATCCATAGCTAGGCCTAGACGTATGTTTTGAGGCTCACTAGCAAAATCTGGCCACTTACTATCTATGTGTTTTCAAGCATCAGATTGAGAAGGCACTCGCATTACACCATTTATAGACCTGCTCTTTGCATGCCATGACATTAACTCAGCTATGGACTTGCATCTAAATATGCTCTTAATTCGTGGAATGATAGGAAAGTGGCAAAGAACCTTTGGGGGGATTGCTTCGCCCACAAGGTCTTCTCTAAATCTATTTGCTCCACACTTTGGACGTATATGGAGATGCTCATACTCGTTTTGAAAGAGGATGCAGTTATTCAGACAAGCATGAATCTTAGTGTAGTCCATTCCAATGGATTGTAAAAGTTTTGTGTATGTACGTATACATATGTATGTATGTATGTGTACATATATATGTATGTATACATATATACGTATGTATACATATATATGTATGCAAGTATACATATGTATGTATGTATAAATATGTATGTATGTATGTATGTATGTATGTATGTATGTATGTATGTATGTATGTATGTTTGTATGTATGTATGTATGTATGTATGTATGTATGTATGTATGTATGTATGTATGTATGTATGTATGTATGTATGTATGTATGTATGTATGTATGCATGCATGTATGCATAATGCATAATGCATGTATGCATAATGCATGTATGCATAATGCATAATGCATGTATGCATGTATGCATGTATGCATGTATGCATGTATGCATGTATGTATGTATGTATGATGCATGTATGTATGTATGTATGTATGTATGCATGTATGTATGTATGTATGTATGTATGTATGTATGTATGTATGTATGTATGTATGTATGTATGTATGTATGTATGTATGTATGTATGCATGCATGCATGTATGTGTGTGTATGCATTAAATGCTTCCCATCTATGATATATTCCTTCTTTCTCTATCTCATGGTCTTCTCCTGATCCTTTTCCACTCTCCATCATTGACCTTAGCTCAATGATTTGTAGATATTCCATCTATGTTGCATTTCAACAAGACGATGCTTGTGTCAATAGATGACTATGTTTACCTCTAATACTTGTATTTTTTTACGAGTAGGTCCGCCATTATAAGGAAAATACAATTATGCATTTCTTGATCAACAAGAATCCCTACTTGCATATTAGATCAGAATCACACTGAACCACCATTGGTTAGTGAATGGTTAAGGTAGACTTGGGTCATTGTTAAAATGATGTTTCAATCAAGTTGCTATGCAATGCAAGTAAAAAACTTACTCTAAGTTAGGGATCCCATTTTGTGGACCATATGATTCTAGATTGCAAAAATGAGCTCACCTAGAATGCATGTTTAATTATCTGATTTTCTTAGTCATGAAGTTAAGTGATTAGCTTGAATTCATTCATTTATATGAACCCTCTATACCAATCTACATATGATTGATACTCCACTATGCAGGCAGTAGCGACCCACACATTAAAATCCATGTAAATCCAACTCTCTCCATGACTCATTTATAATGGACTTCTTCTCAAGCCCAAGCAATAGTTGTGCCACCATACATCTACCTTATAATCAGTCCTCTAGAATTGTTCAGATTTTTATTGAAGCTCTACTTTGATAGTGCATAGGTCAAAAAGGCCGCCGTTTTCATTTTAAGTCAAATATTCTACTATATATATTCCATGTTCTTGTAGCATACTCCTCTCCATCGTGCAATGCATTGAGGTGTTTGTAATTAGAAAGAACTTTTTGAAGTTGTAAATCCATTGATTTAGTGGTTGTGAAATGGCTTCATCTTCATCCATGAGATTTTCTACATCGATTAGTATATTTGATGCATCAATTTTCATTCATCCTCCCACCTTCATTGAAGGGATGCTGATGGAACAAAGTGAATGCTATGGTTCATCAAAATATCAACAATTCTAAACTCCTACGTTATAGAATATAATGTTATGGAACTAATGAGTTCTAAGTTCGAGCATGTACAAATGCAAGATCCATAAAACTCAAGAGTAATGATTCCGCCTCATCCATAACTTGTTCGGAGCATGAAAAGGTACACTACAAAAGAATTATGTGAAATTGTTATTTGAATAAGGGATTGGATTTTATGACTACCTAAGGACAAAATACTACTAAATCACATGAAGGTTGGGGCATATTTTTTTTCACAAATATGAAACCATTATTATCACACTAAGACTCAAAAGTATTCATAATAGTAGGAAAATTTCTGATACCTCTAATAAATCTTCTTCTAACTCACAATTGCAATCAAATCCACACATGTATTTCAAATTGTATGGAAAATATTTTCACCTATTTCCACAAGTTTGAACTTACTAAGGACCCAAAAGTTTTATTGAAACTCAAACATAATGATATGTTTGATCAAATCATCCCACACATATTATATTATTGTTGCTTATAAAAGGAAGTGTTGATTTGGATGGATCTTCCAAAAACTAGATATGAATTGTGGACATTTTTCATTCATGATACTACCATGAAGTTCAATATGTAGCCTAAAAGTACATCTAAGAGCCTAAAAATGGTTGTCTTAGGAAATTTTTGTAGTAGGAACCAAATGTATCATTTTCGTAAGCCTATCTTGAGTGACAATAATAAATCCATAACATTCTAGTTTAGGTATATCCACTATAGTATCCATGGATACAAAAGGCCAAGATCAAACTTAATGTGTACGAGTTTCGAGAGACAATGAGATTTATGATGATGAACCTTGATCTTACTACAAGTATGAAATCATTTGTATATTGCTTGACTTATTTCTACATTTGGGGCCACTAAAGCCTTTCGAAATAAGCTTCATAATCTTGTTCACTCCAAAATGTTTGCTTCTTAGGTAATCATGTCATTGTTGAAGTACATGAAGTCTAGGTTTCCTAGAAGAATAAAAGAAAATCCTCTTAATAAAGAAATAGATTAGGTTCTCGAAACTCGCTAACCTCACTTGCTTTTTCATCATGAACCTTCTTCTTCAAGCTGTTTTCCAAGGCATCTTGGGCAATGCTTCATGGATGAACTGGGTTGAGGTTGGATTTCTTGATGTCTAGCAACAATGGGTACCCACTTAACATGCTCTTGTTTTTGAATCAGTACTTTCTAATTGAAAGCTTCTTATCTTTTTGAGATCTTCTAGATAAGGCATCTAATTGATATTTTTGGTGCTCTCGATGATAGGAGATGAAAAAGTTGAACCTAGAGAGGAAGATATTCACGTGATGTTGTTTTCATTATTGAAGCAGATTGTCATAAAATACTCCCCTTTGTTTTGTCAATGTAGATAATAACTTTATGAGCCACATCCTCCAAATGATGGTGTCAAGTACTAGAAGCCATTAGAATTGTAAAATGTTATTTTCAATGGATTTCATACTTAACTCTAGACAGTGGACTTGAATCGAATCCACTAGATGTCTATATCCATCGTCACCATACTGGGATAGAATAATCTCCATGGAAAAATCTAATGCATCAATTTTCAATAAATAATGGTCTAGTATGATCAAGGTGGATAGGATGAGAGTAGTGCTAAATGCTAAACTAAGAGCTTGCAATTCTTTCTCAGCTTTTTGTCCATGAAAACTTCTGATTTCTTGTTATTTTTATCAATGATATGAGAATCTTTAAATATTCCTTGACAAATATCTTTTTTTTTTCCTTTTTTAATGAGAGGAACTTCAGCTGAAGCTTAATCTCTATTAGCTTGAATTGATTGAAAGAATAAATCTACAAGTGAATGGGCATAGTACCCATGGGACCCCCAGTATCCCACAGAGCAAGGGTTAGACTGTCTGAAGGCGATATAATGATGACAGCCCGAAGGCGGTAAGGAAACATGGTTTAATATTAGCGTAAAGCCCAAGACATGTCACCTAGCATGGATTGAACCTCTGCCCCGTTCTCAAGAGGCAAAGGCCCAAACCACTCGAACTAGAGCACATCAGCTTGATAAACATCTTTTGAAAATTAGAGAATACCAGATAGTTACTACATATCATGAATGCTTGCAACGTTTGCAAATCAAGCATAGTTTCAATCTTCTTTAAACCCATGGAAATTTCCTTCTTTGAGACTCTACATCCCAGGAACTTAACTTTTGATTGATGGATCAACTTTTAAGGTTTGCATATATTTCTTTTTCTCCAAGCTTCTCCAACACCAATTTTACATTTAATTCATGCTCCTTTAGATGTTTTGTGATTATCAAAATATCATCTAGGCATGTTACTACAAAATCACATAAGCATCCTTGCAAGCCAACACAACAAAGGAGCATTTGTGAGGATGAATGTCATAAGAGCATACTCAAATTTTCCATACGTTGTGTGGAAGGTTGTCTTCCAATCACATCCTTCTTTGATTCCTACAAGGTTGTAGACTCCTCAAAGACCAATATTTTGAAAACCTTGGTTTTACGTTGGCAATCTAAAAGATCTAATATCAATACAAGCTGCAATATCCATTATTTTCTATTACCTTATTTAATCCTCAATAATCTACAAGTTCAAACAGATCATCCTTCTTTACAAGCAAAATTGGTGCTCTATGTTGATATTTTGAGTGCTTAATAGATCCTTTGGCTAAGTTCTCATCAATATTCTCTCGTATTCTAGTAATTTTTCTAAGAATAACTTGTAGATGGGTCCAAAGGGTGTTGATCCCCATCCTAAAGTCCTATGGCCTAATCATACTACCTATGTTTTGGTAGATATTTGCATATTTCTTTTCAAAAACAGATTTGACTTATTCATAGTTACTTTTCATCTTCACTAGATTCTTGATCCCATTTAGGTTGGATCATAGAAACTTTACTTTTCCTAAAGTATGCATAAAAGCTTTAGCCCCTAGATATGAGATGTCTGAACGATTTATCTTAAGCTTAACCCAATCAACTTTTGGATTGTGTTTCTTAAACGGAAGAATGATTGTGCTTATGAAAGTACATATCACATTAAAGCATACATGGGATTCATCATCACCAAGAAGTACGTTTGGTATTCCAGTTTCCTTGGTAATATTCATGTGGGCAATATCTCTTCCACGTATAGACATTAGGCTTATTCTTTTGGGATTTTTGGAAACTTATATTTTCCTACTAGACCGACACTGATAGAACATACAAAAGTTTTGGAAACAACCAATGTTTTGACAGAACGCCCGTTTCTTGGCATAAACCAATGAACTAGAATAAGAAAGTTTCCATAATTGTTTTTGGAATATTGTTTTTATAAATCGTGATCCCGTACTCATTTTGCTTCTCAATGAGGACAATTTCAACTCTAGATTCTTTATCTTGTTTGGATAGGCTATTGAAATATCTTTATGATTTTGGAAATACTAATACTACATCATAACACTACATTAGAACCTTCAAGGCCCCTCTAGATTACTCTTTGCTCTTTATCCTTGTTTGGATTGAGCATATCCGTTATGAACCAACTCAAACAAAGCTAGTCTTTTAGATTCGGCAAGATTATTCCATCAGCCACAACCACCCAAGGTGAGCAACATGCAAAGTATGGGACAATCAAGAAACCTTGACAAATTAGTATGTTTAAGCAAAATTTCATTGATGATATAATACCATCAATCTTCACTCTATAATTAATGTTTCTTAGCAATATCTATCACCACAATAAGATTCCTAATCACTTGTTTAGAATGGAATATCTCAATCCTATATATGATAACTATTATCAACATCAATTTTGAAAGAAATGTGATCTTTTTGAGACTCTTCCAAGTACTCTATTTCTTGCCAAACAATATATGTTCATCAAGATCTCTTTAGTCTTCTCATAAAGTTAATAAGGAAATCATTCAACTATTTAGCTAGAACATTTGCATAAGCTTTGTAACCCATAGAGAGCATAGTGATAAATTTCTAGATTCCCACATCCTACTTGTCACATCCTATGGATGATAAAATTTCCTTTTCATTCATGTCAATGAAAATACATTGTTTTTTAATGCTTCATTCCAAGCTTGGAGAGGGGTAGAGTTCATCCACTTAATTCTTCATAAAACTCAAATGAAAGTGGATCAAAGTTCTCTCTCTTCTGATCTACAAGTACATCTAGTTTTTCATCAACTTTTTAGCTTATTACAAGGTAAACAAGTTGATTAAATAGACCTAGTACAAGGACCACACCTTCCTAACGCTAATTAGTATATCTGCCATTCTATACCTTTTGTCTCTTGAAATGAAGGAGAACTTATAAGAAGATCCCTTTGATTGAGCTACTACGTTCTTCCAATGTTTCATGCTTCGAATCACCTAGCTTATGTTGCATGATTGCATCTTTATGCAACCTGATTTTTGGTATCCTAGCACATAAATGCAGAGGATGTACTTTGCATCCTTTTTCACTTCCTCATTCAAGAAAAATGAGCAACTCTCTTTTTCCTCAATTATGAGCTCATATCTAATTTTAGAAGTCATAGTATATGAATATTCATTCCCTTCCATTCTCTCAACCTCTAAGTCTTCTGTTTCCTACTTTATTATTCTTGTGATAATCACTTTTTCCTGTATGCCCATCAGCAGGCTTACAGCCGTTCAACAACTAGGAACAATTTCTTAGCAGGAGATTTTCCTCGAGAAAAAAGTTGATCCATATTCTTTCCACCCATTCTCTCCACCTATGCAATGTGGAGCTTTTCATTTCGATGAAAAGGTGGGTAGAAAGGCGATCATTGCAAAATCTTGAGGATACACCTCTTGAGGTTTAGGATACTCGATGCTCAATACAATCTTTGTGCGTGGTATGCTAGGACAAAGAAATTTCTGGAAGGAACGACTCTCTCTCTCTCTCTCTCTCTCTCTCTCTCACACACACACACACACACATGGGGGAGAGAGAGAGAGAGAGAGAGAGAGAGAGAGAGAGAGAGAGAGAGAGAGAGAGAGAGAGAGAGAGAGAGAGAGAGAGAGAGAGAGAGAGAGAGAGAGAGAGACGTTCTGCATTTTCAAAGTACTCTTTCACAGATTAACTCTAGTAAAGTTCCTGCTTAAATTACACTAAAAGAAAGCCAGATACTACAAACATTACCTCATCTTGTTATGGCTGAAGACATTTAATGCTTACTGATAATTTTGTGAATAAAAAAGACTACGTTGAGGACAGCTAAATCCAGAGGATGAATTTGAGAAGCAAAGAGAAAGTGTGAATATTCAATGATGATATCGAGATTGCATGACGAAAAGAAGACTAGGTTGGTGCCAAGAGTCATAGTTTTATCTGGCTTCACATTAGCCAATTTACAAAATCAAACTGCCATTTGAACAGACCTTGAACCCAGATCTTTCATCTCAGTATATCTACAGCTCTCGATCTGAAAGAATCTCACGAATCATCAAAAGCATTGAAGTGAAGGATGATGAGTTATACGAGAAATTTTCTTAGCTGAATCAAAATATCATATCAACATCTTTCCAAAGGCTATAACTCCCAGGTTATAATACATGCTCGCCATAGCACCCATTTGTATGGCATACCTACTACCATGCAATGAGTTCTTCAAAAAGATCTTCTTGTTATGCTTGAGAAATCCTAAACGAGATGCGAACTCGAGTACCCAAGATTCTTTGCTAGCATCAATACTAGGTTCTCTCTGCCACAAGAAATCATTCTGAAATTCCACAATGATCCTTAGTTTTCAAGCATATCATGAAAATTTGTCCTTATGAATATAATTATGCATGCTTTTAGAGTTAACAAGAAGCTTGCTTCTACTACTAAAGTTCCACAAGGTTGTTGAAGTTATGTAAATAAACGTTAGTTCATTTTTTGCAAGACAAGCTGCAATTCGCTTATATAAATACATTTGGGATCTTCCAAACAGGTACAAAGGCAATCAATACTAGGCTAGTATGCCAAATTGAGAGAAGAACAAATAGTACAATCTAGAAGCGCAAAGTCAAATTAGTTATAAGAGATAAAAATCATACTTTGAAACTCGAGAATGAAGGAAACACTAACATTGTCATTCAATAAGCTAGTTTCCATTTTGTTATATAAAGGACAATACAAGCTTAACAAGGATGTCATGTGTTCGAATTTAAGCAAGATCTATACATATGCATGTGGAGACAAGGGCCCATTAGAACCAAGGTTCCATGCTTGAAAGAGCTAAGGCCTACATACGAGAGCCTTAGGGACCTTATAAAGGGTTGTTAGAATCAAAGAGTGTTCTAGAGATAAGAGGGCATATTTATATGGGAGTCAATAGTTTGAGTGCATCGTCAGCTTCATCTTCTAGTGGAGATGATGATTTGGAATCGGAAACTCTTTGACTTTCTAGCTAAGTTTGGACATAGAGAGTCTAAAGAAATGGATAATCATGGCTAGTTACATCTAATGATGATCCCTTAGTTTATAGACATTTATTATGATCATGATATATGGTTTTTGTATTAGTGATGACCTTCATGTATATATTATATTGTTTTATGTAATGGAATTTCAATGACCATTATCTCATATATTAATCATGATTCAATTCAATTAGAATTCATAAGTCCTCTATATTGTTTTTACTTTTAAAAGTCCTATATATTTAACTTTTAGTAGTATATGAAGTCTAGCGAACATGATCATCCTTATTAACCTTTAGAAGTCCTCTCTATCTAGCTTTTAATGTATATGAAGTCTGGCAAACATGATCATTAAAGTGCAAATCACGATGTATGCCATGTTGGTCTAGAAGGTAGTAGCAGATTACGTATTTTATGTGTTTTTTGCACTAGATACATAATTATTGCTAAATGTTCATATAGCTTAAGCACACGAAAAAACAATGAAAAAAGAAATTATAAATTATGAATATAATCTTCATTTTTGTCTGCATACTTTAATACTCTACGAGTTAAAGAATTTAGATATTTATTTAAATTTACAAATTAATTTGCACCTTTGAACTATTTTTATTATGCAAGATAATCCTATTTGTGATGCAATTTACACGAGCTATTAATGAAGAGAATGCTGGACGATCATTTCTTCCATCTTCTGCATCAGACTGTTATGTTTTTATTGTTAAAGCAAGTGTGATAAGATTCAATCATTGTCATTTCATGAAGCGCCAATTTCAAAAAAGATTATTTATCTGGTGGCAATGCAATTTGTATATGATATTATTACAAAGAATATAGCATGATCTTTATGTGATTTTCTTCTCGGCATAAGATTAGTCTACGAGCTGAAGACCAAACCAAATGCTAGCATTGGAATTGAGCCTCCTGATTCTTGATCTTTCTCATGGAATCAAATGCTGCATGTTATGGCTCCTTTGAAAAACAAAAATTATTTTGTGCATGTTCAGAAAAACGATTTAACCGAGTACAAATGCCAACATGAGATGCTTTGCACTTTAATCCACGTAAATAGAATGATAAACCCTGCTCTTTACTATCTTCTATGAATCACAAGAGACAGGAGAGGGACAGCATGTTTAGTTTTGCATACCTTTTGGATAACCCTTCTAGAAGAATTATCCTCTGCATAAAGTGATCCCCATCCAGGGTTCCATGTGTGAAATGTTTCATCCTTCAATGCCATAAAGCTTACAGGATCAACCACTGTAAGCTGCACAGTTTCTTTAGCTGGAAAGACTCCCCAAGTTACATGATTCACATCATGTGGGCCAATATTTGCACGAGTTTTACCCCTCAAGTTGGCTGCAATGTAAGTCAAGTTTGGAAGGCCCTTGGCATTCTCAACAAGTTTATCAAGGTTTTCAGGTGCACAGAAAAACCCAGCATATGCCTTCTGGTATACATATCCACCAGGACCTCCCCAACCTGTGATATTGGAAGGAAAGGTTTCATCAGCAATTCATACAGAGATCTGATATAATATCATTCAAATATGATTTGTCAAAGAGGACCTACCAAAGATAGAAGCGTCCAATCTTTGTCCATTGACAGCAGGCTGGATATTTGTAGTGAGAAAATCCCTAGTGTTGATTTCTACTAGTTTAGCATTGATTTTATCTGTCTCTGGTCGCAAACCTTCAAGCTCTGACCAAGGATGACCTTTTCTCTTCCCTGAACAATACTTTGCAAACAGCTGCCAGAAAAGAATCCTTTAGATGCACCCTGATGAATTTAACTGTTCAAAGAGCAGGCAACCAAAACCATGTGCCCAACCTGTTTTCCATCCTCTCATGCTATGTGATAAATAATGATAAGCATGATAAGTGTCTTTATCCTACAAGTATATACCAGAATCGAGCTCACCTCATAGATATCTTGAACATCATTTAAGGGTACAACCCAGTCCTCTTGAATCTCCTTGTTGTGTGATCGCTTATGTAGGAACTGTACAAACAATAAACTCAGCAGCTTAAAGATTAGAGAAAAAGATGGAGAAAAGAAGGAGGTTTGGTAAAGAAAGGCAGATGATTGGCATGGTGATTGCAGATAAATTTAGAGCAATTATCAGACATGGTAATTCTTGATGACAACTTTGACCTATAGATGAACGCAACCTGATAATCAGTATAAGCTCCATATGCAGGACTGCGAGAGTCTCCCGACTTTCCATGTGGAAAATCCTTCCAACTCACTGTCCTTGAGATATAGTTTCTAGGTTGATTAACCCTGGACAAGAACAAAAATCTGTTTATCAACACCATGAAAGACTCCACAATCAAACAGTTTTTTTGAACAAACCAGAATATTGGCCGAACATCTTCCTTGACCTGATTTATATTTGCAGGAAGCCTCCATGCAGGGAGTGGCCGTCTTACTTTTGATGTATCTATGATCCCCAAATTCTATGAAAGAAACACTTTTTCTTAATTGATCCACAAGAAAAGATAGATTTAAGCATTGAAAAAAGGGCTCTAATCGGATGAAAATATCAACCATATCATGTCACGAAAATGTTTCATAGAAAATATGGGCTTGAAGAATATAAAGGCAGACGAATCAGGCCAAAAACATGAATACCTGAAGTATGCCAACGGCAGATTTGTCCAGGTTGAGTGTATATATGTGCAGGTGCTTTATGCCATGAGCAAGAAGCTTTTTGCACATCTCTGTGCCCAATTGTATACCATATGCTGTTACAGCCTTATTATCATCCTTAATAGGCTCCAGAGCATTAGTGACCTCTGCAGGTATCTGGCAGAAAAGTAATAGTAATAATAATTAAAGAAAATATTATTTACAACTATTATTTATTTAGTGATAAAGTAATCACTAGTAAATTTGGCACACGTACATTTTATCTACATATGTATGTACTATGTATGAAAATATGTGTGTATGTATGTATGTATGTATGTATGTATGTATAATTGCATGTATGCATGCATGTATGTGTGTATGTGTGTATGTATGTATGTATGTATGTATGTATGCATGTATGCATGTATGTATGTATGCATGCATGCATGCATGCACACACATAAATTTTATGTATGTATGTATGAAAATATGTGCGTATGTATGTATGCATGTATGTATGCATGTATGTATGCATGTATGTATGTATGTATGTATGTATGTATGTATGTATGTATGTATGTATGTATGTATGTATGTATGTATGTATGTATGTATGTATGTATGTATGTATGTATGCATGCATGCATGCATGTTTGCATACATGCATGCACGCATGCACGCATGCACGCGTGCATGCATGTATGCATGTATGTATGTATGTATGTATGTATGTATGTATGTATGTATGTATGTATGTATGTATGTATGTATGTATGTATGTATGTATGTATGTATGTATGTATGTATGTTTGTGTTTGGGTGTGTCTATACATGTATGTATGTTTGTATGAATGCATGCATGAACATGCATAGATGTATGTATGTATGTAGGTATGAACATATGCATGCACATAATGTATAAAGACAATGAGGGAGATGTGAGTGTGTGTGTGTGTGTGTGTGTGTCTTAGTACAACCAATGCTTGAATCTTAGTCCATGGTTTCTTCTTTCTGAATGTAAGATTAATGCTCTTTAAATTATGAATTAATTTAGAACAACAGTTCTTAGGTTTATTTGGAAGGCTAGAGATTCAATTGTACTTGATGACTGATTCTTTCACTGAAGCTTCGCCCAGGATGCAGATCATCATAAGAAGGACCATAAAGATCCTGTACATTATGTTCTTCATAATTTATTATAGGCGAATAATAGGTCTATGCCTGTTTCATGGATTAATATACACAAGATTTCTCCATACAATGTGTATGTACATGTACCTATAAATGAATCAAGATAATCTCTTCTCTTTTATTCATATGCACTCAGAATATGCAGGCCATACAGTACAAGTACATTATTTATATCAAGGAATACCTTTGTCTTGCAAAATCCAGTCATCCGTTTGAAACCCTTGTAGTTATTAATGGGCATAATACCAGGAACTATAGGGCAGGTAATACCTAGTTTTCGGCAGTCATTATAGAACTTCAAAAACAAATCTGTATCATAAACAACTGTGTGATAATGACATCTGCACCAGCATCAACCTGCAAATAAATGGAAAGTCACGTTCAGCTCATAAGAATTATACACAGCTCTGAGATCTGGAACATTTCAGCAGAACCATTTGTCTATAATTTGATCTATATGACTTTGAGTGTATCCATGTTTATTGCGCATGCCTAATACAAACCATTGTGTTTCACAAAGGTGGACCTCAACACATTGCAGCAAAAGAAGTCAAAAAGTACACATACTGCAGTTGTGATCCAAACCTTCGACTTTAGATATAGTAGGTCCTTGTAATAAGCTTCTTGAGTGGCGCCTTTGTCAGAAGTTATAACTTCAGGATGAGCCTCTGCATCACTTACAGAAAAGTCTGCCACATTAGGATTTTGAAATGTACAAATTTCTGTTCAGTAGATGAAAGAAATGTTCTTCACCTGGATATCCTGCCACAGTAATACCAAAATAATCGCCATAATGGTGCCGAATGTGCTTAACCTGTTGTATATGACTATAGTCAGTGTGACCTTCATGCAGTTAAACGGCAGTTTTGCTGCGTTTTACTTAGAAATGAAGAAGGGGCGTACTGACCAGGTCAAGGGCACAAGAAAATCCTCCTGAGACATGTATGAACTTACCCTGTCCATGAGGAGGATCACCTCGAAGAGCAAGAATATTTTGTATTCCATTTGCCTTCATACCATCCAAGACTTTATCTAGTTTATCAACAGGCATGTTTGTACAAGTAAGATGCATCATGCTCTCCACACAAATCTGTTACATAAATATGTATAAAAATATTTCAGTTCATGTATGACTTTGGAATTTCTATATTCATGAATTTAGCAATTTGAACTTGATGCACTTGATGTTGAATCTTCGGTCATGTAAGAAAATGACATGGGAAAATACAGGAAACAACAGTTGTACATAACTTGCTGTTGAAAATAAGTAAGAAAACAACAAAACGAAGTTGCAATTTAAAGGTTCCTTTTATACCATGCCTTATGCAAAGTCTTTAAAAATCCCTTACGGTTGGAAAAGAAAATTAGACAGAGCACAAACCCTATTCTGCATCTTGTTTGCTATATCCAATGTAAGATCTGCTGTTGAACCACCTGCACCACAAGTGATGTCACAAAAGAGTGGTTGTAATGCGACCATCCGGTCCATCCTGTCAAAAAGATTCTCCACTCCCTCTTCTGTCCGTGGAGGGAAGTATTCAAAAGAAAATGTAACTTGATTACGGGCCTGAGCATTATTGATCTTATCAATAACCTTCATAGCTATAAACCTGCATTGAAAATAAAGAGGTCTTATAGGAGCTGTTCCTCAGATGATTACGATAGAAAACAAAGGACTTGATTTGAATTAAGCTGTACTACAAGAATAAATAATAAAGAAGACGTGATGATGACATATCTTTAAGAAAAGAACCTCTTTTAATTTATTTCTTGTACAAAATACTTTTATTCACAGAATGATGCCGCAACAGTAAAACTCTAGCGTGATTTTAACTTATAGAACTGCATAAACGTTTATGCTTTGCTAAAGATAAATGTGAACCGAGAGCTAATTGATCGCCCTTATAACTGATCACGAGCTTTACTGGAGATTCACTGAAGGAATTTTTCAAGAAATTGGAAATTTCAAAATGAATTCTATCCTTAAATTCTTGTATTCAGAAAATGTCATGATTTTTAGCACATAATGTCACTGTACTTATTACACCAGTCAATTATACAGTGAAGAAGAGTGTTATGTTTCGTGAACTTGCAAAAAGTAAACTGTAAGGAAAAAGAAGAGACTCGCTATGGATCCTGATGAAGCTCACAAAAACTACAATGCTGAACAATCGCCGAATTAAAATGGATAAAAGAAACATAAACGCAAGGACGGAATCGAAGAAGAGGGAGGAATCAACGTACTACCAAACCATTCGTCGCTTCGATAAAGATAAGCACCCTATAAGCTTCCAGAATGATGCAGACAAATCAGAGCGGGCTATCGAAATCAAAATGCTCACCTAGCAATCGCAATGGATGCACGAACGAGGCGTCTGGCGTTTCCACATTCTGATAATGCACAAACGAATGCAATGCAGATAGCGATGAGAGATATGAATTGCTCGATTGTAACCTTTCTTCATGTACATTTAGAAAATACATTCATAACCTGTAAGTGATATCGAGAAGAGAATTTTCTTCACGTAGCATATCTGATAGAATTCGAAGGTCCGAGAAAAGATAGGATTACCTGATAGGAATCGACTGAAACTAACGATCCTTGTGTGTCCAGCGTTACAATGCGACTAGATAGACAGATACGCAACGCAATGCGAAAATATGCACTCTCCGTTTTCACCTTCTACATGAACGGAAGAGGTTTGCCAGGCCGTGGTAATATATATTTGCCAATTGCGAAAGAAAAAAAAAAAATCAAAAGCAAAAAGCTTTTTTTTTCTTCGGGTTAGGGCGAATGTCCCTACAAAAAATTGTACGGAGCATACCATGATATGTACGTCTTGGATAAAAGCAAAAAGTTTTTTTTTTTGTTTTTGTTTTTTTTTTTAAAATGTAAAGCTCTGCCGAAGTCCGATGTCCGCATTGAATGTATTGAAAGAACAAGTCTACGGGCATAGTATCATGTGTCTGGCTATGCAGATAAGCTTTTGTATCTTCCACTAATTGATAGTCTCATCGTTTTAATATTTCCATTTCATGTATAGATACCCCTTTCCAAGGGGTGGGGAGTGAGATTAGTTCACACTTTAACGTATGTATTTCAAAATAAAATGGTAACCTCGTGGATTTTGGTTTGTTGGAGATATGTGAAGTAGCAAGTGGTTACATAAATGCCATCCAACCACTTGAAGACGATCTTTTTGGTGTATGTTTTTTCAAATCATCCATGGAAAAGCATGGGTAATCTTTGAGCAATATTGTTTATTCAAATTGTTTCAACGTAATGTAACAGTGCAAAAATTGGTGTATTCCGAGCCATGCATTCATAGATAGCCATGCATTCATAGATGCATCATTATTGTAATAGCTAGGTACATGTATATAAGTCTATTTATATGCTTGGATATATATATCACCAAAGATACGTGCAGAATCTATAAGTACATGCATGTGCATACGAAATTCAATGTGTGTATAGATAATATGTGAAGTAAGCATGTAGGTTCATGGAAGTGAAGCTCCTTATTATTCAAGTGTCTACATAAAATATGCTTGCTCATACAGTTACATTCAAGGCATGTAACATGTGCACACATATTGATAATGTTTTAGAGATAACATGCTCTTTTCTTTCTCCATTTATATATATATATTTATATATATATTTATATATATGTAGACACATCATCATAGCAAGACAAAGGTTAAAGTTTCATTCTATAAAGTCTCATTCTATAGAATTTATGTTTAAGGGAATTATTTATACTAATCACATATTTAATGTCATTTGTAGGAGACATTACCCGATTGGGTGCATGGAGTCATGTGCTTTCAAGATGGAAAATGATGGGAATACTTGAGTCTGCTCAACTAATGACACACGCTCTCAATAGCACACATAGAAATTAGTTTCTTAGTCCCGAACTACACTCAAATATGGGTTTACAATATATCCTTTAATCTCTCAAACACTCTTGTGCTTCGTTATAACCTTTGAAAAACAAGCCTTTCTTGTGAACTCCGACACTCATAATCTCTAACTCCTAAGAACACAAAAATTAACTCAAAAAACAAAGAGCTTTTACTTTAAAGTATCCATAGCTACTTAACATTCTTCACTTAGGCAAGAAAAAATACAGTGGACTGCACACACACACAAAAAAACTACACTTGATGACAAAATTTCAAGAAAGAGCTCCAATTGTTTCCGTATACAAATGATAAAAAAATCCCCACATAAGGGCCCAATGCTCTTTTTATAGCTTTCCTTAAACACATGTGCTTTTCACATTTTGTAGGAATTTCCTCTTATATTGAGATTCTTTCCTATTTTTCCTTTTGCTCTCTATTTTACCATTACAAGACCATCATACAAAAGGCTAGGCATCTCATCTTGAACGCATCTCCAAAAAAAAATGTAGATCCTTATGGGGCTTTAACAGACTTTGTTTTCCACATTTTCTTTATCTTTTCTTCCTTTTTTAATCTTCTTAGTCGTTCCTTATGGTACCTTCAATGTCTTTCTCCCCATGCTCTTTGTGTTCTCTCTTTCCTCATGTTGCAATATTCTGCCCCTCCTTGTCATTGCCATCTCATTGCATGAATTAGATAGGGAGGAACATGATGTGTGAGTAATATGCAAAAGTAAATCTATGAGGAGATGCTTGTGAAAGATAGAGGTGTGAGTTATTTGTTTCCAAAACAAGAGTTGCGTGATTTGGGTTATGAGCCTGGCTAAAAGAAGCTTGAGCTTTTTTACTATAATCATAATGACCAAATCTTAAATGTTGTCCCACTCCTTAATGAGGCTCTTCAAGGTATTTATCATATACGTATTTGTTAGAGGATAGTTGTTTGGAGGCAATGGTAATATTGGGTAGATCAAACATTGTTTGGGATGCATATGCATACATATGCATATGCATACATATGCATATGCATACATAATGCATATGCATACATAATGCATATGCATATGCATACATACATACTTATATGCATACATAATGCACATGCTTACATACACTGTCATAATGTATACACACACATACACACATAGACACATACACACATAATTATGCATACACACACATACATATGCATACACACACATATGCATACATACATGCATACACATACACACACATAGATACATACATACACACTCATAGACACACACACATACACATAGACACACACACATACACACATAGACACATGCACACGTAATGATGCATACACACATACACATGCATACATAGACACACATAATAATGCATACACACACATACATATGCATACACACACATGCATACAAACATATACACACATATACACACACACATGCATACACACATATACACACACATATACACATATACACATATACACATACACATGCATACACACACACATGCATACACACATACAAACACATATACACACACACATACACACATAGATACATACACACGTAATGATGCATACACACATACACATGCATACATAGACACACATAATAATGCATACACACACATACATATGCATACACATACATATGCATACATACATGCATACACATACACACTTAGACACATAGACACACATAGATACATACATACATATAAACACATACACACTCATAAACACACACACATACACATAGACACACACACATATACACACACATACACACATAGACACATGCACATGCAATGATGCATACACACGTACAAATGCATACATAGACACACATAATGATGCATACACACACATACATATGCATACACACACATGCATACATACATGCATACACATACACACATAGATACATACACACACGTAGATACATACATATACATAAACACATACACACTCATAGACACACACACATACACATAGACAACACACACATATACCTACACACATACACACAGATGCATACACACACATACACATGCATGCACACACATACACATGCATACACACACATACACGTATATATATATTGATTTCTAACCATTTTGTTTTATATGTTAGGTATTATGGATCCCAGTAAAAAGAGAAAGGCGAAACTCACTCTCATAAAAAGTCTTATGAGAGCAAGAGTTCCATCAGATACTCTAGGGGCCATAATGCGGGACTACGCAGACATGTCCGATGAGGAGCTGGATTATACGATCCAGATGCTTACGCGATCAGAAGAGGGCTCTTCTGCGGATCCACATGCAGGAAGAGAGCTATCTGCTCATAGGTATGTTTTTTTTCATAATTTTTTTTAATGATATTATAGCACATATTTTTATTTATTTCTATCTATCTATTTTTAGGACACCTATACCACCTCCAGCACGTGATAGCAGAGCAGAGTTGCCTATGAGGACATGCATAGGCACCTTAGGACTAGAGTGCGACATAGAGCCGGAGGGGAACATTGTGTACATAGGGAATGGATTGGAGTTCAAGAGAAGAATGCGGGCACTATGCGACTCTTACCTGCGCTTTATCCACTTACCATGGAAGTAAGTAAAAGTTTTACATATAAATTGAAATGTATATCTTATGTTTTATTTACATTATGTTTTTTATTTTTGTAGTGAGCATGATGAGAGGGATAAAAAGTACGTGCTTAGTTCACTTGAGACAGAGTTTGGGACAGGATGGTCCCTTAAGTGGTGTTTAAAAGAGATGCGGACACTTATGGCTCATCGTCGCGACAATGCACGGTATGTATGTATATGAGAGAGAGAGAGAGAGAGCTATGTATGTATGTATGTACGTATGTATGTATCTATATATGCATCTATGTATGTATGATGTCATTCCTAAAATCTATTACTCTATGTTTACTGAAAGGCATGTATATTAACTTATATATGTATCTAATATACATGTTTCTATTTTTGTAGTATGTATGTATGCATGTGTATCATGTATGTATACATCTATGTATCTCGACAAAATTGAAGCTGCATATTTACAAATCATGATTATCTAGAGATTAGAATCTGAATTCTGAAGTGTGTGATAACTGAAATCTGAAATCTGAATGTTCAGCTGCATATTTATATATTTTATGAATCTGAATTTTGAAGTGTGTGAACTGAAATCTGAAATCTGAATGTTCAGCTGCATATTTATATATTTTATGAATCTGAATTTTGAAGTGTGTGAACTGAAATCTGAAATCTGAATGTTCAGCTGCATATTTATATATTTTATGGCTGTTTTCTGTTATATTATATTATATATTATTATTATTATATATATATATTATTTTCAGATTTTTTTAATACTTTTTTTCTCACACGTATGATATCACGTATGGTATTTTTTTTGAAATTCCATACTTTTTTCATACTTCCATACCCGTATGCGTTGGAAGTATGTTTCACGTATGGAAAAACTATGTATGTATGTATGTATGTATGTATATATATATATATATATATATATATATATATATATATATATATATATATATATATATATATATATATATATATATATATATATATATATATATATATATATACATATAAAAAAATCTAAAATAAAAATGTATATACATATACATATAAAACCTTTTAGCCATATGTTTGAAGTATATATACACCTCCGACGTCCTACTAGAGAGATGTCTCTCCTCCCAACCTTATGCCTCTATATATAGCTACTCGAATCAACGAGGATCATGATTCATAATATATGTAAAGATATATACACATCATGTAGATAGGATACATAAATATAAAATGGAGTAGATATATTATGCTTCACACATACATGCCTAAATGCACACATATATATATATATACATACTAACATATTTACATGTACATATTTACACATACATGTACATGCCTACATGCACACATAAACATATATATACATGCATACATATTTACATGTACATATTTACACATAGACACATATACATATATACATGTACACAATTATAAACACTTGCATATATTACGTACATGAATACATGTATACATATATCACACACATGCAAACACATACATATACATGAAATACATATATATGCATACTAATATATGTATACATATAATACACATGAATACACACACATATGCATACATACATGATAAAAATTTACTCCTCGAAGATAAAGCTATATATAAAATAATTAGGCATACCCCCGAGCTTCATGTTCTAACTTAGAAGAACATGATTTCATCTCTCTAGTAGGATTCATCGTTATTCAAGTTAATTAAAAAAACCTATTATATATATCCATTCAGAAGCTTCAAGTTACTATCTAATCTGCTCATATGTTTTCATTATTGCCATCATTTTGGTAAGACATCAATATAGTCTCATCTTCATTGTCCTTATTGATTTCATTTATTTCTTCTATTGTTAAATCTATGTTCTCATGAATCACATCATCTATTGGTGGATTAATATCTATTTCTGGTAATTCCTCTTCCTCATCAGTAGAATCAGCATGTAGAGAATTATCCTCTTCATCAAAAAGATTAGTATCATTATCACGTATAATGAGTCTAATTTCTATTCCAGATGTTGATGTATCAGTATCTGATGCTGAATCATCAAGAGGACTTTCTTCAATCTCTCTAACAATAAACTGTTCAAACAATGACCTACCTCTAGGTTGCACATGAATGACTTGCCACCAAGGATGAGCATCTGGGTTTTTATAAAAAAATGCTTGTTCAATATGCCTAGGAAGAATATATGGTTCTTTAGTAGATCGCATTACCTTGGAAGAATCAATTGCCCAAAACCCAGATAATTCCTTTCTTATTGTAGAATTACTACCTTTATACTCCGCTCGATACCAGTCAACCTTCAAAATGACCTATCACAATATATAACAACAAAAACGTCCCATTATTAGGTGCTTAAAAAAAAACTAACTCTAAAAAAAATATATAAACTTTTTTCTACCTATTTGAATGTACGAAATGAAATTTCGTAGATACCAACAATAGTTCCTACGTAACCAAGTTCGCCATCTATAAGGTTCGTGTCTTTTGAGCTAGCACGTGATAGTTGCTTGAAACAAGCAACAATACTAGAATCCTCTGTTTTACGTAAAGAATCAATGGATTTGATTCTAATATGCTGTCCAAAAGCCCACATATTAGTGAACATTCGAGCCTGCAAAATAAATTGAATTAGTAAATAGAAACTAACATACATATATGAAAAAAATAAAATATATATTTTAATAAAATTACCTTTTGTTCACAACCCATCATTAACTCTCTTTGCTCATCTGAGATTTCTTCATTATTTGCGTTGGCGCGTTGCAAACGACTATATAGCCAATCCGTGAAAGAAGGTATATCTGTAATCTCATTATTATCGAGATTACGTCTAGATCTTTTGTTTTTTCGCCTTTTACTTTGGAGACTTTGAAGTTCCTCGTACTCGCTAACGAATGCTTGCATGCATTCGCTATTATATGCTACAAAAGTGGAAACATCATTTTTTTCTTGAAATGTAAATAAGAATGGAACCCCCTTACTTGATAATACCTCATCGGTTATTTTTGAAGAAGACTCGTTGGTCCATGCACGTGGAGCTTCTTCATGAACTCTTTCAAGGTACTCACTAACGTAATACATGCACTCTTCAAGCATCCAACCCTTTGCCATGGATCCTTCTGGTTTTGCTCTTTGTCGCACATAACCTTTTAGTATTCCCATAAATCGCTCGACCCAAAACATCCATCGAGTGTTGACAACACCGGCAATCTCTATCTCATCTACAAGATGGACTAGTAAATGAACTTGAATATCAAAAAATGAAGTAGGAAGTTCTTTTTCCATCAAACATAGTAGCTCTTTGCATTCACGTTTTTTTTGTGGGATCGAATTTTTATCGATCTCTTTGGATGTAATCCACCTATACAAATCATAAAAACAATTGTAAAGAAGTTAATTAAAAAATAAAAGATATCCAATATTCAAACATATTAAATATAAAAGTATCATAATTACCTTATAAGTGATCCAAGACGATAGATGACATCTCGTACTCCTTTCGTTGTACATCCATCGATAACCAAAGGTAAAATATGTTTCAAAAAGTTATGCCAGTCATGGGTCTTTAATCCAGATAAGCTCTTATCATCCATAGTAAACATGTTTTGAAACGATGCTCCATATCCTGTAGGAGTCTTGATCAATTGAATTCTATTGTTGATAGTTTGTATCTCTTTTGTCGTAAGTACCCAAGGAGCAGATGCATAAGTCGTTTCTTGTCGATGTCTATCAAAAACTGGCCATAACTTTGGTTTGGATTTTTGATCTTTCAAATCATTTCTTGATGTTGTGGTATCTTTTAGTCCAAGAAGATGCTGCCATAGTGAATAACCAATATTTTTGAATATATGCATAGGATCAAGAAGATGACATACTTTCAACTCTTTCCAATACTCCAAAGAATACCATATTGATATGTTCTCTGCGAGTGTCAATTTCCCTTTACCTTTGTTCACATACTCATTATCTGAATCATCACTGAAGATTTCTGCTTCTGGATCTATCAGAGGTCCATCTGTCCATTTTTTATACCAATCCATAGGCGTCATAGGTTTTGGACACTGACCTGTTTCAAGCTTTCCATTAAAATGTATCGCTTCTCTTTTAGATCTTAATGGATGATCATCAGGCAAGAATCGTCGATGTCGAAGATAAATATTTTTGTTGAGATTCTTACTATAGATTGATCTCAACCAATCACCACAATATGGACAAGCTTTATAACCCTTAGTAGATATTCCTGCATCATGGAAAATGATAAAAATATAATTAGATTAAATCATATTTATTTACATGCATATTGAATAAAAAAATTACATCAATACCTGAACAAACGCCATATCCAGGAAAATCGTGAATAGTCCAAGCCACAATACCACGAATCGTAATATGTCTTTCATTGATGCTTTTTGATATATCAATGACATTAATACCTCTCCATAACTCTTGAAGATCGTCAATGAGAGGAGCAAGATATACATTCATATCTTTAACTTGTCTTTTGCCTGGGATTAAAAGTGAAAGCATTAAATGTTCCTTTTTAATGCTAAGATATGGCGGAAGATTATAGTTTATGACTACCACTGGCCATGTTGACCATTTACTAGATTTCATGGAGAATGGATTAACCCCATCTAATGCAACTCGTAACTTTAGATTCTGTGGATTTTGTGCAAATTCAGGCCATGTAGAATCAATATGCTGAAAAGCAACACTATCATGAGGAATTCTGATTATTCCATCAGTACTTTTGTGATCATGTCCCCAAGTCAAAAGCTTTGATAATTCGGGGCTTTGAAACATATGTCTAATCCGTGGAGCCAATGGAAAATGTCTCAATACCTTATTCGGGATTTTACCTTCTTCACCCTTATATCGAGGAGATTGACATTTGGGACATGTCAAAGAGTCTGCATATTCACCTCTATATAAAATACAATCGTTAGGACATGCATGTATACATTGATAATCCATACCAAGATTGTTGATTATCTTCTTCATTTCATCATGTGAGGTAGGAAGAATATTTTGACTTGGTAAAAACTTTTCAGATAATAACCTGTAAGTTTATCAAAAAAATGATATATTAAAGAAAGTAAATAAATAAATATACATATATATATATGCATATAATTTTATATATGTGTATGCTTATGTGCATCTTTCAAAATATTCGTAAAAAATTTGATTGTTTGGATGGCAGGATACGATTGTTTGTTTTGGAGGATATGAAGTATGTATCTTCATTGAATGATTTGTCGATTCACGCATATGTTCAGTTTGAAAGTGTGAGAAGCGGATTTATAATTTGTATTCAAAGAATTTGGCACTGTTTATAGGCCATACGATGGTGACCTGGATGAATCGCATGCACAGAGGTTACTCAAGATAGAGCAACCTGATTATAAGGGACTAGTACTAGCAGGATTCCTGGGGTATGCAGTAAACCTCTTGCATGTATATGTGTGATCCTCTCAAGCCACCATGATTTCCACTTTGTATCCTAAACTTCAAATGCGCCTCATCATTGACATGCAAGAGGTTTACTGCATACCCTAGGAATCTTGCTGGCACTAGTCCATTATAATCAGATTGCTCTATCTTGAGTAACCTCTGTGCATGCGATGCATCCAGGTCACCATTGTATGGCCTATAAACAGTGCCAAATTCTTTGAATACAAATTATAAATCCGCTTCTCACACTTTCAAATTGAACATATGCGTGAATCGACAAATCATTCAATGAAGATACATACTTCATATCCTCCAAAACAAACAATCGTATCCTGCCATCCAAACAATCAAATTTTTTATGAATATTTTGAAAGATGCATTAATAGTTTTAAAAGATGCGCATATATATAAGTAGATAGAAAATTGAAAATTATACCTTAATAGTGTCGAAACAGATATATTACTCCATCCAAAACGATTTTGAAGGTTGAGCATAAGTAAGCTTGCACTTAGTCGTGTCAAACGACTTCCTTCATATACATGCTTTAGACATTCCTCTCGAAGATATTTCTCATTTTTAGAAATATCCATGCTCTCACTGTCATTTTGATACCAATCCTCAATAAAATCTACCATGCCATCATCTTCATCATTGTCACACAAATCTTGTACTTTATCATCTTTTGAATATAGATCTTTCAACTTTGCATATTGCACAGGATTAGTTTTGCGTAGCCTCCTCATGGAAGCTTCTGATAAATGAGGTCTTATTGGTAATTGTGAATGTTGTGGACGAATATCATCAACATCATACGTTGGAATCTACACATATAAACAAAACTCATTAGTATTCCATAAATGAATAAAAATTAAACTTCAAATATAAAATTAAGTATATAACTTATTAAATATGGATAGAAAATTTTTATTCTCTCTAGCTAAAAGGTGCTCTTGGAGGTCTACGCCATCCATAATTCACTAATAGTTCATCACCAGCATGTAATGTAGTAATAGCATTGACAACTATGTATCTTGATACATCTCTACTCATGTATGGTGATTCATGACTATTTTCACGCTCCTCAAATGTGCAATTAGTCCTTGAACTATTATGTAACCCTCGACTACTATTTATTAAACCTGCTATATTTCCATGTGTGTAAGGTCTTCCATCAATATATAATCTTTCATTTTCTGCATGTAAAATCCTTCTACTAGTAAGAGATGCTGCGTTCAAGCATATTCCATAAGTACTCATGCTTTGAACATAACGTGAAAGTCGATGCCAATCTCCCCATCCATATATAGGACCACAAAATGACATAAGAGTGACTTCAGAGTTCGGAGGCACATACAAATCCTCTACAATAAAGAGACCACGACTAGCATTAGTAATAGTGGATGGAGCAATCATATAGCGATTACCCCAAAAGTTGAAAACCTCTCCATCTAAAGGAAGTGTTCCTCTATTCCATCCTCCATATCTTCTTCTATCATATGTTTGTACTAAAGAACGATCACGAGCTGGCAATGGATAATCTCCAGCCGTTTCATTCTCTAAACCAGGAGGTAGAGGATTTCTAGAAACCTCTGCTTGTAATTGATGAACAGCAAGTCCATGACGTGTACGAGGTATATTAACATTATGAGAAAAATCATTATCATCATCATCATCGAGCAAGTATTCCTGTATATCAATAATAATTTGATTTTATACATGGTTTTTAAATAAAAAAATGACATTAATATATATAGAAAATACATACCCAAGCATTATCACGTTGACTAGGTGATGGTGCATGCTCAAAAGTACCATACTCTGCCTCATGTTCAATACATTCCAATCGTGGTCTTCGATACGTGCCATAACAAGAGTTACACCAACATATAATATGCTCTTGATAGTAAAATTCATCATAATTCCTATCGGAGGACACATGTGAAGTCGTTGCATGGGTAGGAGGTGGTGGAGTACCCTCTGATTGATCAGAATCTGCACATCATAAGAAACATAAAAAAAATATATAAGTTATGTATCCATCAAATATAGTTAAAATTAAATATTTCATATACTTACAGTATAAAGTCGTTGCACGATGAGGAGACGGTGGTGGAGTTCCATCTGATTGATCAGAATCTACAAATAATGGTATTTGATATTAATAATTTGATTATCTACATAAATAAAAAATTCACATATACATATTTACACATACACACATATTCACATATACACATTTATACATACACACATATTCACATATACACAACACATATTATTGTGGGATAAATGCATGTATTTTGTATGAATGTGTATATGCATGCATGTGTGTGTACGTATATATGTGGATATGTATATGTGTGTTTATGTTATATGTATGTATATGTGTATATATATACATATATGCATGCGTATATGTTTGCATGTATATGTGTATGTGGGTATGTGTATGTGTATGTGTATGTGTATATGTGTGTATAAATGTGTATGTATTCTGACTTTTTTTTCTGTTTGAGATTAAATTAACAGGAGATATTGTATTGTGGGATAAATGCATGTATTTTGTATGAATGTGTATATGCATGCATGTGTGTGTACGTATATATGTGGATATGTATATGTGTGTTTATGTTATATGTATGTATATGTGTATATATATACATATATGCATGCGTATATGTTTGCATGTATATGTGTATGTGGGTATGTGTATGTGTATGTGTATGTGTATATGTGTGTATAAATGTGTATGTATTCTGACTTTTTTTTCTGTTTGAGATTAAATTAACAGGAGATATTGTATGGTCGAAAAAAATAAGAGGCGAGCTAACATACCACCTGAGTCGTGGCAGTTTTTTCGTAGACAGCTACGTCTTCAGGAGTCATTTCCTCAGCAGAAGGTACACAAATTAATAGTTTATATTTATAATTTTTAGATATTTTAGTAATTTTTTAATTTAATTTATGTATTTTTTTCCTTGAATAAACAGGCTGCTGCAAGGAAGAGAGTGGAGTCGGGCCACACATCGCACTTAGGCCAAATGGGCCATAATGGTTTTGTAGCTACGTTTGTAAGTATATGTGTTATTGTGAGTATATTTTTTATTTTAGTTAAAATGCAAGCAACTAATGTTTTTTATTTGTTTCATTGCAGCGAAAGGATTATGGCCGATATCCTACGAAACACGAGATCGAGTATGCTACACATTTTGGATATCGGCGTTTGAGCGAGTATATACAAGATCATCCTGATGCCTTTGTGAGTATTTTTAAATTTTATATAATTATTTTGTTGTTATGAATGTTTTAATTATTTTATTGATTTATGTTTGTTATATGTAATACAGGAGTATTATGGGGAGACAAATATGGATGAGGTGGAGAGACAGACACAGGAGGGACGATCTCGATCGTCACAGGGTGATCATGAGGATGAGGATGAGGAAGATCCATCTGATCATGATATTGCTGATGATGATGATGATCATGATGACGATGATTAGGATTTTAGACGTTGATTATGACATTGGATTATGTATTTACATTGATATATACATATATTTATCTATATATTTTTCATTTCAGTCATGTTTTGAATTGTGTGTATGGTATTAAGTAATGAAGAGTTTTGTTCTATTGATTTTTATTATTGTTTATATTAAGCATGTGTTTTAATACTTTAATTATATAATTCATTCATATGTGTGTACCTAAGTGTATATATGTGTGTGTATATGTATGTATGTGCATGTGTATGTGTGTGTATATGTATGTATGTGCATGTGTATGTGTGTGTATATGTATGTATGTGCATGTGCATGTATAAGTGCATATGTGTGTATGAGTATGTGCATGTGCATGTGTATGTGTGTATATGTATATGCATGTATATGTATAACTCTATGTGTATGTGTGTGTATGTGCATGTATATGTGTATATGTGCATGTGTATGTGTGCATATATGTATGTATATGCATGTGCATGTATAAGTGTATATGTATGTATCAATATGTGCATGTTCTTGTGTATGTGTGTGTATATGTATAACTCTATGTGTATGTGTGTGTATGTGCATGTATATGTGTATATGTAGGTATATGCATGTGTGTGTGCTTCTTCGTCATGTATAAGTGTATGAGTGCATATCAATAAGTGTGAGTATGGTATGTAATGAAAATAACACAATTCAAATGATCTACAAATAATAGAAATTGTACTTACAATTGTGATCCATAGTTTTTGCTTGGTTAGCTTCTTGAATAACCTGCAATAAAAAGAGAGAAGAGAAAGAGAGAAGAGAGAGAGAGAGAGAGAGAGAGAGGGAGAGAGAGAGAGAGAGGGAGATCTAGAGAGAGAGAGAGAGAGAGAGAGATCTAGAGAGAGAGAGATATCTAGAGAGAGAGAGTGAGATCTAGAGAGAGATCTAGAGAGAGAGAGAGAAAATTCAAAGAGACAAAGATGTAGAAAGAGAGAAACAAAGACAGAGGGAGACAATAACAGAGAGCTTAAGCAAAACAACAATTCTGCATATACTTGCTCAGTTCGTAAGCGCAGCGCAATTGCGAACGTTGGAGAGCTCTTCGATCGGATGCGTGAAAATGCCGATTGCAGAGCCTCCAACGTTTTAATTTTTGTCCGTCAACAGATCGTCGCATAAGCGATGCAACGCGTCATCGTATAAGCGATGCAATAGACCGTCGCTTATAAACCGTCGCATAAGCGACGCTCTTTAGCGTCGCATAAGCGACGCTAAAGAGCGTCGCTTAAGCGACGCCATTAACAAGCGTCGTTTATGCGACGTTAGACATATACCGTCGCAAATACCGTCGTTTTTTGCGTCGTATAATCGACGGTCCGCGCTCGACGGTATTTCCGACGCAAGTTGCAATTTTACAGCGACGAAATTCTGTCGCGTTAACCGTCGCTACACGCCCGTATTCCTTGTAGTGAAGAGGCTTGGAGCACTACATTGAGTGTATTACTAAGTGAATACACAAAAGATAAGCACTCTATTAGGGTTATAAATTTATATACAAGTTAGGGGAAAAAACCTCCCAAAGAAAAAACCTCTATTAGGGTTATAACTTTATATACAAGTTAGGGAAAAAACCTCCCAAAGACAAAAGACACATCAGTATCAAAATATAACAAGAAATCCCTCCTAGGGGTGATGAGATGAACAAGGATCTCACACTCATGTATAAGCAAGTGCCAAGGTATGAAGGTATGTAGAATAAAATCAATCCACAAAAGAAGTAAGCCTAAAGATTCGAAAAAAGCTTCAGACTTCTCCGTAGGCAGAGAATTTGTAAAAAAACGTCTACAACACTATCCGGTGTGGGCAAAGAAGGGAAACTGATCTTTCTAGTAGAAAACGTAACTTGATTACGGGCCTCAGCATTATTAATCTTAGAAAATGTCATGATTTTTAGCACATAATGTCACTCTGCTTATTAAACCAGTGAATCATACAGTGAAAAAGGGTGTTATGTTTCGTGAACTTGCAAAAAGTAAACTGTAAGGAAGAAGAGACTCGGTATGGATCCTGATGAAGCTCACAAAAACTACAATGCTGAAGAATCGCCGTAGATAAAAGAAACATAAACACACGGACGGAATTGAAGAAGAGGGAGGGATCAACGTGCTACCAAAGCACTCGTCGCTTCGATAGAGATAAAGATAAGCATCAATAAACCGCTATAAGCTTCCACCATGTTGCGGACAAATCAGAGCGGGCTATCGAAATCAAAATGCTCACCTAGCAATCGCCATAGATGCGCAAACGAGGAGTCTGGCGTTTCCACATTCTGATAATGCACAAACGAATGCAATGCAGACAACGATGAGAGACAGGAATCGCTCGATTATAAGCCTTCTACATTTTCATTTGGCAAACACATTCATAACCTTGAAGTGATATCGAGGAGAGGAGTTACTTCATGTAGCGCATCTGATAGAACTCGAGGGTCCGAGAAAATATAGGATTACCTGATAGAAATCGACTGAAACTGACAATCCTTGTGTGTCCAGCGTGATGTGAAAACCTCGGCATGCTATACGGTAATCGCGAAAATAACCAAAAAAAGCACAAAAAATCAAAAGCAAAAAGATTTTTTTTTTCTTCGCGCAGTCTTAACTATTAAAAAAAGTTGTACGGACCATACTATGATTGTACGGCGTTACGGATAAAAGCAAAAGCTTTTTTTTTTTTCAAAGTTTGGCCGCAGTCCAATGTCAGGATTGAATGTATTGAAAGAACAACTCTACGGCGCATAGTATGATGTGTATGAAAGCAAAAAGTTTTTGTAAGCTTTTGAATCTTCCACTAATTGATAATCTCATCGTTTTTATATCTCCATGAAACCATTTCATGTATAGATACCCCCTTTCCAAGGGGTGGGATTAGTTCACACTTTAACGTATGGATATTTCAGGATAAACTGATAACCTCGTGGATTGTGATTTGTTGGAGATAAGTGAAGTAGCAAGTGATTACATAAATGCCATCCAACCACTTGAAGATTATCTTTTTGGTGTATGTTTTTTCAAATCATGCATGGAAAAGCATGGGCAATCTTTGAGCAATACTGGTTATCTTTTTCTTGCAAGATATACAAAGCATGGTTGATTCAACGTAATGTAACATAAATGCAAAAATTGGTGTCTAAAGTGTGATTGATTCACACGAACGTTTTCAACGTAATGTAACACGATCATGTGAATTCGATGTATAAAGTATGATTCATTCGCATGAGCTATTTGTTTTCCATCGCGAATATTAGAAAAGCAACGCTTGGTTTGTGTCATGGGAGCTTTTCAAAATTTTTGTAATATTTGAACTTATTTAGGCTCTACATTAGCTTACCATTAGCCTACACTGAAGGGGACAAGGGGCTAAGTTGGCCAAGCTGTTAATCTTAGGGGAGCCAAGGTCCAGTAGTGATTCTTAAGGCTTTTGTATAACCTTCATAGTGGTCATATGAAGGATATGTGTATCTTATAGAGGATTCGACTACTACATGGGGAACGGCTATTTAAGGTTGGATGGAGAATGGATGGCAACTAACTCGGATCCCACACTTGTGATATTAAAGCTTATGAAAGTTTACATGCGGGAGAGTCTATGTGAGACTCTTGCATGAGAAGGAAGGGTATCTCATGACAGAACAGGATGTACATGAAATTGGGCATCAATGTTCAGCCTCGGGCATCAATGTTCAGCCTCGAAGCGCATGCGTATAATACCTTATTATATTTCCATCTATTTAAGCTCTACATTAGCCTAGCATTAATGTGCATAAATGTACATTATAATAAATGAGAGAGAGAGTACTCCCTCTTTATTTATGATTATCATTATTCTATTTGGATGCGCTTTTAGTGATGTCATGAGTTTGATTGGGCATGCATGCATACATTCCTAGCCATGCATTCATAGATGCATCATTATTGTAATAGGTATATGTATATAAGTGTATTTATATGCTTGGATATATTTCACCAAAGATACGTATAGCATCTATGAGTACATGCATATGCATATGAAAATCAATGTGTGTATAGATAATATGTGAAGTAAGCAGGTACCTTCATAGAAGTGAAGCTCCTTATTATTCAAGTATTTGCATAAATTATGCTTGCTCATACACTTATATCCAAGGCATGTAACATGTGCACACATATGATAGTGTTTCAGAGATAACATGTTCTTTTATTTCTCCATTTACTTGTGTATATATATGTAGATATATCATCATAGCAAGAAAAAGGTTAAAGTTTCATTCTATAAAATTTCTGTAATATAAAGTGAATTATTTATACTAATCACGTATTCAATTTCATTTGTGGGAGACATTACCCGATTGGGTGCATGGAGGCATGTGCTTTCAAGATGGAAGATGATAGGAATACTTGAGTCCGCTCAATTAATTACACATCCTCTCTTACTTCACTTTTGCATAGGCTTCACTTAATAGTACATATATAAATTAGTTTCTTAGTCCCTACCTACGCTCAAGTATGGGTTACAACATATCCTTCGAAAATCTATCAAATACTCTTGCACTTCGTTATAACCTTTGCAGCAGAAGCATTTCTTGTGGACTCCGACACTCATAATCTCTAACTTCTAGGAACACAAAAACTACCTTAAAAAGCAAAGAGCCTTTAGCTTAAAGTATCCATAGCTACTTAACATTCTTCATTTAGGCAAGACATAATAGAGGGAACTGCATACACATAGAAAACTCCACTTCACAAAATAATTTCAAGAAAGAGCTCTCATTTGGTTTCGAATACAAATGATAAAAAATTCCTCACATAAGGGCGCAATGATCTTCTTATAGCTTTCCTAGAAAACATGTGCTTTTCACATTTTGTAGGAATTTCCTCTAAGATTGAGATGCTTTCCTATTTTTCCTTTTTGCTCTCTATTTTACCATTACAAGACCATCATACAAAAGGCTAGGCATCTCATCTTGAATACATCTCCATAAAAAATGTAGATCCTTATGGGGATTTAACAAACCTTGTTTCACACATTTTCTTTGCCTTTTCTTCTTTTCTCGATCTTCTCACTCGTTCCCTTATGCTATCATCAATGTCTTTTTCCCCATGCTCTTTGTGTTCTCTCTTTGCTCATGTTGCAACATTCTCCCCTTCTTGTTCATGCTCATCTCATTGCATGAAATAGATAGGGATGAACATGATGTGGGATTAATATCCAAAAGTCATTCTATGAGGAGATGCTTATGAAATATGGAGGTGTGAATTATCTCTTTCCAAACTAGAGTTGCGTGATTTGGGTTATGGGAAGGGTAGTAAGGCAGATTAAAAGAAGCTTAAACTTTTTTGCTGTAGTCATAATGGTCAAATCTTGAATGTTGTCCAACTCTTTAATGAGGTTCTCCAAGGTTTTTATCATATACATATTTGTTGGCGGATAGTTGATTGGAGGCAACGGTAATATTGGGTAGATCAACCATTGCTATTAGGCCCTTCCTTTTGTCTCTTTGAAAAATGACCCAAGGTTCCCCGCAAGGAATGGGGTAAAGGTTGCATCGACTTTAGTGCCCAACATTGAGTCCATTCAATGTTGCTGGAGTCTAAGACGACCAAGAAGAAGAGGCTTGGAGCACAACATTGAGTGTATTACTAAGTGAATGTACAAAATATTAGCAGCCTACAAGGGTTACAAATGTATATACAAGTTAGGGGAAAAAACCTCCTAAAGACAGAAAAAATGTGCCCAATTGGTCCTAAGTGTGCACATACACATCACTATCATAACATAACAAAAACTCCCTCTTAGGAGTGATGTGGTGAGCTAGGATCGCACACTCATGTATAAGCAAATGCCAAGCTATGTAGAATAAAATCAATCCATAAAAGGAAGAAAGCCTAAAGCTTTGAGAAAAGCTTCATAATTCATCCTAGGTAAAGAATTTGAAAAAAGGTTTGTAACATTATCCAGTGTGGGCAGATAAGGGAGACTAATGTTTCTTGTAGAGAATCATTGTGAGAAGTGGTTGAAAATTTGCAGAGATGAGAGGGTCCTAGCAAAAACCTCCTCCAGACCAGCCCAAGTAGAACGTGGACTACTTACTATAATCCTTGAGCTTTCAATATACACAACAATACCACTATAGTACCTTGGATCATGAATCTCAAAAATTTGGGACAAAACAGATATCTTCTAAGTACTTCTCATGTAGAGAAAAGCTTCTATCTTTGGAATAAGGTACTTAGAGTTTTACTCAAAGCTCACATCCTAGTTGGAATTGACATGATACGTTTTGCACACATTCAAATGAAGTGATAATTGAACTACTACAAGTTATTTCATAAATTTAGAAGGACTATGATAACAATAATATGTATAGGAATTCAAGGCCTAATCCCCACTTTTTAGGAGGATGAAGATGCACAGACACAATCCCATAGATTTGTTCGTATCTCAATAGATGACCATGAAAAGTTTTAGGAATAATCATAAGATATGTAGCTTCATACTCCAATTGATACACAAGACAATCAAACTATGTATTTGCTACAATAACTCAGACAAGTTGACAAATTTGATGTAATGTGCTATAACAGGTGTATTATCTTTGTACATTCACTTGGTAATACATTTTGTGTTGTGTTGCACTGCAAGCTTCTTCTTCTTCCTTGTGTATTTTGTGGGCTTCTATAGACCTTGAACTCCAACAATTGGTATCAAAGCAGGTTGCCACTTCATCTAGGGTGTTATCCACACCCCTCATGTCACCATCTTAGAATCACACCAAAATTGGGGAGTTTATACATATCGAGAGACAGGAGATGCACTCTTCTCTATGCCACACAATGGAGCAAGGCCAGGGGTTGGAGTTCCCTCTGCTATGGATCCTAATGGATGCTTCTATAGGGTCGCTAGCGGAAGACATACTTTATGTGGGCCTTCTTTATTTATCATCTACCAGCCTGAAGAGATCAATTAGCCATGGGCTATCTGCAATGAGAGCGAATAATCACCCTTAAGGTGCCTATGTCAGGTTCGGTGGGTTGATATCGTTGCGGAGCTATAGGGAGAGAGATTCTATGGGGGAGGTGCTATTGGCGCAGGAGAGGAAGACGTGGCTATTGCTGATGTGTGGGATAGACCAATGCTACCTATATCGACGGTCACCCCCGACGTTGGTATAAACACTGGAAATATGGAATTAAGCATACCGATGGTCACTTCATCATTGGTATGAGCGTTTAAAACGGATCCTCAGGATGTTTCATGATCGTCAATATGGGCATCGGTATAGCCATCCGTATATGCATCGGTATAAGCGTCAGTAATTTCTTGGAAATTATCGACGCCTATATTGATGCATATACTGAGGCCATGTTTTAAACATACCCGGAACCCAAGAGAAAAAATCAACATTTTGCACATGTTTTACACTGAGTACTGCTTGCTT
>CM035409.1:7976611-7979111 GCA_020310875.1 Ceratopteris richardii
CTGTCGGGATGAAATCCTTTAGGGAAGTGTGCATGATTTTTTCAAAGTTCATTGATTTCTGGTTCTAGTGTAACGGTTTTAGTGACAAAGGGTTACGATCTATGCATGTTTTGGCTGATTTGATTGATTGAGAAATGTGAAACCATGTTAAATATGTCTTAACTTTTGACCCATAAGGCCATAGGTTTGACCCTTGAAAACCCTCTGAAAACCTAGTTTTACCCCCACAAAACCAAACCTAGATCCTTAGAAACCCTAGGAGTTTTGGTCGTAACTATATATAAACCCTTGATTTTACATGCTTGAGATTAATTGTAGGAAAACCCTTATTTCCCTGACCAAAAACCCTAACTTGGACCCTTAAAATTGGCTTTTATCCTAAGTCCAAGCCCTTATTAATATAGTGTGAAACCAAAACCTTAGTCTAGGAAAAATAAAAAGGAGAAAAATCAAAAATAGAAATAAGAAGTGTGATTTTCCCAAAATAGAAAATGATCATGCAAGATGATTCTAAAAATAGAAAGTTGAGTAAGGAGGTTAGAAGTCTCTAGAAGGAAGTCCAAGGGTGGGCCTATAAATAGGTGCCTAAACTCATTTGTTCCCCCCCGTGGATCTTGCTTATGGAACTTCTTTCCAGGTATGCTCCTTGTCCAGTTCTGTTCATGTTTATCTTCTTGTTCTTACTTTATGGTAGTGCATCCAGAGAGAGAGCCCTAGTTTCTTTACCCATAGATCTTCCTTCCTTGGTCTTTGTGCACATATGCATGAGTCTATGCATCGATTAAACATTTGATTTATGCTATATTTCATGTTGTGAAGAGAGAAACGAGAGTGAAGAAGGGGAGTTTCTACATATCGAGAGACATGAGATGCACTCTTCTCTATGCCACACAATGGAGCAAGGCAAGGGGTTGGAGTTCCCTCTCCTATGGATCATAATGGATGATTCTATAGGGTTGCTAGCGGAAGGCATACTTTGTGTGGGCCTTCTTTATTTATCATCTACCAGCCTGAAGAGATCAAGTAGCCATGGGCTATCTGCAATGAGAGCGAATAATCACCCTTAAGGTGGTGCCTATGTCAGGTTCGGTGGGTTGATATCGTTGTGGAGCTATAGGGAGAGAGATGCTGTGGGGGAGGTGCTATTGGCGTAGTAGAGGAAGACGTGGCTATTGCTGACGTGTGGGATAGATTGACGCTACCTATACCGACGGTCACCCCCGACGTTGGTAAAAACACTGGAAATATGGAATTAAGCATACCGATGGTCACTTCATCATTGGTATGACCGTTTAAAATGGATCCTTAGGATGTTTCATGACCGCCGATATGGGCATTGGTATAGCCATCCGTATATGCATTGGTATATGCGTCAGTAATTTCTTGGAAATTATCGACGCCTATATCGATGCATATACTGAGGCCATGTTTTAAACATACCCGGAAGCCAAGAGCAAAAATCAACATTTTGCATGCGCTTTACATTGAGTACTGCTTGCTTCTGTTGAACTTGCACGTGCGAACCGAATTTTGACCTGCATTTTGTCTTGTGCACACACACACACACACACACACACAGATCTCTCTATCCACACACACACTCTCACACACACAAATCTCTCTCTCTACACACACACAATCTCTCTCTCTCTCTCTGTGTAGATCTCGCATCTTGTTAAGTGGAGTGTGTACTCTTACCCTTTGTCCTTCTCTATGCTTTATGTTTTATAATTTTTCTTCTCTTTCATTTTGCAGAAGTCTTTTGGCATCAATTCTTTGGAATTCGATGATACATACATTACGCTTTGATGACAACAATCCAAAAGAGGGACATACATGTAAGTGATTGTTTTATTCTCTATTGATAGAAAGAGATAGAGAGAGATAGAGAGAGATAGAGAGAGAAAGTGAGAGAGAGAAAGAGAGAGAGAAACATAGAGAGAGATAAAGAGAGATGAAAGAGAGGAAGATAGAGAAATAAATAAAGAGAGATGAAAGAGAGAAAGATAGAAAGAGAGATAAAGAGGGATGAAAAAGAGAAAGATAGAGAGAGATAAAGAGAGAGATATATAGAAATACATACACACATGCATATACATACACACACACATATACACACATGCATACACATACATATGCATACATACATACACACATATACACACATGCATGCATACATACACACACATGTACACACATGCATACATACACACACACATACATACACATACACATGTACAGTACACATGCATACATACACACACATATACACACATGCATACATACACACACATATACACACACATACATATACACACATGCATATATACACACACATACACATATACACACATGCATTCATACACACACATACATACATATACACACACATGTACACACATGCATACATACACAAACACATATACACACATGCATACATACACACACACACGCATACATATACACACACATGTACACACATGCATACCACATATACACA
>CM035409.1:7984111-8034111 GCA_020310875.1 Ceratopteris richardii
TTAATAGTTTGATAATCCATTTTGTTGGAATTTCATACTTATATACATACACTAAACCTTGGGAAGAAAAACGTCAATGGTTTTCTTTGATATTGGGTGAAATAAGCTTGTCGAGGTTATACTTCATCACGTATTTGGATTATTTGAGTTCTAAAAATTTCACCTTAATTACTCACTAGTTTCTCTTTTGGGATATGCACAATTATTAATACTTGTTCTTCATATACCTATATACATACATGTAAACACACAAACACACATGCTTATATTATGGAATTAAAACTATGCCAACTAACAAGATATTGTGAACACAACAAGAAAAAAACCAATACTAGATGAAAATTATGGTAAATTATTCATAAAAGTTTAGTGACTATATCCTTAAAGCACACTCAAAACTTTTCACTTCATGGCTAATAATTATTTTTTGAATTAATAAAATTCTTTTACTTTAAATGTTTTTGTATTTACAAACAACAATTGTCCATTTTGATGGATTTTGTTCGAGTTCGAGGTTTGCTGAAGCACAGTAATAACACAAGGAAGAAGAAGAAGCTTTGAGCAAAGCACAATACATAATGTATTACCAAGTGAATGTGCAAAGATAAATGAACCATTAGGGTTATAGATGGATATAGAAGTTGGGGAATTATCGTTGTAATTGAAGAGTGCTATGTTCCTGGTGTCTTCAATCTCAAATGGAAATAATATACCAGATTTCTCATGTTTAGCAATCCTTTTGAAGCCTTGTTGAGGGCCTTCCACATATGCTGCATGCTTAGTGAATCTGACATGTAAGCCTTTCTCAACAATTTGCCCGACACTAATTAGGTTTTTGGTTATAGTTGGCACATACAAAACTTTACTCAAGAGGTTCATGACCATCAGAATTCTTGACATTTCCAATTTTCTTGACAGAGTCTTTAGTGTCATCACCTATCTGTACTTCATGCTTCCCTTTGGGCTCTTCAAGATCAGATAATAAAGCTATATTTCTAGCCACATGGTTGGAATAACTTGAATCAATATAGAAAAGATGCTCATCATCTTTACCTTGCTTGCATGTCATATTCATGATGAGTAGAGAATCTTCTTGGTCTTCTGTATAGTTTTTGTAGTTTCTTCTTCCTCCAAAACCTCCATGATAATTGTTGTTGTTGTAGCCTTGATTATAATTATGATTGTAGTTGCTTCCTCCATTGTTGTACCTTCCTCTAAATTGTCCATAGCTACCTCTATGGAAGCCTCTTCCTCTTTGATTTCTTGTGTTTTTGAAACATTCTTCTGTGGTGTAGTTGGTAAGACCACAAATGTTGCAAGGTGGATTGTTGTAGGCCTGCCTTGCTTCCCTCCTCTACCCCTTCCTCTAGCACCTCTTCCTCTACCTATATAATTAGCTTGAGAGGTACTAGCCTCTTCTTCATTCTTCTTGTTTTTACCTTTATCCTTAATTTTATTCTTATACATATAAAGGGCAGAAGATTGATTACCTCTAGAGTTCTCACCATTCTTGTTGAGCTTTGTCTCATGCATGAAGAGTTGTCGCATCAAGGTGTTGAGATCAGGTATTTGGATATCCATGTAAAGGTCCATTGCTTTGGTGAACGACTCCCACTTATCATTAGCTTTGATGCCATTAATGATCTACCTTACTATGTGTTCTTATTCTATCTCATCTCCAATGCTTGCAAGCTGGTCAACCACGTCTTTCACCTTGGTTACATAATCAACCACTCCTTGCTTTGGTTGCTTCTTTAGAGTTGTAAACTCCGTGATTCTTCTTATCTCTTGTATTTGATGAGAAATATGATGAAAGTACTTCCCAAGTCTCTTGGGAGGTCTTGTAATTCCTAATGTGAGGGAACAAGAAATCATATATTGAGTTTAGTAGATAAGACCTGGCAAGAGCATCCTTTGCACACCATGTGATCAACCTTTCTTGTTCTTCACTTGTGGGTTGATGCTTGTTCCTGAATGTTGGCATCTCTTCATCTCTTGAGATGTATCCATATAGACCTCTCCCTTGAAGGTGGGCTTGCATCCTTAGTTACCATGTTGGGTAGTTGTTTCTATCCAATTTGTCCATGAAGGATAAAAATCCATCTCCCATCTTGCTTGTTGTTGCTCCGATACCACTGTTGGAGGAGATGGAGGATAATCTTCAGAGATGAATAGGTGTTGCTTATACCTTCTTCACACCAGCCAAGAACAACTACTATAGAGTGTAATAGGCCTCTTTAGCATGCTAATGATCATAAATAATCACATATGTTTCTTGGAACATGATCCACTAATCAATGGATCAAAATAGATAGGTAAGAATTGATCCAAGACCAAAAAACTTGCTATTCTTGTTTCTACACATGTACAATGTTTTGATCAATCCTCTAATCAATGGATCAAAATAGATAGGTAGGAATTGATCCAAGACCAAAAAACTTGCTATTCTTGTTTCTACACATGTACTGTTGGGAAACTCTAACTTACTTAGGTAGCTACCAATCATGAGTCATTTCATCAAAAATGATGCACTACACACTTAGAATGGTGTTTAGCAAATCACAAAACCTTCCCAACAAATACGGGATGCACTAGTCAACAAACCATAGAGTAAAGATGTGTTAATATCTCATGATCCAATGAAGCAATGATAATGCGACTTTGCAGGCATATACTAGATAGTATGCTGAATCTACCATGCTTTAAATCATAACAAATGATTAATCATACACTGAGAAAAAGCTCTTACTGAGTCAATGTTTTGATGTAGTCATAGCAGAGAAGTGAAATAAGAATGTAATGATAATATGTATATTAAATTCTATACAAATACAATGTCATTGGCAATCATATATTGCTCAATGTGTGAGAGGTAAATGAGCTATAAGATGAGCTCTCAATTCACAATAGATCCCCTTCACAATGATCTCATAGAGTTGAGATATCCCGCGGGTCCCTTTATGCTCTTTTTATAGTTGTGTTTGGAGACAATGTTTGACTTAAAATTCAAAAGTTCTACCTAAAAGTGAATCCTAAAGTATAGGATAAATTCTTTCGTCAATCAACTAGCACATGAATCGTGATTTAAAGTTTCCTAACTCCATGTGGTTGTAGAGCACTTTTACAAAGGTAAATGTGAAAGACTTTTGCAAGAAGTTGATCATATATAGTATCATATGGGTTATGCCAATAAACCAAGTATGTGGGCTTGGTTTTTATTGCACCAACATATTTGGTATGGGTAGCAGTTCTAGAAGGACTCCTAGTTTGATTCTATCTTGTGTGACTATTTGTCATGTCAGACACGTCTCCACATACTCTTGGACTTGAGCTTTCATGTTGGGCCAATAGAAATGTTTGTGTAGCAGCTGGTACCTACGGTTTTTCCCTCCATGTCCTGCTAGTTTGCAATCATGAGCCTCCCAGAGCAACTTTTTGAGTAGTTTGAAGTCATTTGGGACATAAACCTGGCCTTTGCGGTAGAGAATGTCCTATTCGATTGAGTACCTACCTGAGTGTGAGGTGTTGCAAACCTCCTACATGAGTTCTTGCACTCGAACATCCCCCTCTTGAGCTATGTTGTTCTTGTTGCTTAGATCGGATAAGATCATGGATAAGGCTTGAATCTTGGGTCTTCTACTTAGTGCATCTTGCATGACATTGTGCTTTCCTAGCTTATGAATGATCTCAATGTCGACCTCCCCAAGGAAATCCTTTCACCTAGCTTGATTTGGACTTAGCTTCGGTTGAGACGAGAAGTACTTGAGCGAGATGTTGTTTGTGAAAACTTTGGTGTCTTTGTCCTGCACATAGTTTCACCATTTGACCTTGGCCTCGGGGGTATTTGATCTGCCTTCATTGCACTTGGTTTTGGTTGAACAAGGCGTTCGTGTCTTGCATGCTTCCTTGCCCTTGCTTAGTGGGTTTGGGTTGCCTATTCGAGTAGGCATCATTTAGTTCTCAACCTCCTTTCTATAGTAGGGTGAACACCCATAGAGGAACTCGTGTAGATGGTCTATCTTCATCATGTTGGAGATTCCGAGCATGAGCTTTCTACATTGCGAGATGTATGCTGATATGAATCTATCCAGACACAGGTTTCGCCACTCATCTCATGCCTAGAAGGCCTTGTTGGGGGTGGGACAACGTAGTCGATGAGGGCAATCTTGAATTGATCCCAAGTGCCCCAGGCCTGCTTCTTCTGCTCTGCCATATACCAAGGCTTCATCCTAAACGAACTGGCTGGCGATGCGGGTCCAATTGTTATGGCCAATGCGGAGCATCTAAAGGTAGTTCTCCATTTTATCAATCCACCGGTTGACGACTATGGAATTGTGACCGCCATGGTACTTGTCTGGTGGGTTGGATTTGAAGATAGCGAGAATCTCGGTCATATATGTCCCCTGATTGGAGTTGGTTGATCGGTGATGGGTTAATAAGAGTTGTCTGTAGGTGAGGGGTGAGTTGTGTGTTCAGTTTGGGGCTCGATTACGAGTTGGTTTGGTTGGAGGAGAAGAGATGGCATTCCACTAGATCCGCTAGCCAATTGAGGGAGTCTTTTAATCGGTTGATGCGGTTTCTTATATCAGTTTGGTCGATTGAATCCGGTTGATGGCTCGATTCGATGTGGAACTTAGCCTCCTAGAGCCATTCATGTAGATTGGCATTATCTACCAAGAGTCAGTTGATCTCTACTTTGAGGGCCTTTCGGTGAGCCCAATTGCATCTTCAATGATCAGTTACATTGTGATCATGGTCTTTGCCCGAGGTATGTCTAGCCATGGTGTCATCATACTCGTTGCCCATTGGGATCGAGAGCGCGATGACGACAACCTAGGAAAGAGAGGGTGGGGTTTGTGTGGGGCTAGTGACGACACAATAGCATGGCGATGGTATAGTGGTGGCAAGGTAGTAGCACGACAATGGTGCAGCGATGGCATGAGTGCATGAGAGAAGAGTGTAGTGATAGCTGAAGGATGAGAGGGATGCACCTTTGCGAGAGGGGGAGGGACGACCCATGAGGGGGGACCCTTGAGGGGGCGAGGGGGGGACCCTTGAGGAGGGGGGACCCTTGGGGGGGAGGGGAGGACCCTTGAGGTTGGGGGCCACCCATGAAGATGGTGGAAGGGAAGGGAAAGCATGTACATGCAATCTCGAAAGACTCACCAAGGATGGGCCCGAGACATTAGATGGCAGTGCCAGCATTGGTGTGGTAGTCTCCTCACTCAAAGCCTTCCCCTAGGATCATGCTCTTATACCACTTGAGATGTCCTGGAACGTCCCAGACACCTAAGGACCGCAAGAGGGCAAGTGCAAGGTGTGTGCAAGAAAAACGTACAAAGAACGCCAAGGTGATTGCACGAGAAAGTGTTTTTATATTACTTTCAAAAGAGCTTATAATGGTTGGCAATGAGAGCTTGGCATAAGGGGAAGCGACATCCAGGTGCATTACTACCCCTCATGGTTCTGCACAATTTGGCACCCGAGGTAACCTCCTAGGCACTAAAAAGGCTTGGATAGAAAAACAGGGGCTCTCACAGTGATGGGGAGGGGGGAGGGGGAGGTGGAGGAAGAGGGAGGGGAGAGAGAGAGAGAGAGAGAGAGAGAGAGAGAGAGAGAGAGAGAGAGAGAGAGAGAGAGAGAGAGAGAGAGAGAGAGAGAGAGAGAGAGAGAGAGAGAGAGAGAGGGAGGGAGGGAGGGAGGGAGGGAGGGAGGGAGGGAGAGAGAGAGAGAGAGAGAGAGAGAGAGAGAGAGAGAGAGAGAGAGAGAGAGAGAGAGAGAGACTGAAAAGTGTCTGAAAGCCAAAAAAGTGTGAGGGAGAGTGGACAGCCTTGCTTAACACCAATGGTGCTAGCAATGGCTCTGATAAACCTCCAAGGCATCCAACGCAACCAAACACCTTCTCGTAGAGAGCTAGATGGCCCATATCATCTCTGTTTGGATCCCACGGCTTAGTAGGCATTGGAATAGCATCTTGCACGTGAATGTATCAAAAGCCTTATAGAAATCCATAAAGCAACAATACAAGCTCTTGATTTGCCCAATCAAGGAGACAATGCAAGATGAAGATATGGTCGATAGTGGAAAAAGCTTGTCTGAACTTGGCCTAGCTTGGTGCTCGAAGGCCCTCAGGCTCTGCATGTGAGCTAGGCTTTGCCTCAAGAATTTCTCCATATAACTTGGCCTTTGTGTGGCCAATCAGGATAGTCTTGTAGGTCCTTGGATCCAAAGTGTCGACGGATTTGTGGATAGGCAAGATAGTATGCTATGTCAACTCCTATAGGAAAACATCCCCTATAGCCTGTTTGAGAACATGTGCCATCGACGGGGCTATAGTGGAGGTTGCATAGATGAGATGCTTGAATTGTAAACCAGTATGGTCAGCACCCCACCTACGTTGCATAAGACATATGGCCGTCTCCACCATTGTTGTAGTAAAGAAAGAGGAGTGTGTGGATTGAGGCTCGCATAGCTGTCGAGGCACATTGTATAATCATGTTGCAAAATCTCGCCAAATCTATAGGCCGTCAATGGCTATAGTCAGACAAGGCTCCCAAAGACTGTGACATGCTTTTGCACTATCCATGCTCATGAATAGATGGTATAACTCGAGCTCCTATGCCTCCTCGAATGCTTGCGGCTTTCGACGGGTCAATGCCTTTATCTGTCTACTAGTCTCTCTCTCTTTGTAATCTCTCCTAGGGCTGGTCGTGTATGTAGGTATTTGTAAAAGTGCTATGCACTCATCATCATACCAGCTGTTCTCGGGTGTAGTCCTATGGGGAGGGGTATGTCCTGTGTGAGTAGAGTGTGGGAAGGAGATGATAGTTGAGGTGTGTAAGATGGATGAGATATCTGAGGTGAGAACTGGTAGGGGGTGGGTGGGTGTAGTAGGCATAGGCCACACTCAACCTTAGATGAGTAGGGGGGATCTAGCTCACATGTGAAGTGAATGGTGGTGTGTGGGATACATGTGATAGGTCTATGTGGGCTTCTATCTCTAGCGATGGAAAGGGAGAGGTGCATGTGATCCTCTCGTATGGGTATGGGTGGGATGGTAAGTGATGTAATGAGGTGGGTGGCCTCCTTGGATCCCAAGATATAATCAACTGTGCTCCCTCTTCCCCTACAGACCCATGTGGCATGCAGGGTAAGCCTCCTAAAGTAGGCCACTGAGCCATCCCATTATAAATGATGAGACTGTGCTCAGAGCCAAGCCTGAGTAGATGTCGTCCATATGCTATGATAGGAGCTATGTCTGCTGAGTGTCTCATGATAGTCCTCTCTTGTCAAGTATGTAGTGCCTATGGATCTTCCTTGTCATACATCTCGCACTGCTCATTGCATGTGTGAGCGTTGAAGTCTCTCATGAGGAACACTTAACCAAGCATGGATTACTCCATGATCTCATCTAATAGACATGCATAAGGTGAGGTCTCCCTTGATGAATAGTCATGCTCAATGCAGGCGAAACGAGACCCTGTGGGGGCGAAATAACATATGGCTATGTAGAAACTATCATGTGATAGCTGAAGGTAGGTCCACATGTATCGAGCCATTGGGTCTTAAATGTATGGCCACCCCTCCTAATCTACGTGGTGTGTTTTCGTGTGCATCCTTGGTGTAGAGTCTCCCACAGGAATCTGTGTATCTGGGCCAATCCTCTCACTGGACTCTCATGTGTGTTTGTAAGTAGGATGATGTCCGGAGAGAGAGAGAGGGGGGGAGGGAAGACGGGAGGGAGGATGGGGAGTAGGGGGGAGGGAGGGAGGGAGGGGGGAGAGAGGGGAGGGGTAGAGGGAGGGAGGGAGGGAGGGAGGGGGAGAGAGAGAGAGAGAGAGAGAGAGAGAGAGAGAGAGAGAGAGAGAGAGAGAGAGAGAGAGAGAGAGAGAGAGAGAGAGGAGAGAGAGAAAGAAAGAAAGAAAGAAGAAAGTGATATTAATATCTTTTGAAGGCCAAATTTTGCCTATGAGACCAAACCATGTACAATTGTAGTAACCCTTGCGTAGGAATAAAATAAAAATGGAAAAGTACTTTCTACACAAAACTGTGTAGGCTTAACATGGAAACAACCACAGGATAGTGTACCGGGTGACAAAGAGGTAGTGGGGATAATATAGTGGTGTGTGGGGAGATGTGGCTGTGACTCTAAAGATAATGGCCACCTAATACATGGGGACTTGATGACGGGAGTGAATATATATATCCTAACTACAGGTAACGGGTGGAGGTGGGTGGAGTATGTGGTACATCGGCGGCAGTTGGAGTGCCTCCTAAAGGAAGGCTACCCAGGTGGTGGAGGTGCTACCCAGGTGGTGGAGGTGCACTTGTGCTCCATCATGGTCATTGGCCATCCTGATGCATGAAAGATCATCCTCGTATAGTCATGGTCATCCATATCTAGCTCTATGTGGTCGACATCGCATTCTATGTGCCACTGCTTGCTCGAGCGTAAACCCTATGCCTCTGGAATGTGGGCTTGTCTAATGTAGCCCATCTCATTGAAAGAACTATGTAATGGTCCGCTGTGTACTCATCTGTGTCTGATGTGTGGGCTGTAGCAACTAGACTCGTCTCTCATACGTTGCTGTGAGGAATCGTCTCAACCTCTGTTGGCCTCCAATGGTCATGTACAACTATAGTGACTCCTCTATATGGAACTATTCTTGTACATCTGAGTATGCTCAACATCTGGTAACAAAGTGCTCCTCACTCTCAATCTATATGGCATACAAGTCACCACCTCTCCTCTCTAGGTACTCCCCTCATCGGACACCTCTCGGTCTCAAGCTGATGTGATGAAACTCGAAGCTGCCTAATGATGACTCGGAGGTGGTGTGGTAAGTACATCTGCACGTATCGCGGAGTCTTAATGAAGCCCTGATCTAAGATCTATAGAAAATGCTTGCAATAGTGGAGCATTTTTTATGGCAATGTATCCCTAGGGCTAATCTATGTCCTTTGAATATATGTATGCCATATCCCCTAGCGAATGACCTTGTTCCTCTCTTCGTGGGAGAGAGAATAGGTGGGGGTCTGTAAGTCGTACTATAGTGGTGGTGGTCTATCTATGTCAAATCCATGATAGGCTAGCTAGTCTCGTGTCTATGCGTACCATGAGGAGGTGTCTCCTGCTAGTGCCATGTCGTTTGATGCTTGAAAAGCTCGATAAGTGATGTGTTCTATGTCCATGCTTTGGATCCTATGTAATCAGCATACTGTCTAGAACAGTGCCTCTACAAGCATCGATGGTGCAGCGATCTGCCCTAATGATATCATGTGGTACTGAAGACTTGTTGTGGATGAGTTTGGCAATCATGAGAATCAGTGGCCTCTCCAATGTTGTCCATGCTCATGTAGCTAATCCCCACCCCCATATGGCTACTCCATACATGAGCACTAGTGTAACGAGAGCATTGAAGAGCCACCCCTTTGTGTGGGGCTCTTGAAAATGTGCATGGTGGCACTATTTCTCCATCAAGGTTAGTGTTGCATATCCACGTGTGATGCGATCCCGGGCTACTTGAGACATAGAGAAAACCCGAAAGGCTGCTGTGAATGTCACTCAAGATAGACATATGATCCGACTACCTCAATCGGTCCGCCTGATGTTGTGAAACAACTATATCTCCTCACTTGTGTTGATGTATGAAAAATCATAACCTTGGTTTTACCAAGGTTCATAGATAGCCATCTATGTATGCAGAAGTTGTCTAGGCCACATAGGTGGTGTTGTAGACCATCTGCAGATTCTCAAACTAGCAGAATATCATCAGCATATAAAGAATATGAGCAGTAGTCCCTCGTACCTTAGTGGCATAAACAAGTAGAAGGAAGACCTCGCCAATGGAAACCCTTCCAATCGACTTGAGCCTCTAACACCATAAGAGAAACAGAGAAGGAGAGATAACAAGTTATGCCTCCATTGTGGAAACCCTGGACATATTGCAGTTAATTATCCCAACAAGAGAACAAACTCCAGAGTCACACTCACCCGTGTAGAGTAGGGAAACGAGGAAGTCGAGTTGTAAAAGAGATCGTACAACTAGACCATGATATAAGAAAGGGTCTCATAATTCCAGCTTTACCCATAGAAACATGTCTTGCATCTGTCAATTTAATCATGCCCAAATGGAATGCCTTGGCTAGAGAAAAATAATCTAGAGATTAATTGGGAAAAGAATAAAATCACCCGTCGAGATGTCGAAAAGAACCCCACATATGTTGGAGCCAAAACCTTACGACATGCAGTACGGAAGGAACTAACATATATGATCTATGCCATACCAACTCAAGAATCCAAGAAACATGATCCAATGCAGCTACCCTATCAGTACAAAGGCGTTGAAGATGTTTTTGAAAAGAAGAATGCAGATATCCTCCCAGAGCATAGACCTTATGATTGTGCCATAGAACTTCAAGAGGGAGCACAACCTCCCTTTGGACCAATCTATAGACTATCGTCAGAGGAAAACACTCAAAGTCTCTAGCAAGAGCTCCTATCTTATTTGTAAAGAAGACGGATGGGCTCTCCGGATGTGTGTAGGCTATTGTGGATTGAATAAAGTCACGATAAAGAACAGATACCCTCTACCACTCATATCAGAGCTCTTGGAATGCCTTGGAAAAGCAAAGTTCTTCACAAAAATCAACCTTCGAGGAGCTTACAACCTTGTCAGGATCAGAGAACGAGACGAATGGAAGACAACATTTAGAACAGGATCTGGCCATTTTGATTATGTAGTTATGCCATTCACTCTCACAAATGCTCCAACTGTCTTCCAATATATGATGAATGATATCTTTTAAGAGCGTTTGGATGATTTGGTTGTAATATCCTTGATGATATCTTGATATTCTCCAAAAATCTAGAGGATCATGAATTTCACGTAAAGATAGTCCTAGAGAAACTAAGAGAAAAAGGATTATATGCAAAATTGGAGAAGTGCTCTTTCCATCAGACAAAAGTGGAATTTTTTGGGTACATTGTATTAGATAAAGGGATTTTTATGGACCCTAAGAAGATAGAAACAATCCTTGATTGGCAACCACCTGCGAGTGCTCGAGATGTACAACGTTTTGTAGGATTTACCAATTTTTACAGGATATTCATAAGAGATTACTCCAAAATAGTGACATGCCTTACCAAGTTTATAGGAAACAAAAAATTCTCATGGAATGAAGATGCAGAGAAATCCTTTCACACCCTGAAAACATCATTCACTGGTTCTCCAATTCTACTTCACCTTGACTCTATCGAGCCTTTTTTCTTAGAGACAAATGCATCAGACTTCGCCTTGGGGCTGATCCTTTCCCAACATGGAGATGATGGACACCTACATCCATTTGCATATCATTCAAGGAAGTTTTCCCCTCCAGAGGTTAATTATGAAAGTCATGATAAACTTCTTGCCATAGTGGATGCGTTTGGTACCTGGCATCACTATCTAGAAGGAGCAACTCATAAAGTTACTATGTATATAGATCAGAAGAACCTAGAGTATTTTATGAACACCCACATCCTCAATAGAAGGCAAACTTGATGGAGTAACTTTTTATCCAGATTTGACTTTGTCATCACATACCATCCAGGACATCAACAATGTCAGTCAGATGCCTTGTCAAGAAGATCTTACCTTGCACCAAAGAAGGGTGAAGAGGCTGTTGGTGCAAAACAAGCCTACACACATTGGCTTGAACTTTGGAACTTTGGAAGATGGACTTGGAACTCTTGAAGAAAGTCTATACATGAAGGAAGAACCATAGGAACCTATTCCTATATGTTATTACCATTTTACTCATTTGTAAAAGTCATTGTGACTTGGGAATAACTTATAATCACACCTACTTGAGAAAGTCATGGAAAAAATAGATGATGTAATTGAGGGAATATCTCCCTAAGTTTAGTGGAGAGATTCTAGGGAGCTTCAATTTGAATTTCAAATTTAAATGACCAATCAACAACACTTATAAAAACCATGGAGAAAAGTCGCGGGCATACTTCACTCTTCCCGAGACATTTCTGAGTCAATCCTTGAGTGTGTATGAGCTACACCATAGCCTACACCTCTGAGTACCATTGAGCGTTACATATCATGCCAATGGGAATGTACAATCAATAGATTTTACACATATACTCATATTGATCATCTCTGTTATTCTCTGTGTGTACTCTTCAACTCTGTCAACTTCAAAGAGGCATATCTCAAGATCTACTGAACCAAATTGGATGATTCAAAGTGCATTGGATTCAGCTGAAAGTCTACTGTACACCTACAAAGTTTCAAGGCCATTGGATCAACCATCACAGAGAAATCTCAGTCGGGGTGCTCACTGGTCTGTGACTGTAAGTCTCCTAAAAAATCGTGGGTACACCTTATTTTGCTAAAGTGATTTCTCTGAGTGTAGTTTATCATTTCCTTTCATTCCACTTGCAAATGGAAGCTTACTAAGCTAATAGAATACCTCTAGAAGGAATTTTGCTAATTGTAACTACACTGGTCACACTGAGCATAACACTGAGCAGGTATCAAGACCAAAATAGAAAGTTTTCAAGTCTTGAGATTTACAAAGTAGTCTGTTTTGATCAAGTCATTACTCAAACCTTTTCCAAAGTACATATAGCATATTTTGGTATCATTTGGAAGCTCAAGGAGTCTACTAAGCATATCTGGAGTCAAAGGAGGGCAGGTGTGAAGCAGGTTTTGCAGCACCAACTGATCTTCTGAGTGCATCCAACCATCACTCCCAACAGTGGTATCAGAGCATATAAGGTAATCATGGGTGATGGTTTCCCTTCCTTCATTGACAAATTAGACAGGAACAACTACCAAGCTTGGTCTCTAAGGATGAAGACCTATCTACAAGGAAGGAGCTTGTTTGGATTCATATCAGGAGATGAGGAATTGCCCTCATTCAAGACTAGAGGCCTACCTACAAAGGATGAACATGAGAGGCTCAATCAATGGTGTGCAAAAGATGCTTTGGCAAGGTCTTATCTCTTAAACTCTATATCTGACTTTCTTTTACCTCATGTAAGGAATTGTAAGACTTCCCAAGAGACTTGGGAAACCTTGTCAACATATTTTTCATCAAGCACAAGGGCCAGAAAGAATCAGCTATGGATTGAGTTTACAACTCTTAGGAAGCAATCAAAACAATGTGTCTCAGATTTTGTCACCAAAGTCAAGGATATTGCAGATCAACTTGCAAGTGTTGGAGAAGAGATTGAGGAAGAGCAAATAGTCAGACAAGTGATCAATGGACTAAAGGCAGATGACAAGTGGGAGAGCTTTACCACAGCAATGGACTTATACATGGACATCCAAGCACCTGATCTAACAACTCTGATTGGACAACTTTTTACACATGAAGCAAAGATCACAAAGAATGGAGAGCAATCAAAAGGTAACAATCCCTCTGCCCTATATACTGATAAGAAGGTAAAAGATAAAGGTAAAAGCAAGAAGGTTGATGAAGAAGGCTCTACCTCCCAAGCAAACTATGCAGGGAGAGGTAGATCATCTAGAGGTAGGGGCAGAGGAGGTAAGTCAGGTAGGGGGAGACCCTACAATCAATCTCCATGTAATATCTGTGGCTTGTCTAACCATACCACAGATGAATGCTACAAAAACTACAAGAACCAAAGAGGAAGAGGTCACCAAAGAGGAGGATACTCTCAAGGTAGAGGCAGATTCAATCAATCTCAAGGCTACCATGGCTACAACAATAATTACAACAACAGCTACAATCACAATGGCAACTATCAAGGTGGATACAGAAATAGGAAGGGTTACAACAATTATGCAGAAGAGCAAGATGATTCCTTGTTGATCATGAACATAACATCTAAGTCAGGTATCAATGATGATCATTTGTTCTATATTGATTCAGGTTGCTCTAACCATGTAGCTGGAAATGTTGCCTTAATCTCTGATTTGGAAGAACCCAAAGGCAAGCATCAAGTACAGACAGGTGATGACACTAAACATTCAGTTGTTAAAGTAGGCAATGTCAAAACTAGTGATGGTAATCAGAATCTATTGAGCAGAGTATTGTATGTCCCAACAATTACCAAGAATCTGATGAGTGTAGGTCAGATTGTAGAAAAAGGTCTACAGGTCAGGTTCACTCAACATGGTGCATATGTGGAGGATCCAAGACATGGATTCAGAAGGATAGCCAAGGGAGAAAAATCATGTAGATTGTTTACCTTTGAACTTGAAGACACTAAGAGTATTGCTTTGTACAATTACAAGGATCAAACCCTATCAGAATTGGAGATTTGGCACAAGAGATTAGGTCACATTGGAGAGAGGACCTTAAAGCAAATGAGTAGGGATCAATGTGTGCTTGGGATACCTAATGTATCCAAGCAACACATGATATACAAGTGTGGGGCTTGTCAATTTGGTAAGTCACACAGATTGCATTATACCAAGAAAGGTTTTATGCATGAAGATTATCTGGAATTGGTGCATACAGATGTTTGGGGACCTAGCAAGGAGCCATCCATATCTGGATCAAGGTAATATGTGTCCTTCATTGATGACTATAGCAGGTGGACTGTCTTATACTTCATGAAACATAAAGATGAAGTATTTAATTGTTTCAAAAGGTATCTTGCACTAGTTGAAAATCAAACTGGTAGACATTTGAAGAAACTAAGGTCAGATGGTGGTGGAGAATACTTCTCCAATGATTTTGAAGACTTCTTGCAGGAAAGAGGCATCAAGAGGGAGATTACTACAAGGTACTCACCTGAACAAAATGGGGTAGCTGAAAGGAGGAATAGACTCATTGTAGAGACAGCTAGGTCTATGCTAAATGAAAAGAAATTGCCAAATTATCTTTGGGCAGAGAGTGTATCTATTGCCACATATTTAATTAACAGGTTGCCATCAAAGACACTTGATGGAATGACACCCTATGAGGCTTGGCATGGTAAGAGACCATCTCTGGATCATTGCAAAATCTTTGGATGTGTAGCATATGTGCATATTCCCTCACAGGTAAGGGGAAAGCTAGACCCTAAAGCTGAAAAGTGTATCTTCATTGGTTATGATTTGAATCAGAAGGGATACAGATTCTACAACCCCTCAAACAAAGGCTTCAAGGTAAGCAGGGATGTCATCTTTGATGAGAATGATTCATGGTATGAAAATGAATGCAGGAAGGTTAGTCTACCTTATGACATGGAAGAAGATTTTCCCAAACTTATCAGGCAAGAACCAATTCAGAAAGAAGATACAAGCTCAGATAATGAAGACACCATCAACATTGAAGAGTTCAAGGCTTGGAAATCTAAAGGGAAGATGAAGATGAAGCAACTAGAAGATAATCCAGAATCCTCAACTCAAGCTATGAGGAGATCACAGAGAGAAAAGAAAAAACCTATTAGGTATGGATATGATACTTCACTTGTAACCAAGCACTCTGTATATCTTGCAAAGGATCTCTTGAATGAAGAACCAGGTACATTTGAAGAAGCAATTACTAAACCAGAATGGAAGGAAGCAATGGATGAAGAAATGGAGGCTCTCAAGGAAAGTGATACTTGGGACTTGGTACCCAAGAAGGACTCCATGAAGGTGATAGGATCCAGATGGATCTACAAACTCAAAAGAAACTCAGATGGTACAATAAACAGGTATAAAGCTAGGTTGGTAGCCAAGGGTTTTGCACAAACCCAAGGCATTGATTATGAGGAGACATTTTCTCCTGTGGCCAAGATGCCAACTATCAGAGTTATGGTGAGTGTAGCTGCATCCAAGAATTGGAACATGTACCAATTGGATGTGAAGAATGCATTCTTGAATGGATGGATATCTGAAGAAGTCTACATGTCACAACCACCTGGCTATGAAGATCCCAATAAGGTAAATCATGTTTGTAAATTGAAGAAGGCTCTGTATGGATTGAAGCAGGCACCTAGAGCATGGAATTACAGGTTGACAACCTACCTCCTAGACCAAGGATTCATAATGAGTAAAGCAGATACTTCATTGTTTATCAAAAGGAACAATTCAGAGGTAATATACTTGTGTGTCTATGTTGATGACATCATTATTACAGGAAATGATGTTCAGGGAATAAGACACATCAAAGGACAGATGATGAAGGAATTCAAGATCAATGATCTTGGATTATTAAAGTACTTCCTAGGACTTGAATTGGTGTATACAAATTCAAGTATCTTTATTACTCAGAAGAAGTACATTCAGGACATGGTCAAGAAGTTTAATTTACAGGAAGCTAAAGTCTCAAGCACTCCTATGGAGGTCAACCACAAACTCAGTGCCCATGAAGGGGAAGAACTCCAAGATATCACAGGTTACCAAAGTTTGGTAGGTAGTCTTAATTATGCTACCTTAACCAGGATTGATATATCATATGGTGTTAGTGTACTTAGCCAATTTATGCACAAACCAAGAGTACCTCATTTGGAGGCAGCAAAGAAGATAGTAAAGTACCTAAAGGGAACACAAAATCATGGTTTGTACTTTCCTTATTCATCAGACATTGATATTAAGGTATACTCAGATGCAGATTGGGCAGGTTGCAAGGATGACAGGAGGAGCACTTCAGGGTACATATGTTTTGCAGGTGGTAAACCAATTTCTTGGTCATCCAAGAAACAACCCACAGTAGCTTTGTCATCTACTGAGGCAGAGTATAGAGGGCTAGCAAATGCCACTCAAGAAGCCATATGGTTGAAGCTTTTATATTCAGAATTAGGCCTATACACAAGGCCACCAATCATATTTGGTGATAACACAAGTTCTCTTCACCTAGCAGCTAATCCAATTTATCATGCTAGGACAAAACACATAGAGGTTCATTACCACTATGTGAGGGAGAAATTACTCAGCAAAGATATTCAATTGTCATATGTGTCTACTAATATGCAATGTGCAGATTTGCTTACTAAAGCTCTGGATGGAAGCAAGCTATGCAGATTTAAATCCATGATTGGATTGCAGGAAATAATTGAAGACTAAAGATGAAGACTTGAGCCAAAGTGTTTGGCTTGAGGGGGAGCTCTTGGTGCAAAACAAGCCTACACACATTGGCTTGAACTTTGGAACTTTGGAAGATGGACTTGGAACTCTTGAAGAAAGTCTATACATGAAGGAAGAACCATAGGAACCTATTCCTATATGTTATTACCATTTTACTCATTTGTAAAAGTCATTGTGACTTGGGAATAACTTATAATCATACCTACTTGAGAAAGTCGTGGAAAAAATAGATGATGTAATTGAGGGAATATCTCCCTAAGTTTAGTGGAGAGATTCTAGGGAGCTTCAATTTGAATTTCAAATTTAAATGACCAATCAACACTTATAAAAACCATGGAGAAAAGTCGCGGGCATACTTCACTCTTCTCGAGACATTTCTGAGTCAATCCTTGAGTGTGTATGAGCTACACCATAGCCTACACCTCTGAGTACCATTGAGCATTACATATCATGCCAATGGGAATGTACAATCAATAGATTTTATACATATACTCATATTGATCATCTCTGTTATTCTCTGTGTGTACTCTTCAACTCTGTCAACTTCAAAGAGGTATATCTCAAGATCTACTGAACCAAATTGGATGATTCAAAGTGCATTGGATTCAGCTCAAAGTCTACTGTACACCTACAAAGTTTCAGGGCCATTGGATCAACCATCACAGAGAAATCTCAGTCGGGGTGCTCACTGGTCTGTGACTGTAAGTCTCCTAAAAAATCGGGGGTACACCTTATTTTGCTAAAGTGATTTCTCTGAGTGTAGTTTATCATTTCCTTTCATTCCACTTGCAAATGGAAGCTTACTAAGCTAATAGAATACCTCTAGAAGGAAGTTTGCTAATTGTAACTACACTGGTCACACTGAGCATAACACTGAGCAGGTATCAAGACCAAAATAGAAAGTTTTCAAGTCTTGAGATTTACAAAGTAGTCTGTTTTGATCAAGTCATTACTCAAACCTTTTCCAAAGTACATATAGCATATTTTGGTATCATTTGGAAGCTCAAGGAGTCTACTAAGCATATCTGGAGTCAAAGGAGGGCAGGTGTGAAGCAGGTTTTGCAGCACCAACTGATCTTCTGAGTGCATCCAACCATCACTCCCAACAGAGGCCTTTGATCAATAGGAGAGTATATTACTCAAGCCTAAGCATCTCCAGTTAGCAGCTATCTCTTCAAACCATCATGAAGACTTAGTTATGAATCATTTGATCCATGAGACTCTACTACGAGACAATTGTTTTGTAACGTTAAGCAAAAAACTCAAGAAGGAAAGATTCAAGAAGTAAATGAATTCCAAGAAAAGGATGGGTTACTATTTTATAAGAACCTATTGTATATCCCTTGAGGAACTCCCACGATCCAAGTACTTCAACAACGTCATGACAACCTTGCAAGAGGTCTAAATCAGGCGGTCCGTGTCTCCTCGGAGCTCATCTGAAGGATGAGTGCTCGCAAGCGAGATATATCCGTCCGAGCCCTCCATGCACCTTTGAAGAGCATGCTCTCATCTCCAAGCGGACGACAAATGTTTGTGGTGTCTGCCTTCGACAATGCTCCTTCCGTTAGGCCGTAATCCAAATGTGGAGTCTTCAAATGTGTTGAAGTCTCTCCTTGTCAAGTGTATCTTGAACTTGTGTGAGCTCTTCTTTCTTCACGTCTTTCGTGACTTCCTTCCTCACTTCTTCTTTGACCTCCATTTTAATATTTTTACTCACTACTTCCACCCAACTATTTTGTGTTGCTTCCATGGCATGTGTTCTTGCATATCCGTCTCCCAACCATTCTTGATTTCCTCTTTCAAGTCCTCTATCTTTGTGATCTCACCTTCTTCTTTGGAAATGTTAAGCTGAATGATTTCTTCTTGAAGCTTATGCATCTCAAATTTCCATTCGTCTCGATCTTCTTTGAGAATTTTAACATGCTCTTCTAGGGCTCTTGATCTGTATATGGCCTTCCTCATTTCTTGATTGAGTACTCTATCTGCCTCCTTCTTTGCCTCTCTAAGTTCTTTAGTAATCATGTCCTCCACTTCCTTTCTTTCAATTTGTGTCATATTGCTTCTGAATTGGTACAGGTAGAGCCCCTCCAACAACTTGGAATCAATTGTGCAATCGACTTTATGTGGTCTAGAAATAACTTAGAGTGAATTACTCTACCATTAGAAATATTTCAACTCAAAGAGAGAGGGGGGGGGGGAGAGAGAGAGAGAGAGAGAGAGAGAGAGAGAGAGAGAGAGAGAGAGAGAGAGAGAGAGAGAGAGAGAGAGAGAGAGAGAGAGAGAGAGAGAGAGGGAGGGGGACAGAGGGAGGGGGACAGAGGGAGGGGGAGGGCGAGGGCAAGGGAAGGGGAGGGTGAGGGCGAGGGGGAGCAGGAGCGAGGAGGGAAGGAGAGCGGGGGAGGGAGGGAGCGGGGGAGGGAGGGAGGGAGGGAGGGAGGGAGGGAGAGAGAGAGAGAGAGAGAGAGAGAGAGAGAGAGAGAGAGAGAGAGAGAGAGAGAGAGAGAGAGAGAGAGAGAGAGAGAGAGAGAGAGAGAGAGAGAGAGAGAGAGAGAGAGAGAGAGAGAGAGAGAGAGAGAGAGAGAGAGAGAGAGAGAGAGAGAGAGAGAGAGAGGGAGGGAGGGAGGGAGGGAGGGAGGGAGGGAGGGAGGGAGGGAGGGAGGGAGGGAGGGAGGGAGGGAGAGAGAGAGAGAGAGAGGGAGAGAGAGAGAGAGAGAGAGAGAGAGAGGGAGAGGGAGAGGGAGAGGGAGAGGGGGAGGGAGAGAGAGAGAGAGAGAGAGAGAGAGAGAGAGAGAGAGAGAGAGAGAGAGAGAGAGAGAGAGAGAGAGAGAGAGAGAGAGAGAGAGAGAGAGAGAGAGAGAGAGAGAGAGAGAGAGAGAGAGAGAGAGAGAGAGAGAGAGAGAGAGAGAGAGAGAGAGAGAGAGAGAGAGAGAGAGAGAGAGAGAGAGAGAGAGAGGAAAGGAAGTGTTTTTACGTCTATTAGGAGGACAAATGCAGCCTTGAGACAAATCAATGTACATGGCTATATCTTTTGTCAATTTGAAAAGACAAAAGTGCTGAAAAAATGGGTAAAACTGATATAGACATGCGTAGTATGCATGTAGAGATGCCCATGAAAGTGGGGGAGGGGGGTGGGTGGAGTGTTGAATATATAATCTATATGCAAAATGGTAGTACAAGCATGAGAATGCATCTGAATCGCTAACTAGTGCCATCCTGTACTAGTGGGCGGGTGTAAGATCTGGTACATGGGTAGAGGTGGAGTCAGGGCCACCTTGATGGCTGCAGCGGGATCAGCCATCATCACAAAGAGAGAGAGAGAGAGAGAGAGAGAGAGAGAGAGAGAGAGAGAGAATATAGTACTTCGGATTTGGTTCCCAAAAAACCATTCATGAAGGTAATAGGTTCCAAGTGGATTTACAAAGTGAAAAAGAATTCAGATGGTATAATCAACAGGTATAAAGCAAGTCTAGTAGCAAAGGGATTCGCTCAAACCCATGGAGTGGATTATGAGGAGACGTTCTCACCTGTAACTAAGATGCCAACTATCAGAGTTCTAGTAAGTATTGCTGCTTCAAAGAATTGGAATTTATACCAATTAGATGTTAAAAATGCATTCCTTAATGGATGGATCTGAGAAGAGATCTACATAGCTCAACTGCCAGGATATGAAGACAAAGATAAACCTGATTATGTATGTAAATTAAGGAAGGCACTGTATGGTTTAAAGCAAGCTCCTAGAGCTTGCAACCATAGAATTGTCACATACTTGCAAGACCAAGGTTTTGTTGCAAAGCAAGAAAGATTCTTCATTGTTCATTAAGAAGATTAACTCATAAGTTAATTATCTATGTGTTTATGTGGATGACATCATTGTTACAGGAAATGATGCCAAAGGCATCAAGAAGATCAAAGCTCAGATAAAGGAGGAGTTCAGGATCAATGATCTTTGATTGCTTATATATTTTCTTGGCTTAGAGATTTTTTATATAGATTTTGGTATTTTCATTACTCAGAGGAAGTACATCCATGATGTGCTTGTTAAGTTCAAGATGGAAAATGCAAAAATTGCAGGTACACCCATGGAATTGAACCATAAACTCAATGCTCATGAAGGAGAGCCACTTGAAGACATTACAAGTTATCAAAGACTTGTTGGGAGTCTTAACTATGCAACCCAAACAAGAGTAGACATATGCTATAGAGTAAGTACATTGAGTCAATTGATGCATACACCAAGGAAACCTCACATGGAAGCTTCCAAAAGGATTTTAAGGTACTTGAAGGGTACCATAAATGAAGGGCTATTCTATCCATTCACATCTGACTCGGATATCAAGCTATATTCTGATGTAGATTGGACTGGCTCAAAAGATGATAGGAGGAGCACCTTTGGCTACTTATCTTTTGTAGGATCAAAGTTGATTTCATGGCCATCAAAGAAACAACCAACTGTGGCATTGTCATCAACTAAAGCTAAATATAGAGGCCTAGCAGATGCAACACAAGAAGCAATGTGGTTAAAGCTACTCTACTCAGATTTAGGGCTACATACATACATTCCAATGATTTTTGGAGATAACACTAACTCACTTCATTTGACAGCTGATCTTGTATATCATGCAAGGACTAAGCACATTGAAGTGCATTATCACTATGTGAGAGAGAAACTACTTAGCAAGGACATACAATTGTCCTATGTATCAACAAACCTACAATGTGCAGATATGCTAACCAAATCTTTGGATGGAACTAAATTGAACATGTTCAAGATGATGACTGGATTGCAAGAGATTAAAGAGAATTGAAGCCCAAGCATATTAGGCTTGAGGGGGAGCTGTTGGTGCAATTACTCCAAGCCTAAATGCTTGATCATTTATCCTAAGGCTCATATCTACATTCATGTATTAGCACATGAATGATCTCTTATAAAGATTGATTTTTTACTACTTGTAAAAGTGCACATATGGAATCACTTCAATCACAAGTTATTAGGAGAATTGTTTCACGAATTATTAGTGAGTTAGATGGAGATTGGGATCCTAAATTCTAGAGATAATTTTTGGTAGAAGTTTGGATTTCAGATTCATGAAGAGCTCCAACTTTAGCTATAAAAGAGGACTTCAAAAGTCGACTATGTGCAACCCGAATTGGAGAGATATTCAGAGGGATTTTAAGTTGATATTGAGCTCACATCATAGCTCTATATTGCCCTCACATTGTGCAATCATTCATTGCCAATGTCAATGTAATCAACGTGCATTAATACATGTAGTTTTCTCATATGTGATATCTTCTTCTCTGTTATGTACCACTCAAAACAGTAAACTTCTATGACTTGTTTCTCAGTGTATACTTGATCATTTGATGTGATTTAAGTTCATATAGATTCAATAAATTTTCTACTTACAGATTCAGTAAACTGTCTAGTTTCTTGCTATAAAGTTTCATTATCATTGCCTTATCCAATCTCAAGTTATGAGCTATATAGTGCTCACTGGTCTTCATACTATTAGTGCCCGAAAATGTCTGGATTTACCTCTAACTTGCTAAGCATCATTCTCTGAGCATGGTCCATCATTTCAAGTGATATTAATTGCAAAAGTTGGCTATCCAAGTTAATAAGATATGCCCAAAAGCATTTTATTCAATAGTTACAGAGAGGGAGTAGTGTTCATTTCTTTGAGCAGGTGTAGTGACCAAAATAGCAAGTTTTGGTTCATAGTTGAAACTCCTACTTACCCTTGTGGAAGGGTATCAGTGAAAACATCATAGGTGATGCCCCGGCCTCAGATGACTACTAATGTGAACGAGACTTCAACAATGTCAAATGCAAGCAATAAGTGTGTATGAACATTTGAAGGTGACAAGATACATCTATCCGAATGGACGCTTGAGAAACTCGAAAAAAATGTTTAAAAACATTAACTGTGAGACCCAACAGATTGACATATCTAAAGATCACCAAGATTGAGATTTAATTACACTTAAACATCAAAACTGAAGAACCTCCAAATAGTGACCACAAAAGAGGGTGGGTAGGAGGGCAAATGGGATAAAGTGCATGGAAAAATGATGAATGACAAGGGTGGGAGGATGGACAAATGGGCAAAATGCAACCCAAAGAGCATAAAATTGATGGCAAAAGCTTCTCTCAATGAGGAGAAAGCAAGAGCACCAACACTAGAGCACGATCACCACCAAAACGACCGACAAATGATCTACCAAGACCTCCACATAGCGCTCTAATACCATGTAGAGAGTACACACACAGAAACAAAATGAAAAGAAGAGTGTACTCACAAGAGAAAGAGTATGAGAGACTCAAAGTAAGTAGACCAAGAAATGGGTAAACTCACATGGATTAGAAATGAGCTTTCCAAGAGCATGGCGTAGGCTCCTCAAGCTTCTAACTAAGTACAAATGAGGGAAGATGCTTGCCTTATATATATTTGGGAGGATCTCTCCAAAGTACGACTGAAAATCACCTTAGTATCATGTCTCTCGCAGCGAGAGGAATCTGGTGCTCAGATAAGACCTATGGAGGCTCTACATCAACAGAGTATGGAGATCACATAGTTTAGAGGAGAGGATGTCTGAATGTGCAGACTAGTTTCTCACCATTATGTCTGATGGATTCATAGAGAGACCACATTATATGGACATCTATATGTCAGAGAGTTCACGAGCAGCGATTGAACAACGAAAGGTCGAGTCACATAGACTGGAATTCAACAGTGGAAGACATAGTGGGGTCGCGAGAGAAGAGCAAATATGCAAACTATGTATAGAGGAGGTGGAGAGTGAGGAGCATTTCATATATCAATGCAGAGCATACACTTAGATTAGAGACAGATATGAGAATTTGTTCAGAGGAAATCCCACCCTATGAGAGATTATGGACTCCTAAGATCAGAGATAGTTAGGAAGTTTCTTGATAGAGATTCAGAGACATAGAGATGCACTCTTACCACTGACACACATAGCTGCATAGTTGGAGAGGAGACAACTATAAGTCATTGATTTTTTTGAGAGGCCTAGAGTCCCCCCCACACCCAGTTGCCAGCTAGGAGTGACACTACAGCAGGCTGAGGTGAGTCGTGCTAGACAATGACCACGGGTCATAGGGCTCAAAGGAGTGAGGCTATACCATCCCCAAATAGAGTTGATTCGAACACGACATTGCGAGGCCACTATGAAGAGAGTAGCTACGATGGGACATATTTTATATCTTTCATACGGAAAACCCTAGCACAAGCTCCACCTATGTATCACATCCTCCATCCCTCCATTACCACTAGATGGAGCTAGTAGAAAAAAGCATTTTCATTATTGTATTACCCTTAGAATATAGACATGCATAAACCCCTAGAGATAGGGCTTCATCACCATTAGTATTTTACCACCCCTTTTCGAGATTAGATTGCATTAGCTTTTTATGATCTTGTTTTACCTTTGTCATAGCTGGATGACATCTGTATCATGTATCTTATGTTTTGTCTCATAGGCCAACTGTGGTTTGCCAGATATGTAAAAAACCTCTCTCTCTCTCTCTCTCTCTCTCTCTCTCTCTCTCTTTCTCTATGATGATGGTTGATCTCGCTGTAGCCATCAAGGTGGCCCTCACTCAACCTCTACCCATGTACCACATCTTACACCCGCCCACTAGTATAGGATGGCACTAGTTAGCGATTCAGATGCATTCTCATGCTTGTACTACCCTTTTGCATATAGATTATATCTAAAGCACTCCATCCACCCCCCTCCCCCACTTTCATGGGAATCTCTACATGCATACTAAGCAGATGTATATCAGTTTTACTAGTTTTTTCAGCACTTTTATCTTTTCGGATTGACAAAAGATACAACCATGTACATTGATTTGTCTCATAGTACGCATTCATCCTCCTAATAGCCGTAAAAACACTTTCTTTCTTCTCTCTCTCTCTCTCTCTCTCTCTCTCTCTCTCTCTCTTTCCCCCCTCCCTCCCTCCCTCCCCTACTCTCCTTCCCTCCCCGCTCCCCCTCCCCCTCACCCTCCCCCCTCCCCTGCCCTCACACTCCCCCTCCCTCACTCCCCATCCCTCTCTCTCTCTCTCTCTCTTTGAGTTGAAATATTGCTGATGGCAGAGTACTTCACGCTAAGTTATTTCTAGACCACATAAAGTCAATTGCACAATTGATTCCAAGCTGTTGGAGGGGCTCTACTTGTACCAATTCAGAAGCAATATGGCACAAATTGAAAGAAAGGAAGTGGAGGACATGAGCACTAAAGCACTTAGAGAGGCAAAGAAGGAGGCAGATAGAGTACTCAATCAAGAAATGAGGAAGACCACATACAGATCAAGAGCCCTAGAAGAGCATGTTAAAATTCTCAAAGAAGATTGAGATGAATGGAAATCTGAGACGCATAAGCTTCAAAATGAAATCATTCAGCTAAAGATTTCCAAAGAAGAAGGCGAGATCACAAAGATAGATGACTTGAAAGAGGAAATCAAGAATGGTTGGGAGATGGATATGCAAGAACACATGCAATGGAAGCAACACAAAATAGATGGGTGGAAGTAGTAAGTAAAAATATTAAAATGGAGGTCAAAGAAGAAGTGAGGAAGGAAGTCATGGAAGACGTGAAGAAAGAAGAGCTCACAAAAGGTCACGATACACTCAACAAGGAGAGGCTTCAACACATTCGAAGACTCCACATTTGGATTACGGGCCTACCAGAGGGAGCATTGCCGAAGGCAAACACCACTGACATTTACCATCGACTTGGATACGAGAGCATGCTGTTCACACGTGCATGGAGGGCTAAGAGGGATGCATCTCGCTCGTGAGCACTCATCCTTCAGATGAGCTCCGAGGAGACACGGACCCCCTATTTTAGATGTCGATCAATACTATGTGGACTACGTAGCGGCACCCTTTACATGGACGGGGGCCTCACGAGGATGTAGGTAGCACATTGACGTACTTGCATGCCACAGGTACTCTAGGCCCATCGAGAGGGGAGGAAGGCCTTTTAAAATGATGGTAAGGCCTTCATAGATGGATGCCCTATCAAATACGGCCATGCGGCCTATGAGATATCACTACACCAAGAGGCACCACTCAGAGGAGGAGTCTCGAACTGCAACGAGGCACTTTGGATGCGACTAAACAGACTCAAGGAGATCTTGGAGTCACAAGAATTTTCCTGCATTATAGAGACCCACGAGAGAGGCCTACCTCACATTGCAAGTTTTCATTGGGAAACTTCATTCAGGACCACGATGAGATAGAGTACAACACAAGGGTCGGGGGGTGTTGCCATCATATTTAGACACGAGATATAGAGCTGGATCCATATCATAGGAAGAGATGAGGAGGCATGATACATGTGGATGCACATGGAGATAGGACCAAGGAGCTTGATTTACATTGCCATATGTTGTTCCCACTAGGTGGATCCTGATACGCAAGAGAGGACCTTGGGTGACGGATCCGAGACAAAGACTCACTCTACACACCACTTTCATATGAGATACTACAGCATAATACCCTAGGTGGTCTTCCTTATGGGGGACCTGAATGGCCACACCCAATCACATCAATGCGAGGCATACAACATGTATCATCCACATCTCATAAGGCTCAAAGACCCGAATGAGATGAGAACGAGTAGAGTATCGGCAAATATGGGTCACGACACACCGGATATGGCAGACATCTGCTTGAGCTAGGCAATGGACACCATCTCATTATATATAAGGGGATGAAATGTTGGCCAGGTTCCGTTGGACTTACTTGCTTCCCTCACTAAGGGGGCGAGAGCACGGTCCACTAAATTCTGGGTACCATCTCTCGAGCTTCATTTATCCCCTCACTTAGTATTGGACGAGGCCCACTTGGTGCTAACCATACATTTATCACAATCACACTTTTATCTCCTATCCCATTAGACCCTCCCTCACCATTGATCCACACACCACGATACACTTCACACACAAGCTCTCACACGTGTACGCATACGACTTACACACTAGCCTACTCTTCCTCGATCCATTCTCACCTTTGGACACACTCACATCACAGATCACCACCATCCTTCATGACTTAGCTTTCTAGAGCTTTCCACACCGCACACATACATATCCTCCATGCATAGGATGCATGCCCTAGAACCGTTGGTATGATGCAGATTGTCTGAAACTCAGGAAACATCTACGGATTTTAGAATTACACACAGACAGGAATAGTGTCGCATGTAGAGCCTTTCTCACCGCAAGCGACGAGAGTTGGGAGAAGAGAGAGTACTAGGATATCTACCATTTGCTCATGAGTTGGGATCTTGCAGTGGCATGACGACATCTGAAGGAGGGGAGACAATAGACACCCATTTGAGACCCGAGCATTTGGCATAGCTATGCACACTGTTAGGGGAGCACTAGATTATGCTCTCTCAATATAGTAGACAAGATTTTGGAAACACACTTTTGATTACAAGAACACCCATGTAAGGAAAATGATACAAAAATATGTGATCGATACAAGATATCCACAAGCCGGGACTGATAGGTATGAATAACAAGATTAAGGATGATACAGGAGATCCCACCACCTGGGATCGTAAGTATGACACAAGATATAAAGAGAACAAGAATTCCCTTCTGGGAGATGAACTAGATACGAGAAAGAACTCGACAAGATCTCGTACCACAAGATTACAAGAGGACAAGACTAGATGTCCACGATACAAGACTAGACAAGACTAGAACAAGGAACAAGACAAGAATAGGATTCTTCTTGATCCCTGGCACAAATAAAGCATCCGACAATGTAAAAGAACTACCATCAGCAGTAGTCAGAATGATCTTACCAACTCCCATGATAGGATAAGAGGAGTTGTTGGTGTATGTGATAGTATTCCCTGTAGGGGTAGACTTTAGTGAAGTGAAGAAACTGTGCTACGAGGTAATATGTTTGGTTGCCCCACTATCAAAGTACCAAACATCTGATTCTACTGCAGACGTACTCGAACTTGGGGAGTACTTCCTTGGTGATCACTACTCCTTGAGCTCTAAAGACTGGTATTGGAAAGACTGAAAATGAATGTGGCCAACCCCTCCTTAGATAGGTTTTCCAAGGGCGGTTCAAGGGCAGTTATGAACTGATGATGCCATCGATGATGTCATCAATTCGAAGCATGGTCTTTGGATGTCAGAATAAAGCAAGAAGATAGTCGACCTTAGGGGTTTAGCATGTTTCGAACACAATGGAAGCATTGGTTTCCCCAAATCTTGAACCAATCATGAGGTACATAAGTCATATGGAATATGAGGTTTAGAAGATCTCCTTTGTCCATGACATCACCTCCCCCTCAAGCGACGAGTTCCACAAAGAGCGGTTATTATCTCTAGTCTTGGCTTCATTGGTTTTTTCTTATGAAATTCTCAAACCTTGATTGATGCTCTCTGAAGGTTCTCTGTACGTTCCCAAGTACAATAACTAATGTCATACCCTTTCCAATGAACAAGGTACTCCAATATTCCTCAGGATATTCTCAAATCTAGGACATGCTCGACTTCCAATTCTTCATGTCATCAATCTCGATAGGTGGTGAAAGAGCTGGACTCTCCCCCCTCAATGGTGAAATCTGATATGGTTCCAACATGGACACATGGAAAACTGGATGTATTCGTATGGTACTTGTGGAGCTTGAAGGTGACTGGATTAATCTTGGCCAAGATGGTGAATGGACCAAATCTCTGATGGTCTAGCTTTGCAAATTATTTCTGAGTAACCACACTTTATCCCCGATTTGATAGGATGGATTTTGAACATGATGCTGATCTACATAAACTTGTATTGCTCTTGAGCTTTATGGATCTCTTCCTTGAGTTCTTTGTGAATGTCCATGAGGTACTCGGCCTTATCTCTGGTAGTTGGGTTCTTGACATGATTTCAGAGTTATATAACCATCCTTGGATGTTCTCCATAATTTGCAAAGAAGGGAGTGTGCTTAGTAGATGAATGAACATTGTTATTATAGGCAAACTCTGCAAAGGGTAAAAGCTCGAACCAATCATTTTGATGATAGTCTATGGTGCACTGAAGATATTGTTCTAGGACTTGATTCACTCGTTCTGTTTGTCCATCAGTCTGTGGATGATTAGCTGTAGATAATTTAACTTGAACACCAAGGAGTTTGCATAGACTCTTCCAGAAGCTAGATATGAATTGTGGACCTCGATCACTAACAATGTCATCAGGTAGTCTGTGAAGCCTAAATATATATCTGAGAAAACGTCATGCAGTGGTTGCACCTGTGATTGTCTTGGTAGTTGGAATGAAGTGTGCCATCTTTATAAATCTATCCACTATAACAAGAATGGCATCATATTTATCCGAACTTGGTAGATCTCTGATGAAGTCCATAGATAATGAAGCCCATGGCCTTTCTGAAAATGGTAAAGGTTGCAAAGGCCATGAGGTTTATGTCACGGTACTTTAGATCTATTACAAGTGTCACAGGTTCGAATATATTCTTTGACTTCCTTCCATATTTAAGGCCACCAAAAATCCCTTGATATGAGTTCTATTGTTTTATTCACTCCAAAATGTCTTGTTGCAAGGTTGTCATGACGTTGTTGAAGGACTTGGATCGTGGGAGTTCCTCAAGGGACATACAATAGGTTCTTATAAAATAGTAACCCATCCTTTTCTTGGAATTCATTTACTTGTTGAATCTTTCCTTCTTGAGTTTTTTGCTTAACGTTACAAAACAATTATCTCGTGGTAGAGTCTCACAGATCAAATGATTCAAGGCTGATTCTTCATGATGGCTTGAAGAGATAGCTGCTAACTGGAGATGCTTAGGCTTGAGTGATATGCTCTCCCATTGATCAAAGGCCTCTTCACCCTTCTTTGGTGCAAGATAAGATCTTCTTGACAAGGCATATGACAGACATTGTTGATGTCCTAGATGGTATGTGATGACAAAGTCGAATCTGGATAAAAAGTTACTCCATTGAGATTGCCTTCTATTGAGAATGCGGGTGGTCATAAAATACTCTAGGTTCTTGTGATCTGTATACATAGTAACTTTATGAGTTGCTCCTTCTAGATAGTGATGACAGGTATCAAACGCATCCACTACGGCAAGAAGTTGATCGTGAATTTCATAATTAATCTCTAGAGGGGAAAATTTCCTTGAATGTTGTGCAACTCGATGTAGGTATCCATCATCTTCATGTTGGTAAAGGATCAGCCCCAGGGCGAAGTCTGATGCATCTATCTCTAAGAAAAAAGGCTTGGTAGAGTCAAGGTGAACTAGAATTGGAGCACTAGTGAATGATGTTTTCAGGGTCTGAAAGGCTTTCTGTGCATCTTCATTCCATGAGAATTTTGTGTTTCCTATAAGCTTGGTAAGGGGTGTTGCTTTGGAGTAATCTCTTATGAATATCCTGTAAAAATTGGCAAATCCTACAAAACATTGTACATCTCAAACACTCAAAGGTGGTTCCCAATCAAGGATTGTTTCTATCTTCTTAGGGTCCATAAAAATCCCTTTATCTAAACAATGTACCCAAAAAATTCCACTTTTGTCTGATGGAAAGAGCACTTCTCCAATTTCGCATATAATCCTTTTTCTCTTAGTTTCTCTAGGACTATCTTTACATGACATTCATGATCCTCTAGATATTTGGAGAATATCAAGATATCATCAAGGTATATTACAACAAATTCATCCAAATGCTCTCAAAAGATATCATTCATCATATATTGGAAGACAATTGGAGCATTTGTGAAACTGAATGGCATAACTACATATTCAAAATGGCCAGACCTTGTTCTAAATGTTATCTTCCATTCGTCTCCTTCTCTGATCCTGACAAGGTTGTAAGCTCCTGGAAGGTCAATTTTCGTGAAGAACTTTGATTTTCCAAGGCATTCCAAGAGCTCTGGTATGAGTGGTAGAGGGTATCTGTTCTTTATCTTGACTTTATTCAATCCATGATAGTCTACACACATCCAAAGAGTCCCATCCTTCTTCTTTACAAATAAGATAGGAGCTCCTGCTGGAGACTTTGAGTGTTTGATAAGCCCCTTTGCTAGATTCTAATCAATGTTCTTGCATAGTTTTGTGAGTTCCTCTAACGATAGTGTATAGATTGGTTCAAAGGGAGGTTGTGCTCCCTCTTGAAGTTCTATGACACAATCATAAGATCTATGCTCTGGGAGGATATCTGCATTCTTCTTTTCAAAAACATCTTCAAAGCCTTTGTACTGATAGGGTAGCTGCATTGGATTATGTTTCTTGGATTCTTGAGCTAGTATGGCATAGATCATATATGTGAGTTCCTTCCTTACTTCATGTATGAGGGATTTGGCCCCGACATATGTGGGGTTCTTTTCGACATCTCGAAGGGTGATTTTATTCTTTTCCCAATTAATCTCTAAATTATGTTTCTTTAGCCAGTGCATTCCAATGATAACTAGATGTATTAGGCTCGATATTATATTGAAACATATGTGGGATTCATGGTCACCAAGCTGTACTCTTAATGGTGTGGTTTCCATGGTTATATTCCCAAATGCTAAAGGTCATCCATCTACTACTTCAGCTACTACTGGTTTGTTCTTTTGAAGTATAGGAATTCTGTGTTTTTTAACCAATCTTTCATCGATGAAACATGAGGAGGCTCCTAAATCTACTAGGGCTGTAAGGGAAAGGGTCTTCTTGGGCAGGATTAAATTGACAGATGCAAGACATGTTTCTGGGTATAGCTGGAATTATGAGTCCATTTCTTATATCATGGTCTAGTTGTACCATCCCTTTTACAACTCGACTTCCTCGTTTCCTTGCTCTACACGGGTGAGTGCGACTCTAGAGTTTGTTCTCTTGTTGGGACAATTAACTACAATATGTCCAGGGTTTCCACAATATAGGCATAACTTGTTACCTCTCCTTCTCTCTTTCTCTTATGGTGTTAGAGGCTCAAACCTAGTTACATCTATTTGCATAGGTTCAGGCATAGCCTCATCTTTAGGAGTCGGCTGGAAGGGTTTCCATTGGCGAGGTCTTCCTTCTACTTGTTTTCTTTCAAAAAGTCAGTTATTGCATTGAATAGCTTGCATGATGTATTCATTCAATGTCTTAACCTTTGTCATCGTGAGCAGAAGGTCCTTCACATCATCTCTTAAATCCTATCTAAATTGTCTTATGAAATAATCTTCATCATCATTAATTATCTTCATCATCATCCATCATCATAAATCATCATCATCATCAACAATCATCATCATCAATAATCAACCATTATCATCAACCATCATCATTCATTATCATCATCTTTCATCAATAATCACTAATCATCATAAACCATCAATCATCATAATCATCAATATCATTCGTCATCATCATTATCATCTTTTCTCATACATTTTCATTATGATAATCATCCTTCAATATTCGCAAATATTTCTTCAAGGGTTAGATTTTTACTTCTCTTGTTCTTTTTCAATATTAGAAGGTTTCGAAGTTGTCTTTACATTTCCCTCAATTTGCGCAATAATATCATCAAACAATTATTTCTCTGCTTTGTGAACTCGCTTGTTAGATTCTATATCTTCTTGAGTTTCTTCTTTACTTTTTTCTTGTTCAATTTGTTTATCAAGGTTTAATTGGGATTGTAATTTCGCAACTTTCTCTTGATCGAATAGATTCTAATTAGTCAAAAGTTTCGGATCAAATGAAACAAATACATCCTGATCTTTTTTTGATTTCTCTTGAATTTCTCTATCAGATTCTCTTTTATGATCTATTTCGATTTGTTCTCTCAATATCTGCTCAATATTTTGCTTCTTAACCTTTTTTTGTCTACCTTTGGTTTCTTCAATATATTTTTCTTGACTCTCAATAGATAGCATTCTTATTTGTTCATCAGATCTATAATCTTCATGTCTTTTTGGTCTCCACATCTTTTGAATTGTCTTTGATCTAGTCTTGGTCTCTTCAAAATATTCTTCTATCCCACCTTTTCCTACATTCAAATGCAAAGGTATTTGCTCTTGATATTTACAAATTTTATTTTCATGTTCACTTACTAATCTATGTCTGCATGCACTCTCATACGCTATGCAATCCCAAAACATATGTCCATATTGATCACACCAAAAACATCGTATAGGTCTCTTCTCAGCCCAACTTGATTTCCTAGGTGTCACTCTAGGCGTGGATCTTCTAAGACCTAATGATTGTTTATGTGTAGATATGCTTTGAACGTTTACCTCATGTTCATGGTCACATTTCAATACTTGGAGGTCCTTGTCTTATGTTTTAATTCAGAAATCCCAGAATCCATCTCATTTTTTACGTTTGTAATAATTATGCCCATTAGCTAAATCGTGTCAGATATTGCATTTATTATTTGCATTAGGGTCATAATAATACCAAACTTTGATTTTATAGATTCACTCCAGTTAAATTCCATTTCTTTAAGTCATTCTTCATATTTCCTAAACTGTTATTCAATCATTTTGTTCATTTTAGTTTCCCTCTTCTTATGATCTAAGCTGAGTATGATCAAAATTGATGCAAAAAGTGAATGATCAAAGTCAGGCAGTCAAAAGCAATCTTTTTGTTCAAGTGTGTGGAACAATGCAATAATTCAAAAAACTTGAAATTCTAGTACCTTGAATATCCGATTTGACGCCAAGTTTCTTGTTTCTATTCTCAAGGAATTGGTGATGCGTCAAGGATCACCGGGCAACTGCCTCGCTTCACGTCGGGTTCAGGTGTCAGGAAGGATTCAGGTGATGGGGAGAGTTGGCACGGGTTTGGATCAGGCCCCTGATGTGCACCGTTCCCATGTCCGACGAGCGGTGTCTGCACGTTGGGCACCTCGCCCTCTCTCTGGTATGGTGATCTATGACCCCTACCCCTCGGAAGAGACGAGCGAATGTGCCTATGCGTAAGACCGTAGGCATCGAGAACAAAAAATTCTAGATACAATGCTAAAACATGGAAGTTTCCGGATCGATGTGCAGATAAAGCTCAATGATACAACGAGAATATAGCTGAAGTCCTCCAATAAAACTCAGTGATACAATAATGCCCACTACAGTGTGGGTCGATGATATAGCAAACCACTACAGTGTGGAACGACGATACAATATGCCGCCGCTACAGTGTGAATCGGCCAAATATAAGATAGACCTTCCGCTATAGTGCGAGAAGACGCCCACAAGTCTCGGCTTCTTTAGAACTTATTTTTTCTTCGGTCTTTGATTCAAGCTTTACTTCAAGTCCTCTCTTTACTTCATAAATCCACAGTAGCCTCCAATCACGCAGTAATCTTGGAAAGAAGATCTGGAGAGAAGGTCCACAAGGGAAAATCCATGAGGGCATATACTCTTTACTTTAGTCTTCAATCACCTTATGCGCAACAAAAGCGATCTTGCCAGTTTTTCATTATTAAGTAGTAGAGAGATATGATCTACGAGGTAAAGTCTTGATGTCGAGAGAGGTTTCTTTTTGCATAATTCAAATCAAACAATTGCATTTTTTGTCTACCGTCTCGTTTTCTCTCTCTCTCTCTCTCTCTTGCATCCAACTCCTCTGCCATACCTCTATTTTATTCTTATGTCAAAAATGTTCAATCAGAACAATAGCATTTATTCCATTTGTTCAGTCTAGACTCTTGCATGATTTTTCTCTACTCATGTCTTAAAGTGCATCTTCATACTGTATTCATTGAACAATTTCGTGATTGTAGTCCCTTTGAATAAAGTGGCTTTTACCACTACTTGAGCGAAGGAATAGGGTGCTTAAAATCATAGTCTATATCTGGACATGTCATAATAAGCCAATACAGCCTTCACCTGCTTCTTATCGATGTTCTTTGTTCATAATAGATGTCTTATCTTCTTCTCGAGGTACCACCTCGGAACATTGTTAATATGCAAGTATCATTCCCTTCCTTTGTGCCATCTCTCTCTCTCTCTCAAATCTCTATAGCAAGCACCACCATACATCTCTCTCTCTCTCTCTCTCAAATCTCTACAGCAAGTGTCGCTATTGACTTATGTCTCTCTCTCTCTCTCAAATCTCTACAGCAAGCATCACCACATATCTCTCTCTCTCTCTAGGACTTGTTCGAGTCCTTCTTTCACAACATCTGTGTCTGGTGCCATGACATTTGTGCCCACAACCCACTGTTTCCATCTCTCTCTCTCTCTCTCCCACTCTCTCTCAGCATCCTCCTGTGACGTTGCCCGATATGCATCAACACCAACCACTAGCCAAATTCATATATATATATATATATATATATATATATATATATATATATATATATATATATATATATATATATATATATATATATATATATATATATATATATATATATATATATATATATATATATATATATATATATATATATATATATATATATCTCCTTATCAGATTGTCTTCTTACTTGTGCCGATAGCTATGACCTTTTCTCTCTGTACCTCCGAATCTCTTACACAACGTTGACTCTTGGATGCCGCCACAATTTTGTCTAGCGTGTTAGTAGCGTTGACAGTTGCCAATCTACTCAGTTTCTCTCCTCTCTCTATGTTGATTTTGTCTATGCAGTGCCATCATCATCCATAGTCTAAGTCTCTCTCTCTCTCTCTCTCTCTCTCTCTCTCTCTCCTTTTACCACGGGGACAGAATCTCTACCGTCCTTTCTCCTTTACGCGCACTTCTCCTATCAGCACCTAGTTGTTCCCTGTCTCTCTTTCTCTCTCGCTCTCTCTCTCTCTCTCTCTCTCTCTCTCTCTCTCTCTTTCCAACACCGCCATAGTCTTCTCCAGTGCCTCCTCGGACCATCTCTTTGCAGGTTGACTCTCTGTCTATCCGACACATCAGCAATAGCCATGTCTTCCTCTGCTGCGCCAATAGCACCTCCCCCACAGAATCTCTCTCCCAATAGCTCCGCAACGATATCAACCCACGGAACCTGACATAGGCACCTTAAGGGTGATTATTCGCTCTCATTGCAGATAGCCCATGGCTACTTGATCTCTTCAGGCTAGTAGATGATAAATAAAGAAGGCCCATACAAAGTATGCCTTTCGCTAGCGACCCTATAGAAGCATCCATTATGATCCATAGCAGAGGGAAATCCAACCCCTTGCCTTGCTCCATTGTGTGGCATAGAGAAGAGTGAATCTCCTGTCTCTCGATATGTAGAAACTCCTCTTCTTCACTCTCGTTTCTCTCTTCACAACATGAAATAAAGCATAACTCAAATGATTAATCGATGCAAAGACTCATGCATATGTGCACAAAGACCAAGGAAGGAAGATCTATGGGTAAAGAAACTAGGTCTCTCTCTCTCTCTAGATGCACTACCATAAAGTAAGAACAAGAAGATAAACATGAACAGAACTGGACAAGGAGCATACCTGGAAAGAAGTTCCATAAGCAAGATCCACACGGAGGAACAAATGAGTTTAGTCACCTATTTATAGGCCCCCCCTTGGACTTCCTTCTAGAGACTTCTAACCTCCTTACTCAACTTTCTATTTTTAGAATCATCTTTCATGATCATTTTCTATTTTGGGAAAATCACACTTCTTATTTCTATTTTTGATTTTTCTCCTTTTTATTTTTCCTAGACTAAGGTTTTGGTTTCACACTATATATAGGAGATTAATTAATCTAAGGGCTTGGACTTAGGATAAAAGCCAATTTTAAGGGTCCAAGTTAGGGTTTTTGGTCAAGAAAAATAAGGATTTTCCTACAATTAATCTCAAGCATGTCAATTCAAGGGTTTATTTATAGTTACGGCAAAAAATCCTAGGTTTCTAAGGATCTAAGTTCGGTTTTGTGGGGATAAAACTAGGTTTTCAGAGGGTTTTCAAGGGTCAAACCTAGGGGTTTATGGGTCAAACGTTAAAACATATTTAACATGGTTTCACATTTCTCAATCAATCAAATCAGCCAACTCGTAACCCTTTGTTAGTAAAATTGTTACACCAAAACCAGAAATCAATAAACTTTGAAAAAAATCATGCACACTTCCTTGAGGGATTTCATCTCGACAGCGACCATATATGCAGGAGGTACCTGAGATATAAACTCTAAGAATTGCTCCTCTATCATGGAATGTGGAGTGACTAGAGGATTGTGTCCGATTGTGCTATGTAACAAAAGAACTCAAATAATTAGCATATGCTAATAAAGGTAATATAAAGAAATGGTGGTGTGCAAAAGAACATAGCAAAAAAATAAACAAAAATTAGTACATACAAGTATTTGATTCAAAACTCCTCTATTCTAGCATCCTCTTAGAGATTCGATGCACAGAGAATATCTATCCCTATATTGGCGACTTCTAAATCTCTTGGTATGCTAGCTTTTTCTTGATCATCATCTATTGCTTCATCGTGTATCTCATCTTCTTCTAGGACCTCTTCTTCTTGGACAATGATCTTTTCCTCCTCAACTACCTAATGAATTTCAGAGTCCACTATAGATGGACTTTCTTCTACATCTATGTTCTTACAAATTTGTCTACTATGTGCGGAGGCTTGTAAAAGAAATAGCCACTCTAGTTCTTTCGAATCTGGTATAAAAACAACTTGCTCATAGTGTTCGGGAAGTACAAATGTATCTCTTTCATCCATCCATAATTTTGTGGAGCCGACTTGAAGCAAACCACTTTTATCTCGCCTCACTGTTGTGCTTCTTCCATAAGTGACTACTTTGAACCATTTCACATCAAACATAAAGTAATCAAACTTCCTAAAGGATAGCTTCAACATATCTTGAATCACTCCATAATATTCTAGCTCACCTTCTTGAGCATTATTGTCTCTTGCACTTGCTATACTTTTTTGCAAAAAGTTCACTATCATCCCACTATCAAAAGTAGACCTATTTTTATCGATTTGTGCGATCTGAAAGTGTCGTCCATGAGACCATAGTGCACCGTATTTAGAATACTCCCAATCACATCCCTTTGCGAGTTCTTCTCCTTCTTCTTCGATATCTTCACCCACTGCCTTTGCTTGTGAAACCGCTGTATCTAGCCATCTACTCGTTGGAAAGGGTGGAAGATGTTGAAGACATTTCTGGAACGCGCAAAAATTGAGTGGAACGATTCCTTCGAAACTCAGCTCTTTCCTTTGCGATTGTCTCCTTGGCAAGCTCATACTTTTCTAACCACTTCTGCATAGGCTCAAAGTTAATGATGCAAAACTTCATTTCCCTCTCTTTGAAAGCTGCATCCATTTTTCTTTGTATCCCTTTACCTTGCGGTTCATCACCTATGAGACGAACATCTTCATCATCAGTCCATAAGTGAGGCATTTGTGGATCCGACATACGTAGAAACTCAGTTATGAATACAAGAGACTCTTGTGTGAGCCATTCCTCTGCCATGCTACCCTGTGGACATGCTCTCTATCGAACAAACCCTTTTAATGTCTTCATAAAGCCCTCAAAGAAGAACATCCATCAACTATGGACACTTCTTACTATTACAACTTCATCTACCACATGAACCAGTAAATGAAGCTGAATAGTGAGAATAATTGTGGGAAAGTATTTCTCTACCATACAAACAACCCCAATAGCATTGATTTTTGCACTCTCTATGCTATCTCTATTTATCTGTTTAGAAGAGATCCACTATACCAAGGAACAAATTTTATAAATGTTTGTTCGCACATCCTCCAAAAGACAATCTTTTAAAGCTATAGGGAGCACAAACTGTAAAAACTTGTGCCAATCATGAGAGTTGAGCCCTCCAAGATCGTCGTTTCGTGTGAAAGCAGTCTTTAGACATCTCATGCATCCAGTAGATGTCTGAAACTCTGAAATTATCTTCTTCACTTGTTGATCTTCCATCTTGAGAAGCACCCAAGGAGCTCTTGGTAACGATATTATTCTGTTGGACTTAGTAATTGCCCACAACTCTTGCATACGACCTCATTCTTCTAAGTCCTCCCTTTCTGCTTTGCTTTCTTTCTTTTCGGTCAAAGTCTTCCAGAGAATCTCTCCCACATTCTTAAAAATATGCATCAATTCTACCAAATGATTGATCAATAACTCAATCCAATAATGGAGTTCTTGAAAGATCGACAACCATTTCATGCCAGTGACAGGTGTTTCTGAATCCCACAGTTGTTTCCAATCACTAGATTTCATTTGGCATTGCGCTTGTTGACCAATTTTTCCTTCATGTAAAACATGTCCATCAGGCAAATATCTTTGATGTCCTTCATAGACAGCTTTACGTAGTGCTTTGGAATAGCGTGCTTCGAGTCATGGTCCGCATAAGGGATAAGCATGGTAACCCGAAATCGACAAACCTGAACATTCACCATAACTAGGCCAATCATGCATCGCCCACATAAGTATGCCTTGCACTCACACATCTCGTCTTCTTATAGGTTGAGACATGTCACGCACAATAATCCCATCATTCAAAAGGTGTAGCTCTTCCACAAGTGGTGCAAGGTATACATCCATGTTTTTTACCTTATACTTACCTGGCACAATAAGAGCTAATAATAAATGACCCTTCTTTGTGGCTAGCCATGGTGGGATGTTATACTTGACCAAACATATAGGCCATGTGCTCCATGAAGAGCTACATAAACCAAATGGACTTACTCCATCCATAGCTAGGCCTAGACGTATGTTTTGAGGCTCACTAGCAAAATCTAGCCACTTACTATCTATGTGTTTTCAAGCATCAGATTCAGAAGGCACTCGCATTACACCATTTATAGACCTGCTCTTTGCATGCCATGACATTAACTCAGCTATGGACTTGCATCTAAATATGCTCTTAATTCGTGGAATGATAGGAAAGTGGCAAAGAACCTTTGCGGGGATTGCTTCGCCCACAAGGTCTTCTCTAAATCTATTTGCTCCACACTTTGGACGTATATGGAGATGCTCATACTCGTTTTGAAAGAGGATGCAATTATTCAGACAAGCATGAATCTTAGTGTAGTCCATTCCAATGGATTGTAAAAGTTTTGTGTATGTACGTATACATATGTATGTATGTATGTATACATATATATGTATGTATACATATATATGTATGTATACATATATATGTATGTATACATATATACGTATGTATACATATATACGTATGCAAGTATACATATGTATGTATGTATACATATGTATGTATGTATGTATGTATGTATGTAATGTATGTACGTATGTATGTATGTATGTATGTATATATGTATGTATGTATGTATGTATGTATGTATGTATGTATGTATGTATGTATGTATGTATGTATGTATGTATGTATGTATGTATGTATGTATGTATGTGTGTGTGTATGTATGCATGTATGTATGTATGTATGTATGTATGTATGTATGTATGTATGTATGTATGTATGTATGCATGCATGTATGCATAATGCATAATGCATGTATGCATGTATGTATGTATGTATGATGCATGTATGTATGTATGTATGTATGTATGTATGCATGTATGTATGTATGTATGGATGCATGCATGCATGTATGTGTGTGTATGCATTAAATGCTTCCCATCTATGATATATTCCTTCTTTCTCTATCTCATGGTCTCCTCCTGATCCTTTTCCACTCTCCATCATTGACCTTAGCTCAATGATTTGTAGATATTCCATCTATGTTGCATTTCAACAAGATGATGCTTGTGTCAATAGATGACTATGTTTACCTCTAATACTTGTATTTTTTTACGAGTAGGTCCGCCATTATAAGGAAAATACAATTATGCATTTCTTGGACAATAGAAATCCCTACTTGCATATTAGATCAGAATCACACTGAACCACCATTGGTTAGTGAATGGATAAGGTAGACTTGGGTCATTGTTAAAGTGATGTTTCAATCAAGTTGCTATGCAATGCAAGTAAAAAACTTACTCTAAGTTAGGGATCCCATTTTGTGGACCATATGATTCTAGATTGCAAAAATGAGCTCACCTAGAATGCATGTTTAATTATCTGATTTTCTTAGTCATGAAGTTAAGTGATTAGCTTGAATTCATTCATTTATGTGAACCCTCTATACCAATCTAGATATGATTGATACTCCACTATGCAGGCAGTAGCAACCCACACATTAAAATCCATGTAAATCCATCTCTCTCCATGACTCATTTATAATGGACTTCTTCTCAAGCCCAAGCAATAGTTGTGCCACCATACATCTACCTTATAATCAGTCCTCTAGAATTGTTTAGAATTTCATTGAAGCTCTACTTTGATAGTGCATAGGTCAAAAAGGCCGCCGTTTTCATTTTAAGTCAAATATTCTACTATATATATTCCATGTTCTTGTAGCATACTCCTCTCCATCGTGCAACGCATTGAGGTGTTTGTAATTAGAAAGAACTTTTTGAAGTTGTAAATACATTGATTTAGTGGTTGTGAATGGCTTCATCTTCATCCATGCGATTTTCTACATCGGATAGTATATTTGATGCATCAATTTTCATTCATCCTCCCACCTTCATTGAAGGGATGCTGATGGAACAAAGTGAATGCTATGGTTCATCAAAATATCAACAATTCTAAACTCCTACGTTATAGAATATAATGTTATGGAACTAATGAGTTCTAAGTTCGAGCATGTACAAATGCAAGATCCATAAAACTCAAGAGTACTGATTCCGCCTCATCCATAACTTGTTCGGAGCATGAAAAGGTACACTACAAAAGAATTATGTGAAATTGTTATTTGAATAAAGGGATTGGATTTTATGACTACCTAAGGACAAAATACTACTAAATCACATGAAGGTTGGGGCATATTTTTTTTCACAAATATGAAACCATTATTATCACACTAAGACTCAAAAGTATTCATAATAGGAGGAAAATTTTTGATACCTCTAATAAATCTTCTTCTAACTCACAATTGCAATCAAATCCACACATGTATTTCAAATTGGATGGCAAATATTTTCACCTATTTCCACATGTTTGAACATACTAAGGACCCAAAAGTTTTATTGAAACTCAAACATAATGATATGTTTGATCAAATCATCCCACACATATTATATTATTGTTGCTTATAAAAGGAAGTGTTGATTTGGATGGATCTTCCAAAAACTAGATATGAATTGTGGACATTTTTCATTCATGATACTACCATGAAGTTCAATATGTAACCTAAAAGTACATCTAAGAGCCTAAAAATGGTTGTCTTAGGAAATTTTTGTAGTAGGAACCAAATGTATCATTTTCGTAAGCCTATCTTGAGTGACAATAATAAATCCATTACATTCTAGTTTAGGTATATCCACTATAGTATCCATGGATACAAAAGGCCAAGATCAAACTTAATGTGTACGAGTTTCCAAAGACAATGAGATTTATGATGATGAACCTTGATCTTACTACAAGTATGAAATCATTTGTATATTGCTTGACTTATTTCTACATTTGGGGCCACTAAAGCCTTTCAAAATAAGCTTCATAATCTTGTTCACTCCAAAATGTTTGCTTCTTAGGTAATCATGTCATTGTTGAAGTACATGAAGTCTAGGTTTCCTAGAAGAATAAAAGAAAATCCTCTTAATATAGAAATAGATTAGGTTCTCGAAACTTGCTAATCTCACTTGCTTTTTCATCATGGACCTTCTTCTTCAAGCTGTTGTCGAAGGCATCTTTGGCAATGCTTCATGGACGAACTGGGTTGAGGTTGGATTTCTTGATGTCTAGCAACAATGGGTACCCACTTAAGATGCTCTTGTTTTTGAATCAGTACTTTCTAATTGAAAGCTTCTTATCTTTTTGAGATCTTCTAGATAAGGCATCTAATTGATATTTTTGGTGCTCTCGATGATAGGAGATGAAAAAGTTGAACCTAGAGAGGAAGATATTCACGTGATGTTGTTTTCATTATTGAAGCAGATTGTCATAAAATACTCCCCTTTGTTTTGTCAATGTAGATAATAGCTTTATGGACCACATCCTCCAAATGATGGTGTCAAGTACTAGAAGCCATTAGAATTGTAAAATGTTATTTTCAATGGATTTCATACTTAACTCTAGACAGTGGACTTGAATCGAATCCACTAGATGTCTATATCCATCATCACCATACTGGGATAGAATAATCTCCATGGAAAAATCTAATGCATCAATTTTCAATAAATAATGGTCTAGTATGATCAAGGTGGATAGGATGAGAGTAGTGCTAAATGCTAAACTTAGAGCTTGCAATTCTTTCTCAGCTTTTTGTCCATGAAAACTTCTCATTTCTTGTTATTTTTATCAATGATATGAGAATCTTTAAATATTCCTTGACAAATATCTTTTTTTTTCTTTTTTAATGAGAGGAACTTCAGCTGAAGCTTAATCTCTATTAGCTTGAATTGATTGAAAGAATAAATCTACAAGTGAATGGGCATAGTACCCATGGGACCCCCAGTATCCCACAGAGCAAGGGTTAGACTGTCTGAAGGTGATACAATGATGACAGCCCGAAGGCGGTAAGGAAACATGGTTTAATACTAGCGCAAAGCCCAAGACATGTCACCTAGCATGGATTGAACCTCTGCCCCGTTCTCAAGAGGCAAAGGCCCAAACCACTCGAGCTAGAGCACGTCAGCTTGATAAACATCTTTTGAAAATTAGAGAATACCAGATAGTTACTACATATCATGAATGCTTGCAACGTTTGCAAATCAAGCATAGTTTCAATCTTCTTTAAGCCCATGGAAATTTCCTTCTTTGAGACTCTACATCCTAGGAATTTAACTTTTGATTGATGGATCAGCTTTTAAGGTTTGCATATATTTCTTTTTCTCCAAGCTTCTCCAACACCAATTTTACATTTAATTCATGCTCCTTTAGATCTTTTGTGATTATCAAAATATCATCTAGGCATGTTACTACAAAATCACATAAGCATCCTTGCAAGCCAACACAACAAAGGAGCATTTGTGAGGATGAATGTCATAAGAGCATACTCAAATTTTCCATACGTTGTGTGGAAGGTTGTCTTCCAATCACATCCTTCTTTGATTCCTACAAGGTTGTAGACTCCTCAAAGACCAATATTTTGAAAACCTTGGTTTTACGTTGGCAATCTAAAAGATCTAATATCAATACAAGCTGCAATATCCATTATTTTCTATTACCTTATTTAATCCTCAATAATCTACAAATTCAAACACATCATCCTTCTTTACAAGCAAAATTGGTGCTCTATGTTGATATTTTGAGTGCTTAATAGATCCTTTGGCTAAGTTCTCATCAATATTGTCTCGTATTCTAGTAATTTTTCTAAGAATAACTTGTAGATGGGTCCAAAGGGTTCATAGTTACTTTTCATCCTCACTAGATTCTTGATCCCATTTAGGTTGGATCATAGAAACTTTACTTTTCCTAAAGTATGCATAAAAGCTTTAGCCCCTAGATATGAGATGTCTGAACGATTTATCTTAAGCTTAACCCAATCAACTTTTGGATTGTGTTTCTTAAACGGAAGAATGATTGTGCTTATGAAAGTACATATCACATTAAAGCATACATGGGATTCATCATCACCAAGAAGTACGTTTGGTATTCCAGTTTCCTTGGTAATATTCATGTGGGCAATATGTCTTCCACGTATAGACATTAGGCTTATTCTTTTGGGATTTTTGGAAACTTATATTTTCCTACTAGACCGACACTGATAGAACATACAAAAGTTTTGGAAACAACCAATGTTTTGACAGAACGCCCGTTTCTTGGTATAAACAAATGAACTAGAATAAGAAAAGTTTCCATAATTGTTTTTGGAATATTGTTTTTATAAATCGTGGTCCCGTACTCATTTTGCTTCTCAATGAGGACAACTTCAACTCTAGATTCTTTATCTTGTTTGGATAGGCTATTGAAATATCTTTATGATTTTGGAAATACTAATACTACATCATAACACTACATTAGAACCTTCAAGGCCCCTCTAGATTACTCTTTGCTCTTTATCCTTGGTTGGATTGAGCATATCCGCTATGAAAAAAAAAGCTAGTATTTTAGATTCGGCAAGATTATTCCATCAGCCACAACCACCCAAGATGATCAACATGCGAAGTATGGGACAATCAAGAAACCTTGACAAATTAGTATGTTTAAGCAAAATTTCATTGATGATATACCATCAATCTTCACTCTATAATTAATGTTTCTTAGCAATATCTATCACCACAATAAGATTCCTAATCACTTGTTTAGAATGGAATATCTCAATCCTATATATGATAACTATTATCAACATCAATTTTGAAAGAAATGTGATCTTTTTGAGACTCTTCCAAGTACTCTATTTCTTGCCAAACAATATATGTTCATCAAGATCTCTTTAGTCTTCTCATAAAGTTAATAAGGAAATCATTCAACTATTTAGCTAGAACATTTGCATAAACTTTGTAACCCATAGAGAGCATAGTGATAAATTTCTAGATTCCCACATCCTACTTGTCACATCCTATGGATGATAAAATCTCCTCTTCATTCATGTCAATGAAAATACATTGTTTTTTAATGCTTCATTCCAAGTTTGGAGAGGGGTAGAGTTCATCCACTTAATTCTTCATAAAACTCAAATGAAAGTGGATCAAAGTTCTCTCTCTTCCGATCTACAAGTACATCTAGTTTTTCATCAACTTTTTAGCTTATTACAAGGTAAACAAGTTGCTTAGATAGACCTAGTACAAGGACCACACCTTCCTAACGCTAATTAGTATATCTGCCATTCTATACCTTTTGTCTCTTGAAATGAAGGAGAACTTAGAAGAAGATCCCTTTGATTGAGCTACTACGTTCTTCCAATGTTTCATGCTTCGAATCACCTAGCTTATGTTGCATGATTGCATCTTTATGCAACCTGATTTTTGGTATCCTAGCACATAAATGCAGAGGATGTACTTTGCATCCTTTTTCACTTCCTCATTCAAGAAAAATGAGCAACTCTCTTTTTCCTCAATTATGAGCTCATATCTAATTTTAGAAGTCATAGTATATGAATATTCATTGCCTTCCATTCTCTCAACCTCTATGTCTTCTGTTTCCTACTTTATTATTCTTGTGATAATCACTTTTTCCTGTATGCCCATCAGCAGGCTTACAGCCGTTCAACAACTAGGAACAATTTCTTAGCAGGAGATTTTCCTCGAGAAAAAAGTTGATCCATATTCTTTCCACCCATTCTCTCCACCTATGCAATGTGGAGCTTTTCATTTCGATGAAAAGGTGGGTAGAAAGGCGATCATTGCAAAATCTTGAGGATACACCTCTTGAGGTTTAGGATACTCGATGCTCAATACAATCTTTGTGCGTGGTATGCTAGGACAAAGAAATTTCTGGAAGGAACGACTCTCTCTCTCTCTCTCACACACACACACACACATGGGGGAGAGAGAGAGAGAGAGAGAGAGAGAGAGAGAGAGAGAGAGAGAGAGAGAGAGAGAGAGAGAGAGAGAGAGAGAGAGAGAGAGAGAGAGAGAGAGAGAGAGAGAGAGAGAGAGACGTTCTGCATTTTCAAAGTACTCTTTCACAGATTAACTCTAGTAAAGTGCCTGCTTAAATTACACTAAAAGAAAGCCAGATACTACAAACATTACCTCATCTTGTTATGGCTGAAGACATTTAATGCTTACTGATAATTTTGTGAATAAAAAAGACTACGTTGAGGACAGCTAAATCCAGAGGATGAATTTGAGAAGCAAAGAGAAAGTATGAATATTCATTGATGATATCGAGATTGCATGACGAAAAGAAGACTAGGTTGGTGCCAAGAGTCATAGTTTTATCTGGCTTCACATTAGCCAATTTACAAAATCAGCCTGCCATTTGAACAGACCTTGAACCTAGATCTTTCATCTCAGTATATCTACAGCTCTCGATCTGAAAGAATCTCACGAATCATCAAAAGCATTGAAGTGAAGGATGATGAGTTATACGAGAAATTTTCTTAGCTGAATCAAAATATCATATCAACATCTTTCCAAAGGCTATAACTCCCAGGTTATAATACATGCTCGCCATAGCACCCATTTGTATGGCATACCTACTACCATGCAGTGAGTTCTTCAAAAAGATCTTCTTGTTATGCTTGAGAAATCCTAAACGAGATGCGAACTCGAGTACCCAAGATTCTTTGCTAGCATCAATACTAGGTTCTCTCTGCCACAAGAAATCATTCTGAAATTCCACAATGATCCTTAGTTTCCAAGCATATCATGAAAATTTGTCATTATGAATATAATTATGCATGCTTTTAGAGTTAACAAGAAGCTTGCTTCTACTACTAAAGTTCCACAAGGTTGTTGAAGTTATGTAAATAAACGTTAGTTCATTTTTTGCAAGACAAGCTGCAATTCGCTTATATAAATACATTTGGGATCTTCCAAACAGGTACAAAGGCAATCAATACTAGGCTAGTATGCCAAATTGAGAGAAGAACAAATAGTACAATCTAGAAGCACAAAGTCAAATTAGTTATAAGAGATAAAAATCATACTTTGAAACTCGAGAATGAAGGAAACACTAACATTGTCATTCAATAAGCTAGTTTCCATTTTGTTATATAAAGGACAATACAAGCTTAACAAGGATGTCATGTGTTCGAATTTAAGCAAGATCTATACATATGCATGTGGAGACAAGGGCCCATTAGAACCAAGGTTCCATGCTTGAAAGAGCTAAGGCCTACATACGAGAGCCTTAGGGACCTTATAAAGGGTTGTTAGAATCAAAGAGTGTTCTAGAGATAAGAGGGCATATTTATATGGGAGTCAATAGTTTGAGTGCATCGTCAGCTTCATCTTCTAGTGGAGATGATGATTTGGAATCGGAAACTCTTTGACTTTCTAGCTAAGTTTGGACATATAGAGTCTAAAGAAATGGATAATCATGGCTTGTTACATCTAATGATGATCCCTTAGTTTATAAACATTTATTATGATCATGATATATGGTTTTTGTATTAGTGATGACCTTCATGTATATATTATATTGTTTTATGTAATGGAATTTCAATGACCATTATCTCATATATTAATCATGATTCAATTCAATTAGAATTCATAAGTCCTCTATATTGTTTTTACTTTTAAAAGTCCTATATATTTAACTTTTAGTAGTATATGAAGTCTAGCGAACATGATCATCCTTATTAACCTTTAGAAGTCCTCTCTATCTAGCTTTTAATGTATATGAAGTCTGGCAAACATGATCATTAAAGTGCAAATCACGATGTATGCCATGTTGGTCTAGAAGGTAGTAGCAGATTACGTATTTTATGTGTTTTGTGCACTAGATACATAATTATTGCTAAATGTTCATATAGCTTAAGCACACGAAAAAACAATGGAAAAAGAAATTATAAATTATGAATATAATCTTCATTTTTGTCTGCATACTTTAATACTCTACGAGTTAAACAATTTAGATATTTATTTAAATTTACAAATTAATTTGCACCTTTGAACTATTTTTATTATGCAAGATAATCCTATTTGTGATGCAATTTACACGAGCTATTAATGAAGAGAATGCTGGACGATCATTTCTTCCATCTTCTGCATCAGACTGTTATGTTTTTATTGTTAAAGCAAGTGTGATAAGATTCAATCATTGTCATTTCATGAAGCGCCAATTTCAAAAAAGATTATTTATCTGGTGGCAATGCAATTTGTATATGATATTATTACAAAGAATATAGCATGATCTTTATGTGATTTTCTTCTTGACATAAGATTAGTCTACGAGCTGAAGACCAAACCAAATGCTAGCATTGGAATTGAGCCTCCTGATTCTTGATCTTTCTCATGGAATCAAATGCTGCATGTTATGGCTCCTTTGAAAAACAAAAATTATTTTGTGCATGTTCAGAAAAACGATTTAACCGAGTACAAATGCCAACATGAGATGCTTTGCACTTTAATCCACGTAAATAGAATGATAAACCCTGTTCTTTACTATCTTCTATGAATCACAAGAGACAGGAGAGGGACAGCATGTTTAGTTTTGCATACCTTTTGGATAACCCTTCTAGAAGAATCATCCTCTGCATAAAGTGATCCCCATCCAGCGTTCCATGTGTGAAATGTTTCATCCTTCAATGCCATAAAGCTTACAGGATCAACCACTGTAAGCTGCACAGTTTCTTTAGCTGGAAAGACTCCCCAAGTTACATGATTCACATCATGTGGGCCAATATTTGCACGAGTTTTACCCCTCAAGTTGGCTGCAATGTAAGTCAAGTTTGGAAGGCCCTTGGCATTCTCAACAAGTTTATCAAGGTTTTCAGGTGCACAGAAAAACCCAGCATATGCCTTCTGGTATACATATCCACCAGGACCTCCCCAACCTGTGATATTGGAAGGAAAGGTTTCATCAGCAATTCATACAGAGATCTGATATAATATCATTCAAATATGATTTGTCAAAGAGGACCTACCAAAGATAGAAGAGTCCAATCTTTGTCCATTGACAGCAGGCTGGATATTTGTAGTGAGAAAAGCCCTAGTGTTGATTTCTACTAGTTTAGCATTGAGTTTATCTGTCTCTGGTCGCAAACCTTCAAGCTCTGACCAAGGATGACCTTTTCTCTTCCCTGAACAATACTTTGCAAACAGCTGCCAGAAAAGAATCCTTTAGATGCACCCTGATGAATTTAACTGTTCAAAGAGCAGGCAACCAAAACCATGTGCCCAACCTGTTTTCAATCCTCTCATGCTATGTGATAAATAATGATAAGCATGATAAGTGTCTTTATCCTACAAGTATATACCAGAATCGAGCTCACCTCATAGATATCTTGAACATCATTTAAGGGTACAACCCACTCCTCTTGAATCTCCTTGTTGTGTGATCGCTTATGTAGGAACTGTACAACAATAAACTCAGCAGCTTAAAGATTAGAGAAAAAGATGGAGAAAAGAAGGAGGTTTGGTAAAGAAAGGCAGAT
>CM035409.1:8036611-8046611 GCA_020310875.1 Ceratopteris richardii
TATCCTGCCACAGTAATACCAAAATAATCACCATAATGGTGCCGAATGTGCTTAACCTGTTGTATATGACTATAGTCAGTGTGACCTTCATGCAGTTAAACGGCAGTTTTGCTGCGTTTTACTTAAGAATGAAGAAGGGGCGTACTGACCAGGTGAAGGGCACAAGAAAATTCTCCTGAGACATGTACGAACTTATCCTGTCCATGAGGAGGATCACCTCGAAGAGCAAGAATATTTTGTATTCCATTTGCCTTCATACCATCCAAGACTTTATCTAGTTTATCAACAGGCATGTTTGTACAAGTAAGATGCATCATGCTCTCCACACAAATCTGTTACATAAATATGTATAAAAATATTTCAGTTCATGTATGACTTTGGAATTTCTATATTCATGAATTTAGCAATTTGAACTTGATGCACTTGATGTTGAATCTTCGGTCATGTAAGAAAATGACATGGGAAAATACAGGAAACAACAGTTGTACATAACTTGCTGTTGAAAATAAGTAAGAAAACAACAAAACGAAGTTGCAATTTAAAGGTTCCTTTTATACCATGCCTTATGCAAAGTCTTTAAAAATCCCTTACGGTTGGAAAAGAAAATTAGACAGAGCACAAACCCTATTCTGCATCTTGTTGCTATATCCAATGTAAGATCTGCTGTTGAACCACCTGCACCACAAGTGATGTCACAAAAGAGTGGTTGTAATGCGACCATCCGGTCCATCCTGTCAAAAAGATTCTCCACTCCCTCTTCTGTCCGTGGAGGGAAGTATTCAAAAGAAAATGTAACTTGATTACGGGCCTGAGCATTATTGATCTTATCAATAACCTTCATAGCTATAAACCTGCATTGAAAATAAAGAGGTCTTATAGGAGCTGTTCCTCAGATGATTACGATAGAAAACAAAGGACTTGATTTGAATTAAGCTGTACTACAAGAATAAATAATAAAGAAGACGTGATGATGACATATCTTTAAGAAAAGAACCTCTTTTAATTTATTTCTTGTACAAAATACTTTTATTCACAGAATGATGCCACAACAGTAAAACTCTAGCGTGATTTTAACTTATAGAACTGCATAAACGTTTATGCTTTGCTAAAGATAAATGTGAACCGAGAGCTAGTTGATCGCTCTTATAACTGATCACGAGCTTTACTGGAGATTCACTGAAGGAATTTTTAAAGAAATTGGAAATTTCAAAATGAATTCTATCCTTAAATTCTTGTATTCAGAAAATGTCATGATTTTTAGCACATAATGTCACTGTACTTATTACACCAGTCAATTATACAGTGAAGAAGAGTGTTATGTTTCGTGAACTTGCAAAAAGTAAACTGTAAGGAAAAAGAAGAGACTCGCTATGGATCCTGATGAAGCTCACAAAAACTACAATGCTGAACAATCGCCGAATTAAAATGGATAAAAGAAACATAAACGCAAGGACGGAATCGAAGAAGAGGGAGGAATCAACGTACTACCAAACCATTCGTCGCTTCGATAAAGATAAGCACCCTATAAGCTTCCAGAATGATGCAGACAAATCAGAGCGGGCTATCGAAATCAAAATGCTCACCTAGCAATCGCAATGGATGCACGAACGAGGCGTCTGGCGTTTCCACATTCTGATAATGCACAAACGAATGCAATGCAGATAGCGATGAGAGATATGAATCGCTCGATTGTAACCTTTCTTCATGTACATTTAGAAAATACATTCATAACCTGTAAGTGATATCGAGAAGAGAATTTACTTCACGTAGCATATCTGATAGAATTCGAAGGTCCGAGAAAAGATACGATTACCTGATAGGAATCGACTGAAACTAACCATCCTTGTGTGTCCAGCGTTACAATGCGACTAGATAGACAGATACGCAACGCAATGCGAAAATATGCACTCTCCGTTTTCACCTTCTACATGAACGGAAGAGGTTTGCCAGGCTGCGTTTTCATCGCGTATACAGCGACGGCGTCCTGCTACGTCGACAGTGCAACGCCACCAGCCTAAGTGTTCAGCATTGTTTTTATCAGCACCTTAATGCGTTTACGTGAAAACGTCGCCGTGGTAAGATATATTTGCCAATTGCGAAAGAAAAAAAAAAAAAAATCAAAAGCAAAAAGCTTTTTTTTTCTTCGGGTTAGGGCGAATGTCCCTAAAAAAAATTGTACGGAGCATACCATGATATGTACGTCTTGGATAAAAGCAAAAAGTTTTTTTTTTGTTTTTGTTTTTGTTTTTTTTTTTTTTAATGTAAAGCTCTGCCGAAGTCCAATGTCCGCATTGAATGTATTTGTAAGCTTTTGTATCTTCCACTAATTGATAGTCTCATCGTTTTAATATTTCCATTTCATGTATAGATACCCCTTTCCAAGGGGTGGGGAGTGAGATTAGTTCACACTTTAACGTATGTATTTCAAAATAAAATGGTAACCTCGTGGATTTTGGTTTGTTGGAGATATGTGAAGTAGCAAGTGGTTACATAAATGCCATCCAACCACTTGAAGACGATCTTTTTGGTGTATGTTTTTTCAAATCATACATGGAAAAGCATGGGCAATCTTTGAGCAATATTGTTTATTCAAATTGTTTCAACGTTATGTACCAGTGCAAAAATTGGTGTATTCCGAGCCATGCATTCATAGATAGCCATGCATTCATAGATGCATCATTATTGTAATAGCTAGGTACATGTATATAAGTGTATTTATATGCTCGGAGATATATCACCAAAGATACGTGTAGAATCTATAAGTACATGCATGTGCATACGAAATTCAATGTGTGTATAGATAATATGTGAAGTAAGCATGTAGGTTCATGGAAGTGAAGCTCCTTATTATTCAAGTGTCTACATAAAATATGCTTGCTCATACAGTTACATTCAAGGCATGTAACATGTGCACACATATTGATAATGTTTTAGAGATAACATGCTCTTTTCTTTCTCCATTTATTTCTATATATATATATATATATATATATATATATATATATATATATATATATATATATATATATATATATATATATATATATATATATATATATATATATATGTAGACACATCATCATAGCAAGACAAAGGTTAAAGTTTCATTCTATAAAGTCTCATTCTATAAAATTTATGTTTAAGGGAATTATTCATACTAATCACATATTTAATGTCATTTGTAGGAGACATTACCCGATTGGGTGCATGGAGTCATGTGCTTTCAAGATGGAAAATGATGGGAATACTTGAGTCTGCTCAACTAATGACACACGCTCTCAATAGCACACATAGAAATTAGTTTCTTAGTCCCGAACTACACTCAAATATGGGTTTACAATATATCCTTTGAAAATCTCGCAAACACTCTTGTGCTTCGTTATAACCTTTGAAAAACAAGCCTTTCTTGTGAACTCCGACACTCATAATCTCTAACTCCTAAGAACACAAAAATTAACTCAAAAAAAAAAGAGCTTTTACTTTAAAGTATCTATAGCTACTTAACATTCTTCACTTAGGCAAGAAAAAATACAGTGGACTGCACACACACAAAAAAAAACTACACTTGATGACAAACTTTCAAGAAAGAGCTCTCAATTGTTTCCGTATACAAATGATAAAAAAATCCCCACATAAGGGCCCAATGCTCTTTTTATAGCTTTCCTTAAACACATGTGCTTTTCACATTTTGTAGGAATTTCCTCTAATATTGAGATTCTTTCCTATTTTTCCTTTTGCTCTCTATTTTACCATTACAAGACCATCATACAAAAGGCTAGGCATCTCATCTTGAACGCATCTCCAAAAAAAAATGTAGATCCTTATGGGACTTTAACAAACTTTGTTTTCCACATTTTCTTGATCTTTTCTTCCTTTTTTAATCTTCTTAGTCGTTTCCTTATGGTACCTTCAATGTCTTTCTCCCCATGCTCTTTGTGTTCTCTCTTTCCTCATGTTGCAATATTCTGCCCCTCCTTGTCATTGCCATCTCATTGCATGAATTAGATAGGGAGGAACATGATGTGTGAGTAATATGCAAAAGTAAATCTATGAGGAGATGCTTGTGAAAGATAGAGGTGTGAATTATTTGTTTCCAAAACAAGAGTTGCGTGATTTGGGTTATGAGCGTGGCTAAAAGAAGCTTGAGCTTTTTTACTATAATCATAATGACCAAATCTTAAATGTTGTCCCACTCCTTAATGAGGCTCTCCAAGGTATTTATCATACACGTATTTGTTAGAGGATAGTTGTTTGGAGGCAATGGTAATATTGGGTAGATCAAACATTGTTTGGGAATTAGGCCCTTCCTTTTGTCTCTTTGAAAAATGATCCAAGGTTTGCAACAAGCAACGGGGTAAAGGTTGCATGGACTTTGGTGCCCAATGTAAAGTCCATTCAATGTTGTTGGAATCTGAGTTGACCAAGAAGAAGAGGCTTGGAGCACTACATTGAGTGTATTACTAAGTGAATACACAAAAGATAAGCACTCTATTAGGGTTATAAATTTATATACAAGTTAGGGGAAAAAACCTTCCAAAGAAAAAACCTCTATTAGGGTTATAACTTTATATACAAGTTAGGGAAAAAACCTCCCAAAGACAAAAGACACATCAGTTTCAAAATATAACAAGAAATCCCTCCTAGGAGTGATGAGATGAACAAGGATCTCACACTCATGTATAAGCAAGTGCCAAGGTATGAAGGTATGTAGAATAAAATCAATCCACAAAAGGAAGTAAGCCTAAAGATTCGAAAAAAGCTTCAGACTTCTCCGTAGGCAGAGAATTTGTAAAAAAACGTCTACAACACTATCCGGTGTGGGCAAAGAAGGAAAACTGATCTTTCTAGTAGAAAACGTAACTTGATTACGGGCCTCAGCATTATTAATGTTAGAAAATGTCATGATTTTTAGCACATAATGTCATTCTGCTTATTAAACCAGTGAATCATACAGTGAAAAAGGGTGTTATGTTTCGTGAACTTGCAAAAAGTAAACTGTAAGTAAACTGTCTGGCCTTTCCACATTCTGATAATGCACAAACGAATGCAATGCAGACAACGATGAGAGACAGGAATCGCTCGATTATAAGCCTTCTACATTTTCATTTGGCAAACACATTCATAACCTTGAAGTGATATCGAGGAGAGGAGTTACTTCATGTAGCGCATCTGATAGAACTCGGCATGCTATACGGCCAATCGCGAAAATAACAAAAAAAAGCACAAAAAATCAAAAGCAAAAAGATTTTGTTTTTTCTTCGCGCGGTCTTAACTATTAAAAAACGTTGTACGGACCATACTATGATTGTACGGCGTTACGGATAAAAGCAAAAGTTTTTTTTTTTTTTTTTTCAAAGTTTGGCCGCAGTCCAATGTCAGGATTGAATGTATTGAAAGAACAACTCTACGGCGCATAGTATGATGTGTATAAGCTTTTGAATCTTCCACTAATTGATAATCTCATCGTTTTTATATCTCCATGAAACCATTTCATGTATAGATACCCCCTTTCCAAGGGGTGGGATTAGTTCACACTTTAACGTATGGATATTTCAGAATAAACTGGTAACCTCGTGGATTGTGATTTGTTGGAGATAAGTGAAGTAGCAAGTGATTACATAAATGCCATCCAACCACTTGAAGATTATCTTTTTGGTGTATGTTTTTTCAAATCATGCATGGAAAAGCATGGGCAATCTTTGAGCAATACTGGTTATCTTTTTCTTGCAAGATATACAAAGCATGGTTGATTCAACGTAATGTAACATAAATGCATAAATTGGTGTCTAAAGTGTGATTGATTCACACGAACGTTTTCAACGTAATGTAACACGATCATGTGAATTCGATGTATAAAGTATGATTCATTCGCATGAGCTATTTGTTTTCCATCGCGAATCTTAGGAAAGCAACGCTTGGTTTGTGTCATGGGAGCTTTTCAAAATTTTTGTAATATTTGAACTTATTTAGGCTCTACATTAGCTTACCATTAGCCTACACTGAAGGGGACAAGGGGCTAAGTTGGCCAAGCTGTTAATCTTAGGGGAGCCAAGGTCCAGTAGTTATTCTTGAGGCTTTTGTATAACCTTCATAGTGGTCATATGAAGGATATGTGTATCTTATAGAGGATTCGACTACTACATGGGCAAGGGCTATTTAAGGTTGGATGGAGAATGGATGGCAACTAACTCGGATCCCACACTTGTGATATTAAAGCTTATGAAAGTTTACATGCGGGAGAGTCTATGTGAGACTCTTGCATGAGAAGGAAGGGTATCTCATGACAGAACAGGATGTACATGAAATTGGGCATCAATGTTCAGCCTCGGGCATCAATGTTCAGCCTCGAAGCGCATGCGTATAATACCTTATTATATTTCCATCTATTTAAGCTCTACATTAGCCTAGCATTAATGTGCATAAATGTACATTATAATAAATGAGAGAGAGAGTACTCCCTCTTTATTTATGATTATCATAACTCTATTTGGATGCGCTTTTAGTGATGTCATGAGTTTGATTGGGCATGCATGCATACATTCCTAGCCATGCATTCATAGATGCATCGTTATTGTAATAGGTATATGTATATAAGTGTATTTATATGCTTGGATATATTTCACCAAAGATACGTATAGCATCTATGAGTACATGCATATGCATATGAAAATCAATGTGTGTATAGATAATATGTGAAGTAAGCAGGTACCTTCATAGAAGTGAAGCTCCTTATTATTCAAGTATTTGCATAAATTATGCTTGCTCATACACTTATATCCAAGGCATGTAACATGTGCACACATATGATAGTGTTTCAGAGATAACATGTTCTTTTATTTCTCCATTTACTTGTGTATATATATGTAGATATATCATCATAGCAAGAAAAAGGTTAAAGTTTCATTCTATAAAATTTCTGTAATATAAAGTGAATTATTTATACTAATCACGTATTCAATTTCATTTGTGGGAGACATTACCCGATTGGGTGCATGGAGGCATATGCTTTCAAGATGGAAGATGATAGGAATACTTGAGTCCGCTCAATTAATTACACATCCTCTCTTACTTCACTTTTGCATAGGCATCACTTAATAGTACATATAAAAGTTAGTTTCTTAGTCCCTACCTACGCTCAAGTATGGGTTACAACATATCCTTCGAAAATCTATCAAATACTCTTGCACTTCGTTATAACCTTTGCAGCAGAAGCATTTCCTGTGGACTCCGACACTCATAATCTCTAACTTCTAGGAACACAAAAATTACCTTAAAAAACAAAGAGCCTTTAGCTTAAAGTATCCATAGCTACTTAACATTCTTCATTTAGGCAAGACATAATAGAGGGAACTGCATACACATAGAAAACTCCACTTCACAAAATAATTTCAAGAAAGAGCTCTCATTTGGTTTCGAATACAAATGATAAAAAATTCCTCACATAAGGGCCCAATGATCTTCTTATAGCTTTCCTAGAAAACATGTGCTTTTCACATGTTGTAGGAATTTCCTCTAAGATTGAGATGATTTCCTATTTTTCCTTTTTGCTCTCTATTTTACCATTACAAGACCATCATACAAAAGGCTAGGCATCTCATCTTGAATACATCTCCATAAAAAATGTAGATCGTTATGGGGATTTAACAAACCTTGTTTCACACTTTTTCTTTGCCTTTTCTTCTTTTCTCGATCTTCTCACTCGTTCCCTTATGCTATCATCAGTGTCTTTTTCCCCATGCTCTTTGTGTTCTCTCTTTGCTCATGTTGCAACATTCTCCCCTTCTTGTTCATGCTCATCTGATTGGATGAAATAGATAGGGAGGAACATGATGTGGGATTAATATCCAAAAGTCATTCTATGAGCAGATGCTTATGAAATATGGAGGTGTGAATTATCTCTTTCCAAACAAGAGTTGCGTGATTTGGGTTATGGGGAGGGTAGTAAGGCAGATTAAAAGAAGCTTAAACTTTTTTGCTGTAGTCATAATGGTCAAATCTTGAATGTTGTCCAACTCTTTAATGAGGTTCTCCAAGGTTTTTATCATATACATATTTGTTGGCGGATAGTTGATTGGAGGCAATGGTAATATTGGGTAGATCAACCATTGCTTTTGGGAATTAGGCCCTTCCTTTTGTCTCTTTGAAAAATGACCCAAGGTTTGCCGCAAGGAATGGGGTAAAGGTTGCATCGACTTTAGTGCCCAACATTGAGTCCATTCAATGTTGTTGGAGTCTAAGACGACCAAGAAGAAGAGGCTTGGAGCACAACATTGAGTGTATTACTAAGTGAATGTACAAAATATTAGCAGCCTACAAGGGTTACAAATGTATATACAAGTTAGGGGAAAAAACCTCCTAAAGACAGAAAAAATGTGCCTCATTGGTCCTAAGTGTGCACATACACATCACAATCATAACATAACAAAAACTCCCTCTTAAGAGTGATGTGGTGAGCTAGGATCGCACACTCATGTATAAGCAAATGCCAAGCTATGTAGAATAAAATTAATCCATAAAAGGAAGAAAGCCTAAAGCTTTGAGAAAAGCTTCATAATTCATCCTAGGTAGAGAATTTGTAAAAAGGTCTGTAACATTATCCAGTGTGGGCAAATAAGGGAGAATAATCTTTCTTGTAGAGAATCATTGTGAGAAGTGGTTGAAAATTTGCAGAGATGAGAGGGTCCTAGCAAAAACCTCCTCCAGACCAGCCCAAGTAGAACGTGGACTACTTACTATAATCCTTGAGCTTTCAATATACACAACAATACCATTATAGTACCTTGGATCATGAATCTCAAAAATTTAGGACAAAACAGATATCTTCTAAGTACTTCTCATGTAGAGAAAAGCTTCTATCTTTGGAATAAGGTACTTAGAGTTTTACTCAGAGCTCACATCCTAGTTGGAATTGACATGATACGTTTTGCACACATTCAAATGAAGTGATAATTGAACTACTACAAGTTATTTCATAAATTTAGAAGGACTATGATAACAACAATATGTATAGGAACTCAAGGCCTAATCCCCACTTTTTAGGAGGATGAAGATGCACAGACACAATCCCATAGATTTGTTCATATCTCAATAGATGACCATGAAAAGTTTTAGGAATAATCATAAGATCTGTAGCTTCATACTCCAATTGATACACAAGACAATCAAACTATGTATTTGCTACAATAACTCAGACAAGTTGACAAATTTGATGTAATGTGCTATAACAGGTGTATTATCTTTGTACATTCACTTGGTAATACATTTTGTGTTGTGTTGCGCTGCAAGCTTCTTCTTCTTCCTTGTGTATTTTGTGGGCTTCTATAGACCTTGACCTCCAACAATTGGTATCAAAGCAGGTTGCCACTTCATCTAGGGTGTCATCCACACCCCTCATGTCACCATCTCAGAATCACACCAAAATTGGGGAGTTTCTACATATCGAGAGACAGGAGATGCACTCTTCTCTATGCCACACAATGGAGCAAGGCAAGGGGTTGGAGTTCCCTCTGCTATGGATCATAATGGATGCTTCTATAGGGTCGCTAGCGGAAGGCATACTTTATGTGGGCCTTCTTTATTTATCATCTACCAGCCTGAAGAGATCAACTAGCCATGGGCTATCTGCAATGAGAGCAAATAATCACCCTTAAGGTGCCTATGTCAGGTTCGGTGGGTTGATATCGTTGCGGAGCTATAGGGAGAGAGATTCTATGGGGGAGGTGCTATTGGCGCAGGAGAGGAAGACGTGGCTATTGCTGATGTGTGGGATAGACCAATGCTACCTATATCGACGGTCACCCCCGACGTTGGTATAAACACTGGAAATATGGAATTAACCATACCGATGGTCACTTCATCATTGGTATGAGCGTTTAAAACGGATCCTCAGGATGTTTCATGACTATCAATATGGGCATCGGTATAGCCATCCGTAATTGGTATAAGCGTCAGTAATTTCTTGGAAATTACCGATGCCTATATCGATGCATATACTGAGGCC
>CM035409.1:8054111-8056611 GCA_020310875.1 Ceratopteris richardii
TCTGAGCCTATGCAGAAGTGGTTAGAAAAGTATGAGCTTGCCAAGGAGACAAACGAAAAGGAAAGAGCTGAGTTTCGAAGGAATCGTTCCACTCAATTTTTGCCCCTTCGAGAAACTCTTTGACCTCTTCCACCCTTTCCAATGAGTCGATGGCTAGATACAGCGGTTTCACAAGCAAAGGCAGTGGGTGAAGATATCTTAGAAGAAGAAGAAGAAGAACTCGCAAAGGGATGTGATTGGGAGTATTCTAAATACAGTGCACTATGGTCTCGTGGATGACACTTTTGGATCACACGAATTGATAAAAATAGGTCTACTTTTGGTAGTGGGGTGATAGTGAGCTTTTTGCAAAAAAGTAGAGCAAGTGCAAGAGACAATAATGCTCAAGAAGGCAAGCTAGATTATTATGGCGTGATTCAAGATATCTTGAAGCTATCCTTTAGGAAGTTTTATTACTTTGTTTTTGATGTGAAATGGTTCAAAGTAGTCACTTATGGAAGAAGCACAACCGTGAGGGGAGATAAAAGTGGTTTGCTTCAAGTCGACTCCACAAAATTATGGACGGATGAAAGAGATATATTTGTACTTCCCTAACACTGTGAGCAAGTTGTTTTTATACCAGATTCGAAAGAACTAGAGTGGCTATTTCTTTTACAAGCCTCCCCACATAGTAGACAAATTTGTGAGAACATAGATGTAGAAGAAAGTCCATCTATAGTGGACTCTGAAATTCATTAGGTAGTCGAGGAGGAAAAGATCATTTTTTGTTTATTTTTTTGCTATGTTCTTTTGTACACCACCATTTCTTTATATTGTCTTTATTATCATATGCTAATTATTTGAGTTCTTTTGTTACAGAGCACAATCGGACAGAATCCTCTAGTCACTCCACATTCTATGATAGAGGAGCAATTCTTAGAGTTTTTATCTCATGTACCTCCTGCATATATGGTCGCTGTTGGGATGAAATCCTTTAGGGAAGTGTGCATGATTTTTTCAAATTTCATTGATTTTTTGTTCTAGTGTAACGGTTTTAGTGACAAAGGGTTACGATCTATGCATGTTTTGGTTGATTTGATTGATTGAGAAATGTGAAACCATGTTAAATATGTCTTAACTTTTGACCCATAAGGCCATAGGTTTGACCCTTGAAAACCCTCTGAAAACCTAGTTTTACCCCCACAAAACCAAACCTAGATCCTTAGAAACCCTAGGAGTTTTGGTCGTAACTATAAATAAACCCTTGATTTGACATGCTTGAGATTAATTGTAGGAAAACCCTTATTTCCCTGACCAAAAACCCTAACTTGGACCCTTAAAATTGGCTTTTATCCTAAGTCCAAGCCCTTATTAATATAGTGTGAAACCAAAACCTTAGTCTAGGAAAAATAAAAAGGAGAAAAATCAAAAATAGAAATAAGAAGTGTGATTTTCCCAAAATAGAAAATGATCATGCAAGATGATTCTAAAAATAGAAAGTTGAGTAAGGAGGTTAGAAGTCTCTAGAAGGAAGTCCAAGGGGGGGCCTATAAATAGGTGCCTAAACTCATTTGTTCCCCCCCGTGGATCTTGCTTATGGAACTTCTTTCTAGGTATGCTCCTTGTCCAATTCTGTTCATGTTTATCTTCTTGTTCTTACTTTATGGTAGTGCATCCAGAGAGAGAGCCCTAGTTTCTTTACCCATAGATCTTCCTTCCTTGGTCTTTGTGCACATATGCATGAGTCTATGCATCGATTAAATATTTGATTTATGCTTTATTTCATGTTGTGAAGAGAGAAACGAGAGTGAAGAAGGGGAGTTTCTACATATCGAGAGACATGAGATGCACTCTTCTCTATGCCACACAATGGAGCAAGGCAAGGGGTTGGAGTTCCCTCTGCTATGGATCATAATGGATGCTTCTATAGGGTCGCTAGCGGAAGGCATACTTTGTGTGGGCCTTCTTTATTTATCATCTACTAGCCTGAAGAGATCAAGTAGCCATGGGCTATCTGCAATGAGGGCGAATAATCACCCTTAAGGTGCCTATGTCAGGTTCGGTGGGTTGATATCGTTGTGGAGCTATAGGGAGAGAGATGCTGTGGGGGAGGTGTTATTGGCGTAGCAGAGGAAGACGTGGCTATTGTTGACGTGTGGGATAGACTGACGCTACCTATACCGATGGTCACCCCCGACGTTGGTAAAAACACTGGAAATATGGAATTAAGCATACCGATGGTCACTTCATCATTGGTATGACCGTTTAAAATGGATCGTTAGGATGTTTCATGACCGCCGATATGGGCATTGGTATAGCCATCCGTATATGCATTGGTATAAGCATCAGTAATTTCTCGGAAATTACCGACGCCTATATCGATGCATATACTGAGGCCATGTTTTAAACATACCCGGAAGCCGAGAGCAAAAATCAACATTTTGCACGTGTTTTACATTGAGTACTGCTTGCTTCTGTCGAACTTGCGCGTGCGAACCGAATTTTGGCCTGCATTGTCTTG
>CM035409.1:8061611-8114111 GCA_020310875.1 Ceratopteris richardii
TCTACCTTACTATGTGTTCTTCTTCTATCTCATCTCCAATGCTTGCAAGCTGGTCAACCACGTCTTTCACCTTGGTTACATAATCAACCACTCCTTGCTTTGGTTGCTTCTTTAGAGTTGTAAACTCCCTGATTCTTCCTATCTCTTGTATTTGATGAGAAATATGATGAAAGTACCTCCCAAGTCTCTTGGGAGGTCTTGTAATTCCTAATCTGAGGGAACAAGAAATCATATATTGAGTTTAGTAGATAAGACCTAGCAAGAGCATCCTTTGCACACCATGTGGTCAACCTTTCTTGTTCTTCGCTTGTGGGTTGATGCTTGTTCCATGAATGTTGGCATCTCTTCATCTCTTGAGATGTATCCATATAGACCTCTCCCTTGAAGGTGGGCTTGCATCCTTAGTTACCATGTTGGGTAGTTGTTTCTGTCCAATTTGTCCATGAAGGATAAAAATCCATCTCCCATCTTGCTTGTTGTTGCTCCGATACCACTGTTGGAGGAGATGGAGGATAATCTTCAGAGATGAATAGGTGTTGCTTATACCTTCTTCACACCAGCCAAGAACAACTACTATAGAGTGTAATAGGCCTCTTTAGCATGCTAATGATCATAAATAATCACATATGTTTCTTGGAACATGATCCACTAATCAATGGATCAAAATAGATAGGTAGGAATTGATCCAAGACCAAAAAACTTGCTATTCTTGTTTCTACACATGTACAATGTTTTGATCAATCCTCTAAGCACAGAAGCAATTGGCTTAATTACTTTTGGGAGACTCTAACTTACTTAGGTAGCTACCAATCATGAGTCATTTCATCAAAAATGATGCACTACACACTTAGAATGGTGTTTAGCAAATCACAGAACCTTCCCGACAAATACGGGATGCACTAGTCAACAAACCATAGAGTAAAGATGTGTTAATATCTCATTATCCAATGAAGCAATGATAATGCGACTTTGCAGGCATATACTAGATAGTATGCTGAATCTACCATGCTTTAAATCATAACAAATGATTAATCATACACTGAGAAAAAGCTCTTACTGAGTCAATGTTTTGATGTAGTCATAGCAGAGAAGTGAAATAAGAATGTAATGATAATATGTATATTAAATTCTATACAAATACAATGTCATTGGCAATCATATATTGCTCAATGTGTGAGAGGTAAATGAGCTATAAGATGAGCTCTCAATTCACAATAGATCCCCTTCACAATGATCTCATAGAGTTGAGATATCCCGCGGGTCCTTTTATGCTCTTTTTATAGTTGTGTTTGGAGACAATGTTTGACTTAAAATTCAAAAGTTCTACCTAAAAGTGAATCCTAAAGTATAGGATAAATTCTTCCGTCAATCAACTACCACATGAATCATGATTTAAAGTTTCCTAACTCCATGTGGTTGTAGAGCACTTTTACAAAGGTAAATGTGAAAGACTTTTACAAGAAGTTGATCATATAGAGTCTCATATGGGTTATGCCAATAAACCAAGTATGTGGGCTTGGTTTTTATTGCACCAACATATTTGGTATGGGTAGCAGTTGTAGAAGGACTCCTAGTTTGATTCTATCTTGTGTGACTATTTGTCATGTAAGACACGTCTCCACATACTCTCGGACTTGAGCTTTCATGTTGGGCCAATAGAAATGTTTGTGTAGCAGCTGGTACCTACGGTTTTTCCCTCCATGTCTCGCTTGTTTGCAATCATGAGCCTCCTAGAGCAACTTTTTGAGTAGTTTGAAGTCATTTGGGACATAAACCTGGCCTTTGCGGTAGAGAATGCCCTATTCGATTGAGTACCTACCTGAGTGTGAGGTGTGCAAACCTCCTACATGAGTTCTTGCACTCGAACATCCCCCTCTTGAGCTATCTTGTTCATGCTGCTTAGATCGGATAAGATCATGGATAAGGCTTGAATCTCGGGTCTTCTACTTAGTGCATCTTGCATGACATTGTGCTTTCCTAGCTTATGAATGATCTCAATGTCGAACTCCCCAAGGAAATCCTTTCACCTAGCTTGATTTGGACTTAGCTTCGGTTGAGACGAGAAGTACTTGAGCGAGATGTTGTTTGTGAAAACTTTGGTGTCTTTGTCCTGCACATAGTTTCGCCATTTGACCTTAGCCTCAGGGGTATTTGATCTGCCTTCATTGCACTTGGTTTTGGTTGAACAAGGCATTCGTGTCTTGCATGCTTCCTTGCCCTTGCTCAGTGGGTTTGGGTTGCCTATTCGAGTAGGCATCATTTAGTTCTCAACCTCCTTTCTATAGTAGGGTGAACACCCATAGAGGAACTCGTGTAGATGGTCTATCTTGATCATGTTGGAGATTCGGAGCATGAGCTTTCTACATTGCGAGATGTATGCTGATATGAATCTATCCAGACAGAGGTTTCGCCACTCATCTCGTGCCTAGAAGGCCTTGTTGGGGGTGGGACAACGTAGTCGATGAGGGCAATCTTGAATTGATCCCAAGTGCCCCGGGCCTGCTTCTTCTGCTCTGCCATATACCACGTCAAGGCTTCATCCTAAACGAACTGGCTGGCGATGCGCGTTCAATTGTTATGGCCAATGTGGAGCATCTAGAGGTAGTTCTCCATTTTATCGATCCACCTGTTGACGACTATGGAATTGTGACCGCCATGGTACTTGTCTGGTGGGTTGGATTTGAAGATAGCGAGAAACTGGATCATATATGTCCCCTGATTGGAGTTGGTTGATCGGTGATGGGTTAATAAGAGTCGTCTGTAGGTGAGGGGTGAGTTGTGTGTTCAGTTTGGGGCTCGATTACGAGTTGGTTTGGTTGGAGGAGAAGAGATGGCGTTCGACTAGATCCACTAGCCAAGTGAGGGAGTCTTTTAATCGGTTGATGCGGTTTATAATATCATTTTGGTCGATTGAATCCGGTTGATGGCTCGATTCGATGTGGAACTTAGCCTCCTAGAGCCATTCATGTAGATTGGCATTTTCTACCAAGAGTCAGTTGATCTCTGCTTTGAGGGCCTTTCGGTGAGCCCAATTGCATCTTCGATGATCAATTACATTGTGATCATGGTCTTTGCCCGAGGTATGTCTAGCCATGGTGTCATCATACTCGTTGCCCATTGGGACCGAGAGCGCGATGACGACAACCTCGGAAAGAGAGGGTGGGGTTTGTGTGGGGCTAGTGATGGCACAATAGCATGGCGATGGTACAGTGGTGGCAAGGTAGTAGCACGACGATGGTGCAGCGATGGCATGAGTGCATGAGAGAAGAGTGTAGTGATAGCTGAAGGATGAGAGGGATGCACCTTTGCGAGAGGGGGAGGGACGACCCTTGAGGGGGGTGAGGGGGGACCCTTGAGGGGGGCGAGGGGGGGACCCTTGAGGGGGGCGAGGGGGGGACCCTTGAGGGGGGCGAGGGGGGGACCCTTGGGGGGGAGGGGAGGATCCTTGAGGTTGGGGGCACCCATGAAGACGGTGGAAGGGAAGGGAAAGCATGTACATGGAATCTCGAAAGACTCACAAAGGATGGGCCCGAGACATTAGATGGCAGTGCCAGCATTGGTGTGGTAGTATGCTCACTCAAAGCCTTCCCCTAGGATCATGCTCTTATACCACTTGAGATGTCCTGGAACGTCCCAGACACCTAAGGACCGCAAGAGGGCAAGTGCAAGGTGTGTGCAAGAAAAACGTACAAAGAATGCCAAGGTGATTGCAAGAGAAAGTGTTTTTATATTACTTTCAAAAGAGCTTATAATGGTTGGCAATGAGAGCTTGGCATAAGGGGAAGCGACATCCAGGTGCATTACTACCCCTCATGGTTCTGCACAATTTGGCACCCGAGGGTAACCTCCGAGGCACTAAAAAGGCTTGGATAGAAAAACAGGGGCTCTCACAGTGATGGGGAGGGGGGGAGGGGGAGGTGGAGGAAGAGGGAGGGGGGGGAGGGAGAGAGAGAGAGAGAGAGAGAGAGAGAGAGAGAGAGAGAGAGAGAGAGAGAGAGAGAGAGAGGGAGGGAGGGAGGGAGGGAGGGAGGGAGGGAGAGAGAGAGCGAGAGAGGGAGGGAGAGAGAGAGAGAGAGAGAGAGAGAGAGAGAGAGAGAGAGAGAGAGAGAGAGAGAGAGAGAGAGAGAGAGAGAGAGAGAGAGAGAGACCAAAAAGTGTTTGAAAAGCCGAAAAAGTGTGAGGGAGAGTGGACAGCCTTGCTTAACACCAATGGTGCTAGCAATGGCTCTCATAAACCTCCAAGGCATCCAACTCGACCAAAAACCTTCTCGTAGAGAGCTAGATGGCCCATATCATCTCTGTCTGGATCCCACGGCTTAGTAGGCATTGGAATAGCATCTTGCACGTGAATGTATCAAAAGCCTTATAGAAATCCATAAAGCAACAATACAAAATCTTGATTTGCCCAATCAATGAGACAATGCAAGATGAAGATATGGTCGATAGTGGAAAAAGCTTGTCTGAACTTGGCCTGGCTTGGTGCTCGAAGGCCCTCAGGCTCTGCATGTGAGCTAGGCTTTGTCTCAAGAATTTCTCCATATAACTTGGCCTTTGTGTGGCCAATCATGATAGTCTTGTAGGTCCTTGGATCCAAAGTGTCGACAGATTTGTGGATAGGCAAGATAGTATGCTGTGTCAACTCCTATAGGAAAACATCCCCTATAGCCTGTTTGAGAACATGTGCCATCGACGGAGCTATAGTGGAGGTTGCATAGATGAGATGCTTGCTATGTAAACCAATATGGTCAGCACCCCACCTACGTTGCATAAGACATATGGCCGTCTCCACCATTGTTGTAGTAAAGAAAGAGGAGTGTGTGGATTGAGGCTCGCATAGCTGTTGAGGCACATTGTATAATCATGTTGCAAAATCTCGCCAAATCTATAGGCCCTCAATGGCTATAGTCAGACAAGGCTCCCAAAGACTGTGACATGCTTTTGCACTATCCATGCTCATGAATAGATGGTATAACTCGAGCTCCTATGCCTCCTCGAATGCTTGCGGCTTTCGACGGGTCAATGCCTTTATCTGTCTACTAGTCTCTCTCTCTTTGTAATCTCTCCTAGGGCTCGTCGTGTATGTAGGTATTTGTAAAAGTGCTATGCACTCATCATCATACCAGCTGTTCTCGGGTGTAGTCCTATGGGGAGGGGTATGTCCTGTGTGAGTAGAGTGTGGGAAGGAGATGATAGTTGAGGTGTGTAAGATGGATGAGATATCTGAGGTGAGAACTGGTAGGGGGGTGGGTGGGTGTAGTAGGCATAGGCCACACTCGACCTTAGATGAGTAGGGGGGATCTAGCTCACATGTAAAGTGAATGGTGGTGTGTGGGATACATGTGATAGGTCTATGTGGGCTTCTATCTCTAGCGATGGAAAGGGAGAGGTACATGTGATCCTCTCGTATGGGTATGGGTGGGATGGTAAGTGATGTAATGAGGTGGGTGGCCTCCTTGGATCCCAATATATAATCAACTCTGCTCCCTCTTCCCCTACAGACCCATGTGGCATGTAGGGTAAGCCTCCTAAAGTAGGCCACTGAGCCATCCCATTATAAATGATGAGACTGTGCTCAGAGCCAAGCCTGAGTAGATGTCGTCCATATGCTGTGATAGGAGCTATGTCTGCTGAGTGTCTCATGATAGTCCTCTCTTGTCAAGTATGTAGTGCCTATGGATCTTCCTTGTCATACATCTCGCACTACTCATTGCATGTGTGAGCGTTGAAGTCTCTCATGAGGAACACTTAACCAAGCATGGATTACTCCATGATCTCATCTAATAGACATGCATAAGGTGAGGTCTCCCTTGATGAATAGTCATGCTCAGTGCAGGCAAAACGAGACCCTGTGAGGGCAAAATAACATATGGCTATGTAGAAACTGTCATGTGATAGCTGAAGGTAGGTCCACATGTATCGAGCCATTGGGTCTTAAATGTATGGCCACCCCTCCTAATCTACGTGGTGTGTTTTTGTGTGCATCCTTGGTGTAGAGTCTCCCACAGGAATCTGTGTATCTGGGCCAATCCTCTCACTAGACTCTCATGTGTGTTTGTAAGTAGGATGATGTCCCGAGAGAGAGAGAGGGGGGGAGGGACGACGGGAGGGAGGATGGGGAGTAGGGGGGAGGGAGGGAGGGAGGGGGGAGAGAGGGGAGGGGTAGAGGGAGGGAGGGAGGGAGGGAGAGAGAGAGAGAGAGAGAGAGAGAGAGAGAGAGAGAGAGGAGAGAGAGAAAGAAAGAAAGAAAGAAGAAAGTGATATTAATATCTTTTGAAGGCCAAATTTTGGCTATGAGACAAAACCATGTACAATTGTAGTAACCCTTGCGTAGGAATAAAATAAAAATGGAAAAGTACTTTCTACACAAAACTGTGTAGGCTTAACATGGAAACAACCACAGGATAGTGTACCGGGTGACAAAGAGGTAGTGGGGATAATATAGTGGTGTGTGGGGAGATGTGGCTGTGACTCTGCAGATAATGGCCACCTAATACATGGGGACTTGATGACGGGAGTGAATATATATATATATCCTAACTACAGGTAACGGCTGGAGGTGGGTGGAGTATGTGGTACATCGGCGGCAGTTGGAGTGCCTCCTAAAGGAAGGCTACCCAGGTGGTGGAGGTGCTACCTAGGTGGTGGAGGTGCACTTGTGCTCCATCATGGTCATTGGCCATCCTGATGCATGAAAGATCATCCTCGTATGGTCATGGTCATCCATATCCAGCTCTATGTGGTCGACATCGCATTCTATGTGCCACTGCTTGCTCGAGCGTAAACCCTATGCCTCTAGAATGTGGGCTTGTCTGATGTAGCCCATCTCATTGAAAGAACTATGTAATGGTCCGCAGTGTACTCATCCGTGTCTGATGTGTGGGTTGTAGCAACTGGTCTCGTCTCTCATACGTTGCTATGAGGAATCGTCTCAACCTCTGTTGGCCTCCAATGGTCATGTACAACTATAGTGACTCCTCTATATGGAACTATTCTTGTACATCTGAGTATGCTCAACATCTGGTAACAAAGTGCTCCTCACTCTCAATCTATATGGCATACTAGTCACCACCTCTCCTCTCTAGGTACTCCCCTCATCGGACACCTCTCGGTCTCAAGCTGATGTGATGAAACTCGAAGCTGCCCAATGATGACTCAAAGGTGGTGTGGTAAGTACATCTACACGTATCGCGGAGTCTCAATGAAGCCCTGATCTAAGATCTATACAAAATGCTCGCAATAGTGGAGCATTTTTTATGGCAATGTATCCCTAGGGCTAATCTATGTCCTTTGAATATATGTATGCCATATCCCCTAGCGAATGACCTTGTTCCTCTCTTCGTGGGAGAGAGAATAGGTGGGGGTATGTAAGTCGTACTATAGTGGTGGTGGTCTATCTATGTCAAATCCATGATAGGCTAGCTAGTCTCGTGTTTGTGCGTACCATGAGGAGGTGTCTCCTGCTAGTGCCATGTCGTTTGATGGCTGAAAAGCTCGATAAGTGATGTGTTCTATGTCCATGCTTTGGATCCTATGTAATCGGCATACTGTCTAGAACAGTGCCTCTACAAGCATCGATGGTGCAGCGATCTGCCCTAATGATATCATGTGGTACTGAAGACTTGTTGTGGATGAGTTTGGAAATCATGAGAATCAGTGGCCTCTCCAATGTTGTCCATGCTCAGCTAATCCCCACCCCCATATGGCTGCTCCATACATGAGCACTAGTGTAACGAGAGCATTGAAGAGCCACCCCTTTGTGTGGGGCTCTTGAAAATGTGCATGGTGGCACTATTTCTCCATCAAGGTTAGTGTTGCATATCCACGTGTGATGCGATCCCGGGCTACTTGAGACATAGAGAAAACCCGAAAGGCTGCTGTGAATGTCACTCAAGATAGACATATGATCCGACTACCTCAATCGGTCCGCCTGATGTTGTGAAACAACTATATCTCCTCACTTGTGTTGATGTATGAAAAATCATAACCTTGGTTTTACCAAGGTTCATAGATAGCCATCTATGTATGCAGAAGTTGTCTAGGCCACATAGGTGGTGTTGTAGACCATCTGCAGATTCTGAAACTAGCACAATATCATCAGCATATAAAGAATATGAGCAGTAGTCCCTCGTACCTTAGTGGCATAAACAAGTAGAAGGAAGACCTCGCCAATGGAAACCCTTCCAGTCGACTTGAGCCTCTAACACCATAAGAGAAACAAAGAAGGAGAGATAACAAGTTATGCCTCTATTGTGGAAACCCTGGACATATTGCAGTTAATTATCCCAACAAGAGAACAAACTCCAGAGTCACACTCACCCGTGTAGAGTAGGGAAACGAGGAAGTTGAGTTGTAAAAGAGATCGTACAACTAGACCATGATATAAGAAAGGGTCTCATAATTCCAGCTTTACCCATAGAAACATGTCTTGCATCTGTCAATTTAATCATGCCCAAAAAGACCCTTTCCCTTACAGCCCTAGTAGATTTAGGAGCCTCCTCATGTTTCATCAATGAAAGATTGGTTAAAAAACATGGAATTCCTATACTTTGAAAGAACAAACCAATAGTAGCTGAAGTAGTAGATGGACGAACTTTAGCATCTGGGAATATAACCATGGAAACCACATCATTAAGAGTACACCTTGGTGACCATGAATCCCGCATATGTTTCAATGTAATATCGAGCCTGATACATCTAGTTATCATTGCAATGCCCTGGCTAAAGAAAAATAATCTAGAGATTAATTGGGAAAAGAATAAAATCACCCGTCGAGATGTCGAAAAGAACCCCACATATGTTGGAGCCAAAACCTTCATACATGCAGTACAGAAGGAACTGACATATATGATCTATGCCATACCAACTCAAGAATCCAAGAAACATGATCCAATGCAGCTACCCTATCAGTACAAAGGCGTTGAAGATGTTTTTGAAAAGAAGAATGCAGATATCCTCCTAGAGCATAGACCTTATGATTGTGCCATAGAACTTCAAGAGGGAGCACAACCTCCCTTTGGACCAATCTATAGACTATCGTCAGAGGAAAACACTCAAAGTCTCTAGCAAGAGCTCCTATCTTATTTGTAAAGAAGAAGGATGGGCTGTCCGGATGTGTGTAGACTATTGTGGATTGAATAAAGTCACGATAAAGAGCAGATACCCTCTACCACTCATATCAGAGCTCTTGGAATGCCTTGGAAAAGCAAAGTTCTTCACAAAAATCAACGTTCAAGGAGATTACAACCTTGTTAGGATCAGAGAAGGAGACGAATGGAAGACAACATTTAGAACAGGGTCTGGCCATTTTGATTATGTAGTTATGCCATTCAGTCTCACAAATGCTCCAACTATCTTCCAATATATGATGAATGATATCTTTCAAGAGCATTTGGATGATTTGGTTGTAATATACCTTGATGATATCTTGATATTCTCCAAAAATCTAGAGGATCATGAATTTCACGTAAAGATAGTCCTAGAGAAACTAAGAGAAAAAGGATTATATGCAAAATTGGAGAAATGCTCTTTCCATCAAACGAAAGTGGAATTTTTAGGGTACATTGTATTAGATAAAGGGATTTTTATGGGCCCTAAGAAGATAGAAACAATCCTTGATTGGCAACCACCTGCGAGTGCTCGAGACGTACAACGTTTTGTAGGATTTACCAATTTTTACAGGATATTCATAAGAGATTACTCCAAAATAGTGACATGCCTTACCAAGTTTATAGGAAACAAAACATTCTCATGGAATGAAGATGCACAGAAATCCTTTCACACCCTGAAAACATCATTCACTGGTTCTCCGATTCTAGTTCACCTTGACTCTATCGAGCCTTTTTTCTTAGAGACAAATGCATCAGACTTCGCCTTGGGGCTGATCCTTTCCCAACATGGAGATGATGGACACCTACATCCATTTGCATATCATTCAAGGAAGTTTTCCCCTCCAGAGGTTAATTATGAAAGTCATGATAAACTTCTTGCCATAGTGGATGCGTTTGGTACCTGGCATCACTATCTAGAAGGAGCAACTCATAAAGTTACTATGTATATAGATCAGAAGAACCTAGAGTATTTTATGAACACCCACATCCTCAATAGAAGGCAATCTCGATGGAGTAACTTTTTATCCAGATTTGACTTTGTCATCACATACCATCCAGGACATCAACAATGTCAGTCAGATGCCTTGTCAAGAAGATCTTACCTTGCACCAAAGAAGGGTGAAGAGGCCTTTGATCAACAGGAGAGTATATTACTCAAGCCTAAGCATCTCCAGTTAGCATCTATCTCTTCAAACCATCATGAAGACTTAGCTATGAATCATTTGATCCATGAGACTCTACCACGAGACAATTGTTTTGTAACGTTAAGCAAAAAACTCAAGAAAGAAAGATTCAAGAAGTAAATGAATTCCAAGAAAAGGATGGGTTACTATTTTATAAGAACCTATTGTATATCCCTTGAGGAACTGCCACGATCCAAGTACTTCAACAACGTCATGACAACCTTGCACGAGGTCTAAATCAGGCGGTCGCTATCTCCTTGGAGCTCATCTGAAGGATGAGTGCTCGTGAGCGAGATATATCCCTCCGAGCCCTCCACGCACCTGTGAAGAGCATGCTCTCATCTCCAAGCGGACGACAAATGTCTGTGGTGTCTGCCTTCGACAATGCTCCTTCCGTTAGGCCTGTAATCCGAATGTGGAGTCTTCAAATGTGTTGAAGTCTCTCCTTGTCAAGTGTATCTTGAACTTGTGTGAGCTCTTCTTTCTTCACATCTTTCGTGACTTCCTTCCTCACTTCTTCTTTGACCTCCATTTTAATATTTTTACTCACTACTTCCACCCAACTATTTTGTGTTGCTTCCATGGCATGTGTTCTTGCATATCCGTCTCCCAACCATTCTTGATTTCCTCTTTCAAGTCATCTATCTTTGTGATCTCACCTTCTTCTTTGGAAATGTTAAGCTGAATGATTTCTTCTTGAAGCTTATGCATCTCAAATTTCCATTCGTCTCAATCTTCTTCGAGAATTTTAACATGCTCTTCTAGGGCTCTTGATCTGTATATGGCCTTCCTCATTTCTTGATTGAGTACTCTATCTGCCTCCTTCTTTGCCTCTCTAAGTTCTTTAGTAATCATGTCCTCCACTTCCTTTCTTTCAATTTGTGTCATATTGCTTCTGAATTGGTACAGGTAGAGCCCCTCCAACAACTTGGAATCAATTGTGCAATCGACTTTATGTGGTCTAGAAATAACTTAGAGTGAAGTACTCTACCATTAGCAATATTTCAACTCAAAGAGAGAGGGGGGGGGAGAGAGAGAGAGAGAGAGAGAGAGAGAGAGAGAGAGAGAGAGAGAGAGAGGGAGGGGGACAGAGGGAGGGGGACAGAGGGAGGGGGACAGAGGGAGGGGGAGGGCGAGGGCAAGGGAATGGGAGGGTGAGGGCGAGGGGGAGCAGGAGCGAGGAGGGAAGGAGAGCGGGGGAGGGAGGGAGCGTGGGAGGGAGGGAGGGAGGGAGGGAGGGAGGGAGAGAGAGAGAGAGAGAGAGAGAGAGAGAGAGAGAGAGAGAGAGAGAGAGAGAGAGAGAGAGAGAGAGAGAGAGAGAGAGAGAGAGAGAGAGAGGGAGAGAGAGAGAGAGAGAGAGAGGGAGGGAGGGAGGGAGGGAGGGAGGGAGGGAGGGAGAGAGAGAGAGAGAGAGAGAGAGAGAGAGGGGGAGAGAGAGAGAGAGAGAGGAAAGAAAGTGTTTTTACGTCTATTAGGAGGACAAATGCAGCCTATGAGACAAATCAATGTACATGGCTATATCTTTTGTCAATTTAAAAAGACAAAAGTGCTGAAAAAACGGGTAAAACTGATATAGACATGCTTAGTATGCATGTAGAGATGCCCATGAAAGTGGGGGAGGGGGGGAGTGTTGAATATATAATCTATATGCAAAATGGTAGTACAAGCATGAGAATGCATCTGAATCGCTAACTAGTGCCATCCTATACTAGTGGGTGGGTGTAAGATCTGGTACATGGGTAGAGGTGGAGTCAGGGCCACCTTGATGGCTGCAGCGGGATCAGCCATCATCACAAAGAGAGAGAGAGAGAGAGAGAGAGAGAGAGAGAATAGTACTTTGGATTTGGTTCCCAAAAAACCATTCATGAAGGTAATAGGTTCCAAGTGGATTTACAAAGTGAAAAAGAATTCAGATGGTATAATCAACATGTATAAAGCAAGTCTAGTAGCAAAGGGATTCACTCAAACCCATGGAGTGGATTATGAGGAGACGTTCTCACCTGTAACTAAGATGCCAACTATCAGAGTTCTAGTAAGTATTGCTGCTTCAAAGAATTGGAATTTATACCATATTAGGCTTGGGGGGGGAGCTGTTGGTGCAATTACTCCAAGCCTAAATGCTTGATCATTTATCCTAAGGCTCATATCTACATTCATGTATTAGCACATGAATGATCTCTTATAAAGATTGATTTTTTACTACTTGTAGAAGTGCACATATGGAATCACTTCAATCACAAGTTATTAGGAGAATTGTTTCACGAATTATTAGTGAGTTAGATGGAGATTGGGATCCTAAATTCTAGAGATAATTTTTGGTAGAAGTTTGAATTTCAGATTCATGAAGAGCTCCAACTTTAGCTATAAAAGAGGACTTCAAAAGTCGACTATGTGCAACCCGAATTGGAGAGATATTCAGAGGGATTTTAAGTTGATATTGAGCTCACATCATAGCTCTATATTGCCCGCACATTGTGCAATCATTCATTGCCAATGTCAATGTAATCAACGTGCATTAATACATGTAGTTTTCTCATATCTGATATCTTCTTCTCTGTTATGTACCACTCAAAACAGTAAACTTCTATGACTTGTTTCTCAGTGTATACTTGATCATTTGATGTGATTTAAGTTCATATAGATTCAATAAATTTTCTACTTACAGATTCAGTAAACTCTCTAGTCTCTTGCTATAAAGTTTCATTATCATTGCCTTATCCAATCTCAAGTTATGAGCTAAATAGTGCTCACTGGTCTTCATACTATTAGTGCCCGAAAATGTCTAGATTTACCTCTAACTTGCTAAGCATCATTCTCTGAGCATGGTCCATCATTTCAAGTGATATTACTTGCAAAAGTTGGCTATCCAAGTTAATAAGATATGCCCAAAAGCATTTTATTCAATAGTTACAGAGAGGGAGTAGTGTTCATTTCTTTGAGCAGGTGTAGTGACCAAAATAGCAAGTTTTGGTTCATAGTTGAAACTCCTACTTACCCTTGTGGAAGGGTCCTTTAGCCTTCATGGTTGTTTCTTGGGAGGAAGCTAACTTTGCTCATGAGTCATGGAGGAGCAAAAATCGAGGGACCTCTTCCCAAGTTAGAACTTGACCTATGTTATACAAAGTGTTCACGAATATTTCATAGGGGCTAGGAAGCTTGTTAAGTAACCTTATAGCGACGTTTTCACTTGAAATTTGTTATCCACACAGTGCTAACGTTGATAATCTTCGAATTGGGCAATCACTTTTGTGATGGTGTCTTGTGGACATAGTGAGATTGTGGAATTCGGCCTCTAGAGTATACATCTTAGAAGATGTTTTATCCTAATATAAATTGTCTAGAATGTTCGAAGCTTCTTTTGAAGTATTACATGCAGTGATGTGACCCTTTGTCAATTGGTCACATGCTAGGAAAAGTTGGCCTAATGCTCGCTTGTCCTTTACATTCCATATATTCCAAACTCCTAGATTGTTATCCTTATCACGCTTTCATTATGTGCCTTGGACTGCCATGTACAACAGATTTGTATAGAGATAGGTCCTAATTGTATCCTTCCATAGGTCGTAATTAGTGCCATTTAGCCTTTCATCTTTTGGCATGAATATCGACATAAAGGAGGGTAAATATAATTGACTTGAAAATGTGGCATTTAAAATTGTTGACATTTTTGCCTTTGAAGCAAAGTTAGCACACTGGCGATAAAAATTGATTCACAAAATTGAATTGGGGTAGAGGTGGGGGGCTTAGATTAGCCCGATACTTGCACCAAAATGAAGTACACACCTTGAAGATGGAGGGGCTTCGAATAACCCTATGCTTGCGCAAAAATTGAGAAGACGATGGCTTAGAGTAGGCTGTTGCACACCAATTGAGCCTTAGAGTAGGCTTAGAAACTAAGAGAGCTTGTGGGTGGGCTTAGATTAGCCTCCAATCCATAGATGCACACACAAAAGATCCTCTTTGACTGGTTTTGTTGTACAAAGATGGGGCACTTAGTGCCAAAAGGTGGTTGCAACCTTTGAGAGAATACAAGAGTGTCTCTTTACAAAAGGGATACTTTGAGGAAGTATAAATTGATATGCCCAAGGTTGGAGGTGGATATCCTTAGACACATATAAAGGATGCTCTTAATTAAGTGTGTAGAGAGCCACAAATAATGAATCCTTGAATAGATGTGGGCTTCAAAAGATTTAAATTTGGATCCACAAGAGATATGCTCCAAAGAAATTATGAGTCATATACTGTGGCAAAAATATCTACATCACATAATTAAATCCCAATGATACAATTGGAGACGATCCCATGATAATTCCACAAGAACCCACTATAACTATATCATTGAGGAGTTGGGTGGGTACTCACAAATAAGGATGATTCATATGAACTGGGACCCTTTGCATCTTCAATATTTCCTTTTTATGGAGAGCACGCATCTACTCCTACTATCTAGTAGATAGATTCAATTCAATGCATCAGTGAAAACATCATAGGTGATGCCCCGGCCTCAGATGACTATTGATGTGAACGAGACTTCAACAATGTCAAATGCAAGCAATAAGTGTGTATGAACATTTGAAGGTGACAAGATACATCTATCCGAATGGACGCTTGAGAAACTCGAAAAAAATGTTTAAAAACATTAATTGTGAGACCCAACAGATTGACATATCTAAAGATCACCAAGATTGAGATTTAATTACACTTAAACATCAAAACTGAAGAACCTCCAAATAGTAACCACAAAAGAGGGTGGGTAGGAGGGCAAATGGGATAACATGCATGGAAAAATGATGAATGACAAGGGTGGGAGGATGGACAAATGGGCAAAATGCGACCCAAAGAGCATAAAATTGATGGCAAAAGCTTCTCTCAATGAGGAGAAAGCAAGAGCACCAACACTAGAGCACGATCACCACCAAAACGATCGACAAATGATCTACCAAGACCTCCACATAGCACTCTAATACCATGTAGAGAGTACACGCACAGAAACAAAATGAAAAGAAGAGTGTACTCACAAGAGAAAGAGTATGAGAGACTCAAAGTAAGTAGACCAAGAAATGGGTAAACTCACATGGATTAGAAATGAGCTTGCCAAGAGCATGGCGTAGGCTCCTCAAGCTTCTAACTAAGTACAAATGAGGGAAGAGGCTTGCCTTATATATATTTGGGAGGATCTCTCCAAAGTACGACTGAAAATCACCTTAGTATCATGTCTCTCGCAGCGAGAGGAATCTGGTGCTCAGATAAGACCTATGGAGGCTCTACATCAACAGAGTATGGAGATCACATAGTTTAGACGAGAGGATGTCTGAATGTGCAGACTAGTTTCTCACCATTATGTCTAATGGATTCATAGAGAGACCACATTATATGGACATCTATATGTCAGAGATTTCACGAGCCGCGATTGAACAACGAAAGGTCGAATCACATAGACTGGAATTCAATAGTGGAAGACATAGTGGGGTCGCGAGAGAAGAGCAAATATGCAAACTATGTATAGAGGAGGTGGAGAGTGAGGAGCATTTCATATATCAATGCAGAGCATACACTTAGATTAGAGACAGATATGAGAATTTGTTCAAAGGACATCCCACCCTATGAGAGATTATGGACTCCTGAGATCAGAGATAGTTAGGATGTTTCTTGATAGAGATTCAGAGACATAGAGATGCACTCTTACCACTGACACACATAGCTCCATAGTTGGAGAGGAGACAACTATAAGTCATTGATTTTTTTGAGAGGCCTAGAGTCCCCCCCACACCCAGTTGCCAGCTAGGAGTGACATTGCAGTAGGCTGAGGTGAGTCGTGCTAGACAATGACCACGGGTCATAGGGCTCAAAGGAGTGAGGCTATACCATCCGGAGATAGAGTTGATTCGAACACGACATTGCGAGGCCACTACGAAGAGAGTAGCTACGATGGGACATATTTTATATCTTTCATACGGACAACCCTAGCACAAGCTCCACCTATGTATCACATCCTCCATCCCTCCATTACCACTAGATGGAGCTAGTAGACAAAAGCATTTTCATTATTGTATTACCCTTAGAATATAGACATGCATAAACCCCTAGAGATAGGGCTTCATCACCCTTAGTATTTTACCACCCCTTTTCGAGATTAGATTGCATTAGCTTTTTATGATCTTGTTTTACCTTTGTCATAGCCCGATGACATCTGTATCATGTATCTTATGTTTTGTCTCATAGGCCAACTGTGGTTTGCCAGATATGTAAAAAACCTCTCTCTCTCTCTCTCTCTCTCTCTCTCTCTCTCTCTCTCTCTTTCTCTATGATGATGGTTGATCTCGCTGCAGCCATCAAGGTGGCCCTCACTCAACCTCTACCCATGTACCACATCTTACACCCGCCCACTAGTATAGGATGGCACTAGTTAGCGATTCAGATGCATTCTCATGCTTGTACTACCCTTTTGCATATAGATTATATCTAAAGCACTCCATCCACCCCCCTCCCCCACTTTCATGGGAATCTCTACATGCACACTAAGCAGATCTATATCAGTTTTACTAGTTTTTTCAGCACTTTTATCTTTTCGGAGTGACAGAAGATACAACCATGTACATTGATTTGTCTCATAGGCTGCATTCATCCTCCTAATAGCCGTAAAAACACTTTCTTTCTTCTCTCTCTCTCTCTCTCTCTCTCTCTCTCTCTCTCTCTCTCTCTCTCTCTCTCTCTCTCTCTCTTTCCCCCCTCCCTCCCTCCCTCCCCTACTCTCCTTCCCTCCCCGCTCCCCCTCCCCCTCACCCTCCCCCCTCCCTTGCCCTCACACTCCCTCTCCCTCACTCCCCATCCCTCTCTCTCTCTCTCTCTCTTTGAGTTGAAATATTGCTGATGGCAGAGTACTTCACGCTAAGTTATTTCTAGACCACATAAAGTCAATTGCACAATTGATTCCAAGCTGTTGGAGGGGCTCTACTTGTACCAATTCAGAAGCAATATGGCACAAATTGAAAGAAAAGAAGTGGAGGACATGAGCACTAAAGCACTTAGAGAGGCAAAGAAGGAGGTAGATAGAGTACTCAATCAAGAAATGAGGAAGACCACATACAGATCAAGAGCCCTAGAAGAGCATGTTAAAATTCTCAAAGAAGATTGAGATGAATGGAAATCTGAGACGCATAAGCTTCAAGAAGAAATCATTCAGCTAAAGATTTCCAAAGAAGAAGGTGAGATCACAAAGATAGATGACTTGAAAGAGGAAATCAAGAATGGTTGGGAGATGGATATGCAAGAACACATGCCATGGAAGCAACACAAAATAGATGGGTGGAAGTAGTAAGTAAAAATATTAAAATGGAGGTCAAAGAAGAAGTGAGGAAGGAAGTCATGGAAGACGTGAAGAAAGAAGAGCTCACAAAAGTTTAGGATACACTCAACAAGGAGAGGCTTCAACACATTCGAAGACTCCACATTCGGATTACGGGCCTACCAGAGGGAGCATTGCCGAAGGCAAACACCACTGACATTTACCATCGACTTGGATACGAGAGCATGCTCTTCACACGTGCATGGAGGGCTAAGAGGGATGCATCTCGCTCGTGAGCACTCATCCTTCTGATGAGCTCCGAGGAGACACGGACCCCCTGTTTTAGATGTCGATCAATACTATGTGGACTACGTAGCGGCACCCTTTACATGGACGGGGGCCTCACGAGGATGTAGGTAGCACATTGACGTACTTGCATGCCACAGGTACTCTAGGCCCATCGAGAGGGGAGGAAGGCCTTTTAAGATGATGGTAAGGCCTTCATAGATGGATGCCCTATCAAATAGGGCCATGCGGCCTATGAGATATCACTACACCAAGAGGCACCACTCAGAGGAGGAGTCTCAAACTGCAACGAGGCACTTTGGATGCGACTAAACAGACTCAAGGAGATCTTGGAGTCACAAGAATTTTCTTGCATTATAGAGACCCACGAGAGCCCCGAGAGAGGCCTACCTCACATTGCAAGTTTTCATTGGGAAACTTCATTCAGGACCACGATGAGATAGAGTACAACACAAGGGTCGGGGGGTGTTGCCATCATATTTAGACACGAGATATAGAGCTGGATCCATATCATAGGAAGAGATGAGGAGGCACGATACATGTGGATGCACATGGAGATAGGACCAAGGAGCTTGATTTACATTGCCATATGTTGTTCCCACTAGGTGGATCCTGATATGCAAGAGAGGACCTTGGGTGACGGATCCGAGACAAAGACTCACTCTACACACCACTTTCATATGAGATACTATAGCATAATACCCTAGGTGGTCTTCCTTATGGGGGGACCTCAATGGCCACACCCAATCACATCAATGCGAGGCATACAACATGTATCATCCACATCTCATAAGGCTCAAAAACCCGAATGAGATGAGAACGAGTAGAGTATCGGTAGATATGGGTCACGACACACCGGATATGGCAGACATCTGCTTGAGCTAGGCAATTGACACCATCTCATTATATATAAGGGGATGAAATGTTGGCCAGGTTCCGGTGGACTTACTTGCCTCACTAAGGGGGTGAGAGCACGGTCCACTAAATTCTGGGTACCATCTCTCGAGCTTCATTTATCCCCTCACTTAGTATTGGACCTGGCCCACTTGGTGCTAACCATACATTTATCACATTCACACTTTTATCTCCTATCCCATTAGACCCTCCCTCACCATTGATCCACACACCACGATACACTTCACACACAAGCTCTCACACGTGTACGCATACGACTTACACACTAGCCTACTCTTCCTCGATCCATTCTCACCTTTGGACACACTCACATCACAGATCACCACCATCCTTCATGACTTAGCTTTCTAGAGCTTTCCACACTGCACACATACATATCCTCCATGCATAGGATGCATGCCGTAGAACCGTTCGTATGATGCAAATTGTCTGAAACTCAAGAAACATCTACGGATTTTAGAACTACACACAGACAGGAATAGTGTCGCATGTAGAGCCTTTCTCACCGCAAGCGACGAGAGTGGGAGAAGAGAGAGTACTAGGATATCTACCATTTGCTCATGAGTTGGGATGTTGCAGTGGCATGGCGACATCTGAAGGAGGGGAGACAACAGACACCCATTTGAGACCCGAGCATTTGGCATAGCTATGCACACTGTTAGGGGAGCACTAGATTATGCTCTCTCACTATAGTAGACAAGATTTTGGAAACACACTTTTGATTACAAGAACATCCATGTAGGGAAAATGATACAAAAATATGTGATCGATACAAGATATCCACAAGCCGGGACTAATAGGTATGAAAAACAAGATTAAGGATGATACAGGAGATCCCACCACCTGGGATCGTAAGTATGACACAAGATATCTAGACAACAAGATTTCCCTTCTGGGAGATGAACTAGATACAAGAAAGAACTCGACAAGATCTCGTAACACAAGATTACAAGAGGACAAGACTAGATGTCCATGATACAAGACTAGACAAGACTAGAACAAGGAACAAGACAAGAACAGGATTCTTCTTGATCCCTGGCACAAATAAAGCATCCGACAATGTAAAAGAACTACCATCAGCAGTACTCAGAATGATCTTACCAACTCCCATGACAGGATAAGAGGAGTTGTTGGTGTATGTGATAGTATTCCCTGTAGGGGTAGACTTGAGTGAAGTGAAGAAACTGTGCTGCGAGGTAATATGTTTGGTTGCCCCACTATCAAAGTACCAAACATCTGATTCTACTGCAGACGTACTGGAACTTGGGGAGTACTTCCTTGGTGATCACTACTCCTTGAGCTCTGAAGACTGGTATTGGAAAGACTGAGAATGAATGTGGCCAACCCCTCCTTAGATAGGTTTTCCAAGGGTGGTTCAAGGGCGGTTATGAACTGATGATGCCATCGATGATGTCATCAATTGGAAGAATGGTCTTTGGATGTCAGAATAAAGCAAGAAGATAGTCGATCTTAGGGGTTTAGCATGTCTCGAACACAATGGAAGCATTGGTTTCCCCAAATCTTGAACCAATCATGAGGTACATAGATCATATGGAATATGAGGTTTAGAAGATCTCCTTTGTCCATGACATCACCTCCCCCTCAAGCGACGAGTTCCACAAAGAGCGGTTATTATCTCTAGTCTTGGCTTCATTGGTTTTTTCTTATGAAATTCTCAAACCTTGATTGATGCTCTCTGAAGGTTCTCTGTACGTTCCCAAGTACAATAACTAATGTCATACCCTTTCCAATGAGCAAGGTACTCCAATATTCCTCGGGATATTCTCAAATCTAGGACATGCTCGACTTCCAATTCTTCATGTCATCAATCTCGATAGGTGGTGAAAGAGCTGGACTCTCCCCCCTCAATGGTGAAATCTGATATGGTTCCAACATGGACACATGGAAAACTGGATGTATTCGTATGGTACTTGTGGAGCTTGAAGGTGACTGGATTAATCTTGGCCAAGATGGTGAATGGACCAAATCTCTGATGGTCTAGCTTTGCAAATTATTTCTGAGTAACCACACTTTATCCCCGATTTGATAGGATGGAGTTTGAACATGATGCTGATCTACATAATACTTGTATTGCTCTTGAGCTTTATGGATCTCTTCCTTGAGTTCTTTGTGAATGTCCATGAGGTACTCGGCCTTATCTCTGGTAGTTGGGTTCTTGACATGATTTCAGAGTTATATAACCATCCTTGGATGTTCTCCATAATTTGCAAAGAAGGGAGTGTGCTTGGTAGATGTATGAACATTGTTATTATAGGCAAACTCTGCAAAGGGTAAAAGCTCGAACCAATCATTTTGATGATAGTCCATGGTGCACTGAAGATATTGTTCTAGGACTTGATTCACTCGTTCTGTTTGTCCATCAGTCTGTGGATGATTAGCTGTAGATAATTTAACTTGAACACCAAGGAGTTTGCATAGACTCTTCCAGAAGCTAGATATGAACTGTGGACCTCGATCACTAACAATGTCATCAGGTAGTCTGTGAAGCCTAAATATATATCTGAGAAAAAGTCTTGCAGTGGTTGCACCTGTGATTGTCTTGGTAGTTGGAATGAAGTGTGCCATCTTTATAAATCTATCCACTATAACAAGAATGGCATCATATTTATCCGAACTTGGTAGATCTCTGATGAAGTCCATAGATAATGAAGCCCATGGCCTTTCTGAAAATGGTAAAGGTTGCAAAGGCCATGAGGTTTATGTCGCGGTACTTTAGATCTATTACAAGTGTCACAGGTTCGAATATATTCTTTGACTTCCTTCCACATTTAAGGACACCAAAAATCCTTTGATATGAGTTCTATTGTTTTATTCACTCCAAAATGTCCTGTTGCAAGGTTGTCATAACGTTGTTGAAGTACTTGGATCGTATGGCATAGATCATATATGTCAGTTCCTTCCTTACTTCATGTATGAGGGTTTTGGCTCCGACATATGTGGGGTTCTTTTCGACATCTCGAAGGGTGATTTTATTGTTTTCCCAATTAATCTCTAAATTATGTTTCTTTAGCCAGGGCATTCCAATGATAACTAGATGTATTAGGCTCGATATTATATTGAAACATATGTGGGATTCATGGTCACCAAGCTATACTCTCAATGGTGTGGTTTCCATGGTTATATTCCCAAATGCTAAAGGTCATCCATCTACTACTTCAGCTACTACTGGTTTGTTCTTTCGAAGTATAGGAATTCTGTGTTTTTTAACCAATCTTTCATCGATGAAACATGAGGAGGCTCCTAAATCTACTAGGGCTGTAAGGGAAAGGATCTTCTTGGGCAGGATTAAATTGACAGATGCAGGACATGTTTCTGGGTATAGCTGGAATTATGAGTCCATTTCTTATATCATGGTCTAGTTGTACCATCCCTTTTACAAATCGACTTCCTCGTTTCCTTGCTCTACATGGGTGAGTGCGACTCTAGAGTTCATTCTCTTGTTGGGACAATTAACTGCAATATGTCTAGGGTTTCCACAATATAGGCATAACTTGTTATCTCTCCTTCTCTCTTTCTCTTATGGTGTTAGAGGCTTAAACCTAGTTACATCTATTTGCATAGGTTCAGGCATAGCCTCATCTTTAGGAGTCGGCTGGAACGGTTTCCATTGGCGAGGTCTTCCTTCTACTTGTTTTCTTTCAAAAAGTTAGTTATCGCATTGAATAGCTTGCATGATGTATTCATTCAATGTCTTAACCTTTGTCATCGTGAGCAGAAGGTCCTTCACATCATCTCTTAAATCCTATCTAAATTGTCTTATGAAATAATCTTCATCATCATTAATTATCTTCATCATCATTCATCATCATAAATCATCATCATCATCAACAATCATCATCATCAATAATCAACCATTATCATCAACCATCATCATTCATTATCATCATCTTTCATCAATAATCACTAATCATCATAAACCATCAATCATCATAATCATCAATATCATTCGTCATCATCATTATCATATTTTCTCATACATTTTAATTATGATAATCATCCTTCAATATTCACAAATATATCTTCAAGGGTTAGATTTTTACTTCTCTTGTTCTTTTTCAATATTAGAAGGTTTCGAAGTTGTCTTTACATTTCCCTCAATTTGCGCAATAATATCATCAAACAATTATTTCTCTGCTTTGTTAACTCGCTTGTTAGATTCTATATCTTCTTGAGTTTCTTCTTTACTTTTTTCTTGTTCAATTTGTTTATCAAGGTTTAATTGGGATTGTAATTTCGCAACTTTCTCTTGATCGAATAGATTCTCATTAGTCAAAAGTTTCGGATCAAATGAAACAAATACATCCTGATCTTTTTTTGATTTCTCTTGAATTTCTCTATCAGATTCTCTTTTATGATCTATTTCCATTTGTTCTCTCAATATTTGCTCAATATTTTGCTTCTTAACCTTTTTTGTCTACCTTTGGTTTCTTCAATATATTTTTCTTGACTCTCAATAGATAGCATTCTTATTTGTTCATCAGATCTATAATCTTCATGTCTTTTTGGTCTCCACATCTTTTGAATTGTCTTTGATCTAGTCTTGGTCTCTTCAAAATATTCTTCTATCCCACCTTTTCCTACATTCAAATGCAAAGGTATTTGCTCTTGATATTTACAAATTTTATTTTCATGTTCACTTACTAATCTATGTCTGCATGCACTCTCATACGCTATGCAATCCCAAAACATATGTCCATATTGATCACACCAAAAACATCGTATAGGTCTCTTCTCAGCCCAACTTGATTTCCTAGGTGTCACTCTAGGCGTGGATCTTCTAAGACCTAATGATTGTTTATGTGTAGATATGCTTTGAACGTTTACCTCATGTTCATGGTCACATTTCAATACTTGGAGGTCCTTGTCTTATGTTTTAATTCAGAAATCTCAGAATCCATCTCATTTTTTACATCTGTAATACTTATGCCCATTATCTAAATCGTGTCAGATATTGCATTTATTGTTTGCATTAGGGTCATAATAATACCAAACTTTGATTTTATAGATTCACTCCAATTAAATTCCATTTCTTTAAGTCATTCTTCATATTTCCTAAACTGTTATTCAATCATTTTGTTCATTTTAGTTTCCCTCTTCTTATGATCTAAGCTGAGTATGATCAAAATTGATGCAAAAAGTGAATGATCAAAGTCAGGCAGTCAAAAGCAATCTTTTTGTTCAAGTGTGTGGAACAATGAAATAATTCAAAAAACTTGAAATTCTAGTACCTCAAATATCCAATTCTATGCTAAGTTTCCTGTTCTATTCTCAAGGAATGGGTGATGCGTCAAGGATCACCGGGCAACTGCCTCGCTTCACGTCGGGTTCAGGTGTCAGGAAGGATTCAGGTGATGGGAAGAGTTGGCACGGGTTTGGATCAGGCCCCTGATGTGCACCGTTCCCACGTTCGACGAGCGGTGTCTGCACGCTAGGCACCTCGCCCTCTCTCTGGTATGGCGATCTATGACCCCTACCCCTCGGAAGAGACGAGCGAATGTGCGTATGCATAAGACCGTAGGCATCGAGAACAAAAAATTCTAGATACAATGCTAAAACATGGAAGTTGCCGGATCGATGTGCAGATAAAGCTCAATGATACAACGAGAATATAGCTGAAGTCCTCCAATAAAACTCAGTGATACAATGATGCCCGCTACAGTGTGGGTCGGATATAGCAAACCGCTACAGTGTGGAACGACGATACAATATGCCGCCGCTATAGTGTGAATCGGCCAAATATAAGATAGACCTTCCGCTATAGTGCGAGAAGACGCCCACGAGTCTCGGCTTCTTTAGAACTTATTTTTTCTTCGATCTTTGGTTCAAGCTTTACTTCAAGTCCTCTCTTTACTTCATAAATCCACAGTAGCCTCCAATCACGCAGTAATCTTGGAAAGAAGATTTGGAGAGAAGGTCCACAAGGGAAAATCCATGAGGGCATATACTCTTTACTTTAGTCTTCAATCACCTTATGCGCAACAAAAGCGATCTTGCCAGTTTTTCATTATTAAGTAGTAGAGAGATATGATCTACGAGGTAAAGTCTTGATGTCGAGAGAGGTTTCTTTTTGCATAACTCAAATCAAACAACTGCATTTTTTGTCTACCATCTCGTTCTCTCTCTCTCTCTTGCATCCAACTCCTCTGCCATACCTCTATTTTATTCTAATGTCAAAAATGTTCAATCAGAACAATAGCATTTATTCCATTTGTTCCGTCTAGACTCTTGCATGATTTTTCTCTACTCATGTCTTAAAGTGCATCTTCATACTGTATTCATTGAACAATTTCGTGATTGTAGTCCCTTTGAATAAAGTGGCTTTTACGACTACTTGAGCGAAGGAATAGGGTGCTTAAAATCATAGTCTATATCTGGACATGTCATAATAAGCCAATACAGCCTTCACCTGCTTCTTATCGATGTTCTTTGTTCATAATAGATGTCTTATCTTCTTCTCGAGGTACCACCTCGGAACATTGTTAATATGCAAGTATCATTCCCTTCCTTTGTGCCATCTCTCTCTCTCTCTCAAATCTCTATAGCAAGCACCACCATACATCTCTCTCTCTCTGTCTCTCTCTCTCTCTCAAATCTCTACAGCAAGTGTCGCCATTGATTTCTCTCTCTCTCTCTCAAATCTCTACAGCAAGCATCACCACATCTCTCTCTCTCTCTCTCTCTCTCTCTAGGACTTGTTCGAGTCCTTCTTTCACAACATCTGTGCCTGGTGCCATGACATTTGTGCCCACAACCCACTGTTTCCATCTCTCTCTCTCTCTCTCTCTCTCTCTCTCCCACTCTCTCTCAGCATCCTCCTGTGACGTTGCCCGATATGCATTAACACCAACCACTAGCCAAATTCATATATATATATATATATATATATATATATATATATATATATATATATATATATATATATATATATATATATATCCTTATCGGATTGTCTTCTTGCTTGTGCCGATAGCTATGACCTTTTCTCTCTGTACCTCCGAATCTCTTACACCACGTTGACTCTTGGATGCCGCCACAATTTTGTCTAGCGTGTCAGTAGGTTGACAGTTGCCAATCTACTCAGTTTCTCTCCTCTCTCTATGTTGAGTCTCTCTCTCTCTCTCTCTCTCCTTTTACCATGTGGACAAAATCTCTATCGTCCTTTCTCCTTTACGCGCACTTCTCCTATCAGCACCTAGTTGTCCTCTCTCTCTCTCTCTCTCTCTCTCTCTCTCTCTCTTTCCAGCACCGCCATAGTCTTCTCTAGTGCCTCCTCGAACCATCTCTTTGTAGGTTGACTCTCTGTCTATCCGACACATCAGCAATAGCCATGTCTTCCTCTGCTGCGCCAATAGCATCTCCCCCACAAAATCTTTCTCCCAATAGCTCCACAATGATATCAACCCACCGAACCTAACATAGGCACCTTAAGGGTGATTATTCGCTCTCATTGCAGATAGCCCATGGCTACTTGATCTCTTCAGGCTAGTAGATGATAAATAAAGAAGGCCCACACAAAGTATGCCTTTCGCTAGCGACCCTATAGAAGCATCCATTATGATCCATAGCAGAGGGAAATCCAACCCCTTGCCTTGCTCCATTGTGTGGCATAGAGAAGAGTGCATCTCCTGTCTCTCGATATGTAGAAACTCCTCTTCTTCACTCTCGTTTCTCTCTTCACAACATGAAATAAAGCATAACTCAAATGATTAATCGATGCAAAGACTCATGCATATGTGCACAAAGACCAAGGAAGGAAGATCTATGGGTAAAGAAACTAGGTCTCTCTCTCTCTAGATGCACTACCATAAAGTAAGAACAAGAAGATAAACATGAACAGAATTGGACAAGGAGCATACCTGGAAAGAAGTTCCATAAGCAAGATCCACACGGAGGAACAAATGAGTTTAGTCACCTATTTATAGGCCCCCCCTTGGACTTCCTTCTAGAGACTTCTAACCTCCTTACTCAACTTTCTATTTTTAGAATTATCTTGCATGATCATTTTATATTTTGGGAAAATCACACTTCTTATTTCTATTTTTGATTTTTCTCCTTTTTATTTTTCCTAGACTAAGGTTTTGGTTTCACACTATATATACAAGATTAATTAATCTAAGGGCTTGGACTTAGGATAAAAGCCAATTTTAAGGGTCCAAGTTAGGGTTTTTGGTCAGGGAAATAAGGATTTTCTTACAATTAATCTCAAGCATGTCAATTCAAGGGTTTATTTATAGTTACGACAAAAAATCCTAGGTTTCTAAGGATCTAAGTTCAGTTTTGTGGGGATAAAACTAGGTTTTCAGAGGGTTTTCAGAGGGTTTTCAAGGGTCAAACCTAGGGGTTTATGGGTCAAAAGTTAAAACATATTTAACATGGTTTCACATTTCTCAATCAATCAAATCAGCCAAAACATGCATAGATCGTAACCCTTTGTTAGTAAAATTGTTACACCAAAACCAGAAATCAATAAAATTTGAAAAAAATCATGCACACTTCCTTGAGGGATTTCATCTCGACAGCGACCATATATGCAGGAGGTACCTGAGATATAAACTCTAAGAATTGCTCCTCTATCATCGAATGGGGAGTGACTAGAGGATTGTGTCCGATTGTGCTATGTAACAAAAGAACTCAAATAATTAGCATATGCTAATAAAGGAAATATAAAGAAATGGTGGTGTACAAAAGAACATAGCAAAAAAATAAACAAAAATTAGTACATACAAGTATTTGATTCAAAACTCCTCTATTCTAGCATCCTCTTAGAGATTCGATGCAGAGAGAATATCTATCCCTATATTGGCGACTTCTAAATCTCTTGGTATGCTAGCTTTTTCTTGATCATCATCTAATGCTTCATCGTGTATCTCATCTTCTTCTAGGACCTCTTCTTCTTGTACAATGATCTTTTCCTCCTCAACTACCTAATGAATTTCAAAGTCCACTATAGATGGACTTTCTTCTACATCTATGTTCTTACAAATTTGTCTACTATGTGAGGAGGCTTGTAAAAGAAATAGCCACTCTAGTTCTTTCGAATCTGGTATAAAAACAACTTGCTCATAGTGTTCGGGAAGTACAAATGTATCTCTTTCATCCATCCATAGTTTTGTGGAGTCGACTTGAAGCAAACCACTTTTATCTCGCCTCACTATTGTGCTTCTTCCATAAGTGACTACTTTGAACCATTTCACATCAAACATAAAGTAATCAAACTTCCTAAAGGATAGCTTCAACATATCTTGAATCACTCCATAATATTCTAGCTCACCTTCTTGAGCATTATTGTCTCTTGCACTTGCTATACTTTTTTGCAAAAAGTTCACTATCATCCCACTATCAAAAGTAGACCTATTTTTATCGATTTGTGCGATCCGAAAGTGTCGTCCATGAGACCATAGTGCACCGTATTTAGAATACTCCCAATCACATCACTTTGCGAGTTCTTCTTCTTCTTCTGAGATATCTTCACCCACTGCCTTTGCTTGTGAAACCGCTGTATCTAGCCATCTACTCGTTGGAAAGGGTGGAAGATGTTGAAGACATTTCTGGAACGCGCAAAAATTGAGTGGAACGATTCCTTCGAAACTCAGCTCTTTCCTTTGCGTTTGTCTCCTTGGCAAGCTCATACTTTTCTAACCACTTCTGCATAGGCTCAAAGTTAATGATGCAAAACTTCATTTCCCTCTCTTTGAAAGCTGCATCCATTTTTCTTTGTATCCCTTTACCTTGCGGTTCATCACCTACGAGACGAACATCTTCATCATCACTCCATAAGCGAGGCATTTCTGGATCCGACATACGTAGAAACTCAGTTATGAATACAAGAGACTCTTGTGTGAGCCATTCCTCTGCCATGCTACCCTGTGGACGTGCTCTCTGTCGAACAAACCCTTTTAATGTCTTCATAAAGCGCTCAAAGAAGAACATCCATCAACTATGGACACTTCTTACTATTACAACTTCATCTACCACATGAACCAGTAAATGAAGCTGAATAGTGAGAATAATTGTGGGAAAGTATTTCTCTACCATACAAACAACCCCAATAGCATTGATTTTTGCACTCTCTATGCTATCTCTATTTATCTGTTTATAAGAGATCCACTATACCAAGGAACAAATTTTATAAATGTTTGTTCACACATCCTCCAAAAGACAATCTTTTAAAGCTATAGGGAGCACAAACTGTAAAAACTTGTGCCAATCATGAGACTTGAGCCCTCCAAGATCGTCGTTTCATGTGAAAGCAGTCTTTAGACATCTCATGCATCCAGTAGATGTCTGAAACTCTGAAATTATCTTCTTCACTTGTTGATCTTCCATCTTGAGAAGCACCCAAGGAGCTCTTGGTAACGATATTATTCCGTTGGACTTAGTAATTGCCCACAACTCTTGCATACGACCTCATTCTTCTAAGTCCTCCCTTTCTGCTTTGCTTTCTTTCTTTTCGATCAAAGTCTTCCAGAGAATCTCTCCCACATTCTTAAAAATATGCATCAATTCTACCAAATGATTGATCAATAACTCAATCCAATAATGGAGTTCTTGAAAGATCGACAACCATTTCATGCCAGTGACATGTGTTTCTGAATCCCACAGTTGTTTCCAATCACTAGATTTCATTTGGCATTGCGCTTGTTGACCAATTTGTCCTTCATGTAAAACATGTCCATCAGGCAAATATCTTTGATGTCCTTCATAGAGAGCTTTACGTAGTGCTTTGGAATAGCGTGCTTCGAGTCATGGTCCGCATAAGGGATAAGCATGGTAACCCGAAATTGACAAACCTAAACATTCACCATAACTAGGCCAATCATGCATCGCCCACATAAGTATGCCTTGCACTCGCACATCTCGTCTTCTTATAGGTTGAGACATGTCACGCACAATAATCCCATCACATAAAAGGTGTAGCTCTTCCACAAGTGGTGCAAGGTATACATCCATGTTTTTTACCTTATACTTACCTGGCACAATAAGAGCTAATAATAAATGACCCTTCTTTGTGGCTAGCCATGGTGGGATGTTATAATGGACCAAACATATAGGCCATGTGCTCCATGAAGAGCTACGTTAACCAAATGGACTTACTCCATCCATAGCTAGGCCTAGACGTATGTTTTGAGGCTCACTAGCAAAATCTGGCGACTTACTATCTATGCGTTTTCAAGCATCAGATTCAGAAGGCACTCGCATTACACCATTTATAGACCTGCTCTTTGCATGCCATGACATTAACTCAGCTATGGAATTGCATCTAAATATGCTCTTAATTCGTGGAATGATAGGAAAGTGGCAAAGAACCTTTGGGGGGATTGCTTCGCCCACAAGCTCTTCTCTAAATCTATTTGCTCCACACTTTGGACGTATATGGAGATGCTCATACTCGTTTTGAAAGAGGATGCAATTATTCAGACAAGCATGAATCTTAGTGTAGTCCATTCCAATGGATTGTAAAAGTTTTGTGTATGTACGTATACATATGTATGTATGTATGTATACATATATATGTATGTATACATATATACGTATGTATACATATATATGTATGCAAGTATACATATGTATGTATGTATACATATGTATGTATGTATGTATGTATGTATGTATGTATGTATGTATGTATGTATGTAATGTATGTACGTATGTATGTATGTATGTATGTATGTATGTATGTATGTATGTATGTATGTATGTATGTATGTATGTGTGTATGTATGTATGCATGTATGCATGTATGCATGTATGTATGTACGTATGTATGTATGTATGTATGTATGTATGTATGTATGTATGTATGTATGTATGTATGTATGTATGTATGTATGCATGCATGTACATAATGCATGTATGCATGTATGTATGTATGTATGATGCATGTATGTATGTATGTATGTATGTATGCATGTACGTATGTATGTATGTATGTATGTATGCATGCATGCATGTATGTGTGTGTATGCATTAAATGCTTCCCATCTATGATATATTCCTTCTTTCTCTATCTCATGGTCTCCTCCTGATCCTTTTCCACTCTCCATCATTGACCTTAGCTCAATGATTTGTAGATATTCCATCTATGTTGCATTTCAACAAGATGATGCTTGTGTCAATAGATGACTATGTTTACCTCTAATACTTGTATTTTTTTACGAGTAGGTCCGCCATTATAAGGAAAATACAATTATGCATTTCTGATCAACAGGAATCCCTACTTGCATATTAGATCAGAATCACACTGAACCACCATTGGTTAGTGAATGGATAAGGTAGACTTGGTTCATTGTTAAAGTGATGTTTCAATCAAGTTGCTATGCAATGCAAGTAAAAAACTTACTCTAAGTTAGGGATCCCATTTTGTGGACCATATGATTCTAGATTGCAAAAATGAGCTCACCTAGAATGCATGTTTAATTATCTGATTTTCTTAGTCATGAAGTTAAGTGATTAGCTTGAATTCATTCATTTATGTGAACCCTCTATACCAATCTACTTTTGATTGATACTCCACTATGCAGGCAGTAGCGACCCACACATTAAAATCCATGTAAATCCATCTCTCTCCATGACTCATTTATAATGGACTTCTTCTCAAGCCCAAGCAATAGTTGTGCCACCATACATCTACCTTATAATCAGTCCTCTAGAATTGTTCAGAATTTCATTGAAGCTCTACTTTGATAGTGCATAGGTCAAAAAGGCCGCCGTTTTCATTTTAAAAGTCAAATATTCTACTATATATATTCCATGTTCTTGTAGCATACTCCTCTCCATCGTGCAACGCATTGAGGTGTTTGTAATTAGAAAGAACTTTTTGAAGTTGTAAATACATTGATTTAGTGGTTGTGAAATGGATTCATCTTCATCCATGAGATTCTCTACATCGATTAGTATATTTGATGCATCAATTTTCATTCATCCTCCAACCTTCATTGAAGGGATGCTGATGGAACAAAGTGAATGCTATGGTTCATCAAAATATCAACAATTCTAAACTCCTACGTTATAGAATATAATGTTATGGAACTAATGAGTTCTAAGTTTGAGCATGTACAAATGCAAGATCCATAAAACTCAAGAGTAATGATTCCGCCTCATCCATAACTTGTTCGGAGCATGAAAAGGTACACTACAAAAGAATTATGTGAAATTGTTATTTGAATAAGGGATTGGATTTTATGACTACCTAAGGACAAAATACTACTAAATCACATGAAGGTTGGGGCATATTTTTTTCAAAAATATGAAACCATTATTATCACACTAAGACTCAAAAGTATTCATAATAGTAGGAAAATTTTTTATACCTCTAATAAATCTTCTTCTAACTCACAATTGCAATCAAATCCACACGTGTATTTCAAATTGGATGGCAAATATTTTCACCTATTTCCACATGTTTGAACTTACTAAGGACCCAAAAGTTTTATTGAAACTCAAACGTAATGATATGTTTGATCAAATCATCCCACACATATTATATTATTGTTGCTTATAAAAGGAAGTGTTGATTTGGATGGATCTTCCAAAAACTAGATATGAATTGTGGACATTTTTCATTCATGATACTACCATGAAGTTCAATATGTAGCCTAAAAGTACATCTAAGAGCCTAAAAATGGTTGTCTTAGGAAATTTTTGTAGTAGGAACCAAATGTATCATTTTCGTAAGCCTATCTTGAGTGACAATAATAAATCCATAACATTCTAGTTTAGGTATATCCACTATAGTATCCATGGATACAAAAGGCCAAGATCAAACTTAATGTGTACGAGTTTCGAGAGACAATGAGATTTATGATGATGAACCTTGATCTTACTACAAGTATGAAATCATTTGTATATTGCTTGACTTATTTCTACATTTGGGGCCACTAAAGCCTTTCGAAATAAGCTTCATAATCTTGTTCACTCCAAAATGTTTGCTTCTTAGGTAATCATGTCATTGTTGAAGTACATGAAGTCTAGGTTTCCTAGAAGAATAAAAGAAAATCCTCTTAATATAGAAAAAGATTAGGTTCTCAAAACTCGCTAATCTCACTTGCTTTTTCATCATGGACCTTCTTCTTCAAGCTGTTGTCCAAGGCATCTTTGGCAATGCTTCATGGATGAACTGGGTTGAGGTTGGATTTCTTGATGTCTAGCAACAATGGGTACCCACTTAAGATGCTCTTGTTTTTGAATCAGTACTTTCTAATTGAAAGCTTCTTATCTTTTTGAGATCTTCTAGATAAGGCATCTAATTGATATTTTTGGTGCTCTCGATGATAGGAGATGAAAAAGTTGAACCTAGAGAGGAAGATATTCACGTGATGTTGTTTTCATTATTGAAGCAGATTGTCATAAAATACTCCCCTTTGTTTTGTCAATGTAGATAATAGCTTTATGAGACACATCCTCCAAATGATGGTGTCAAGTACTAGAAGCCATTAGAATTGTAAAAAGTTATTTTCAATGGATTTCATACTTAACTCTAGACAGTGGACTTGAATCGAATCCACTAGATGTCTATATCCATCGTCACCATACTGGGATAGAATAATCTCCATGGAAAAATCTAATGCATCAATTTTCAATAAATAATGGTCTAGTATGACCAAGGTGGATAGGATGAGAGTAGTGCTAAATGCTAAACTTAGAGCTTGCAATTCTTTCTCAGCTTTTTGTCCATGAAAACTTCTCAGTTCTTGTTATTTTTATCAATGATATGAGAATCTTTAAATATTCCTTGACAAATATCTTTTTTTTTTCTTTTTTATTGAGAGGAACTTCAGTTGAAGCTTAATCTCTATTAGCTTGAATTGATTGAAAGAATAAATCTACAAGTGAACGGGCATAGCACCCATGGGACCCCCAGTATCCCACAGAGCAAGGGTTAGACTGTCTGAAGGTGATACAATGATGACAGCCCAAAGGCGATAAGGAAACATGGTTTAATACTAGCGTAAAGCCCAAGACATGTCACCTAGCATGGATTGAACCTCTGCCACGTTCTCAAGAGGCAAAGGCCCAAACCACTCGAACTAGAGCACGTCAGCTTGATAAACATCTTTTGAAAATTAGAGAATACCAGATAGTTACTACATATCATGAATGCTTGCAACGTTTGCAAATCAAGCATAGTTTCAATCTTCTTTAAGCCCATGGAAATTTCCTTCTTTGAGACTCTACATCCCAGGAACGTAACTTTTGATTGATGGATCAGCTTTTAAGGTTTGCATATATTTCTTTTTCTCCAAGCTTCTCCAACACCAATTTTACATTTAATTCATGCTCCTCTAGATGTTTTGTGATTATCAAAATATCATCTAGGCATGTTACTACAAAATCACATAAGCATCCTTGCAAGCCAACACAACAAAGGAGCATTTGTGAGGATGAATGTCATAAGAGCATACTCAAATTTTCCATACGTTGTGTGGAAGGTTGTCTTCCAATCACATCCTTCTTTGATTCCTACAAGGTTGTAGACTCCTCAAAGACCAATATTTTGAAAACCTTGGTTTTACGTTGGCAATCTAAAAGATCTAATATCAATACAAGCTGCAATATCCATTATTTTCTATTACCTTATTTAATCCTCAATAATATACAAATTCAAACACATCATCCTTCTTTACAAGCAAAATTGGTGCTCTATGTTGATATTTTGAGTGCTTAATAGATCCTTTGGCTAAGTTCTCATCAATATTCTCTCGTATTCTATTAATTTTTCTAAGAATAACTTGTAGATGGGTCCAAAGGGTTCATAGTTACTTTTCATCTTCACTAGATTTTTTATCCCATTTAGGTTGGATCATAGAAACTTTACTTTTCCTAAAGTATGCATAAAAGCTTTAGCCCCTAGATATGAGATGTCTGAACGATTTATCTTAAGCTTAACCCAATCAACTTTTGGATTGTGTTTCTTAAACGGAAGAATGATTGTGCTTATGAAAGTACATATCACATTAAAGCATACATGGGATTCATCATCACCAAGAAGTACGTTTGGTATTCCAGTTTCCTTGGTAATATTTATGTGGGCAATATGTCTTCCACGTATAGACATTAGGCTTATTCTTTTGGGATTTTTGGAAACTTATATTTTCCTACTAGACCGACACTGATAGAACATACAAAAGTTTTGGAATCAACCAATGTTTTGACAGAATGCCCGTTTCTTGGCATAAACAAATGAACTAGAATAAGAAAAGTTTCCATAATTGTTTTTGGAATATTGTTTTTATAAATCGTGGTCCCGTACTCATTTTGCTTCTCAATGAGGACAATTTCAACTCTAGATTCTTTATCTTGTTTGGATAGGCTATTGAAATATCTTTATGATTTTGGAAATACTAATACTACATCATAACACTACATTAGAACCTTCAAGGCCCCTCTAGATTACTCTTTGCTCTTTATCCTTGGTTGGATTGAGCATATCCGCTATGAACCAACTCAAACAAAGCTAGTCTTTTAGATTCGGCAAGATTATTCCATCAGCCACAACCACCCAAGATGATCAACATGCAAAGTATGGGACAATCAAGAAACCTTGACAAATTAGTACGTTTAAGCAAAATTTCATTGATGATATACCATCAATCTTCACTCTATAATTAATGTTTCTTAGCAATATCTATCACCACAATAAGATTCCTAATCACTTGTTTAGAATGGAATATCTCAATCCTATATATGATACTATTATCAACATCAATTTTGAAAGAAATGTGATCTTTTTGAGACTCTTCCAAGTACTCTATTTCTTGCCAAACAATATATGTTCATCAAGATCTCTTTAGTCTTCTCATAAAGTTAATAAGGAAATCATTCAACTATTTAGCTAGAACATTTGCATAAACTTTGTAACCCATAGAGAGCATAGTGATAAATTTCTAGATTCCCACATCCTACTTGTCACATCCTATGGATGATAAAATCTCCTCTTCATTCATGTCAATGAAAATATATTGCTTTTTAATGCTTCATTCCAAGTTTGGAGAGGGGTAGAGTTCATCCACTTAATTCTTCATAAAACTCAAATGAAAGTGGATCAAAGTTCTCTCTCTTCCGATCTACAAGTACATCTAGTTTTTCATCAACTTTTTAGCTTATTACAAGGTAAACAAGTTGCTTAAATAGACCTAGTACAAGGACCACACCTTCCTAACGCTAATTAGTATATCTGCCATTCTATACCTTTTGTCTCTTGAAATGAAGGAGAACTTAGAAGAAGATCCCTTTGATTGAGCTACTACGTTCTTCCAATGTTTCATGCTTCGAATCACCTAGCTTATGTTGCATGATTGCATCTTTATGCAACCTGATTTTTGGTATCCTAGCACATAAATGCAGAGGATGTATTTTGCATCCTTTTTCACTTCCTCATTCAAGAAAAATGAGCAACTCTCTTTTTCCTCAATTATGAGCTCATATCTAATTTTAGAAGTCATAGTATATGAATATTCATTCCCTTCCATTCTCTCAACCTCTAAGTCTTCTGTTTCCTACTTTATTATTCTTGTGATAATCACTTTTTCCTGTATGCCCATCAGCAGGCTTACAGCCGTTCAACAACTAGGAACAATTTCTTAGCAGGAGATTTTCCTCGAGAAAAAAGTTGATCCATATTCTTTCCACCCATTCTCTCCACCTATGCAATGTGGAGCTTTTCATTTCGATGAAAAGGTGGGTAGAAAGGCGATCATTGCAAAATCTTCAGGATACACCTCTTGAGGTTTAGGATACTCGATGCTCAATACAATCTTTGTGCGTGGTATGCTAGGACAAAGAAATTTCTGGAAGGAACGACTCTCTCTCTCTCTCTCTCTCTCTCTCTCTCTCTCTCTCTCTCTCTCTCTCTCTCTCTCTCTCTCTCTCTCTCTCTCTCTCTCTCTCTCTCTCTCTCTCACACACACACACACACACACACACACACACATGGGGGGAGAGAGAGAGAGAGAGAGAGAGAGAGAGAGAGAGAGAGAGAGAGAGAGAGAGAGAGAGAGAGAGAGAGAGAGAGAGAGAGAGACAGAGAGAGAGACAGAGAGAGAGAGACGTTCTGCATTTTCAAAGTACTCTTTCACAGATTAACTCTAGTAAAGTGCCTGCTTAAATTACACTAAAAGAAAGCCAGATACTACGAACATTACCTCATCTTGTTATGGCTGACGACATTTAATGCTTACTGATAATTTTGTGAATAAAAAAGACTACGTTGAGGACAGCTAAATCTAGAGGATGAATTTGAGAAGCAAAGAGAAAGTGTGAATATTCAATGATGATATCGAGATTGCATGACGAAAAGAAGACTTGGTTGGTGCCAAGAGTCATAGTTTTATCTGGCTTCACATTAGCCAATTTACAAAATCAAACTGCCATTTGAACAGACCTTGAACCCAGATCTTTCATCTCAGTATATCTACAGCTCTCGATCTGAAAGAATCTCACGAATCATCAAAAGCATTGAAGTGAAGGATGATGAGTTATACGAGAAATTTTCTTAGCTGAATCAAAATATCATATCAACATCTTTCCAAAGGCTATAACTCCCAGGTTATAATAATGCTCGCCATAGCACCCATTTGTATGGCATACCTACTACCATGCAGTGAGTTCTTCAAAAAGATCTTCTTGTTATGCTTGAGAAATCCTAAACGAGATGCGAACTCGAGTACCCAAGATTCTTTGCTAGCATCAATACTAGGTTCTCTCTGCCACAAGAAATCATTCTGAAATTCCACAATGATCCTTAGTTTTCAAGCATATCATGAAAATTTGTCATTATGAATATAATTATGCATGCTTTTAGAGTTAACAAGAAGCTTGCTTCTACTACTAAAGTTCCACAAGGTTGTTGAAGTTATGTAAATAAACGTTAGTTCATTTTTTGCAAGACAAGCTGCAATTCGCTTATATAAATACATTTGGGATCTTCCAAACAGGTACAAAGGCAATCAATACTAGGCTAGTATGCCAAATTGAGAGAAGAACAAATAGTACAATCTAGAAGCACAAAGTCAAATTAGTTATAAGAGATAAAAATCATACTTTGAATCTCGAGAATGAAGGAAACACTAACATTGTTTTATGTAATGGAATTTCAATGACCATTATCTCATATATTAATCATGATTCAATTCAATTAGAATTCATAAGTCCTCTATATTGTTTTTACTTTTAAAAGTCCTATATATTTAACTTTTAGTAGTATATGAAGTCTAGCGAACATGATCATCCTTATTAACCTTTAGAAGTCCTCTCTATCTAGCTTTTAATGTATATGAAGTCTGGCAAACATGATCATTAAAGTGCAAATCACGATGTATGCCATGTTGGTCTAGAAGGTAGTAGCAAATTACGTATTTTATGTGTTTTTTGCACTAGATACATAATTATTGCTAAATGTTCATATAGCTTAAGCACACGAAAAAACAATGGAAAAAGAAATTATAAATTATGAATATAATCTTCATTTTTGTCTGCATACTTTAATACTCTACGAGTTAAACAATTTAGATATTTATTTAAATTTACAAATTAATTTGCACCTTTGAACTATTTTTATTATGCAAGATAATCCTATTTGTGATGCAATTTACACGAGCTATTAATGAAGAGAATGCTGGACGATCATTTCTTCCATCTTCTGCATCAGACTGTTATGTTTTTATTGTTAAAGCAAGTGTGATAAGATTCAATCATTGTCATTTCATGAAGCGCCAATTTCAAAAAAGATTATTTATCTGGTGGCAATGCAATTTGTATATGATATTATTACAAAGAATATAGCATGATCTTTATGTGATTTTCTTCTTGACATAAGATTAGTCTACGAGCTGAAGACCAAACCAAATGCTAGCATTGGAATTGAGCCTCCTGATTCTTGATCTTTCTCATGGAATCAAATGCTGCATGTTATGGCTCCTTTGAAAAACAAAAATTATTTTGTGCATGTTCAGAAAAACGATTTAACCGAGTACAAATGCCAACATGAGATGCTTTGCACTTTAATCCACGTAAATAGAATGATAAACCCTGTTCTTTACTATCTTCTATGAATCACAAGAGACAGGAGAGGGACAGCATGTTTAGTTTTGCATACCTTTTGGATAACCCTTCTAGAAGAATCATCCTCTGCATAAAGTGATCCCCATCCAGCGTTCCATGTGTGAAATGTTTCATCCTTCAATGCCATAAAGCTTACAGGATCAACCACTGTAAGCTGCACAGTTTCTTTAGCTGGAAAGACTCCCCAAGTTACATGATTCACATCATGTGGGCCAATATTTGCACGAGTTTTACCCCTCAAGTTGGCTGCAATGTAAGTCAAGTTTGGAAGGCCCTTGGCATTCTCAACAAGTTTATCAAGGTTTTCAGGTGCACAGAAAAACCCAGCATATGCCTTCTGGTATACATATCCACCAGGACCTCCCCAACCTGTGATATTGGAAGGAAAGGTTTCATCAGCAATTCATACAGAGATCTGATATAATATCATTCAAATATGATTTGTCAAAGAGGACCTACCAAAGATAGAAGAGTCCAATCTTTGTCCATTGACAGCAGGCTGGATATTTGTAGTGAGAAAAGCCCTAGTGTTGATTTCTACTAGTTTAGCATTGATTTTATCTGTCTCTGGTCGCAAACCTTCAAGCTCTGACCAAGGATGACCTTTTCTCTTCCCTGAACAATACTTTGCAAACAGCTGCCAGAAAAGAATCCTTTAGATGCACCCTGATGAATTTAACTGTTCAAAAGCAGGCAACCAAAACCATGTGCCCAACCTGTTTTCCATCCTCTCATGCTATGTGATAAATAATGATAAGCATGATAAGTGTCTTTATCCTACAAGTATACACCAGAATCGAGCTCACCTCATAGATATCTTGAACATCATTTAAGGGTACAACCCAGTCCTCTTGAATCTCCTTGTTGTGTGATCGCTTATGTAGGAACTGTACAACAATAAACTCAGCAGCTTAAAGATTAGAGAAAAAGATGGAGAAAAGAAGGAGGTTTGGTAAAGAAAGGCAGATGATTGGCATGGTGATTGCAGATAAATTTAGAGCAATTATCAGACATGGTAATTCTTGATGACAACTTTGACCTATAGATGAACGCAACCTGATAATCAGTATAAGCTCCATATGCAGGACTGCGAGAGTGTCCCAACTTTCCATGTGGAAAATCCTTCCAACTCACTGTCCTTGAGATATAGTTTCTAGGTTGATTAACCCTGGACAAGAACAAAAATCTGTTTATCAACACCATGAAAGACTCCACAATCAAACAGTTTTTTTGAACAAACCAGAATATTGGCCGAACATCTTCCTTGACCTGATTTATATTTGCAGGAAGCCTCCATGCAGGGAGTGGCCGTCTTACTTTTGATGTATCTATGATCCCCAAATTCTATGAAAGAAACACTTTTTCTTAATTGATCCACAAGAAAAGATAGAAAGGGCTCTAATCGGATGAGAATATCAACCATATCATGTCACGAAAATGTTTCATAGAAAAATATGGGCTTGAAGAATATAAAGGCAGACGAATCAGGCCAAGAACATGAATACCTGAAGTATGCCAACGGCAGATTTGTCCAGGTTGAGTGTATATATGTGCAGGTGCTTTATGCCATGAGCAAGAAGCTTTTTGCACATCTCTGTGCCCAATTGTATACCATATGCTATTACAGCCTTATTATCATCCTTAATAGGCTCCAGAGCATTAGTGACCTCTGCAGGTATCTGGCAGAAAAGTAATAGTAATAATAATTAAAGAAAATTTTATTTACAACTATTATTTATTTAGTGATAAAGTAATCACTAGTAAATTTGGCACACGTACATTTTATCTACATATGTATGTACTATGTATGAAAATATGTGTGTATGTATGTATGTATGTATGTATAATTGCATGTATGCATGCATGTATGTGTGTATGTGTGTATGTATGTATGTATGTATGTATGTATGTATGTATGTATGTATGTATGTATGTATGTATGTATGTATGTATGTATGTATGTATGTATGTATGTATATATGCATGTATGCATGTATGTATGTATGCATGCATGCATGCATGCACACACATAAATTTTATGTATGTATGTATGAAAATATGTGCGTATGTATGTATGCATGTATGTATGCATGTATGTATGCATGTATGTATGTATGTATGTATGTATGTATGTATGTATGTATGTATGTATGTATGTATGTATGTATGTATGTATGTATGTATGTATGTATGTATGTATGTATGTATGTATGTATGTATGCATGCATGCATGTTTGCATGCACGCATGCACGCGTGCATGCATGTATGCATGTATGTATGTATGTATGTATGTATGTATGTATGTATGTATGTATGTATGTATGTATGTATGTATGTATGTATGTATGTATGTATGTATGTATGTATGTATGTATGTATGTATGTATGTATGTATGTATGTATGTATGTATGTGTGTGTTTGGGTGTGTCTATACATGTATGTATGTTTGTATGAATGCATGCATGAACATGCATAGATGTATGTATGTATGTAGGTATGAACATATGCATGCACATAATGTATAAAGACAATGAGGGAGATGTGAGTGTGTGTGTGTGTGTGTGTGTGTGTGTGTGTCTTAGTCCATGGTTTCTTCTTTCTGAATGTAAGATTAATGCTCTTTAAATTATGAGTTAATTTAGAACAACAGTTCTTAGGTTTATTTGGAACTCTAGAGATTCAATTGTACTTGAGGACTGATTCTTTCACTGAAGCTTCGCCCAGGATGCAGATCATCATAAGAAGGACCATAAAGATCCTGTACATTATGTTCTTCATAATTTATTATAGGCGAATAATAGGTCTATGCCTGTTTCATGGATTAATATACACAAGATTTCTCCATACAATGTGTATGTACATGTTCCTATAAATGAATCAAGATAATCTCTTCTCTTTTATTCATATGCACTCAGAATATGCAGGCCATACAGTACAAGTACATTATTTATATCAAGGAATACCTTTGTCTTGCAAAATCCAGTCATTCGTTTGAAACCCTTGTAGTTATTAATGGGCATAATACCAGGAACTATAGGGCAGGTAATACCTAGTTTTCGGCAGTCATTATAGAACTTCAAAAACAAATCTGTATCATAAAACAACTGTGTGATAATGACATCTGCACCAGCATCAACCTGCAAATAAATGGAAAGTCACGTTCAGCTCATAAGAATTATACACAGCTCTGAGATCTGGAACATTTCAGCAGAACCATTTGTCTATAATTTGATCTATATGACTTTGAGTGTATCCATGTTTATTGTGCATGCCTAATACAAACCATTGTGTTTCACAAAGGTGGACCTCAACACATTGCAGCAAAAGAAGTAAAAAAGTACACATACTGCAGTTGTGATCCAAACCTTCGACTTTAGATATAGTAGGTCCTTGTAATAAGCTTCTTGAGTGGCGCCTTTGTCAGAAGTTATAACTTCAGGATGAGCCTCTGCATCACTTACAGAAAAGTCTGCCACATTAGGATTTTGAAATGTACAAATTTCTGTTCAGTAGATGAAAGAAATGTTCTTCACCTGGATATCCTGCCACAGTAATACCAAAATAATCACCATAATGGTGCCGAATGTGCTTAACCTGTTGTATATGACTATAATCAGTGTGACCTTCATGCAGTTAAACGGCAGTTTTGCTGCGTTTTACTTAAGAATGAAGAAGGGGCGTACTGACCAGGTCAAGGGCACAAGAAAATCCTCCTGAGACATGTACGAACTTATCCTGTCCATGAGGAGGATCACCTCGAAGAGCAAGAATATTTTGTATTCCATTTGCCTTCATACCATCCAAGACTTTATCTAGTTTATCAACAGGCATGTTTGTACAAGTAAGATGCATCATGCTCTCCACACAAATCTGTTACATAAATATGTATAAAAATATTTCAGTTCATGTATGACTTTGGAATTTCTATATTCATGAATTTAGCAATTTGAACTTGATGCACTTGATGTTGAATCTTCGGTCATGTAAGAAAATGACATGGGAAAATACAGGAAACAACAGTTGTACATAACTTGCTGTTGAAAATAAGTAAGAAAACAACAAAACGAAGTTGCAATTTAAAGGTTCCTTTTATACCATGCCTTATGCAAAGTCTTTAAAAATCCCTTACGGTTGGAAAAGAAAATTAGACAGAGCACAAACCCTATTCTGCATCTTGTTTGCTATATCCAATGTAAGATCTGCTGTTGAACCACCTGCACCACAAGTGATGTCACAAAAGAGTGGTTGTAATGCGACCATCCGGTCCATCCTGTCAAAAAGATTCTCCACTCCCTCTTCTGTCCGTGGAGGGAAGTATTCAAAAGAAAATGTAACTTGATTACGGGCCTGAGCATTATTGATCTTATCAATAACCTTCATAGCTATAAACCTGCATTGAAAATAAAGAGGTCTTATAGGAGCTGTTCCTCAGATGATTACGATAGAAAACAAAGGACTTGATTTGAATTAAGCTGTACTACAAGAATAAATAATAAAGAAGACGTGATGATGACATATCTTTAAGAAAAGAACCTCTTTTAATTTATTTCTTGTACAAAATACTTTTATTCACAGAATGATGCCACAACAGTAAAACTCTAGCGTGATTTTAACTTATAGAACTGCATAAACGTTTATGCTTTGCTAAAGATAAATGTGAACCGAGAGCTAGTTGATCGCTCTTATAACTGATAACGAGCTTTACTGGAGATTCACTGAAGGAATTTTTAAAGAAATTGGAAACTTCAAAATGAATTCTATCCTTAAATTCTTGTATTCAGAAAATGTCATGATTTTTAGCACATAATGTCACTGTACTTATTACACCAGTCAATTATACAGTGAAGAAGAGTGTTATGTTTCGTGAACTTGCAAAAAGTAAACTGTAAGGAAAAAGAAGAGACTCGCTATGGATCCTGATGAAGCTCACAAAAACTACAATGCTGAACAATCGCCGAATTAAAATGGATAAAAGAAACAGAAACGCAAGGACGGAATCGAAGAAGAGGGAGGAATCAACGTACTACCAAACCATTCGTCGCTTCGATAAAGATAAGCACCCTATAAGCTTCCAGAATGATGCAGACAAATCAGAGCGGGCTATCGAAATCAAAATGCTCACCTAGCAATCGCAATGGATACACGAACGAGGCGTCTGGCGTTTCCACATTCTGATAATGTACAAACCAATGCAATGCAGATAGCGATGAGAGATATGAATCGCTCGATTGTAACCTTTCTTCATGTACATTTAGAAAATACATTCATAACCTGTAAGTGATATCGAGAAGAGAATTTACTTCACGTAGCATATCTGATAGAATTCGAAGGTCCGAGAAAAGATAGGATTACCTGATAGGAATCGACTGAAACTAACGATCCTTGTGTGTCCAGCGTTACAATGCGACTAGATAGACAGATACGCAACGCAATGCGAAGATATGCACTCTCCGTTTTCACCTTCTACATGAACGGTAGAGGTTTGCCAGGCTGCGTTTTCATCGCGTATACAGCGACGGCGTCCTGCTACGTCGACAGTGCAACGCCACCAGCTTAAGTGTTCAGCATTGTTTTTATCAGCACCTTAATGCGTTTACGTGAAAACGTCGCCGTGGTAATATATATTTGCCAATTGCGAAAGAAAAAAAAAAAATCAAAAGCAAAAAGCTTTTTTTTTCTTCGGGTTAGGGCGAATGTCCCTAAAAAATTGTACGGAGCATACCATGATATGTACGTCTTGGATAAAAGCAAAAAGTTTTTTTTTTTGTTTTTGTTTTTTTTTTTAAATGTAAAGCTCTGCCGAAGTCCAATGTCCGCATTGAATGTATTGAAAGAACAAGTCTACGGGCATAGTATCATGTGTCTGGCTATGCAGATAAAAGCAAAAAGCTTTTGTAAGCTTTTGTATCTTCCACTAATTGATAGTCTCATCGTTTTAATATTTCCATTTCATGTATAGATACCCCTTTCCAAGGGGTGGGGAGTGAGATTAGTTCACACTTTAACGTATGTATTTCAAAATAAAATGGTAACCTCGTGGATTTTGGTTTGTTGGAGATATGTGAAGTAGCAAGTGGTTACATAAATGCCATCCAACCACTTGAAGACGATCTTTTTGGTGTATGTTTTTTCAAATCATCCATGGAAAAGCATGGGCAATCTTTGAGCAATATTGTTTATTCAAATTGTTTCAACGTTATGTACCAGTGCAAAAATTGGTGTATTCCGAGCCATGCATTCATAGATGCATCATTATTGTAATAGCTAGGTACATGTATATAAGTGTATTTATATGCTTGGATATATATCACCAAAGATACGTGTAGAATCTATAAGTACATGCATGTGCATACGAAATTCAATGTGTGTATATATAATATGTGAAGTAAGCATGTAGGTTCATGGAAGTGAAGCTCCATATTATTCAAGTGTCTACATAAAATATGCTTGCTCATACAGTTACATTCAAGGCATGTAACATGTGCACACATATTGATAATGTTTTAGAGATAACATGCTCTTTTCTTTCTCCATTTATTTCTATATATATATATATATATATATATATATATATATATATATATATATATATATATATATATATATGTATATATATATATATATATATATATATGTATGTAGACACATCATCATAGCAAGACAAAGGTTAAAGTTTCATTCTATAAAGTCTCATTCTATAAAATTTATGTTTAAGGGAATTATTCATACTAATCACATATTTAATGTCATTTGTAGGAGACATTACCCGATTGGGTGCATGGAGTCATGTGCTTTCAAGATGGAAAATGATGGGAATACTTGAGTGTGCTCAACTAATGACACACGCTCTCAATAGCACACATAGAAATTAGTTTCTTAGTCCCGAACTACACTCAAATATGGGTTTACAATATATCCTTTGAAAATCTCGCAAACACTCTTGTGCTTCGTTATAACCTTTGAAAAACAAGCCTTTCTTGTGAACTCCGACACTCATAATCTCTAACTCCTAAGAACACAAAAATTAACATAAAAAAAAAAGAGCTTTTACTTTAAAGTATCTATAGCTACTTAACATTCTTCACTTAGGCAAGAAAAAATACAGTGGACTGCACACACACACAAAAAAACTACACTTGATGACAAAATTTCAAGAAAGAGCTCTCAATTGTTTCCGTATACAAATGATAAAAAAATCCCCACATAAGGGCCCAATGCTCTTTTTATAGCTTTCCTTAAACACATGTGCTTTTCACATTTTGTAGGAATTTCCTCTAATATTGAGATTCTTTCCTATTTTTCCTTTTGCTCTCTATTTTACCATTACAAGACCATCATACAAAAGGCTAGGCATCTCATCTTGAACGCATCTCCAAAAAAAAATGTAGATCCTTATGGGGCTTTAACAAACTTTGTTTTCCACATTTTCTTTATCTTTTCTTCCTTTTTTAATCTTCTTAGTCGTTTCCTTATGGTACCTTCAATGTCTTTCTCCCCATGCTCTTTGTGTTCTCTCTTTCCTCATGTTGCAATATTCTGCCCCTCCTTGTCATTGCCATCTCATTGCATGAATTAGATAGGGAGGAACATGATGTGTGAGTAATATGCAAAAGTAAATGTATGAGGAGATGCTTGTGAAAGATAGAGGTGTGAATTATTTGTTTCCAAAACAAGAGTTGCGTGATTTGGGTTATGAGCCTGGCTAAAAGAAGCTTGAGCTTTTTTACTATAATCATAATGACCAAATCTTAAATGTTGTCCCACTCCTTAATGAGGCTCTCCAAGGTATTTATCATATACGTATTTGTTAGAGGATAGTTGTTTGGAGGCAATGGTAATATTGGGTAGATCAAACATTGTTTGGGAATTAGGCCCTTCCTTTTGTCTCTTTGAAAAATGATCCAAGGTCTGCAACAAGCAACGGGGTAAAGGTTGCATGGACTTTGGTGCCCAATGTAAAGTCCATTCAATGTTGTTGGAATCTGAGTTGACCAAGAAGAAGAGGCTTGGAGCACTACATTGAGTGTATTACTAAGTGAATACACAAAAGATAAGCACTCTATTAGGGTTATAAATTTATATACAAGTTAGGGGAAAAAACCTCCCAAAGAAAAAACCTCTATTAGGGTTATAACTTTATATACAAGTTAGGGAAAAAACCTGCCAAAGACAAAAGACACATCACTATCAAAATATAACAAGAAATCCCTCCTAGGAGTGATGAGATGAACAAGGATCTCACACTCATGTATAAGCAAGTGCCAAGGTATGAAGGTATGTAGAATAAAATCAATCCACAAAAGGAAGTAAGCCTAAAGATTCGAAAAAAGCTTCAGACTTCTCCGTAGACAGAGAATTTGTAAAAAAACGTCTACAACACTATCCGGTGTGGGCAAAGAAGGAAAACTGATCTTTCTAGTAGAAAACGTAACTTGATTACGGGCCTCAGCATTATTAATCTTAGAAAATGTCATGATTTTTAGCACATAATGTCACTCTGCTTATTAAACCAGTGAATCATACAGTGAAAAAGGGTGTTATGTTTCGTGAACTTGCAAAAAGTAAACTGTAAGGAAGAAGAAGAGACTCGGTATGGATCCTGATGAAGCTCACAAAAACAACAATGCTGAAGAATCGCCGTAGATAAAAGAAACATAAACACACGGACGGAATTGAAGAAGAGGGAGGGATCAACGTGCTACCAAAGCACTCGTCGCTTCGATAGAGATAAAGATAAGCATCAATAAACCGCTATAAGCTTCCACCATGTTGCGGACAAATCAGAGCGGGCTATCGAAATCAAAATGCTCACCTAGCAATCGCCATAGATGCGCAAACGAGGAGTCTGGCCTTTCCACATTCTGATAATGCACAAACGAATGCAATGCAGACAACGATGAGAGACAGGAATCGCTCGATTATAAGCCTTCTACATTTTCATTTGGCATACATATTCATAACCTTGAAGTGATATCGAGGAGAGGAGTTACTTCATGTAGCGCATCTGATAGAACTCGAGGGTCCGAGAAAAGATAGGATTACCTGATAGAAATCGACTGAAACTGACGATCCTTGTGTGTCCAGCGTGATGTGAAAACCTCGGCATGCTATACGGCCAATCGCGAAAATAACAAAAAAAAGCACAAAAAATCAAAAGCAAAAAGATTTTTTTTTTTCGCGCGGTCTTAACTATTTAAAAAAGTTGTACGGACCATACTATGATTGTACGGCGTTACGGATAAAAGCAAAAGCTTTTTTTTTTTTTTTTCAAAGTTTGGCCGCAGTCCAATGTCAGAATTGAATGTATTGAAAGAACAACTCTACGGCGCATAGTATGATGTGTATGAAAGCAAAAAGTTTTTGTAAGCTTTTGAATCTTCCACTAATTGATAATCTCATCGTTTTTATATCTCCATGAAACCATTTCATGTATAGATACCCCCTTTCCAAGGGGTGGGATTAGTTCACACTTTAACGTATGGATATCTCAGAATAAACTGGTAACCTCGTGGATTGTGATTTGTTGGAGATAAGTGAAGTAGCAAGTGATTACATAAATGCCATCCAACCACTTGAAGATTATCTTTTTGGTGAATGTTTTTTCAAATCATGCATGGAAAAGCATGGGCAATCTTTGAGCAATACTGGTTATCTTTTTCTTGCAAGATATACAAAGCATGGTTGATTCAACGTAATGTAACATAAATGCAAAAAATGGTGTCTAAAGTGTGATTGATTCGCATGAGCTATTTGTTTTCCATCGCGAATCTTAGGAAAGCAACGCTTGGTTTGTGTCATGGGAGCTTTTCAAAATTTGTGTAATATTTGAACTTATTTAGGCTCTACATTAGCTTACCATTAGCCTACACTGAAGGGGACAAGGGGCTAAGTTGGCCAAGCTGTTAATCTTAGGGGAGCCAAGGTCCAGTAGTGATTCTTCAGGCTTTTGTATAACCTTCATAGTGGTCATATGAAGGATATGTGTATCTTATAGAGGATTCGACTACTACATGGGCAAGGGCTATTTAAGGTTGGATGGAGAATGGATGGCAACTAACTCGGATCCCACACTTGTGATATTAAAGCTTATGAAAGTTTACATGCGGGAGAGTCTATGTGAGACTCTTGCATGAGAAGGAAGGGTATCTCATGACAGAACAGGATGTACATGAAATTGGGCATCAATGTTCAGCCTCGGGCATCAATGTTCAGCCTCGAAGCGCATGCGTATAATACCTTATTATATTTCCATCTATTTAAGCTCTACATTAGCCTAGCATTAATGTGCATAAATGTACATTATAATAAATGAGAGAGAGAGTACTCCCTCTTTATTTATGATTATCATTATTCTATTTGGATGCGCTTTTAGTGATGTCATGAGTTTGATTGGGCATGCATGCATACATTCCTAGCCATGCATTCATAGATGCATCGTTATTGTAATAGGTATATGTATATAAGTGTATTTATATGCTTGGATATATTTCACTAAAGATACGTATAGCATCTATGAGTACATGCATATGCATATGAAAATCAATGTGTGTATAGATAATATGTGAAGTAAGCAGGTACCTTCATAGAAGTGAAGCTCCTTATTATTCAAGTATTTGCATAAATTATGCTTGCTCATACACTTATATCCAAGGCATGTAACATGTGCACACATATGATAGTGTTTCAGAGATAACATGTTCTTTTATTTCTCCATTTACTTGTGTATATATTTGTAGATATATCATCATAGCAAGAAAAAGGTTAAAGTTTCATTCTATAAAATTTCTGTAATATAAAGTGAATTATTTATACTAATCACGTATTCAATTTCATTTGTGGGAGACATTACCCGATTGGGTGCATGGAGGCATGTGCTTTCAAGATGGAAGATGATAGGAATACTTGAGTCCGCTCAATTAATTACACATCCTCTCTTACTTCACTTTTGCATAGGCTTCACTTAATAGTACATATATAAATTAGTTTCTTAGTCCCTACCAACGCTCAAGTATGGGTTACAACATATCCTTCGAAAATCTATCAAATACTCTTGCACTTCGTTATAACCTTTGCAGCAGAAGCATTTCCTGTGGACTCCGACACTCATAATCTCTAACTTCTAGGAACACAAAAATTACCTTAAAAAACAAAGAGCCTTTAGCTTAAAGTATCCATAGCTACTTAACATTCTTCATTTAGGCAAGACATAATAGAGGGAACTGCATACACATAGAAAACTCCACTTCACAAAATAATTTCAAGAAAGAGCTCTCATTTGGTTTCTAAGATTGAGATGCTTTCCTATTTTTCCTTTTTGCTCTCTATTTTACCATTACAAGACCATCATACAAAAGGCTAGGCATCTCATCTTGAATACATCTCCATAAAAAATGTAGATCCTTATGGGGATTTAACAAACCTTGTTTCACACTTTTTCTTTGCCTTTTCTTCTTTTCTCGATCTTCTCACTCGTTCCCTTATGCTATCATCAGTGTCTTTTTCCCCATGCTCTTTGTGTTCTCTCTTTGCTCATGTTGCAACATTCTCCCCTTCTTGTTCATGCTCATCTCATTGCATGAAATAGATAGGGAGGAACATGATGTGGGATTAATATCCAAAAGTCATTCTATGAGGAGATGCTTATGAAATATGGAGGTGTGAATTATCTCTTTCCAAACTAGAGTTGCGTGATTTGGGTTATGGGGAGGGTATAAGGCAGATTAAAAGAAGCTTAAACTTTTTTGCTGTAGTCATAATGGTCAAATCTTGAATGTTGTCCAACTCTTTAATGAGGTTCTCCAAGGTTTTTATCATATACATATTTGTTGGCGGATAGTTGATTGGAGGCAATGGTAATATTGGGTAGATCAACCATTGCTTTTGGGAATTAGGCCCTTCCTTTTGTCTCTTTGAAAAATGACCAAGGTTCGCCGCAAGGAATGGGGTAAAGGTTGCATCGACTTTAGTGCCCAACATTGAGTTCATTCAATGTTGCTGGAGTCTAAGACGACCAAGAAGAAGAGGCTTGGAGCACAACATTGAGTGTATTACTAAGTGAATGTACAAAATATTAGCAGCCTACAAGGGTTACAAATGTATATACAAGTTAGGGGAAAAAACCTCCTAAAGACAGAAAAAATGTGCCCCATTGGTCCTAAGTGTGCACATACACATCACTATCATAACATAACAAAAACTCCCTCTTAGGAGTGATGTGGTGAGCTAGGAATGACACTCATGTATAAGCAAATGCCAAGCTATGTAGAATAAAATCAATCCATAAAAGGAAGAAAGCCTAAAGCTTTGAGAAAAGCTTCATAATTCATCCTAGGTAGAGAATTTGTAAAAAGGTTTGTAACATTATCCAGTGTGGGCAAATAAGGGAGACTAATCTTTCTTGTAGAGAATCATTGTGAGAAGTGGTTGAAAATTTCCAGAGATGAGAGGGTCCAAGCAAAAACCTCCTCCAGACCAGCCCAAGTAGAACGTGGACTACTTACTATAATCCTTGAGCTTGCAATATACACAACAATACCACTATAGTACCTTGGATCATGAATCTCAAAAATTTAGGACAAAACAGATATCTTTTAAGTACTTCTCATGTAGAGAAAAGCTTCTATCTTTGGAATAAGGTACTTAGAGTTTTACTCAGAGCTCACATCCTAGTTGGAATTGACATGATACATTTTGCACACATTCAAATGAAGTGATAATTGAACTACTACAAGTTATTTCATAAATTTAGAAGGACTATGATAACAACAATATGTATAGGAATTCAAGGCCTAATCCCCACTTTTTAGGAGGATGAAGATGCACAGACACAATCCCATAGATTTGTTCATATCTCAATAAATGACCATGAAAAGTTTTAGGAATAATCATAAGATCTGTAGCTTCATACTCCAATTGATACACAAGACAATCAAACTATGTATTTGCTACAATAACTTAGACAAGTTGACAAATTTGATGTAATGTGCTATAACATGTGTATTATCTTTGTACATTCACTTGGTAATACATTTTGTGTTGTGTTGCACTGCAAGCTTCTTCTTCTTCCTTGTGTATTTTGTGGGCTTCTATAGACCTTGACCTCCAACAATTGGTATCAAAGTAGGTTGCCACTTCATCTAGGGTGTCATCAACACCCCTCATGTCACCATCTCAGAATCACACCAAAATTGGGGAGTTTCTACATATCGAGAGACAGGAGATGCACTTTTCTCTATGCCACACAATGGAGCAAGGCAAGGGGTTGGAGTTCCCTCTGCTATGGATCATAATGGATGCTTCTATAGGGTCGATAGCGGAAGGCATACTTTATGTGGGCCTTCTTTATTTATCATCTACCAGCGTGAAGAGATCAATTAGCCATGGGCTATCTGCAATGAGAGCAAATAATCACCCTTAAGGTGCCTATGTCAGGTTCGGTGGGTTGATATCGTTGTGGAGCTATAGGGAGAGAGATTCTATGGGGGAGGTGCTATTGGCGCAGGAGAGGAAGACGTGGCTATTGCTGATGTGTGGGATAGACCAATGCTACCTATATCGACAGTCACCCCCTACGTTGGTATAAACACTGGAAATATGGAATTAACCATACCGATGGTCACTTC
>CM035409.1:8119111-8289111 GCA_020310875.1 Ceratopteris richardii
AACACGTGGAGATGCAAAAAAACTTTTACAATCCATTGGAATGGACTACACTAAGATTCATGCTTGTCTCAATGATTGCATCCTCTTTCAAAATGAGTATGAGCATCTCCATATATGTCCAAAGTGTGGAGCAAATAGATTTAGAGAAGAACTAGTAGGCGAAGCAATCCCCGCAAAGGTTTTTGCCACTTTCCTATCATTCCACGAATTAAGAGCATATTTAGATGCAAGTCCATAGCTGAGTTAATGTCATGGCATGCAAAGAGCAGGTCTATAAATGGTGTAATGCGAGTGCCTTCTGAATCTGATGCTTGGAAACACATAGATAGTAAGTGGCCAGATTTTGCAAGTGAGCCTCAAAACATACGTCTAGGCCTAGCTATGGATGGAGTAAATCCATTTGGTTTATGTAGCTCTTCATGGAGCACATGGCCTATATGTTTGGTCAATTATAACATCCTACCATGGCTAGCCACAAAGAAGGGTCATTTATTATTAGCTCTTATTGTGCCAGGTAAGTATAAGGTAAAAAACATGGATGTATACCTTGCACCACTTGTGGAAGAGCTACGCATTTTATGTGATGGGATTATTGTGAGTGACATGTCTCAACCTATAAGAAGACACGATGTGCGAGTGCAAGGCATACTTATGTGGGTGATGCATGATTGACCTAGTTATTGTGAATGTTCAGGTTTGTCGATTTCGGGTTACCATGCTTATCTCTTATGCGGACCACGAGTCGAAGCACGCTATTCCAAAGCACTGCATAAAATTTTCTATGGACATCAAAGATATTTGCCTGATAGACATGTTTTACATGAAGGACAAATTGGTCGACAAGCGCAATGCCAAATGAAAGCTAGTGATTGGAAACAACTATGGGATTTAGAAACACCTGCCACTGGCATGAAATGGTTGTCAATCTTTCAAGAAATCCCTTATTGGATTGAGTTATTGATCAATCATTTGGTAGACCTGATGCATATTTTTAAGAATGTGGGAGAGATTCTCTGGAAGACTTTGATCGGAAAGAAAGAACGCAAAGCAGAAAGGGAGGACTTAGAAGAATGAGGTCGTATGCAAGAGTTGTGGGCAATTACCAAGTTCAACGGAATAATATCGTTACCAAGAGCTCCTTGGGTGCTTCCCAAGATGGAAAAGCAACAAGTGAAGAAGATAATTTTAGAGTTTCAGACACCTACTAGATGCATGAGGTGTCTAAAGACTGCTTTCACATGAAACGACGATATCTTGGAGGGCTCAAGTCTCATGATTGGCACAAGGTTTTACAGTTTGTGCTCCCTATAGCTTTAAAAGATTGTCTTTCGGAGGATGTGCGAATAAACATTTCGAGATATCTTGAAGCTATCCTTTAGGAAGTTTTATTACTTTGTTTTTTATGTGAAATGGTTCAAAGTAGTCATTTATTGAAGAAGCACAACTGTGAGGCCAGATAAAAGTGGTTTGCTTCAAGTCGACTCCACAAAATTATGGACGGATGAAAGAGAAACATTTGTACTTCCCTAACACTGTGAGCAAGTTGTTTTTATACCAGATTCGAAAGAACTAGATTGGCTATTTCTTTTACAAGCCTCCCCACATAGTAGACAAATTTGTGAGAACATAGATGTAGAAGAAAGTCCATCTATAGTGAACTCTGAAACATTAGGAAGTCGAGGAGGAAAAGATCAATTTTTGTTTATTTTTTTGCTATGTTCTTTTGTACACCACCATTTCTTTATATTATCTTTATTATCATATGCTAATTATTTGAGTTCTTTAGTTACAGAGCACAATCGGACAGAATCCTCTAGTCACTCCACATTCTATAATAGAGGAGCAATTCTTAGAGTTTTTATCTCATGTACCTCCTGCATATATGGTCGCTGTCGGGATGAAATCCTTTAGGGAAGTGTGCATGATTTTTTCAAAGTTCAATGATTTCTAGTTCTAGTGTAATGGTTTTAGTGACAAAGGGTTACGATCTATGCATGTTTTGACTGATTTGATTGATTGAGAAATGTGAAACCATGTTAAATATGTCTTAACTTTTGACCCATAAGGCCATAGGTTTGACCCTTGAAAACCCTCTGAAAACCTAGTTTTACCCCCACAAAACCAAACCTAGATCCTTAGAAACCCTAGGAGTTTTGGTCGTAACTATAAATAAACCCTTGATTTGACATGCTTGAGATTAATTGTAGCAAAACCCTTATTTCCCTGACCAAAAACCCTAACTTGGACCCTTAAAATTGGCTTTTATCCTAAGTCCAAGCCCTTATTAATATAGTGTGAAACCAAAACCTTAGTCTAGGAAAAATACAAAGGATAAAAATAAAAAATAGAAATAAGAAGTGTGATTTTCCCAAAATAGAAAATGATCATGCAAGATGATTCTAAAAATAGAAAGTTGAGTAAGGAGGTTAGAAGTCTCTAGAAGGAAGTCCAAGGGGGGGCCTATAAATAGGTGCCTAAACTCATTTGTTCCCCCCCGTGGATCTTGCTTATGGAACTTCTTTCCAGGTATGCTCTTTGTCCAGTTTTGTTCATGTTTATCTTCTTGTTCTTACTTTATGGTAGTGCATCCAGAGAGAGAGCCCTAGTTTCTTTACCCATAGATCTTCCTTCCTTGGTCTTTGTGCACATATGCATGAGTCTATGCATCGATTAAACATTTGATTTATGCTTTATTTCATGTTGTGAAGAGAGAAACAAGAGTGAAGAAGGGGAGTTTCTACATATCGAGAGACATGAGATGCACTCTTCTCTATGCCACACAATGGAGCAAGGCAAGGGGTTGGAGTTCCCTCTGCTATGGATCATAATGGATGCTTCTATAGGGTCGCTAGCGGAAGGCATACTTTGTGTGGGCCTTCTTTATTTATCATCTACTTGCCTAAAGAGATCAAGTAGCCATGGGCTATCTGCAATGAGAGCGAATAATCAGCCTTAAGGTGCCTATGTCAGGTTCGGTGGGTTGATATCGTTGTGGAGCTATAGGGAGAGAGATGTTGTGGGGGAGGTGCTATTGGCGTAGCAAAGGAAGACGTGGCTATTGCTGACGTGTGGGATACACTGACGCTACCTATACCGACGGTCACCCCCGACGTTGGTAAAAACACTGGAAATATGGAATTAAGCATACCGATGGTCACTTCATCATTGGTGATGTTTCATGACCGCCGATATGGGCATTGGTATAGCCATCCGTATATGCATTGGTATAAGCGTCAGTAATTTCTTGGAAATCACCGATGCCTATATCGATGCATATACTGAGGCCATGTTTTGAACATACCCGGAAGCCGAGAGCAAAAATCAACATTTTGCATGTGTTTTACATTGAGTACTGCTTGCTTCTGTTGAACTTGCGCGTGCGAACTGAATTTTGACCTGCATTGTCTTGTGCACACACACACACAGATCTCTCTCTCCACACACACACTCTCACACACACAAATCTCTCTCTCTACACACACACAATCTCTCTCTCTCTCTCTAGATCTCGCATCTTGTTAAGTGGAGTGTGTACTCTTACCCTTTGTCCTTCTCTATGCTTTATGTTTTATAATTTTTCTTCTCTTTCATTTTGCAGAAGTCTTTTGGCATCAATTCTTTGGAATTCGACGATACATACATTACGCTTTGATGACAACAATCCAAAAGAGGGACATACGTGTAAGTGATTGTTTTATTCTCTATTGATAGAAAGAGATAGAGAGAGATAGAGAGAGAAAGAGAGAGAGAGAAAGATAAAGAGAGATAAAGAGAGATGAAAGAGAGGAAGGTAGAGAAATAAATAAAGAGAGATGAAAGAGAGAAAGATAGAAAGAGAGATAAAGAGGGATGAAAAAGAGAAAGATAGAGAGAGATAAAGAGAGAGAGATATAGAAATACATACACACATGCATATACATACACACACACATATACACACATGCATACACATACATATGCATACATACATACACACATATACACACATGCATGCATACATACACACACATGTACACACATGCATACATACACACACATACATACACATACACATGTACAGTACACATGCATACATACACACACATATACACACATGCATACATACACACACATATACACACACATACATATACACACATATACACACATGCATACATACAGACACATACACATATACACACATGCAACCATACACACACGCACATACATACACACACACATGTACACACATGCATACATACACACACACATATACACACATGCATACATACACACACACACACATACATATACACACACATGTACACACATGCATACCACATATACACACATGCATACATACACACACATATACACATGCACATATACACACACATATACACACACATACATACACACACATATACACACATGCATACATACACACATATACATATATACACACATGCATACATACACAGACATACATACACAGACATACATACACAAACACATGTACACACATGCATACACACACACACACCTATACACACATGCATACATACACACATATACCCACATGCATGCATACATACACACACAGGTACACACATGCATACATACACACACATGCATACATACACACACATGTACATGCATGCATACATACACAAACACATATACACACATGCATACATACCCACACATATACACACACACATACATACACGCACATATATACACATCCATACATACACACACATACACATGCATACATATACATATGCATACATACACACACACATGCATACATACATACACACACATATACACACATGCATACATGTACATATGCATACATACATACCCACATATACACACACACAAATTAAATATATAAAAATAGGATTAGGGTTTTTAGGCTCTTTACACATCCATACACATGCATACATACAAACACACATATACACACATGCACATATATACACACACACATAAACGCACACACACATATATACACACAAGCATACATACACACACACACATATATGATTTAAGTAAACAAAACTAAATATGAAAATAGATTGTGTTTAGATCTAGCTCTTTAGGATTAGGGTTTTAGGGTTTTTACATCCATATAACTCAATTAAATTTATATAAGGAAAAAGTAAAGGAAAAATTAAGAAAAAAATCAGAATATATAAATAAATATATATATAAAATAGGATAATTGTATAGATAAATAAATATCAAAAGAGCTAGTGTTTTAAATAAATAATTTAAATATATAAAAATAGGATTTTAAGGTTTTTTATCAAATTAAACATATATACACATACACATACACTTATACATACACACACACACACACACACACACACACACACATATATATATATATATATATATATATATATATATATATATATATATATATATATATATATATATATATATATATATATATATATATATATATATATATATATATATATATATATATATATATATATACATATATATATATATATATATATATATATATATATATATATATATATATATATATATATATATATACACATACACATATATATATACATGCATACAAAGATATACATGTTTTAGGTCTAGGTCTTTACGATTAGGGTTTTAGGGAAATTACACATGCATAACATATATACACACATACACATATAATACATATACATATATACAATGCACACACACATATACATAAATTAGATATATCTAAATATATAAAAATAAGATTTTAAGGTTTTTTATCAAATTAAATATATATACACATACACACCATATATATATATATATATATATATATATATATACACATACATACATACATACATACATACATACATACATACATATGTACAAATATATATACACATGCATACACACAAATACATGTTTTACATCAAGGTCTTTACGATTAGGGTTTTAGGGTTTTTACACATGCATAATATATATACACACATACACATATAATACATATACATATAAACATGTATATACATAAACACATGCATACACACATATACATATTTTAGGTCTAGCTCTTTAGGATTAGGGATTTAGGGTTTTTACATACATATCATTCAAATAAATGTATATATGGAAAAAATAACGGGAAAATTAAGAAAAAAATCAGAATATGTAAATAAATATATATCTAAAATAAGATAATTGTATAAATAAATAAATATAAAAAGAGATAGTGTTTTAAATAAATAAATTATATACATATAATTAAATAAATGAACATAGGATTTTAAGGTTTTTTATCAAATTAAATATATATACACATACATATATATATACATATATAATAAATGAGAATTATATAGATAAGTAAATATGAAAAGAGCTAGTGTTTTAAATAAATTAATTAAATATATAATTTGCATAACATATATACACATTATATATATACACACACACACAAATTCAACCAAGCTTCAAGCTTCAAGCTTCAAGCTTCAAGCTACAAATTCGTGGGGAATCTTTTATGGACATGTGGAGCATTCAAAGGAAGCCAAAAGCCACGAGATTCCATCAAGAAAAGTCACTCAACCACTGCCCAATTCATCTCAACTAAATCCTCCAAGTTAGGAGGCTGATTTGGAAAGGTAGTTCCTAGTTTTTAGGGGCACACTTCTCACTATAAAAGGAGCATGTATCCCGACTTCTTTTGGCCCATCTTCTTGGAGTTTTAGCTCATGTAAAGTGAGCACTAAGTGCTGGAGTTGTGATAAGCAAGCCCCTTGCTTAAGCTAGCCCCTTGCTTGCTTATTTGTTTTCTCTTAGTAGGCATATCTATGTGTGTGCGCAGGCAATGTTGCAACTGTCTACCCCTGAGTTGTTAGCATTGTTTCTCCCTCATATTGTATCCATTTGATGTAATTCTTGTCTCATTGGATAGCTATTAGAGTCTACTTTATGCTCACAAATTCTATGGAGCATTCTCTGAGTATACTGGGAGCAACATTCATTTTAGTGAAGTTGTGTGATTAATATCTCTCTCTCTGTGTAGGCTCTGTTAGAAATATTTTTCTCTCTGTTGTAAGGGCTGGTTCTCCTTTTCTATTTATCCATTTGCTATGATTTTGGTGTCATTGGGTAGCTATTAGAGTGCTCTAAAGTTGACCCAAGTTTTGAGATTAATTCTCTGTATAATCTCTGAGAAAAGCTTGCTGGAGTGAAGTGAGGTCTCTACTTGACTAGCAGTTGTGAGCATTCAACTAGCTCATGTTGTAGACACTGTTTCTCTTTGTGTAAGCATCCATTTGAAGTAAAATTTGTCTTGTTGGAAAGCTCTTGGTGTCTACTACAGGTCTACAAAAGCGCACTGGAGTTCTTTGCATAAGCTCTGAGTAAGAGCACTTTTGGTGTGCAGAGGTCAAAGAAGGATACCTGTGGAGGTCATTCGCGCTTCGTCGTTGCTTAGGGGTTGAGGTACTTCCCCCATCAGTGGTATCAGAGCATTTGGGCATCTTGGAGGCATCACATACAAGCTAGAAGACCTCTTGGAGTTGGTGGTTGAAGATTTGCATCAACAAAAGCTTATTGGAGGTAGCTCACATCAAGGGGGAGCTATTCTACTCAAAGTTTCAAGAGCACAAGGTGTCCATCTAAGGAAAGCTTTCGATTGAGGTAACCTCAGAGCCTCATTTTCATTTTACACACATTGGAGCATTAGCCAAGGGCTAGGTCAAGTATCAAAGACTAGATATGGGAGACTTCAACACTCAAATTGAAAAGCTAGACAAAGGGAACTATCAACCATGGAGATTTAGGGTCTCCAACTATCTTATGGGCAAGGGCCTTTGGGGGTTGATTAGTGGAAGTGAACCAAGACCTAGGTTGGATGAGAATCCAACCAATGACCAGAGAAGGGCCTTTAGGGAATGGAATGAAAGAGACAAGAGGGTTATCTTTATCCTTTCCCAACACATTAGCAATAGCATGATCGGCCATATCCAAGACTTGGATTCAAGCATGAAGGTATGGGAGACACTTGAAACGCTTTATTCAGCAAGCACCAAAGCAAGGAAGATCCAACTCAAGAATGAACTCAACAACCTTAGGAAGAGCTCAGGGAGTAGCATAAATGACTACATACTTAAGGTCAAGGAGTTATGAGATGCATGGGGATCCATTGGAAGCCACATAGACGATGACGATCTTGTGGCTTATACTCTCAATGGTTTGAGAGATGATGAGAAGTGGAAACCCTTTACCACTTCAGTTTATGTAAGGGATAATCTTCCCGATTTTGAGCAATTGGTTGCTCTCATGGTCACCGAAGAAATGAACATAGGTGGAAGTTCAACTAAAAGCAAGGATGCACAAGTTTTCTATGCAGGTAATCAAAGGGGCAAAGGAAGACGAGGACAAGGAAGGGGCAAAGGAAGGTTTGGAGGAAGGCAAGGCCACTCAAGCAATCAAGGACATGACCAAGGCACCTCATCACAAAGAGGGAGAGGAAGAACAAGAGGAAGAGGAGGATGACATCAACAAAACAGGAATCAAGATGGTGAAGGATGTTACATATGTGGCAAGTTTGGCCACTATGCTAGAGATTGCTACCAAGGAGGAAACCAAAGGAGCTATAATCAAGGTTCTTCATACAAAGGCCAAGGTAATTATGCTTCTACAAGTTCAGAAAATGACAATCTCTTGATGATGCACATGAATGGGAATTCAAGCAAAGTAGATAACACTTGGTATATTGATAGTGGATGTAGCAACCATATGAGTTGCAATGCTTCTTGGTTTACTAATCTACATGTTCCCAAAGGTAAAGGACATGTAGAAACAGGTGATGATACAGCCCATGAGATCTCCCATGTTGGAGATGTAGCTTTGGATGACAAGGAGGAAGGAAGATGTCTCAATGATGTCTTGCATGTACCTACCATCACAAAGAACTTGGTGTCCGTTGGGCAAATGGTTGAAAGAGGCTATCAAGTAAGGTTCAACAAAGGTGGATGCTTTGTGGAGAACCCTAAGCAAGGTTACAAGGTCATAGCAAGAGGAAAGAAGCAAGGGAGACTCTTCACTTTGGAGGTAAATTCTCATTCCACTCAACATGTCTACTTCACATATGGAAACAAGAGGATTTCGGAGTTGGACTTGTGGCACAAGAGGATAGGTCACATCAACATACAAAGAATGAAGGAAATGCAATTCAAGAGGCTGGTTGAAGGTCTTCCCAACTTCCAAGGACAAGGTATGAAGCATTTATGTGAATCTTGTCAACTAGGGAAGCAAGCGAGACTTCCATTCAAGAAGAGTGGCTACATAAGCCAACATCCATTGGAGTTGATACAACAAATGTGTGGGGGCCAACCAAAGAGCAATCCATTGGAGGTAACAAGTACTTTGTCACTTTTATAAATGATTGCACAAGGATGGTTTGGGTTTATTTCATCAAAAACACATCAGATGTGTTTACATGTTTCAAAGCATTCAAGGCAATGGTAGAAAAGGAAACAGGTACATATATCAAGAAGCTAAGGTCCGATGGAGGGGGAGAATATTTCTCCAATGCGTTTTCTGATTTTTTAATGGATCAAGGCATCAAGAGGCAAGTAACATGTAGGTACACACCCCAACAAAATGGAGTAGCAGAGAGAAAGATTAGATACATTGCTGAGATCGCTAGAGCAATGCTTAATGAGATGAATGTACCTAACATGTTTTGGAGTGATGCAGCAAATACCGCCGTGTATCTTATGAATAGGGCTCCTACCTCAGGGATCCATGGCTTGACACCATATCAAGCCTATTATGGTAAGAAACCTGATCTTTCCCACTTGAAGATATTTGGATGTACTTGTTATGTACATGTGCCAAGTGAATTGAGGCACAAGCTACAACCAAAGGCAAAAACCTATGGAGTGGACTTTGAAGAGACATTCAGCCCCGTGGCAAAGATGAGCACCATTAGGACACTCATTGCAATGGCTGCTAGCAAAGGATGGAAGCTTTTCCAATTGGATATCAAGAATGCCTTTCTCAATGGAGACTTGGAAGAAGAGGTATACATGGAGCAACCACTAGGTTTTGTTCATAAAGAGTTTCCACATCATGTTTGTAGGTTGAAGAAGGCACTTTATGGCCTAAAGCAAGCTCCAAGGGCTTGGAACCAAAGATTGGTGGACTATTTGATCAAATGTGGTTACAATCAATGCAAGGCGGATCCATCTCTCTTCATCAAACAAAGAGGAGAACTTGTAGTCTACATGTGTGTGTATGTAGATGATCTTATCATTACAGGTAATGATACAAAGGGCATTGAGGAGATCAAGGCAAAGCTTGGAAAGGAGTTTAGGATATCTGATCTTGGAGATCTTAGGTATTTTCTTGGCATTGAAGTTGTATACAAAGAAGAAGGTATTATGATCATACAAAGGAAGTATATTCTAGACCTACTTGAGAGGTTTGGGATGCTACATTGCAAGCCTATTTCAAATCCCATGGAAGTTAATGTAAAGCTAAGCTCCATTGATGGAGAGACATTAGAGGATGTAACTTTTTATCACTCTATTGTAGGCTCTTTCAATTATGCCACAATAACTAGGCCTGACATAGCATATGGAGTTGGAGTGTTATCACAATTTATGCATAGTCCAAGGACTACACACTTGCAAGCTGCAAGAAGAATGTTACGATATCTCAAGGCCACTATAAATGAAGGATTGTTCTATTCATTTGATGATGATATGCAGGTCAAAGCTTATTCTGATGTGGATTTGGCCGGTTTCAAGGAGGATAGAAGAAGTACAAGTGGTTACCTAGTCATGCTAGGTAGCAAGATCATCTCATGGATTTCAAAGAAGCAACCCACGGTGGCATTATCTTCCACCGAGGCTGAGTATAGAGCTTTGGCTCAAGTCACATGTGAGCTAATGTGGATTAAGAAGTTATTTATGGAGCTTAATTTTCAGGTTGACACATATCCAATTTTTTGTGATAATATGAGTAGCATTCATCTAGCATCGAATCCTGTCTATCATGCTAGAACCAAGCATATTGAAGTGCACTATCACTTCATAAGGGAAAAGGTGATATCGAAGGAAGTTTCAGTACATCATATTGGTACCAAGGACCAAGTTGCCTACATGTTTACAAAGGCTTTGGATGGAATGAAGATTTCAAAATTCAAGCAAAGCATCAACATGAAGGAGCTTGGATGAGGATGAAGAATTGAAGCTTGAGGGGGAGTGTTAAAAGTCAAGCTTCAAGCTACAAATTCGTGGGGAATCTTTTATGGACATGTGGAGCAATCAAAGGAAGCCAAAAGCCACGAGATTTCATCAAGAAAAGTCACTCAACCACTCCCCAATTCATCTCAACTAAATCCTCCAAGTTAGGAGGCTGATTTGGAAAGGTAGTTCCTAGATTTTAGGGGCACACTTCTCACTATAAAAGGAGCATGTATCCCGACTTCTTTTGGCCCATCTTCTTGGAGTTTTAGCTCATGTAAAGTGAGCACTAAGTGATGGAGTTGTGATAAGCAAGCCCCTTGCTTAAGCTAGCCCCTTGATTGCTTATTTGTTTTCTTTTAGTAGGCATATCTATGTGTGTGCGCAGGCAGTGTTGCAACTCTCTACCCCTAAGTTGTTAGCATTGGTTCTCCCTCATATTGTATGCATTTGATGTAATTCTTGTCTCATTGGATAGCTATTAGAGTCTATTTTCTGCTCACAAATTCTCTCGAGCATTCTCTGAGTAATCTGGGAGCAACATTCATTTTAGTGAAGTTGTGTGATTAATATCTCTCTCTGTGTGTAGGCTCTGTTAGAAATATTTTGCTCTCTGGTTTAAGGGCTGATTCTCCTTTTCTATTTATCCATTTGCTATGATTTTGGTGTCATCGGGTAGCTATTAGAGTGCTCTAAAGTTGACCCAAGTTTTGAGATTCATTCTCTGTATAACCTCTGAGAAAAGATTGCTGGAGTGAAGTGAGGTCTCTGCTTGGCTAGCAGTTGTGAGCATTAAACTAGCTCATGTTGTAGACACTGTTTCTCTTTGTGTAAGCATCCATTTGAAGTAAAATTTGTCTTGTTGGAAAGCTCTTGGTTCTACTACAGGTCAACAAAAGCTCACTGGAGTTCTTTGCATAAGCTCTGAGTAAGCGCACTTTTGGTGTGCAGAGGTCAAAGAAGGATACCTGTGGAGGTCATTCGCGCTTTGTCGTTGCTTAGGGGTTGAGATACTTCCCCCATCAATACATACATACATACATACATACATACATATATATATATATATATATATATATATATATATATATATATATATATATATATATATATATATATATATATATATATATATATATATATATATATATATATATATATATATGCATATATGTACATACACACCTACATATGTACACTTTTACATACATACATACATGCATGCATGCATGCATACATGCATACATACATACATACATACATATACATACATACATACATACGACATACATACATACCTACATACATACCTACCTACCTACATACATACATACATACATACATACATACATACATACATACATACATACATACATACAACATACATACATACATACACACGCACACACATACATACCTACGTACATACATACATACATACATACATACATACATACACACATGCATACATACATAATACATACATACACACACACTCACACACTTATATATATATATATATATATATATATATATATATATATATATATATATATATATATATATATATATATATATATATATATATATATATATATATGCACATACATACCTACATATGTACACACATACATATGTACATACATGCATACATTTTTACATAAATACATATGTACACACATATGTACATATGTGCATGCATGCATACATACATACATACATACATACATACATACATACATACATACATACATACATACATACATACATACATACCTACATACATACCTACATACATAGGTACCTACCTACATACATACATACATACATACATACACACACACATAAATACATACATACATACATACATACATACATACATACATACATACATACATACATACATACATACATACATACATATATACATACATACATACATGCATGCATACATACATGCATTCCTACATACGTACGTATGTACATACATATATGCATACGTACATACATATATACATACATACATAGATAGGTACATAACATACATAGATAGGTACATAACATACATATACACACATACATACATACATACATACATACATACATACATACATACATACATACATACATACATACATACATGATTATCAGTCTTACCAGTAATACACTATCACACACTCAAACATATACACACACTCACACATAGAAAATAAAGTGAACCCTGGTTTTAATTGTGATAGAGAATATATAAATACAGAGATACTCATCCTTAATAGTTTGATAATCCATTTTGTTGGAATTTCATAGTTATATACATACACTAAACCTTGGGAAGAAAAAAGTCAATGGTTTTCTTTGATATTGGGTGAAATAAGCTTGTCGAGGCTATACTTCATCACGTACTTGGATTATTTGAGTTCTAAAAATTTCACCTTAATTACTCACTAGTTTCTCTTTTGGGATATGCACAATTATTAATACTTGTTCTTCATATAACTATATACATACATGTAAACACACAAACACACATGCTTATATTATGGAATTAAAACTATGCCAACTAACAAGATATTGTGAACACAACAAGAAAAAAACCAATACTAGATGAAAATTATGGTAAATTATTCATAAAAGTTTAGTGACTGTATCCTTAAAGAACACTCAAAACTTTTCACTTCATGGCTAATAATTATTTTTTGAATTAATAAAATTCTTTTACTTTAAATGTTTTTGTATTTACAAACAACAATTTTCCATTTTGATGGATTTTGTTCGAGTTCGAGGTTTGCTGAAGCACAGTAATAACACAAGGAAGAAGAAGAAGCTTTGAGCAAAGCACAATACATAATGTATTACCAAGTGAATGTATGAAGATAAATGAACCATTAGGGTTATAGATGGATATAGAAGTTGGGGAATTATCCTTGTATTTGAAGAGTGCTATGTTCCTGGTGTCTTCAATCTCAAATGGAAATAATCTACCAGATTTCTCATGTTTAGCAATCCTTTTGAAGCCTTGTTGAGGGCCTTCCACATATGCTGCATGCTTAGTGAATCTGACATGTAAGCCTTTCTCAACAATTTTCCTGACACTAATTAGGTTTTTGGTTATAGTTGGCACATACAAGACTTTACTCAAGAGGTTCATGACCATCAGAATTCTTGACATTTCCAACTTTCTTGACAGAGTCTTTAGTGTCATCACCTATCTGTACTTCATGCTTCCCTTTGGGCTCTTCAAGATCAGATAATAAAGCTATATTTCTAGCCACATGGTTGGAATAACTTGAATCAATATAGAAAAGATGCTCATTATCTTTACCTTGTTTGCATGTCATATTCATGATGAGTAGAGAATCTTCTTGGTCTTCTGTATAGTTTTTGTAGTTTCTTCTTCCTCCAAAACCTCCATGATAATTGTTGTTGTTGTAGCCTTGATTATAGTTATGATTGTAGTTGCTTCCTCCATTGTTGTACCTTCCTCTAAATTGTCCATAGCTACCTCTATGGAAGCCTCTTCCTCTTTGATTTCTTGTGTTTTTGAAACATTCTTCTGTGGCGTAGTTGGTAAGACCACAAATGTTGCAAGGTGGATTGTTGTAGGCCTGCCTTGCTTCCCTCCTCTACCCCTTCCTCTAGCACCTCTTCCTCTACCTGTATAATTAGCTTGAGAGGTACTAGCCTCTTCTTCATTCTTATTGTTTTTACCTTTATCCTTAATTTTATTCTTATATATATAAAGGGCAGAAGATTGATTACCTCTAGAGTTCTCACCATTCTTGTTGAGCTTTGTCTCATGCACGAAGAGTTGCCGCATCAAGGTGTTGAGATCAGGTATTTGCATATCCATGTAAAGGTCCATTGCTTTGGTGAAGGACTCCCACTTATCATTAGCTTTGATGCCATTAATGATCTACCTTACTATGTGTTCTTCTTCTATCTCATCTCCAATGCTTGCAAGCTGGTCAACCACGTCTTTCACCTTGGTTACATAATCAACCACTCCTTGCTTTGGTTGCTTCTTTAGAGTTGTAAACTCCCTGATTCTTCCTATCTCTTGTATTTGATGAGAAATAAGATGAAAGTACTTCCCAAGTCTCTTGGGAGGTCTTGTAATTCCTAATGTGACGGAACAAGAAATCATATATTGAGTTTAGTAGATAAGACCTAGCAAGAGCATCCTTTGCACACCATGTGGTCAACCTTTCTTGTTCTTCGCTTGTGGGTTGATGCTTGTTCCTGAATGTTGGCATCTCTTCATCTCTTGAGATGTATCCATGTAGACCTCTCCCTTGAAGGTGGGCTTGCATCCTTAGTTACCATGTTGGGTAGTTGTTTCTGTCCAATTTGTCCATGAAGGATAAAAATCCATCTCCCATCTTGCTTGTTGTTGCTCAGATACCACTGTTTGAGGAGATGGAGGATAATCTTCAGAGATGAATAGGTGTTGCTTATACCTTCTTCACACTAGCCAAGAACAACTACTAAAGAGTGTAATAGGCCTCTTTAGCATGCTAATGATCATACATAATCACATATGTTTCTTGGAACATGATCCACTAATCAATGGATCAAAATAGATAGGTAGGAATTGATCCAAGACCAAAAAACTTGCTATTCTTGTTTCTACACATGTACAATGTTTTGATCAATCCTCTAAGCACAGAAGCAATTGGCTTAATTCCTTTTGGGAAACTCTAACTTACTTAGGTAGCTACCAATCATGAGTCATTTCATCAAAAATGATGCACTACACACTTAGAATGGTGTTTAGCAAATCACAGAACCTTCTCGACAAATACGGGATGCACTAGTCAACAAACCATAGTAAAGATGTGTTAATATCTCATGATCCAATGAAGCAATGATAATGCAACTTTGCAGGCATATACTAGATAGTATGCTGAATCTACCATGCTTTAAATCATAACAAATGATTAATCATACACTGAAAAAAAGCTCTTACTGAGTCAATGTTTTGATGTAGTCATAGCAGAGAAGTGAAATAAGAATGTAATGATAATATGTATATTAAATTCTATACAAATACAATGTCATTGGCAATCATATATTGCTCAATGTGTGAGAGGTAAATGAGCTATAAGATGAGCTCTCAATTCACAATAGATCCCCTTCACAATGATCTCATAGAGTTGAGATATCCCGCGGGTCCTTTTATGCTCTTTTTATAGTTGTGTTTGGAGACAATGTTTGACTTAAAATTCAAAAGTTCTACCTAAAAGTGAATCCTAAAGTATAGGATAAATTCTTCCGTCAATCAACTACCACATGAATCGTGATTTAAAGTTTCCTAACTCCATGTGGTTGTAGAGCACTTTTACAAAGGTAAATGTGAAAGACTTTTACAAGAAGTTGATCATATAGAGTCTCATATGGGTTATGCCAATAAACCAAGTATGTGGGCTTGGTTTTTATTGCACCAACATATTTGGTATGGGTAGCAGTTGTAGAAGGACTCCTAGTTTGATTCTATCTTGTGTGACTATTTGTCATGTCACACACGTCTCCACATACTCTTGGACTTGAGCTTTCATGTTGGGCCAATAGAAATGTTTGTGTAGCAGCTGGTACCTACGGTTTTTCCCTCCATGTCCTGCTAGTTTGCAATCATGAGCCTCCCAGAGCAACCTTTTGAGTAGTTTGAAGTCATTTGGGACATAAACCTGGCCTTTGCGGTAGAGAATGCCCTATTCGATTGAGTACCTACCTGAGTGTGAGGTGTTGCAAACCTCCTGCATGAGTTCTTGCACTCGAACATCCCCCTCTTGAGCTATCTTGTTCCTACTGCTTAGATCGGATAAGATCATGGATAAGGCTTGAATCTCGGGTCTTCTACTTAGTGCATCTTGCATGACATTGTGCTTTCCTAGCTTATGAATGATCTCAATGTCGAACTCCCCAAGGAAATCATTTCACCTAGCTTGATTTGGACTTAGCTTCGGTTGAGACGAGAAGTACTTGAGCGAGATGTTGTTTGTGAAAACTTTGGTGTCTTTGTCCTGCACATAGTTTCGCCATTTGACCTTGGCCTCGGGGGTATTTGATCTGCCTTCATTGCACTTGGTTTTGGTTGAACAAGGCGTTCGTGTCTTGCATGCTTCCTTGCCCTTGCTCAGTGGGTTTGGGTTGCCTATTCGAGTAGGCATCATTTAGTTCTCAACCTCATTTCTATAGTAGGGTGAACACCCATAGAGGAACTCGTGTAGATGGTCTATCTTGATCATGTTGGAGATTCTGAGCATCAGCTTTCTACATTGCGAGATGTATGCTGATATGAATCTATCCAGACAGAGGTTTCACCACTCATCTCGTGCCTAGAAGGCCTTGTTGAGGGTGGGACAACATAGTCGATGAGGGCAATCTTGAATTGATCCCAAGTGCCCCGGGCCTGCTTCTTCTGCTCTGCCATATACCACGTCAAGGCTTCATCCTAAACGAACTGGCTGGCGATGCGGGTCCAATTGTTATGGCCAATGCGGAGCATCTAGAGGTAGTTCTCCATTTTATCAATCCACCGGTTGACAACTATGGAATTGTGACCGCCATGGTACTTGTCTGGTGCATTGGATTTGAAGATAGCGAGAATCTGGGTCATATATGTCCCCTGATTGGAGTTGGTTGATCGGTGATGGGTTAATAAGAGTCGTCTGTAGGTGAGGGGTGAGTTGTGTGTTCGGTTTGGGGCTCGATTACGGGTTGGTTTGGTTGGAGGAGAAGAGATGGGGTTCGACTAGATCCGCTAGCCAAGTGAGGGAGTCTTTTAATCGGTTGCTGCGGTTTCTTATATCAGTTTGGTCGATTGAATCCGGTTGATGGCTCGATTCGATGTGGAACTTAGCCTCCTAGAGCCATTCATGTAGATTGGCATTATCTACCAAGAGTCAGTTGATCTCTGCTTCGAGGCCCTTTCGGTGAGCCCAATTGCATCTTTGATGATCAGTTACATTGTGATCATGGTCTTTGCCCGAGGTATGTCTAGCCATGGTGTCATCATACTCGTTGCCCATTGGGACCGAGAGCGCGATGACGACAACCTGGGAAAGAGAGGGTGGGGTTTGTGTGGGGCTAGTGACGGCACAATAGCATGGCGATGGTAGAGTGGTGGCAAGGTAGTAGCATGACGATGGTGCAGCGATGGCATGAGTGCATGAGAGAAGAGTGTAGTGATAGCTGAAGGATGAGAGGGATGCACCTTTGTGAGAGGGGGAGGGACGACCCTTGAGGGGGGTGAGGGGGGACCCTTGAGGGGGGCGAGGGGGGGACCCTTGGGGGGGAGGGGAGGACCCTTGAGGTTGGGGGGCACCCATGAAGACGCTGGAAGGGAAGGGAAAGCATGTACATGCAATCTCGAAAGACTCACCAAGGATGGGCCCGAGACATTAGATGGCAGTGCCAACATTGGTGTGGTATTCTGCTCACTCAAAGCCTTCCCCTAGGATCATGCTCTTATACCACTTGAGATGTCCTGGAACGTCCCAGACACTTAAGGACCGCAAGAGGGCAAGTGCAAGGTGTGTGCAAGAAAAACGTACAAAGAACGCCAAGGTGATTGCACGAGAAAGTGTTTTTATATTACTTTCAAAAGAGCTTATAATGGTTGGCAATGAGAGCTTGGCATAAGGGGAAGCGACATCCAGGTGCATTACTACCCCTCATGGTTCTGCACAATTTGGCACCTGAGGGTAACCTCCCAGGCACTAAAAAGGCTTGGATAGAAAAATAGGGGCTCTCACAGTGGTGGGGAGGGGGGAGGTGGAGGTGGAGGAAGAGGGAGGGGGGGAGGGAGAGAGAGAGAGAGAGAGAGAGAGAGAGAGAGAGAGAGAGAGAGAGAGAGAGAGGGAGGGATGGAGGGAGGGAGGGAGGGAGGGAGGGAGGGAAGGAGGGAGGGAGGGGGGGGAGGGAGGGAGGGAGGGAGAGAGAGAGAGAGAGAGAGAGAGAGAGAGAGAGAGAGAGAGAGCGAAAAGTGTCTGAAAAGCCAAAAAAGTGTGAGGGAGAGTGGACAGCCTTGCTTAACACCAATGGTGCTAGCAATGGCTCTGATAAACCTCCAAGGCATCCAACTCGACCAAACACCTTCTTCTAGAGAGCTAGATGGCCCATATCATCTCTGTCTGGATCCCACGGCTTAGTAGGCATTGGAATAGCATCTTGCACGTGAATGTATCAAAAGCCTTATAGAAATCCATAAAGCAACAATACAAACTCTTGATTTGCCCAATCAATGAGACAATGCAAGATGAAGATATGGTCGATAGTGGAAAAAGCTTGTCTGAACTTGGCCTGGCTTGGTGCTCGAAGGCCCTCAGGCTCTGCATGTGAGCTAGGCTTTGCCTCAAGAATTTCTCGGCCTTTGTGTGGCCAATCATGATAGTCTTGTAGGTCCCTGGATCCAAAGTGTCGACAGATTTGTGGATAGGCAAGATAGTATGCTGTGTCAACTCCTATAGGAAAACATCCCCTATAGCCTGTTTGAGAACATGTGCCATCGACGGGGCTATAGTGGAGGTTGCATAGATGAGATGCTTGCTATGTAAACCAGTATGGTCAGCACCCCACCTACGTTGCATAAGACATATGGCCGTCTCCACCATTGTTGTAGTAAAGAAAGAGGAGTGTGTGGATTGAGGCTCACATAGCTGTCGAGGCACATTGTATAATCATGTTGCAAAATCTCGCCAAATCTATAGGCCCTCAATGGCTATAGTCAGACAAGGCTCCCGAAGACTGTGACATGCTTTTGCACTATCCATGCTCATGAATAGATGGTATAACTCGAGCTCCTATGCCTCCTCGAATGCTTGCGGCTTTTGACGGGTCAATGCCTTTATCTGTCTACTAGTCTCTCTCTCTTTGTAATCTCTCCTAGGGCTCGTCGTGTATGTAGGTATTTGTAAAAGTGCTATGCACTCATCATCATACCAGCTGTTCTCGGGTATAGTCCTATGGGGAGGGGTATGTCCTGTGTGAGTAGAGTGTGGGAAGGAGATGATAGTTGAGGTGTGTAAGATGGATGAGATATCTGAGGTGAGAACTGGTAGGGGGTGGGTGGGTGTAGTAGGCATAGGCCACACTCAACCTTAGATGAGTAGGGGGGATCTAGCTCACATGTGAAGTGAATGGTGGTGTGTGGGATACATGTGATAGGTCTATATGGGCTTCTATCTCTAGCGATGGAAAGGGAGAGGTACATGTGATCCTCTCGTATGGGTATGGGTGGGATGGTAAGTGATGTAATGAGGTGGGGGGCCTCCTTGGATCCCAAGATATAATCAACTGTGCTCCCTCTTCCCCTACAGACCCATGTGGCATGCAGGGTAAGCCTCCTAAAGTAGGCCACTGAGCCATCCCATTATAAATGATGAGACTGTGCTCAGAGCCAAGCCTGAGTAGATGTCGTCCATATGCTGTGATAGGAGCTATGTCTGCTGAGTGTCTCATGATAGTCCTCTCTTGTCAAGTATGTAGTGCCTATGGATCTTCCTTGTCATACATCTCGCACTGCTCATTGCATGTGTGAGCGTTGAAGTCTCTCATGAGGAACACTTAACCAAGCATGGATTACTCCATGATCTCATCTAATAGACATGCATAAGGTGAGGTCGCCCTTGATGAATAGTCATGCTCAGTGCAGGCGAAACGAGACCCTGTGGGGGCGAAATAACATATGGCTATGTAGAAACTGTCATGTGATAGTTGAAGGTAGGTCCACATGTATCGAGCCATTGGGTCTTAAATGTATGGCCACCCCTCCTAATCTACGTGGTGTGTTTTCGTGTGCATCCTTGGTGTAGAGTCTCCCACAGGAATCTGTGTATCTGAGCCAATCCTCTCACTGGACTCTCATGTGTGTTTGTAAGTAGGATGATGTCCCGAGAGAGAGAGAGGGGGGGAGGGACGACGGGAGGGAGGATGGGGAGTAGGGGGGAGGGAGGGAGGGAGGGGGGAGAGAGGGGAGGGGTAGAGGGAGGGAGGGAGAGAGAGAGAGAGGAGAGAAAGAAAGAAAGAAAGAAGAAAGTGATATTAATATCTTTTGAAGGCCAAATTTTGCCTATGAGACAAAACCATGTACAATTGTAGTAACCCTTGCGTAGGAATAAAATAAAAATGGAAAAGTACTTTCTACACAAATTTGTGTAGGCTTAACATGGAAACAACCACAGGATAGTGTACCGGGTGACAAAGAGGTAGTGGGGATAATATAGTGGTGTGTGGGGAGATGTGGCTGTGACTCTGCAGATAATGGCCACCTAATACATGGGGACCTGATGACGGGAGTGAATATATATATCCTAACTACAGGTAACGGGTGGAGGTGGGTGGAGTATGTGGTACATCAGCGGCAGTTGGAGTGCCTCCTAAAGGAAGGCTACCTAGGTGGTGGAGGTGCTACCCAGGTGGTGGAGGTGCACTTGTGCTCCATCATGGTCATTGGCCATCCTGATGCATGAAATATCATTCTCGTATAGTCATGGTCATCCATATCCAGCTCTATGTGGTCGACATCGCATTCTATGTGCCACTGCTTGCTCGAGCGTAAACCCTATGCCTCTCGAATGTGGGCTTGTCTGATGTAGCCCATCTCATTGAAAGAACTATGTAATGGTCCGCTGTGTACTCATCCGTGTCTAATGTGTGGGCTGTAGCAACTGGTCTCGTCTCTCATACGCTGCTGTGAGAAATCGTCTCAACCTCTATTGGCCTCCAATGGTCATGTACAACTATAGTGACTCCTCTATATGGAACTATTCTTGTACATCTGAGTATGCTCAACATCTGGTAACAAAGTGCTCCTCACTCTCAATCTATATGGCATACTAGTCACCACCTCTCCTCTCTAGGTACTCCCCTCATCGGACACCTCTCGGTCTCAAGCTGATGTTATGAAACTCGAAGCTGCCCAATGATGACTCGGAGGTGGTGTGGTAAGTACATCTGCACGTATCGCGGAGTCTCAATGAAGCCTTGATCTAAGATCTATAGAAAATGCTCGCAATAGTGGAGCATTTTTTATGGCAATGTATCCCTAGGGCTAATCTATGTCCTTTGAATATATGTATGCCATATCCCCTAGCGAATGACCTTGTTCCTCTCTTCGTGGGAGAGAGAATAGGTGGGGGTCTGTAAGTCATACTATAGTGGTGGTGGTCTATCTATGTAAAATCCATGATAGGCTAGCTAGTCTCGTGTCTGTGCGTACCATGAGGAGGTGTCTCCTGCTAGTGCCATGTTGTTTGATGCTTGAAAAGCTCGATAAGTGATGCGTTCTATGTCCACGCTTTGGATCCTATGTAATCGGCATACTGTCTAGAACAGTGCCTCTACAAGCATCGATGGTGCAGCGATCTGCCCTAATGATATCATGTGGTAACTGAAGACTTGTTGTGGATGAGTTTGGCAATCATGAGAATCTGTGGCCTCTCCAATGTTGTCCATGCTCATGTAGCTAATCCCCACCCCCATATGGCTGCTCCATACATGAGCACTAGTGTAACGAGAGCATTGAAGAGCCACCCCTTTGTGTGGGGCTCTTGAAAATGTGCATGGTGGCACTATTTCTCCATCAAGGTTAGTGTTGCATATCCACGTGTGATGCGATCCCGGGCTACTTGAGACATAGAGAAAACCCAAAAGGCTGCTGTGAATGTCACTCAAGATAGACATATGATCCGACTACCTCAATCGGTCCGCCTGATGTTGGGAAACAACTATATCTCCTCACTTGTGTTGATGTATGAAAAATCATAACCTTGGTTTTACCAAGGTTCATAGATAGCCATCTATGTATGCAGAAGTTGTCTAGGCCACATAGGTGGTGTTGTAGACCATCTGCAGATTCTGAAACTAGCACAATATCATCAGCATATAAAGAATATGAGCAGTAGTCCCTCGTACCTTAGTGGCATAAACAAGTAGAAGGAAGACCTCGCCAATGGAAACCCTTCCAGTCGACTTGAGCCTCTAACACCATAAGAGAAATAGAGAAGGAGAGATAACAAGTTATGCCTCTATTGTGGAAACCCTGGACATATTGCAGTTAATTATCCCAACAAGAGAACAAACTCTAGAGTCACACTCACCCGTGTAGAGTAGGGAAATGAGGAAGTTGAGTTGTAAAAGAGATCATACAACTAGACCATGATATAAGAAAGGGTCTCATAATTCCAGCTTTACCCATAGAAACATGTATTGCATATGTCAATTTAATCATGCCCAAAAAGACACTTTCCCTTACAGCCCTAGTAGATTTAGGAGCCTCCTCATGTTTCATCGATGAAAGATTGGTTAAAAAAACATGGAATTCCTATACTTTGAAAGAACAAACCAATAGTAGCTGAAGTAGTAGATGGACGACCTTTAGCATCTAGGAATATAACCATGGAAACCACATCATTAAGAGTACACCTTGGTGACCATGAATCCCGCATATGTTTTAATGTAATATCAAGCCTGATACATCTAGTTATCATTGGAATGCCCTGGCTAAAGAAAAATAATCTAGAGATTAATTGGGAAAAGAATAAAATCACCCGTCGAGATGTCGAAAAGAACCCCACATATGTTGGAGCCAAAACCTTCATACATGCAGTACGGAAGGAACTGACATATATGATCTATGCCATACCAGCTCAAGAATCCAAGAAACATGATCCAATGCAGCTACCCTATCAGTACAAAGGCGTTGAAGATGTTTTTGAAAAGAAGAATGCAGATATCCTCCCAGAGCATAGACCTTATGATTGTGCCATAGAACTTCAAGAGGGAGCACAACCTCCCTTTGGACCAATCTATAGACTATCGTCAGAGGAAAACACTCAAAGTCTCTAGCAAGAGCTCCTATCTTATTTGTAAAGAAGAAGGATGGGACTCTCCGGATGTGTGTAGACTATTGTGGATTGAATAAAGTCACGATAAAGAACAGATACCCTCTACCACTCATATCAGAGCTCTTGGAATGCCTTGGAAAAGCAAAGTTCTTCACAAAAATCAACCTTCGAGGAGCTTACAACCTTGTCAGGATGAGAGAAGGAGACGAATGGAAGACAACATTTAGAACAGGGTCACCTATTGTATATCCCTTGAGGAACTCCCACGATCCAAGTACTTCAACAACGTCATGACAACCTTGCATGAGGTCTAAATCAGGCGGTCCGTGTCTCCTCGGAGCTCATCTGAAGGATGAGTGCTCGCGAGCGAGATATATCCCTCCGAGCCCTCCATGCACCTGTGAAGAGCATGCTCTCGTCTACAAGCGGACGACAAATGTCTGTGGTGTCTGCCTTCGACAATGCTCCTTCCGTTAGGCCCGTAATCCAAATGTGGAGTCTTCAAATGTGTTGAAGTCTCTCCTTGTCAAGTGTATCTTGAACTTGTGTGAGCTCTTCTTTCTTCACGTCTTTCGTGACTTCCTTCCTCACTTCTTCTTTGACCTCCATTTTAATATTTTTACTCACTACTTCCACCCAACTATTTTGTGTTGCTTCCATGGCATCTGTTCTTGCATATCCGTCTCCCAACCATTCTTGATTTCCTCTTTCAAGTCATCTATCTTTGTGATCTCACCTTCTTCTTTGGAAATGTTAAGCTGAATGATTTCTTCTTGAAGCTTATGCATCTCAAATTTCCATTCTTCTCGATCTTCTTCGAGAATCTTCTGCCTCCTTCTTTGCCTCTCTAAGTTCTTTAGTAATCATTTCCTCCACTTCCTTTCTTTCAATTTGTGTCATATTGCTTCTGAATTGGTACAGGTAGAGCCCCTCCAACAACTTGGAATCAATTGTGCAATCGACTTTATGTGGTCTAGAAATAACTTAGAGTGAAGTACTCTACCATTAGCAATATTTCAACTCAAAGAGAGAGGGGGGGGGAGAGAGAGAGAGGGAGGGGGACAGAGGGAGGGGGACATAGGGAGGGGGAGGGCGAGGGCAAGGGAAGGGGAGGGTGAGGGCGAGGGGGAGCAGGAGAGAGGAGGGAAGGAGAGCGGGGGAGGGAGGGAGCGGGGGAGGGAGGGAGGGAGGGAGGGAGGGAGGGGGAGAGAGAGAGAGAGAGAGAGAGAGAGAGAGAGAGAGAGAGAGAGAGAGAGAGAGAGAGAGAGAGAGAGAGAGGGAGATAGAGAGAGAGAGAGAGGAAAGAAAGTGTTTTTACGTCTATTAGGAGGACAAATGCAGCCTATGAGACAAATCAATGTACATGGCTATATCTTTTGTCAATCTGAAAAGACAAAAGTGTTGAAAAAACTGGTAAAACTGATATAGACATGCTTAGTATGCATGTAGAGATGCCCATGAAAGTGGGGGAGGGGGGTGGATGGAGTGTTGAATATATAATCTATATGCAAAATGGTAGTACAAGCATGAGAATGCATCTGAATCGCTAACTAGTGCCGTCCTATACTAGTGGGCAGGTGTAAGATCTGGTACATGGGTAGAGGTGGAGTCAGGGCCACCTTGATGGCTGCAACGGGATCAGCCATCATCACAAAGAGAGAGAGAGAGAGAGTTTTTACATCTTTGACAAACCAAAGTTGGCCTATGAGACAAAACATAAGATACATGATACGGATGTCATCCAGCTATGACAAAGGTAAAACAAGATCATAGAAAGCTAATGCAATCTAATCTCGAAAATGGGTGGTAAAATACTAAGGGTGATGAAGCCCTATTTCTAGGATTTTATGCATGTCTATATGCTAAGGGAAATACAATGATGAAAATGCTTTTGTCTACTAGCTCCATCCAGTGGTTATGGAGGGGTGGAGGATGTGATACATAGGTGGAGCTAGTGCTAGGGACTGTCCGTATGAAAGCTATAAGATCTGTCCCATCGTGGCTACTCTCTTCCTAGTGGCCTCACGATGTCGCGTTCGAATGACCTCTATCTGGGGATGGTATAGCCTCACTCCTTTGAGCCCTATGACCCATGGTCATTATCTAGCATGACTCACCTCACTCTATTGTAGTGTCACTCCTTGCTGGTAATTGGGTGTGGGGGGGGGCCTCTAGACCTCTCCAAAAAATCAACGAGTTGTAGCTGTCTCCTCTCCAACTATGGAGTTGTGTGTGTTAGTGGTAAGAGTGCATCTATATGTCTCTGAATCTCTATCAAGAGACATCCTAACTGTCTCTGATCTCGGGAGTCAAAAATCTCTCGTAGGGTGGGATGTCCTCTGAACAAAGTCTCATATCTGTCTCTAATCTAAGTGTATGCTCTGGATTGACATATGAAATGCTCCTCACTCTCCACCTCCTCTCTACATAGTTTGCATATTTGCTCTTCTCTCGGGACCCCACTATGTCTTCCACTGTTGAATTCCAGTCTATGTGATGTGACCCTTCGTTGTTCAATCGCTACTCATGAACTCTTTGATATATAGATGTCCATATAATGTGGTCTCTGTATGAATCCATTAGACATAATGGTGAGAAACTAGTCTACACATTCTGACATCCTCTCGTCTAAACTGCATGACCTCCATACTCTATTGATGTAGAGCCTCCATAGGTCTTATCTGAGCACCAGATTCCTCTCCTTGCAAGAGACGTGATACTAAGGTGATTTTGAGTCGTACTTTGGAGAGCCCCTCCCAAATCTATATAAGGAGATCCTCTCCCCTCATTTGTACTTGGTTAGAAGCTTGAGGAGCCTACACCATGCTCTTGGCAAGCTCATTTCTAATCCATGTGAGTTTACCCATTTCTTGGTCTACTCACTTTGAGTCTCTCATACTCTTTCTCTTGTGAGTACACTCTTCTTTTCATTTTGTTTTTGTGTGTGTACTCTCTACATGGTATTAGAGCGCTATGTGGAGGTCTTGGTAGATTGTTTGTTGGTCGTTTTGGTGGTGATGGTGCTCAAGTGTTGGTGGTCTGCTTTCTCCTCATTGAGAGAAGCTTTTGCCATCAATTTTATGCTCTTTCGGTCGCATTTTGCCCATTTGTCCATACTCCCACCCTTATCATTCATCATTTTTCCATGCACTTTATCCCATTTGCCCTCCTACCCAGTGTCTTTTGTGGTCACCATTTGGAGGCTCTTCAATTTTGATGTTTAAGTGTAATTAAATCTCAATCTTGGTGATCTTTAGATATGTCAATCTATTGGGTCTCGCAGTTAATATTTTTAAACTTTTTTTTTTAGTTTCTCAAGCGTCCATTCGGATAGATGTATCTCGTCACCTTCAAATGTTCATACACACTTATTGCTTGCATTTGACACTGTTGAAGTCTTGTTCACATCCATAGTCATCTGAGGCCGGGGCATCACCTATGATGTTTTCACAAATGCATTGAATTGAATCTATCTACTAGATAGTAGGAATAGATGCATGCTCTCCATAAAAAGGAAATATTGAAGATGCAAAGGGTCCCAATTCATATGAATCATCCTTATTTGTGAGTACCCACCCAACTTCCCAATGATATAGTTGTAGTGGGGTCTTGTGGAATTATCATGGGATCGTCTCCAATTTTGTCATTGGGATTTAAATATGTGATGTAGATATTTTCTCCATAGTATATGACTCACGATTTTTTTGGAGCATATCTCTTGTGGATACGAATTTAAATCTTTTGAAGCCCACATCTATTCAAGGATTCATTATTTGTGGCTCTCTACCCACTTAATTAACAGCATCCTTTATATGTGTCTAAGGATATCCACCTCCAACCTTGGGCATATCAATTTACACTTCCTCAAAGTATCCCTTTTGTAAAGAGACACCCTTGTATTCTCCCAAAGGTTGCAACTACCCTTTGGCACTAAGTGCCCCATCTTTGTGCAACACAACCAGTCAAAGAGGATCGTTTGTGTGTGCATCTATGGATTGGAGGCTAATCTAAGCCCACCCACAAGCTCTCTTAGTTTCTAAGCCTACTCTAAGGCTCAATTCGTGTGCAACGGGCTACTCTAAGCCATTTTTGGTGCAAGTATGGGGCTAATCTAAGCCCCCCACCCCTACCCCAATTCAATTTTGTGAATCAATTTTTATCACCAATGTGCTAACTTTGCTTCAAAGGCAAAAATGTCAACGATTTTAAATGCCACATCATCAACTCAATTATATTTACCCTCCTTTATGCCGATATTCATGCCAAAAGATGAAATGCTAAATGGCACTAATTAGAACCTATGGAAGGATACAATTAGGAACTATCTCTATACAAATCTGTTGTATGAGGCAGTCCAAGGCACATAATGAAAGCGTGATAAGGATAATGATCTAGGAGTTTGGAATATATGGAATGTAAAGCACAAACGAACATTAGGCCAACTTTTTCCTAGCATGTGATGAACTCACAAAGGGTCACATCACTGCATGTAAGACTTCAAAAGAAGCTTCGAACATTCTAGCCAATTTATATTCGGATAAAACATCTTCTACGATTTATACTCTAGAGGCCAAATTCCACAATCTCACTATACGTCCACAATACACCATCACAAAAGTGATTTCCCAATTCAAAGATTATCAATGTAAGTTAGCACTATGTGGACGACAAATTTGAAGTGAAGACATGGCTATAAGATTACTTAACAAGCTTCCTAGCCCCTATGAAATATTCGTGACCACTTTGTATAACAGAGATCAAGTTCTAACTTGGGAAGAGGTCCCTCGAATTTTGCTCCTCCACGACTCATAAGCAAAGTCAACTTGCTCCCAAGAAACAACCATGAAGGCTAAAGGACCCTTCCACAAGGATAAACATGCTAGACAAAGGGTGCTACAAACTCTCCTTCTTTTTATCTAAGGAGTCGCTTTCTAGTTTGTGGCATCAATGGTATGGCCACACTTCATATTTACCAAGGATTTCCTCCTCTTAGATAGTTAAAGGACTGCCCAAGATCGGGTAAGTCAATGATGTCTGCTAATCTTGCACCCAAGACAATCAACACAGGGCTCCCGTTCCCAAGGAGGCTTCCATAAGAGCTAGGAACCCCTTTAGCCCTCATCCACATGGACCTTTGTGGACCTATGAATACCCCATCTCTTAGTGGTTCACTCTACTTCTTTCTATTAGTAGATGATCACTCCCTCTACATTTAGGTATATTTTTTGAAGTCTAAGGTAGAAACTTTCTCTAAGTTTCAAGAATGGATCAACCAAGTTAAGAATGAAGCATCAAAAACAACCGAAACTATTCGATCTGATGGAGGTGGCAAATTTATTAGTCATGACTTTGATGTTGGAGGAGATGGTGGACACCTTCTAGAGATGAGTTGGTGCTACAAGTTCCTCCTTCACAACATGTTTTTGACATGAAAATCGCGATTTTGAGAATGACCAAAAAATTGCAATTTTGATTGAAAAATCGTGTTCTAAAAATCACGATTTTGTACCTTAGTGAAAATCTTGTTTTTTGAAAATCATGAAAATCGTGATTTCGGACCTTAGTGAAAATCATGTTTTTTGAAAATCGTGGAAATCGCGATTTTGGATGAAAATCGCGATTTTGGATGAAAATCCTGTTTTTGAAAATCGCGACTTTGGAGCCATAGAGAAGCGTGTTTTCACAAAATCATGTTTTTGGCTGAAAATCGTGATTTTGAGAATGACCAAAAAATCACGATTTTGATAGAAAATCGTATTCTTGAAAATAGTGTTCTAAAAATCACAATTTTGTACCTTAGTGAAAATCGTGTTTTCTGAAAATCATGAAAATCGTGATTTTGGATGAAAATCGTGTTTTTGAAAATCGCGATTTTGGAGCCACAGAGAAGCGTGTTTTCACAAAATTGTGTTTTTGGCTGAAAATCGTGATTTGTGAAAATTGTGATTTTGAGCCCACTCAAAATCGTCTCTTCTCTGTAGTATTTCCTGACGAAGAATTTGAGCCTCACAGCTGGGTAGGAATTTTAGCAACAATGGATGTAGCCATCAATGAAGAACAATGGACACCCCACTGTGACGAGGATGGCTATGACATTTTAGTCTTCTCCATAGAGCCAATCATGGGAGACTCAATTTTAGAAGAATGCAAACCTGGCCCTGATGCATTTGAGGATGCAAGTGACTCCGCCCTAGAGTCAATCATCATGGACCCACCATTTGCATCAGAGGAAGAATATTTCTATGAGGTGGAAGTTCACCCTCAAAGACATGAAGAGATCCTTAATGATATGAGGTTAACCACACAAGTGACCACTAAGAGTGAAGGAAAGAAAAGAAAGAAGAAGGAAGTCACTCCGGAGGAAGAAGAATCTTTGTTTGAGGTCCCTGAAAATTTTAAGAAGTACAAAATAGAAGATAGGAGAGTCATGATAAGAATGCCTAAACATGAGGCACAAGTAGGAGAGGCCTATGATAACAAAGAAACCACCAAGAAAATAGTGGTAGCCATAGAAGAAGGAGAGGAGAGATGCACATACATTGGGCATGACCTGACTGAAGAAGAAGAGCAAGAGTTGATAGCCTTGCTGAGAGAATACAGAGATGTATTCGCTTGGAGTTAAAAGGACGTGAAAGGTGTAGACCCCGACATATGCTCTCGCACGATCCCCATGACCTCAGATGACAGACCCTCTAAACAAAAGCCATACACATACAATGAAAACTATGCTGGCAAGATCAAAGAAGAGATAGATCGCTTGGTTGAAGCTGGATTTATCTATGAGATTGAGCACACTGAATGGGTATCCCCCATTGCAGTGGTGCCCAAGAAGAATGGCAAGCTACGTGTGTGCATTAACTTGAAGAAGGTTAACGCAGCCACAATCAGAGATAGTTATCTGCTTCCTATCACTGAGCATCTGTTAGAAAGGGTAGCAGGCAAGGAAGTGTACAGCTTCCTGGATGGGTTCTCTGGTTACAATCAAGTAGCCATTGCACCAGAAGATCAGCATAAGACAGCTTTTGCCGGGCATATTTGCTTTTCGGGTAATTCCATTTAGGCTTACCAATGCTCCTGCAACCTTCCAGAGGCTGATGTGCCATGTGTTTAAAGAATTCCTGAGGAAGAATTTGGAAGTCTATGTTGATGATCTCTGTGCTCATTCCAACATTAGACGGACACATATACTTGAACTCAGGTGAATATTTGACAAATGTAGAGAATATCAAGTCTGCCTGAACCCAGAAAAGTGTGTTTTCATGGTCAGGCAAGGCAAGATTCTAGGACACATAGTGTCAAAAAACGGCATATCTACTGACGAAGAGAAAGTGAGAGCCATCACAGAATTGCCTAGGCCAAAGAGCGTCAAGGAAGTACAAGCTTTCATGGGGCATTGTGGTTACTACCGACATTTTATACACATGTATGCCATCATTGCGAAGCCTCTGTACGGACTTTTGACCAATTTTTAGTGGACTGAAGAATGTGAAAACTCCTTCAATGAGCTTAAAAACGACGATTATGTTCAACACCAATCTTGACCACACCAGATTGGAACAAGCCATTTCATGTGCATGTGGATGCATCCAACTATGCTATTGGATGTGTGCTTGCACAACCTACTGGTGAGGGTAATATGGATCTTCCCATTGCCTATGCTAGTAGACAATTGAATGCAACTGAATGGAGCTACACGACCACTGAACAAGAAGGATTAGGCATGGTTTATGCTGTTAAAAAGTTTAGACACTATTTGCTCGCAAATAAGTTTAAATTTTTTTACTGATCATCAGGCTCTACTTTATTTGGTAAACAAGCCATGCAACACGGGCAGATTAGTAAGATGGTTTCTCTTATTGATGGAATATGACTTTGAGGTTGTGGTGAGGAAAGGCAAAACTCACTTGAGAGCATACCATCTCTCTAGGCTCACATCTGGAGAGGCCCCACAAGGAGTATCAGATGACGTTCCTGACACTTATTTGTTTAAATTGGAATTTGTACTTCAGTGGGCTAAGCCATTAGTGCCAGTATTGACATACGTGCCTAATCACCTGGTAATAAACACAGAAGATAGATAGATAGTGAAAGCCCAAAGGTATCATATCATGGCAGGAAGTATGTACAAGCATACAGATCAAGGGATATTAGCTTGTTGCATGGAAGAGGATGAGTATGCTAAATGGTTGAAATTAGCACATGTGGGTGCATTAGAACAACATTACTCAAGGCAAAGAACCCTACAAACATTAAGGCAACTTGGAGTACATTGGCCAACTATGGAAGCTGATGTCCATAGAATGTGCAAAGAATGCCCAATCTGTTGCACTAAACCACCAGTGGAACATGCTACTCTTTATCGAGTGTCTTTAGTACCAGATTGGAGTGAACCCTTAGTAGCCTTTTTGAGGACAAAAATCTTTCCCAAAGATATGACATTGGCTAGACAAAGGAGCATAGAACAAGAAGCTTTAGATTATACTCTCATTGGAGATAATTTATAAAGAAGGGGAAAAGATGGGTATCTTAGACTATGTGTCCATGAGACTGAATATCTGAAGATCTTGGAAACTGCTCACCAAGGTGTAGCAGGAGGACATTTTGGACCAGATAGAGTGATCAAGGCAGTACTATTTGCAGGACTTTGGTGGCCAACCCTTCACATAAATGCACATACCTACGTGAAGAGATGTGACATTTGTCAGTGAGCCTAGTACCCTATACGAAAAGATGAGGTGCCATTGAAACCTATGGTGGGTGGACGTGCATTCTCCAAATGGGGAATAGACTTTGTTGGTCCTATTAACCCCCCAGCTAAGGGTTCCCATGCTGAATATATTATTGTGGCCACTGATTATCTAACCAAATGGGTAGAAGTAAAAGCTACGACCAAGAACGATGCTCATACAACAGCTAAGTTTTTATTCAAGAAAGTGTTCACCAGATACGGACTACCAATAGAGCTAGTGAGTGATAGAGGCACACACTTCTTGAATGAATTCATTGAGAACCTTCTCCAAGAATTGTTGGTAATACATAAGAAGTCTGTGCCCTATCATCCACAAGCTAATGGATAGGCCGAGAGCACAAATAAGATACTATGCAGCGTATTGACAAAATTAGTTAATAATAAACGCTCTGATTGGGACAAACAGCTACACCACGTTGTTTGGGCATACAGAGTTTTCTATAAAACGGTACTCCAAGCCACACCCTTTCAGATGGTGTTTGGCTAGAATGTGGTGCTACCATTGGAATTTTTGATACCTACATTGAAGGTAGCACAAGAGCATGAATGGACAGGCCATGAGCTCTCCTCTAGAATCTTTGATCTTGAACGTTTAGGTGAGACACGATTGAGAGCTGCAGCCGGAATCTATGCAGTCAAGAAGAGGCAAAAGGCGTATTTTGATGCACATGTGAAGGATAAAGGCTTGAAAGCAGGAGACCAAGTCCTAGTCTACACATTGAATCAACATGCACAAAAATTAGAGAAAAGAGGCTATGGACCAATGATTATCAATAGGATCTCCACAAGTGGAGCAGTACAACTAGCCACTCTAGAAGGTGACATACTACCGAATTACATAAGCGGATGCAGAGTCAAGTTATATCAAGAATCCTTAACAGAAGAAATTCTAAATCGACTCAATACTGCAAAGAAATGTAAGGAAGAGGAAAAGCGAATTCGAGAAGAAGCACAGGCAGAAGCTTTAGAACGCATCCGACGAATGAAACTAAGAAGACAAGGTAGAGATCAGTCCATGATTGACACTCATGAAGCTCTCAGTTATCACACTGCCATGTGCGAGGCTTCAAGTAAACGATCACATAAGATAGTTGATCCATGACCTTTTGTGATCCTAGAAGGAGGACAAGGAGAGAGTGCAAGGACCGTGAGAGCTTTAATTGACTCAGGTGCGGCCACTAGTGCAGTGTGACTTTCTTACTGCCAAGAATTGCAATTGGAGGTAAAACCCCTAGAGGCATATTTGGTAGGATTAAGAGGTGTTGAAACCCCTTGCATAGGAGAGGTGTAGCTTCCCCTCTACATTCAAGGGATTCTAATGCGAGTAAAAGTACTAGTGTGTGAAGATGAGGATCTTACCGAACCTCTTATCTTGGGACAAGACTAGATCTATAATCAAGTAGTCAAGCTCAACCTAAGAAGTGGACTTCTTCAGGCTTGGGTAGGCCAAAGCCGCCTCACGATTGAATTAGAAAATCTAGCACCCAGGCCATTAGAAAAGGCACCAACTCCTGGTCCCTCCGGGAACCCACTTGACGATAATCATGCTATTATTGTCCAAAGTTCTATGGTGCAGAAGATTGTCACTCTTGACGAAGGAACAGAAGTCAATGAGGAGTTCCCATTTTTTCCAAAGAAAATTCGAGAAAGGCAGGCTGAGCAACACACGACACTAAGGAGACCGATGATCAAGAAGCATGTGCACTAACTTGGGCAATATGAAGTACCTCTTGGCATGAAGTAGATCTAGATACACAAAGGGGAAAAAACTACGACTCCAGAGACAGGTTCACAGAAAAGCATCAAGTGAGCCACACCCTCAAGGACTAAAATGAAGGAGTTCCCTAGGCCACACCCTAGACATACCATTTCTATTTGGGTCCCTAAGCGGTCAATGAAGGCAATTCCCAATGCTAGGCAGATATGGGTGCCCAAGACCTGCTTGCAAGCTCAAATAGCTTCACCTCCAGTTACAAGAATGAGTCAACACTCACAAGCACTCTTGGAAAATGCCTCAAGGTAGACACCTACACCCCACCCCATTCCACCTTCAGTCAAACCTAGGAATATTTGGAAATGGGTACCCAAAAGGTCCCAAATCCAACACAAGCCAATCCACAAACATGTACATGTCATCACCACCAAGGGTTACAATGCCACAATCATAGTTTGGAGACTTAAACCTCGCATCAAACCTCGTGACCCAATTTTGTAAATCCATCCACTCTGATGTAGGTGCATTCTGAGTACATTGCATATCCAAAGTATGCATCTAGGATGACTCTAACCACTCTAACCACTGACCAACATTCACACCTATCACAAACACTTCACCTCTGACCACTAACCACCTGGAATGTCATGTTAGTATTGAGGAGGGAACACCATTACATCCTGATTCCTATGCAACACTAATGTGCCTTTCTTCTTCTAGCAGATAAGCATCAAAAGTCTCATGGCAGCAGCAGCAGGCACGAGCTCCCAGGCAGGCACTAGTACTCAAATGGACTGGGATACCATGCCTGTGGAGGTTCCAATAACAACTAGGCCTGAGGAGTTTCTTAATGTGAGACGAATTCCAATCTCGGATCCACCAAGTGGACTAACTGAAAGAGTAAAGGGACATTCTCATTGGTTCAATGAGATGCCTGGAGATTTGGGGGATGCAGATCATATCTGGGAATCCAAGTTGGAATTTGGAGGAGTTTGGTGGACCTTTCAGTTCTTCTCACAAGAATTTGAAGCATTACAAAATGTAGCTCCTCTTCAAGAATTTGGCAGAAAGTAGGATTGCAGGATTATTTTAGTGCATCTCTGCCTAAACCAGATTTCCTTAGGTGCTATTACTTGATTGCAACTCTGAAAGCGACAGGAGATCGAGATCAGTCAGGAACATTCTTGGTGCCCTCTCTATCAAACCAGAAGGAAATGAAAAAGTTTGAGCTCAACATAACTTTAATCAGGGAAGCCCTTCAAATGTACGGCACCCATGTACCCTTCGACCGTGATCCTTTGATACCGGAGTCTATGAAGAATAGTAAACTCAAGAAGTTGAAAGAAATGTGTGCCCTCACCCTGAACATTGCCATACCATTGCGCATGTGCCTTCAGCACTTTGCTTTCCCGGCTCAAGTCCAATTCACACAGCCTCGTAAGAAGATTTGGTACGGGCTATACCTAGCGGAGACCGGGAGCTTACCTATTAAAATGCCAGTGTGGATCCTCGACCAACTATATGAAGCAGGCAAACAAGGAGTGAGGAAGCCTACTTTGAATGGTTGTTGTTCCATTACAAGAATCATCTACAGATGCCTCGCTTATGATGTGCCGATCGCACGGGCCCTTAAGTACTCACAGTTGCAATTCTTCTAGGGACGAAAAATAGGGGTTCAACGAGCTAAAAGAATGCGCAGATATCTTTCACATGTTCTAATTCCTCACGAGTCCACCAGAGAAATCTCCCTTAGAGAAGAAGAACAAGTAGCCCCATTCAGGATCCATCTCCAACGACCACAATCAGAGGGTGTGGTACAACCCACTCCATTAGCCCCTCTACTAGCCACGGATGCTGAGTTTGCCTCCATGGCTACATTGGCAGAGGATACATCCTTTGACTTTGAGAGCTTCTTGCAAACACCACAATTATCTGAGAGTGAGTTCTTCTCAAACACTGACGGTCCCAGATCATCATCCTAGAGAGGACGGCCACAAAGTGATGCACGAAGATGAGGCATAACACACTCATGTTGAAGGCACACATGAACAAGGAGAGGCACAGGAAAATGAATCAGAGGAGAGTGAGGAGGAAGCCCCTGCCTACACTGCACAACTCAAACGGCTCTACAAGATGATCAAGCAGGTACACAAAAGGCATAAGCTGTCCGAAGAGGCAAACAGAGCAATGGTGAATCAAATGCTTCAAGCGGAGAACGCGGACCCCCACTTTGTTGAATCATTGAACCTTTTGGCTGCCACATGTGGGATTATAGAAGCTATGCGGACCATGTTACATCGCACTCCTCCTCAATATGATCAACGAAGGCTGGATACACGACCACGCAAGGGTAAGATGATTCAGATCAAAGTTTCTACCTCACTCCCTACCAAAGCTCAAGATGACGTACACATGACCAACCCCTCTAATACTGATGCACATGACGACAACACACAAATACCCTCTCCACCATCACCTCCCACCCAACCCACCCAACCCCTTCCCACCAGCCTTCCTAAACAACTATTATTCACCCTTAGTGAACCTATTCCACACACCATCATTTCTCCATCCTTCCCTTTACCTACGTCCACCAGTTCCAGCCAATTTTCCGAACCACCGATAGGTCATCCAGCCACCCATCAAACCATAATGGGTCACCCTGCTTACCTACCAGCTCTCGGACAGCCACATGTCCCTATCGAAGCATTAACACACCCACTTCCCTTCACCAATACTTTTCCTCTTTCACAACCCCAACCCATTGGGCCCCTCATAACTTTCTCTGAACCTACACAAACCACCCTACCACCATTCTTGGCAAACCTTATAAATATAGTTCAACAAATTGAGAATCATAATAGAAAGTCCCTTTCCCACCCCACCTCCCCCACATTCATGGCCACCACTAACACACCACCCACCATTCTAGTATTCACCATTCACACTTCACACACAATCACGTCCGATCCCATGGACATTTCACCCTCCACAGGACCACTCACCACCACTTTTGTCTCAACATCACCACTTGTAACTTCATGCACATCACCACATACACCCACTGTCAACACAACATCCACTTTTCCCTTCCCCATTTCCCAACCCCTTGCATCTTTCACCTCCACCTCTGCATCCACCTCATTTAGTCATGCACTTAACACTATGTTCAAAGCTGCTGCCCAGCTTAAACAGGAATACAGATTATTGGAAGAAAACAATAAAGAGCTTTGTACTCTGATGTCCCACCTCCAGGCACGTGTCAATGCCTTGGAGCTGAATAATATTGCATTACAACAAGAGGTTACCACCCTCCAACAATCTCATGTGGAGCTTGAAGCCAAGTATACAGAGACGGGTAAGGCGACGGAAGAACAACTCAGAGATCAGCTAGCCCACAATGCTAGGCTACAAAGAAACATGGCCTTACTTCACCGCCCCTTAGTAGCTGCTCAAGAAGAGAATAGAAGACTCCAACAACAGAATCAAGAGAATTTAGAAGTAGCCATCAAAAACACCCCAGGGGCACCTATAGATCCTACCAAATTCCAAGCTATTCCCTCAGAACACATTCAATAGGTATTGGCAGGTTATGCGACCCTCTTGGAAGCACACGACCAACTAGCAGACCAGGTAAAGGAACCACAAAGATCCCAAGTGCCCCCACCACACCCAACAAAACCTAAAGAGATGGTCAATGCTGCTACTTCACTAGAGCCCGAATCTTCAACGGCCAATGAGGTACTTGAGCTACACCAACAAATTGCAGAATTAAAGATTAAGTTGTTACAATACGAACGACCCCCCTCTCCACCCGATCAACCAACAGAAGAGGAGGCTATTGTCATTCTAGTGGACAAAACATTTGAAGATAATTATGAGCCTCAACCTCTTGCAGGAGACAGAATCACTAACAAGGGACAGAACACATACGAGGAACCCCCTCCGGCATGGATGAAACAAGTAGAAGAGATGGGGGTGACTCACGAAGAGCGTATATCCACTCAGATGATGGCCATGAAAACTATCAAGGAGACCATACTTCAATCAAAATATTGCAGGCACTTGGCTCCTAGGTGACTGATAACCAGTTCAGAGTTACAATATAAGCCCTACTTTGTACTGTTGGTAGACTACAACGCTGAGACCAAATGCAAAACCAACAAGTATCCTACTTTCGCAACACAGTTTGAACCAGAGGACATTCCAGAGGAATCCCGCAAAGGGGCCATATTCCAACCCATCTGGAGGCAAAAGTTACTTGAGAACTATCGGGAGATGCTACGAACATGGGATCACGTGCCCATGCATTTGAAGTATAACCCTTGCTTTGGGCCAGTGCAACGAAGAAGATCATGGAAGGCATTTGCCATAGAAGTTCAGAACAATACTAATTGCAAATAATGGCTCAATTACGCCTCCATTGCACCCCCAACAGGCACACCAACAATAGCCTACATGATGGCTACTATCAGACACTAGATGCCACGTCTCCATCCCATGACTGATGATGATGCTCAAAATCTTGTACATGATGCAAATAGTGTTCAAGAATTTCCGCAATGTACGTAACATCCAGCCTCCAATTCCGGGCTTCATAAATGGTAATTATGACTTACTTTATGATATGAGCACAACCCCTAGTATTAGGGTTGCTTACGCTGGGCATGCGAGGATTAGATACCTCCCAGCTTGCTACAAGCAAACATTTGATGATATGTTTACCAATGGGTTTTGGGAAGCTCACTCGGAGGTGTTTGCGCCACGTCCAACCCATCTGCTTCAGCTATTTGCATGCGAACAAGCAATGCACTCAAAGCTCTACACCACCCCACAACCTGACATTCCGGGAATGGTCAATTGGGGTGCTCTTCAACGAGATCTTTTCAGGGGACTCAAGATCAAAGAACAGGAGTTAGCCACTGAGATAGTCCAACACTACATTGATAATCCTGTGGAGCAAGGAACTGTCAGAGACGACAGACGCTAGGGGGGGGAGAGTGTTGGCATCATACGGGAAGAAGCAGGTACGGGCATACATGCAGATCTAGCACTGAGGCAACCCATCAATTTTTTTCAATCCTTATATCATTTTAAAAAGTGATTCTCATCACTGAAAACCATTGTAAATACCATTTCACCTTTTTGTAGCTCCATTTTGTGCAAGCCGAGGAGTCCTCAAGCTTGAGGAGCTTTAGTAGTGTTAGCCTACCAAGTTTCATAATTTTTAGAGCTCGTTTGAGCGTCCAAAATAGCTTAGGAACCTAATTTTTAACTAGGCCGGACACTAGGTCTGAACAGGACCAAAGCTAGTAAAAAAACTATAAATAGAGCTAGAGAGCTCATTTTTGAGGCTAGCTTCTTGTATTTTTGATCTTGTATGAGACATCCAAGCCTTCCATAATCTACAACAAAGGGAATTGCCTACAACAACAAAAGAGTGAGGAGACATAACAATATCACATAAAGAATGATCTTGCTAGGATTTATAGTTTTCTATATAAAAATGTTTAGTGTTTCTTTTTATGAGGTTAGCCCATATGTCGAAGAATCCAGGGATCTAGCTATCCATTTAGCAGCTTCATTAGGGAGGCAACAGATGTTCCAAGCCACCTTAGGAACTTTGTTATGATGAAGGTTGCCACCCCACAAAAATCTTTTGGCAAGGGCAATGACTTGGGAGAAGTGCTTCTTATTATTAGGCATCCAAAAAGCACTCCACCATTTTTTTTTCGGGAGAAACAGAAAAGTAGATATTAATGACGATTGTACAAAGGGCAAGTTCCTCCATCAGAGATACAAGGCAGATGGCAGGAAGTCCTCACAATTACAAGAGCATAATAGCAAGAGCTAGATACAAAGGCAATAGAAAGATACCTAGAGGTAGATATAGTGGTAAACCATCTCTATCCTAGCAACAGAGTACAGAGATAGCACGGAAACCCTCCAGTGACTTGGAGGGGTGACTTTGAGGTGACCTGAGAGATTGAATTCATCTGAAGGGGCAGACGTAATGGCTTGTATGCTCTACCTACCCATGGCTTGAATGACTTTGACAAAAGAGTACATGAAGGAATTCTTGGAGTTTGAAAGGTCTTCTCTGAGAGCAAAGCAAGAGTCTCATTGCCAGCATATCTCTGTGAAGCTTCAACACTTGCAAGCAACCAGGGGATAACTTAGTAGAATCAAAGAAATGAGTATGACTCAGCACATCAGATCCAGCACAGAAGTCACTCCATTTGACAAAACCCTATGCACAACATTTATGCTCTCTAATAATTAGGTTGCCATCGTTCCAAAGGGACAACCAACCAGCCCAAGCACTTTCCTGCATAAAGAAGTCAGTAAAAGCAAAGAATGTTTCATTTGGACTACTACCCTTTTTGACCATCATCCATGACTACCAGAACCTGAAGTGACTCATCTACAATGGGTCCTGTTCCTACATTCCTTATGGTGACTTTATTGTCGGGTTGGAGATCTTGAATAAAACGTAGTTTCCCATTTTTTTAGGCACAGTGAACCATCTATTTGAGTAAGGTGCAAAAGATGGCTCTAAAATTCTCATGTTTATCTTCTCCTTAAGTAGTTTCATTAGCTCAGGTAAGTGAGCCTTTGGAACTGGTATAGGGCGAAGATTCCATGGAATATGTGGAATAGTAAAGATTATCATGGGTGCAACTAGCTTAGGATCTACACAACCAATCTCATGAGGATACATAGTAAAGGCTTCTCCATGGCTACGTATGACTCTCTCAAATTTATCTCTCTCTACTAGCAAAAGAAAGTCATCATGTGTACCAATCTTCATATGTTTGATTTTCTCATGCGTGAATGTATGTCCTATGTTAAATTTTGTGCACTTGTCAACATTGAGAGCATATTCCTGGATAAAACATACTCATCAAGGGAAGAAAGAAGAATAATATGGGAATTAGAATTTTGTTGAAGACATAACTCTAACTCCTCAAGAGTAGAGAAACAATGAGATGTTTCAATCACATGCTCAATGTTCTCATCATGCTCCATGATTTTGTTGTTTTTATAATTTTTTTGGGTTTTTTGGATAAAAGACTTGGACAATTGACTCTTATGAAGAAAATCTAATCTAGAATGTGGAAAAAAAAGTGACAAACTATTGTACATCTTGGTTGGATGCGAGATGTCAAACCAATATCCACTGTTGTCCCGCTCAACAATGGATTCTATCTGAAATTTTGATCATATGTAGCTCCAAACATGAATCGAGGTGCACAATCACTACAAGCATGCTCATGACCCTGAGTAACAATAGGTTTCTTCCTAATTGACAATCGATTCCTAGGATGAATCACTCCTACCATCATGACTTGAAGTGATTGCATTCCATCCTTAGGCTCAAATCTAGCATAGGTAGACCCATCATCCATGGTTTTAGTTTCCATACGACTCTCACAAATAAAGGGTTGACCTAAGAGAACTTCATAGGAGCAAATATCTTGAATAAAAAAGTGAAACTTTTCTATGATTCCTCCTATGGATATGGGCACACTAGCACAAGCTCCATACAGGGTACCTACACCATTATCTGTAGTTCTCATACGCCATCCACAATCTTTATCTATGGGACATTGAAACTTATCATAGACTTCTCTAGAAATCACATTGATTTCGGAGCCGGAATCTACTAATGCATTTACAGTGATAGTGTTCTTATCATTTCCTATTTTAACATGCATCTCTAATGTACCTCTAGACCAAAATTTTCTTTTAAAGCGACGTTCAGGATTGTTTTCATGATTTTCATGGTCAGGTTGAATAGATCCTAAGAAATGTTTATTAACATTTACTTCATCATCATCAAAGCCCTCTTCATCAGATTCATCAAAGTTTAAGACTTCATTCATAGCTTGATCTTGATCTAGAGAATCTTGCATCTCAGTATCTAGATTAAGCGGAAACCTCTTCCTTTTAATTAGGCTGATAAATTTATCTTTAAAAACAGGCTTTGCAATAGCAAAAACTTGTTCTAAAGACATAGTCACTTGACTCTTAAGCAAAATTTCATCTAAAATCTCCAAAGGATCTATTTTTCTCTCAATTTCTCAAATCAAGATGGCTTTAGGTTTTCTCTTTGGTTTCTTTTGTTTTTGCTCAAGATCTTGTTTTTGTTCATGTTCTCGTGTTTGGTCTTCAGTTTGTTTTGATTGTTCTTGTTTATCTAAAGGCTTTGGTTCTGTTTTTCTTTGCTTTGTCTTCTTCCGATTTTGTTTCTCCTCTTTTTTTTGTTCATTGGGTTGTGATTCTTGTTTTTAATCTTTGGATTGTGATGTTTCTCCCTACTTTATGGTTGTTTCTATTCCCTCTGAGGTTTGTTTTCGAGTCACTTTTCTTTCACTAGGCTCAGCTTCATCTCTTTTTCATTTTTGTTCTACATTGGATATGTGAGAAATAAGAGATTGATCTTCTATCGGTGACTCCCAAGCCATTATTCTCCTAATCTCATCTCGTGCTCTTACTAAAGCATCTATGGAGAAGTCACCTTCCTTTGTGGGTTTACTTGATGCTACTTGTTGTTCATCAAGAGCTTCTAGTTTCACTCCTCTAGTTCCTACATCCGTTATGGTTATATTTTCATAGTGTTTTTTCATTCCTCCCTTACCATAATTTCCTTGCAAAGGTAGCCTAGATCGATAGTCACATATTTTTTTGTCTATTTCTATTACTAGTCGTTGCTCCTTAGTAGCCTTCAATAGTTCACAATCTCTCAAAAAGTGCTCTAATGAATCACACCAGGGACACCTACGAGGGCCACGCACAAAACCATTTTGATTAACTTGTGGTGGGAAATTTTGAAATTGAGGATTTTTTTGATAAGGTATTACTTGAACAGGATAATTAGGATTTTGATAAGGCAATTGATGTATTTGAGGAGCTTGGGGAGCAGCATGTGGTGCTTGAGGTGCAAGAGGAGCTTCCATAGTATATATTTGATGATTTTGAAAATTTTGACTTTGAGGATTTCGAAAAGTTGTTTGAGAAGCTTGAGGATATATGTTGAGGCTTTTGCACATGAGGATGAGAATTTTGCATTGACGGATTATGCATTGGAGGAACTTGATATGCTTGAGTAGGAGCTACTTGTGGATTTTGATTGGGAGCTATAACATGTTGATAAGACTCTTGAAAAGACATTGGGTTCATTTTATTTTGGAAGGTTTTGGTGTAATTAGATTGTAAAGCATCTATAGTCTTGGCCAAATTGGATTGTGTAGCAATAAGACTTTCCATTTGCGTAGTGAGAATTTCCACTTGAGATTGTTCAACTACACTTTTATTTGGCTCTACTTTAAAACCTTGAGTATGCTTCATCATTTGAGGAATAGGAGTAGAGTTTGCTCATAAAGCATGGATTATCTTTGATGTCTATGGGCTACAGCCTCTACTACTTTACGCACTTTTTGCCAATTGTCAGTAAGACCATAGTGCTTATCCAGCTCTTCTAATCGTCGTTCAACTTCCCTACGAGTTTCAGGATGAAGAAGCTTAAGAAAATTGATCACAAGATCAGGTTCCAAAGTTATCTTATCCTCATCAGGAAGTTGTTCATAGCGTCTAATATACTCATTTTGTAAGTGAGTAATAGAGCTACTAGGCTTTGGGGAATTGACCCATCATAAAAATCCATCCCGATTATGTTGGCTATAATCTTCAAGATAGAATTCTTTGAGCATATCCTTTCTAAAATCACTCCAAGGAAGACTATCATATTGAGTGACACGGTTTATGATAGAGCTATCAACAATTTGGTCAAAGAATGATATCAAAAGATCTTCGGAAGACCAAAAATCATAGCTTTCTCTTCAAACAGATCTAAGTAGCTTGTAATGTTGATGCCATTGAATTTTCCCTTCTCTCTCAACATAGAAGAGACTATTCTTTGGCCTTGTTTCTCAACAATTAGGGATTTGAATCCTTCCTCCATCTTATGTGAATAAATGAGTGATGCACGATGTTCTAGATCTCTCACAAATGCATTTACTTCACGACGAAGATGTGCATGATATTGTGAGAGATCCAGTGCAACAATCACGAATGATGATGATGATATGATGAGGATGAAAATATGAAACAAAAAATATGGATCACAAACTCCCAACAAGATCAGAACCAAATTCCACGAAGCGATTCACGTCAAGTTCAAATGTGGAGGTGATCGCAATCCGGGTGGATCGGGTCCGGTCGTGGCACACGCTGAGTGTATGAAGCTAGTGAGTGTTGGAAGATTTATGTAATATAAAAATGTGAAGGTGAAGATGAAGTTGGGTATGGGGGGAAGAGATGCCATGATTTGATTAGAGAAAGGGGAACATATGAACACAAGATAATCGCATGAACATGAATGATGAGGACAAAAGAAACCATTCACATGAATCAATTCAGAAAGGAAGAATGGTCCAAAAATATGGAGCTTCTTAAACACTTTCCAAATTTAATTCACATTCATAGGTTCTTTTGAATGGAATGAATGCACGATGAGAAAAAAACTAAAACCACACACATGAATCAGTCTCGAAAGGAAGAATGATCCAAGAATGGAGATTCTTATACACTTTCGAAACTAAAACATATGCATGGGTGTTTCTGGGTGGTATGAATGCACATGCGTCATGATTTATGAATGAAAAGAAAATTATTCTCTCAACCTTAATGGATCATCCTCACTAGTTCAACACAATAGTGCAGAGCCTTCTCACACATAGAAAGAGATAGAAGGTGATATGTAAAAATATAGAAGAGACAAAGAGATAAGAGACATGAGACATGAATTAGAAGATCTTGTTATGATAAACATATACATGAATATTGTGAAACGTCAAGCTAAGCATTCTACTGGTCAAAGGTGGTCGGCACGACCCTCTCACCATGATAGTTCAACCGAATGTCACACGTAACAGGATAGGTCCCACTTCATGGACCCTATGTCTTTCTAGGATCGTAATGTGTTTCTAAAGAATTCTAAGACACATAAAACCAGCTCTAACTCACTCACACGCTCCACTGAGGGTGAGCAAAGAAAGAGATACTAGGTTTATGAGCCTATCCTAGAGAGGAAGTCTAAAAATTGAATCTAGGAACTATGCTCTTACTAGCCCACCTTGCATCCTCACACGCTCAACTGAGGGTGATCATCGCAAGGAAACCATGTGCTAGCAAGGTCCCTATGGATGCGTAATAATGATGCTCTAGGAGTTTGGAGGGGGGTTTATATAGTTTTTTGAATGAATTTGGGCCCTTGGATATAGAGAAATCAACTCTCAACCCTAATATCAACTTCTTTTGATTACAACCATTGGATTTATCAAATGGATGGTTAGGATTGGTTCTTTATATGATATCTAGGGCAAAGGGAAGGAAAATAGGTGCCTTCATTCTCCGCCATTCGATTTAGGGCTGATCTGGACCGTCGTATCGGTGCTGACATCAGTTTGCATAAGATAAGCCACTATTTTTGGAGAAACTTTGCATTATCGATCTTTGATCATAAAAAAAAGCTTATCCAGTGAAAAAACTCATGGATCCTCCTTCCTTTATGCTTTAGTGCATCTCCACCCTTGAATATGAGCTCATCATGACCGTATAACATGGTTCAATCATTGTTTGCCATGTGGCAGCCCTTCAAGCCTTCAATTTTCTTATTCTAGGAAGCTGCGGTGACCTTCAAAACTGGATTTTGTGCTCTTTGACCCTTCAAATATCCTTTGATGAAGATAAAAATTTGTAGGGCTATGCTTTGAAAGGCCTCCTTTAGGAATATGTAGAAAAAACTCCCATTTGAATCTCCATTGTACAAGTTTGACTACATTTGGAATCTTGCAAGGTGGCATTAAGGTAGTCTAGGAAGCTCTGATAGCCTTGAAACTTTGTAAAAATATGTACGCTCATATGGTCTTTGTACATGCCAAACCATATGGATAACAAAAATTCCTATACAAGATTTTGTAGGGTCTAAGTGGAAAAATTACAGTTTTTATCAAATGCACATGGCATATCAATGTGCTAGAAAATCCATTTTCATGTGAAATTCCGGATATAGACTGCCTTTGATAGGCTTTACAAGTATATGAATTTTCATGTGATTTGGAGACATTGAAATTTTTGCCCTAATTTCCAAAGTTTGACCATCTTTGACCGCTACCCTGAATTTGCTCGATTTCTTCCAAAGTTTGCATGTGAACTCCCTTTGACATCCTTGATGCATCTTCGAATTCTCAGGGAATTCTGTCTACCTTCACCGAATGTGATTCCTATAGGTCTTGATGAGTGAGAGAGGAGAGAAGATCTCGACGACAACGTGGCATTTGTTGATGCATCTTTTCCACTGACCATGGATACAACGAAAGCAATAACATGTTAGTTCTCTGACACCAATGCAATGTCCACCTAACCTTGAATAGCCAGGAATCTAATACAAGGATCGGGCTTGAGATATCCCCTTACAATCCTAAGCCTTCTCCCTATTCACTTCGTTAATCTTCACTTCCTAGAAGACTCGTCTGACATCTCTCTCTTTTGACTCTAACAAATGTCCCCTGAGAAATTTCACAACATTTGTAGCACACTTCAGCATTGCACCTTCAGGTTTAAATTGTTCATGGGTTAGCGCCCTTTTCACAATTCCACCTGCACCATCATGTTCTCTCTTCCCGTTGTGGTCAAGAATTGAAGTCCAGCCCAACAGACCACTTGAATGTGATAACCAATACAATTTTCAAGTCAAAGGAGACATGCCAATATTGCGAAGAAGGGCCTTTCAGAATATAATGGCGTCTTTACCCTTGCTTTTTGATGATGTATGCATATTAGGATTTGTGTAGAACTTGACATAATAATGTTAGCACTCGTTTCACATTTATGCTACCATACTAGTTGTATGGAGCATATCTAAATATATTTTAGAAGGGAAAGCATCGGAGGCAATAATCCAAGTGTCAATATGTGGGGAAATGAGGATTCTCTTCCTTTTTTGTTTCATATTTGATTGCACGAAGAAAACGGACTTTGAGAGAGTTTTGTTGATATATTTAGGTAGTGATGTGTGTGAACACTCTAGGTCCATCGAGGCACTTTTTTCCCTCTTTAGGAGGTTTTTTTCCCTCGGCTTGTATATACGCCTATGCCCTAATGGGCTACTTATCTTTGTACATTCTCTAGTAATACATTCAGTCTTGTGTGTTGTGCTCCAAGCGTCTTCTTCTTCCTTGTGTTGTTCGTGTGCTTCCGCAGATGTCTAACTCCAACAATTGGTATCAGAGCAGGTTGCCGCTTCATCTAGGGCATCGTTGATACTCCTCCGGTTGCAGTCTCAGATTCGCATGAAATTTGGTGAGCATACTCAAGGTGTTTCAGAGATCGTGATCTAAGCTCGTTTCGGCCTCCAAACGCACTATCGCAGCGCTTCTGCAGCCTATTTCATCTTTTTCTGCCAAAGGTATATACCTGTTTTGATTCGCTAGTATAAGCGTCTCGAAGTCTGCTACAGGTTTAGCAGAAATCATCTAGGCAATTTTGTTCAACTTTTTGAGATACAATCAATTTTTTGCATAAGGTATTTTAGTCACCGGCCATGGCTGAAAGCAGTGATGTATTCCGTATGTTGGCTGTTGATGATAAGTTGGATGGCACCAACTACCCATTATGGGCTTATACGATGCGACATGTATTGGTTGCAAAAGGACTATGGAACATTGTGCAAGGTGTTGAAAGACGTCATGTTACACCTTCGACTACAGGTACTACAAATACACGTGTTGAAGCTGATGGAGATGGTGTCGAAGATGATATTCTGTAGATTCCTATTCGTGCTGCTGTTTCTGTTGCACCTACTACAGAGAAAATTTGTTGGGATGGCAGAGATGCTCAAGCACATGCATTGATAGCTTTGTCTATCAAACGTACTATTATTCCTCACATTCGCTCTTGCAGAACAGCAAAGGATGCTTCGGATACACTTACCACATTGTACCAGGCTAAGAATGAGGCTCGTGTTGCTTATGTCCGAAAATAGTTGGAGAGTGAGCACATGAATGAAGATGATTCTATGGATAATTTTCTAACAAAGATCAAAGACTTGAAGGAACAGTTGATTTCTGAAGATGAGATTATACCAGATAGCTCATTTGTGCAGACCATTCTGAATGGTCTTCCTGAATCATATCAGAGTTTTGCTTCTACTCTTTGATTGATGATGAAAGGCAATCCAAATGCCTTGTCATTTGAGGAGTTAGTCTCTGTTCTGTTACAGGAAGATCAGTCTAGGCAGAATAGGTTCATTATGCGTGTTGCAGATCAAGCTTTCCTGGCTAGTCAGAAGGGCAAAGGAAAATGGAGCTCTTCTACTAGTAAGAAGAAATCTACAAATGCTGCACATTCGAAGAACCAAGATAAAGATGAGAAGAAATCAGAAAAGTAGAAATTGTTTTGCAAGTACTATAACGGGAATGATCATATCATAAAGAACTCTCCAAAATTGGCTGCAAAAGAGGCAAAGAAAAAGGAGGCTGGAATGGTTGTTGCAGAAGCCTCTACTCCAAAAAAAGATTATGCTAATCTTGTGCAGGAAGAAGAATGGGCATTTACTACTGTTTGCAGTTTTGACCCATCTTCTCATGAGCGGTGCATGTCTGCAGTGGACTCAGATGTTTGTTACTTTGATAGAGGGGCGACCAAACATATTACCTCGCCGCGCAGTTTCTTCTCTTCACTCGAGCCTGCCCCTGTAGGGAATACTGTCACATGCACCAACAACTCCTCTTATCCTGTTATGGGAGTTGGTAAGATCATTCTGACTACTGATGAAGGTAGTTCTTTCACCTTGTCAGAGGCTTTATTTGTGTCAGGGATCAAGAAGAATTTGTTAGTAGTTTTTGCATTTGCCAAGATTGGCTTGGTTGTGAAATTTGTTGATGACAGATGTACAGTTCATGATATGTCAAATGGCGATATTATTGCTTCTAGCATTTTATGTCGTGGGTTGTATAAGCTCATAGACTATGAAAGATTTGTGAATGATTCAGCATGTGCAGTTCATGATTCTCAAGCTATGTCAGATGCAAAGCTTTGGCATGCATGCTTTGGTCATCTGAATTTTGCTAGTTTGCTACGCCTGGAGAAATCTGATATAGTGTCTTCTTTGCCGAAGCTTGAGGCACCTGGAAAACATGTATGCGAAGGCTGTATTTTGGGCAAAATGCAGCGTTCCTCATTTCCAAAAGATGGTTGAGTTCGGGCTACGCAGAAATTGCAGCTTGTACATAGTGATGTTTGTGGTCCTATGCAGACATCTTCTTTTGGAAACTATCTTTACTTCGTGACTTTCATTGATGATTTTTCCAGGCATGCATGGGTATATCCATTGAAGGAAAAGTCCGAAGTGTTCTTGTGCTTCAAACAGTTTTTGGTTTTGGCTGATAATCTGCCATGATGTAAAATGGACACCCTCCGTTCTGATCGAGGGGGGGAATATATGTCTTCTAATTTTAATGCATTTCTGGCTAAACGTGGGATAAAACACCAGTGTACAGTGTCGTATACACCTCAACAAAATGGAGTTGCTGAACGGAAGAACAGGTCACTCATGGGGATGGCGAGGTGTATGGTCAAGAGTCAGGCTTTACCACATAGTTTCTCGCTTGAGGCTGTCATGTGTGCAACATATGTACTTAGCAAGTGTCCCACTAAAGCGTTGCAGTCTATCACTCCATATGAGGCTTGGCATGATCACAAGCCATTTGTTGCTCATCGACGGGTTTTTGGTTGTTTGGCATATGCACTAGTGCCTGAACAACATCGCAGAAAATTGGATGATAAGGCAATAAAATGTATTTTTGTTGGGTACAGTTCTGAAAGTTAAGGCTATCTTCTGTATCATCCACAGACTAAACACATTCTGGTTAGTCGTGATGCTGTTTTTGTGGAAGATGCTATTCAGCCATTGCTTTCATGTACCAAGGAGACATTTGTTAGCTCCAAAGACATGTATGATACTTTGATGCCTCTTTTTATAGGTGGAAAGTCTACTGCTGGTCTTAATGAGGCAACTTCTCAGCCTTTGCAGGTTTCATGTAATGATGTAGATCATCCCATTTCTGATGCAGATTTACATGATGCACTTGTTGATGAGAGAGATGACATTGAGGAGGAAAAAACTATGCCAAATGGCTGGTGCAGACTTTGCGTGATAGCAAATTAGATGCACCTTTGTCATATCGTACTCGTTTAGGCTCTCATAGTGCCTCCTTTGCATCAGATTGCTATGCTATGGCTGCATCTAGTCTCTGTGATGAGAATGAGCCTGTTTCTTTTGATGAAGCACAAAATTCAGAAAATTGGATGGCTGCTATGCAATCTGAATATGATGCTATAATGAAGAATGGTACTTGGTCTTTATGTGACTTGCCGCCTGGCAAGAAAGCCATTGGTACTAAGTGGGTATACAAGCTCAAGCATAAACCTGATGGTACAGTTGATAGGTATAAGGCTAGGCTTGTTGCAAAGGGTTATGCATAGGAAAGAGGCATTGATTTTGATGAGACCTTTGCACCCACATGTTGTATGACTACTGTTCGGAGCATCTGTGCACTTGAAGCCCATCATGGTTGGAATGTACATCAGTTGGACATTAAAACTGCATTTTTGAATGGTGACTTGCATGAAGAAGGAAATGTTTTTCAGCCCCGTGGTTTTGTGCAGAAAGGGCATGAAAACCAGGTGTGCAAGTTAAAGAAGGCATTATATGGTTTAAAGCAAGCACCACATGCTTGGTATGAGAAGATACATGCCTATCTGATTGCACATGGTTTTGTGAACAGTCCAACTGATAGCACCTTATATGTTAAGCGTGCTAATGATGTGCTTTTGATCATTGTTGTGTATGTTGATGACATGCTGCTCATTGATCCTATTGAGAAGCATATTGCTGATTTTAAGGCTGATTTGCATGCCTCATTTGAGATTTCTAAATTTGGGGCATTTGCATCACTATTTGGGCATTCAGTTTATTCAAGTTGATGGTGGATTGGATTTGTGTTAAACGAAATATATTGAAACATTATTGTAGTGTTTTGGCCTTCAAGACTGTAAGCCTATTGCCACTCCTATGGAGACAGGTTTATGATTGAGTCTTCATGATGCTGGAGATGCATTTGATGTTGTCCTCTATCAGCAGGCTATTGGATGCCTGATTTACTTATGCATTACTCGGTTAGATATTCAGTCTGCTGTCTCACAGATGAGCAGGTTTATGCATTGCCAAGGTGTCAAGCATTGGCAAGTGGTTAAGTGCATCTTTCGCTACTTGAGTGGTACTCTGCTACTTGGGTTGTTTTATCCCAAGGGGGGATCACTACTGCCAAATTTGCATGCTTTTTTTGACTCAGACAGGGCTGGTTGCTATGACACTCGTGTGTCCACTAGTGGCTTTTGTTTCATTCTTGGTAGCTCATGTATATCTTGGTTGAGCAAGAAGCAGCCTACTGTGGCCACTTCCAGTTGCGAGGCTGAGTATAGGGCAACTTTCACAGCTAGTATTGAGTGTGTGTGGCTCAGATGCCTTATGGTTGATTTGGGTGTTGGTCAGTCCTCTACCACCACCATCTTCACTCACAGTCATAGCGCATTGGTAGTTGCGAGGAACCCTGTGTTCCATGCTCGCACTAAGCACATTGAGGTGCATTATCATTATGTCAGGGAGAGGTTCTCTGCTGGGGAGATCAGCTTGGCATATGTGCCCACGCAGGAGAACATTGCAGACCTTTTCACGAAGGCTCTGCCTAGGGAGAAGTTTGAAGCTTTCCGCAAAGCTTTGGGCTTACTTCCTTTCGTGGAGTGATTTCCACATAGCTTGGCACTTCCTTATACATGAGTGCCAAATCCTTCTTCACCGCATCACTCCCAGGAGGGCTTTGTTGATATATTTAGGTAATGATGTGTATGAATACTCTAGATCCGTCGGGGCACTTTTTTCCCTCTTTAGGAGGTGTAGCTCAGTGATGAGTAGCGCCTCCTTTAATGTCAATCCGGGAAGACCTGAGGATGGTATGAAGACCTCAAACAAGTGATGGCACAAGTGTGTGAGTGAGAAGCACACTAACATGCACACACATGCACACACACGCGCACACAAAGCAAGAACAAGGAGAGAGACAATGGCGTTCTTTTAGATTACTCAAAAGTGCTCTTACAAGCTCAAATCTACTACAATCTATCCTCAAAAATGAGCTCTCTAGCTCTATTTATAGTTTTTTACTAGCTTTTGGCCCTGTCCAGACCTAGTGTCTGGCCTAGTTAAAAACTAGGTTCTATGGCCTATTTGAGGGCTCAAACGAAGTCTAAAAATCATGAAAATTGGTACGATGATACTTATAATACTCCTCAAGCTCGAGGACTCCTTGGCTTGCACAAAACAGAGTTACAAAAAGGTGAAATGGTATTTACAATGATTTTTAGTGATGAGAATCACTGTTATGAGGGTGTTGATTTGGAAAATTTTGAATGGCCTACTTGCCAGATCTTCGTTGACTACTTTGTCTGCTTGTGCCTTCTCTCCACTCTGGCTCCCTTCTTTGGCTTCCTTGTCTTGTGAGTCCTTGGGTGCTTTGACTACTGCCAACACCCCCCCTCTCTCGCGTCTATTGTCTCTAACAGACCCTTGTCTAGCTGAGCGTTGGACATAGTATTGAACCACATCTGAAGCAAGGTGGTGTTCTTCTAGTCGCAGCCCTCGTGCTAGGTCTGTTAACAATGCATCCCAATCCACCAGACCTGGAACATCTGGATGTGGCACCTACAATTGATTTGAGTGGATGGTCCTCTCCACAGTGAATAGTTGGAGGAGATGTGAGGGCCTGGGTACGAATATTTCTGAGTGATATTCCTAGAACCTTGTGATGAACATCTTCTCGAAGGTCTACTTGAAGCAAGCTGGGAGGTATTTTATTCTTGCGTACGAGGCATATATTACCTTTATTGAGGGGGTGGTGCTCATGTCATATACCAGGTCCAGGTTGCCTACAGTGAAGCCAACTCCTCAAAAATGGGGGTCTTTGATGTTTTTGAATGTTCTGAATGTGATCAGCATTAATTCAAAGATCTTCATGCATATCTGTGCCATCACATTAGGGGTGTTCTGTAATCGAAGGCTCCAGTGACAGATTGTAGAAATCATATAAGCAACGGTGGGAGGTCCTTGTGGAGGTGCTAGATAGAAATAGTTTAACCATTTTGCACAGCCTTTGACATTCTTGACAGGAATGGCAAACTCGGGCTAGGTGCGTCTTCGGAGGACTGGAACATAACACGGGTTGTATTTGATAAATAGCGGCATGTTATTCCAAGTACGAACCATTTCGGGATAGGTCTCAAGAAGATGGATCCTCCAGGTGGGTTGAAAAGTTGACCCTTGTTTAGCACGTTGAGGTAGATCGTCAGGACCAAATTGTGTGGCGAAAGTCGGGGCTTTGCCACATCGTTGTTGAATCTCCACATTGTAGTCAGCCAGGAGAACATAGTATGGCACGTATTGATCATCGTTAGTGCCTATCCAATGGTGGTGTGACATGTTCCGAAAGTATTCTGAGTTTATGATAGTGTCCTCCAATTTAGCCATTGATTGGATTTGGACTGCCACTCGATCTTCGTGGGTTTTAGCTATCTTTTCGAGTTTCTGAAGCCATTTGGGTGCCTGGACTTCTAGGGTGTCCATTCCTTCCGAGGTTTGCTGACCTCCTGGCATCGACATAGGAACATATGGTTCCTCATACGACTCATCCACCTCAATGGGCACCAATTCATCTGGCTGTGGATCTATAATTGGAGAGGATTGTCTTTCATGCTCAAGTAGCTTCTTTTGCAATTCTTCCACCTGCTCCTTTAATGCCTGTACCTCTTTTGAAGTCGATGCTGTCTATATGACCTTGGGTTGTTCCTCCTGTTCCCTGAGCTGGCGGCGTAGTGCATCTCGTTCCTTTTCCATATCATCATGTGCTTCTAATAGATCAGCATAGCTTTCCAGGATTGTCTTCATTGTATCTGAGGGGACTGCTTTAAACTATTCTGGGTCGATCTCGTGGGGGGAGCCTTCCATTGCGGCTTCTAGGTTTTCTTCGTTTTGCTTCTGCAGACACTTGTTCTCTTCAAGGGCGATAGCCATGTGTTTTCTTAGTAGGGTCAAATTACACCGGACTCTTAGATTATCTATTTGGTAGACTTCAAGTAAAGCTTTGAGTTGTTTGACGCGTGGCAATTGTGACGGTTGGGTTGTCTCGAGGAGGGTTTGATGGACCTGCTCGAGTGTGGTGTAGCGTTGATTGAGGTCAACGTTTTCTTCTTCTATCATTGTAAGCCGCCTCTATAGTTGTTGGTGATTCGTAGTTAGTTGATGATGATGGTCTTCGAGAGCCTGATACTCACTCTCTAGTGGATACACACATTGATGTAACATCGAAAACACATTATTTACATTAAAGAATGCACGGAAAGGAGAGGATGCAGGGGGAATGGGGAAGGGAAAGGGAGTCGTGAATGATGTGGAGTCAAGTGGTGATGTGGGTGGAGGGGGTATGGGAGATTGGGGCTGCGTGGGGGGAGGGAGTGATGTTGTGGCTGGCTCATTAGCACCTTTCCTGTTTCGAGCGACAGTTTGTGATGTTCCTGGACTCGCTTCATGGTTTCATACAATCTTTTTGTTTGTGCCAAATAGGCTGAGGCACTTGCTAGTTCTGAAAGTTTGTCATATTCTTGATCATGTTCCTCGTCTTCTTCTTCTTCTATCTCTTCTTCATCCTCTTCTACTTCTACTACTTCCGGTTGGGTCGGGGCTGAAGTTGTTGTAGCGGGTTGTGGTCCTTGGGTCTACTCTGCTTGCGTCTCGAGGTTAGATTCATTGATCAGCCTAGCAATTTCTTCATCAATGAGATCATTCAGGGTCAAGCCCTGTGGAAACTCCAAGTCAGAAGGGATTGGAGGGAAAACTAGATTAGGTCCTTCTTCACTCTGTCTGGGTAAGCGAATTGTAAACGGATGGACACGTTGCGTTTGTGGAGGGGTCACTTCTGGTGTGGTGGTGGCTCCCCTTGTTTGGGTACACGGTAACTGGATTGTACCTCTCATTTTCTTCGATGGAGGACCCGTTGTGGATAGTCGTCTCTGGAACTCCTGAGCTCTGGACCACACTAGTGCTCTTTGAATGGGCACGTCATAAGCTAAGCATCTATAAATTATTTTTGTTAGTGCATAACACCCATGAAGCACGTTCTTCTGTTTCTTATTGCATCGCTGATGGGCTAGGTGGATTTGATCTATGATCCACTATGGTAGATTGATTGTGAGATCCTCTGTCTCCACCAAGTACAAGCTGAACCAGATCTTTTTTGGTGGCATAGTGAAGCGTTCTTGGGCGGGGAAAGTGTTCTTGTTGCATGATCATTCGTAGGTGGAGAGTGATGGTTGGTGTCATTGCTACCATGTCCTTCAATTTGTTGAGATCCTTGTGCTCATTCTGCATGGAATCATTGTTTCCTTCTCAGTGGGAATATGCATACCTTGCATGCTCAATGCTTCCCATACTAGCTTGAGTGTCAGTTTGAACCTTTTGAGCTCGTGGCCTGGCGTCAATGAGGGTAGCACAAAAGTACTATCGCCTCCCTTGGCTCTGCTTGGGGTGATGGTACTGATAAGGTAGGAGCAGCAGAGGAAATCTGGCTTAGGTAAATGTGCCCAGAAATAGCTATCCAAGCCCGCTTTGGTCCATACCAATCGCATTACTTCTGCATTCTGATACTGCTCAAATTCATGGGTGAAGAAATGGTAGCGTCCCCATTTACCATTAAACTCAATTTTGCCTCCCAAAAGTAGGTGCCGTCTCCCAATGGTCCTGCGACATCACTGAACCAATGGGCGTGTTTCCCCACTTGAGAAGTGTGTCCTTGCAGAGGATCCTGAATGGGTAGCACATGCACAGCTCTAAGTTCTTGAGGCCTCTCGGTGAGTTGTGGTTCAAGAAGGAGGGTTTCAATATCCACTATCTGGGCACTAGACCCTGCGTGGGAATTGGTGCCTCCGGCTTCTGCCATGTTACTACGTGCCTACTGGTTCTGTGAGAATATAGAAGCATGCGTTAACATTGTAATGCACAAGATAGAACAATTTTTGTCCCCATTACAACATTAACATGAGGTAAGTAAGGGATTAGTGGGTCAGTGAGTGCTCGATGATTGTGTGTGTTGTTAGTAAACAAGTAGTCCTATGAGCTAAGTGAAAAGATGCAGTGTGAGAATGATGCACTTAGTAAGTGGAGATGGATTTACAAATGGGGGTCAGGGGGTTTATTACAAGCTTTGGGTTGCCAAACACAGTGGATGGGTTTTGGTTTTGATTTTGTGAAAACTCTGGAGGGCTTTATAAGAGTGTCTGCTTGGAAATGAGGCTTTTTAGGGACCCATTTACAAGTGATTATGCTCGTGCTCATGGGCAAATATGTGTTCGTGCATGTTGAATAAGAGTGGGTATCAGTTGTTCGAGTGAATGAACCATGTTGTACATGGTGTGGTTTGTGGGTGACTATTTGAGCCCGCAAGCAAGCCTTAGGCACCAAAATTTGTCTTGATTGTGGGCCCGCCTTCATCGACTTCTTGGGTACCCAAATAGACTTCACTTTCACAGAAGAATTTTTGAAAGACTTCTTATTAGTGTCGTGTTGTTGATTACTAATAAGAAGTTTAGCCCGTGTTGGTGGCTTGATCGCAACAGGATGCTCGCCTTTCCGCACCCACACTTGTTTCAATGGCTGAGACATCTTGCTTCGTAGTTTCTTTTGGCTTCCAGCATAGGTAGTACTCTGATTCTTCTGTATTTGATCTACCTTTGGTTGCTACATCCCGATGGCCTTTGGAAAAGAAGGGAGTTCTGTCGTATCCTTGACTTCTTTGTTGAGATAATCATCCCTCTGCATCACATAGTTTTGGACAAGAATAGCATGGTCATCTTCATGTGTACTCCTGGAAGGACCAGGAGTTTGTGCCTCGCCTAGTTTCTTGAGTGCTTCATTCTCTAACTCAAGTGTAATGCGGTTCTGATTTGCCCAGACTTGAAGAAGTCCACTTCTTAGGCTTAGGTTGACTGCATGATCATAGATCCAGTCTTGACCCAAGACAAGAGGCTCAGTGAGATCCTCATCTTGACACACTAGTACTTTAACACTCATTAAAGCATCTTGAATGTAGAGGGGAAGTTCCACCTCGCCCATGCAAGGGGTTTCCACACCTCCCAATCCTATGAGATATGCTTCCATAGGATTGACATTTAAGTTCAATTCTCGACAGTAAGAAAGTTTGACAGCACTAGTGGCTGCACCTGAGTCAATCAAGGCCCGTAGAGTCCTTGCACTCTTTCCTTGTCCTATCTATAAGGTTACAAAAGGACGTCGATCAACTATTCTATGAGAGTTAATACTTGAAACTTCACACATAGCCATATGATATCCTTGAGCTGCATAGGACTCTGTCCTAGGCCACTCTCTACCCTGTCTTCTCAATTTCATCCTTCCGATGCGATCCAATGCTTTTGCCTGTGCCTCTTCTCGAATTCGTTTTTCTTCTACCTTGCGTTTCTTGGCAGTGTTGAGTCGATTTAGCATCTCTTCAGTCAGGGGTTCTTGATATAACTTGACTCTGCATCCACTGATGTAACTAGGGAGGACATCACCTTCTAGTTTAGCTAGCTGAACTGCTCCACTCGTTGAGATCCTATTTATGATCATAGGTCCATAGCCTCTCTTCTCTAATTTCCGTGCATGTTGCTTCAAGGTGTAGACCAAAACTAGGTCTCCTGCTTTTAAGCCCTTATCCTTCACATGTGCGTCGAAATATGCTTTTTGCCTCTTCTTGGCTGCGTATATTCCTGCTGCCGCTCTCAATGGTGTCTCACGCAATCGTTCAAGATCAAGGATTCTAGAGGAGAGCTCATGGCCTGTCCAATCATGCTCTTGTGCTACTTTTAGTGTAGGTATCAAGAAGTCCAATGGTAGCACTGCATTTTGACCGAATACCATATGAAAGGGTGTGGCTTGGAGTACCGTTTTATAGGCAACTCGGTATGCCCAAACAACATGGTGTAGTTGTTTATCCCAATCAGAGCGTTTATTATTCACCAATTTAGTCAGCACATTGCATAGAATCTTATTTGTGCTTTCGGCTTGCCCATTAGCTTGTGGATGATAGGGGGTAGACTTCTTGTGTATAACCAAGAATTCTTGGAGCAGATTTTCAATAACTTCATTCAAGAAGTGAGTCCCTCTATCACTTACTAGCTCGATAGGTAGCCCGTACCTTGTGAACACATTCTCAAATAAGAACTTGGCTGTCGTCTGGGCATCATTCTTTGAGGTGGATTTTACCTCTACCCACTTGGTTAGGTAGTCTGTGGCCACAATGATATATTCAGCATGTGAACCCTTAGCTAGGGGATTAATAGGACCAACAAAGTCTATTCCGCACTTAGAGAATGCACGTCCACCCATCATAGGTTTCATAGGCATCTCATCTTTGTGTATAGGATACTGAGTTCGCTGACAAACATCACACTCTTTCACATAGGTATGTGCATCCATGTGAGGGGTTGGCCACCATAATCCTGCAAATAGAATTGCCTTGATCACCCGATCCGGTCCAAAGTGTCCTCCTGCTACACCGTGGTGAGCAACTTCCAGGATCTTAAGGTATTCACTCTCATGAACACACAATCTTAGGTAACCATCCTTACCATGCTTGTATAAGCTATCTCCAATGAGTGAGTAGTTTAGGGCTTCTTGTTCTAAACTTCTTTTCCTAGCCATAGTCATGTCTTGAGGGAATCTTTTTGTCCTCAGAAAGGCTACTAATGGTTCACTCCAATCTGGTACTAGAGACACTTGGTACAAGGTTGCGTGCTCCACAGGTGGTCTAATACGACAGACTCAGCATTCCTTGCACAACCTATGAACATCTTCTTCCATAGTTGGCCAATGCACTCCTAGTCTCCTTAGTGTCTGCATGGTTCGTTGCCTTGAGTAATGTTGCTCTAATGCACCTACATGTGCTAATTGCAACCATTTTGCGTACTCATCCTCTTCCACACAACAAGCTTATATCCCTTGATCTGTATGCTTGTACATACTCCCTGCCATGATGTGGTAGTTTTGGGCCTTTACTACCTCTCTATCTTGAGTGTTTATGACTGGGTGATTAGGCCCGTACGTCAATACTGGCACTAGTGTCTTAGCCCATTGAGGTACAACTTCCAAATTAAACAGGTAAGCATCACGAAGATCATCTGATACTCCTTGTGGGGCTTCTCCAGACGTAAGCCTAGAGAGATGGTATGCTCTCAGGTGAGTCTTTCCTTTCCTCACCACAACCTCAAAGTCGTATTCCATTAGCAAGAGAAACCATCTCACCAATCTACCTGTATTGCATGGCTTGTTCACGAGATATAACAATGCTTGATGGTCAATAAAAAAATTAAACTTATTTGCAAGAAAATAGTTTCTAAACTTTTTAACCGCATACACCATGCCTAATCCTTCTCTCTCAGTAGTGGTATAATTCCGTTCAACAACATTCAATTGTCTACTAGCATAGGCAATTGGAAGATCCATATTACCTTCACCTGTAGGTTGTGCGAGTACACATCCAATAGCATAATGGGATGCATCCACGTGAACATGAAAGGGATTATTCCAATCTGGTGTGGTCAAGATTGGTGCTGAACATAATACTCATTTAACCTCATTAAAGGAGTTCTCACACTCTTCAGTCCACTCGAAATTGGTTAAAAGTCCATACAGAGGCTTTGCAATGATGGCAACCATGTGTATAAAACATCGATAATATCCACAATGCCCCATGAAAGCTTGTACTTCCTTGACGTTCTTGGGTCTCGGTAGCTCTGCGATGGCTCTAACTTTTTCCTCGTCCATAGATATGCCATTCTTTGACACTATGTGTCCTAGAATCTTGCCTTGCCTAACCATGAAAACACACTTTTCTCGGTTTAGGCAGACTTGATATTCTCTACATTTGTCAAAGATTTGTCTGAGTTCAGGTATATGTGTCTGTCTAATGTTAGAATGAGCATAGAGGTCATCAACATAGACCTCCAAATTCTTCCTCAAGAACTCTTTAAACACGTGGCACATTAATCTTTGGAAGGTTGCAGGAGCATTGGTAAGCCCGAATGGCATTACGCGAAAAGCAAATATGCCCCACTCTATGGCAAAAGCCGTCTTATGCTGATCTTCTGGAGCAATGGCTACCTGATTGTAGCCAGAGAACCCATCAAGGAAGCTGTACACTTCCTTGCATGCTACTCTCTCTAGTAGATGATCAGTGATAGGAAGTGGATAGTTATCTCGAATGGTGGCTGCATTAACCTTCTTCAAGTTGATGCATACACGTAGCTTTCCATTCTTCTTGGGCACCACTACGATGGGGGATACCCGCTCAGTGTGCTCAATTTCATAGATGAATCCAGCTTCCACCAAGCGATCTATCTCTTCTTTGATCTTCGCAGCATAATTATCATTATATGTGTATGGCTTTTGCTTAGAGGGTTTGGCATCTGAGGTCATGGGAATCGTGTGTGAGCATATGTCTGGGTCTATGCCTTTTAAATCCTTGTAACTCCAAGCAAATACATCTCTTAGCAAGGCTATTAGCTCATGCTCTTCTTCTTCGGTCAGGTCATGTCCTATGTAAGTGCATCTCTCCTCTCCTTCTTCTATGGCTACAACTATTTTCTTGATGGTTTCTTTGTTATCATAGGCCTCTCCTGATTGTGCCTCACATTTTGGCATTCTTATCACGACTCTCCTGTCGTCTATCTCATACTTTTTAAAAATTTCAGGGACCTCAAACAAAGATTCTTCTTCTTCTGGTGTGACTCCTCTCTTCTTTCTTTTCTTTCCTTCATCCTTAGGGGTCACTTGTGTGGCTAACCTTACGTCATGTGTGAGTTCTCCATGTCTCCGAGGGCAAGCTTCCACTTCATAGAAGTATTCTTTGTCTGATGCAAATGGTGGGTCCATAATGATTGACTCTAGGTCAGAGTCACTTGCATCCTCAAATGCATCAGGGCTAGGTTCACATTCTTCTAAAACTGCATCTCCCATGATTGGATCTATTGAGAAGACTGAAATGTCATAGCCATCCTCATCACAGTGGGGTGTCCATTGTTCTTCATTGATGGCTACATCCATTGTTGCTAGAATTTCCGCCCAACCATGAGGTTCAAACTCTTCGTCTGAAAATACTACAGGTGCATAGGCTGGGTCTTGAGTTGATCTATGTGTTTCCTTTGCACCTACCTCTCTGACTTTTTCTCTCTTCTCTTCTACTGCCACTTTGCACATCCATAAGTGGGTGTCTTCATGCATCCATGAGGATCCTGATCCTATGGAATGCACCGATTCAGTATCATTTTTGGCTCTATGGATGGGATTCCATTGGATAGGAGGGACATCTCTATGAGAGTAATCTTTGATATTGACTTTGGTTGTAACACCTAGGTGTTGCAAATACAAAGAATTGGTTCCCCAATCCTGTACCATCTGCAACTGTCACATAAATGGTCTTCCCAAAATCATCTCATAAGCATGATTTTTGCTAAAGTCACAAATAGAAAATGTGTGCTCAAACTCCACACCACATGTAGTGAGAGTTATTCCTTCTAGCAAGCCTAAGGGTCTTTCTATGTGACCATCAGCCATCTGCAATTTCATTTTCATTGGCCTAAGTGCTGGCTTGCCCCAATGCTTCCATAGGGAAGTGGTAGCAATTGCAACTCCTACACCCGAATCCAAAATTGCCTTGGTTGTGTATCCTTGATGGGTAATGGGAAGATAGGTGTTTCCCTCTTCTCCTTCACTCATATCTCCTATCTTGTCCAATGGTATCTCTGACACTGTTCTATGAGAACCTACCTGAGAACGCGGTTTAGCGACCTCTGGCACTTGTGTGGCTACATGTTTCCACAGTTCTGGCTTAACCTCGAGTAGCTCTTCTAAAGTGAGATTGCACTGCACTTTAATATTTTTCACTACCTCTGTGTTCCTAGGTATGAGTGAGTCTTCGTTTCGTACCATGACCGTGGGTGCTCTCATACAAGTAGACTTAGCTTCCCATGGGCCTGTCAATTGGGGTAATTCACGTAAAGAATTAGACTCAAATTCTAATCTCTCTTGAGATTGTGCACTCTCCTGCTCTCCATAAATGGAGGGAATATCTTGTGGGAATTGATCATGCGCATCATCCACAAGTTCAATGGGAGGAGGGACTTCACTTTCTTTAGCCCATTTCTCTTCTTGAATCTCACATAGGAACTCTGATGTGTACCGATTCATAGAAGAAGAGGTGTCTGGTTCCGTGGAATTAGGCACATAAGCTTCCTGGGGGGGAATGCTTATTCTTTTACTTGCCTCATCTCTCCCTTGAGAGTTTTCTTCCTTGGCAGATCTTGCTATTATGCTCTCTAACTTCTCTAATAGTTCATCCAAGTGCAATTGTGTCTTAGCTGAGCAAGAGTAGTTGAAGAGACGACTAGCTTCAAACATGGTCTGAGCCAATGCTACCATTTTTGCGCAAAGCTTGGTTCTTTCTATCTCTAGGTCAGCTCTAGGGTAGCACTTGTCATGATCCGTCACATTTGGCCCTTCTTGGATTCTGACCTGATACGCCTTAAGCATCATGTCTATGTCTTCAGGAGTGGGGTCAGCTAATATTGATCCTACTCTAGGGGGTGGTGGGATGGTGTAAGGTGGGTCAAAAGATGGTGGATTAGATGGTGATAGGGATGAAGGTGGCGGTGGTGGTGGTATGTGAGAGTTTGTTTGAGAGGTGAGTTCAACAATTTTGGCTTTTGTTTCTCTTATGCTTTCTTCTAAGTCGCTCATCTTTTTAGACCATTGTCTTTTCATTCTCTCTCGGCTATCCTTCTAGGCTCTCGACCATTTCTTGGCTATGATCTTAGTTTCACTAACCTCTGCACTCTTTTGTTGTCCTAACCCTTGGTTCTGCTGCAAAGCCTGAGCTCTAGTGACCACCTGTATTGGTGTAGTGGAAGTTACACTTCCTGTAGCGTCTACTACTAACCCAATAACATTATTTGGAGTGATTTTTGGCATATTATTGGGATTCTTTGGGAAATCTCGTAAGAGATGCTCTTTTTCGCAATCTTGACAAAAGCCCTGGATTGTGACCGACTGGGGTTGTGTAGGTGCAGGCATTGGGCAATCATGAATGAGGTGATCTCCCTGACATCTATAGCCTAGGTTGAGGTCTAGTGTTGGGATTTGTGTACATGATGTTTGCATACTCTGGATCCCAACTAGGTTCACTCGGTTCTTCACTATAGTAGGATTCACCATGTTCAGGAGACTGCATGTAGTAAGCCTGGGGGCTATCAATATGTGTAGAATCAAAGCTATGGTCACTGGGGTCACTTTATGAAAGCAATGGTGTTACCGGCGCTATGGCTCTATTCAGGTTCTCTTCTGATTTCTTAGGTTCCTTGGAACTCTAGTTCTCTCTGTTTCTTCTCTATTTGTCTCTATTCGCATTTGTTCCCTTCCTATTGGGTTGGCAAAGCTCACGTCTGACCTATCTCTACATCTTTCCCTTTGAGAACCATGAGCTTGGGATGTTCCAGCCCCTTGGTGGCCAAAAGGGACATTAGATCTTGGTTGGGGAAAAATAAATTCCCCCTTCCAAGTGTAGGCATGTCTACCATGTTCTATGACCACAAAGATCCTCTCGGAAGTACTGTCTAGGTAGGTCACTTTGCATGGGCTATCCGGATCTTTAAACTCATAGATTGTGATCGTTCCTATCTCATTAGGTTGATTAGACTTATACCTTCAAAAGGCTTCATCGGTCTCTCGGTTCAAGAGAAAATCTATGCTCTTATTGTCCTGGGGAATCCACTCTAGTGTGATAATTCTAGTGAGGACAGATTTGCCTCGAGGGGTTTTAGGCTCTCCACCTATGTTCCCTTGCTCTAGGTCACCTATGTCCGTTTCTGGGATCACATTACAAAACTCGTCTGTCCTATCTGGGTGGCTAGTGAGTACGTATATGGTTCCTTCTTTGTCCACATACGCTCCATTTTCAAATTTGACTGCTGGACGTTCTAGTCCAATGGGTTGATTTGGGTTTTTGATCTCGATCACAGATCTTCCTAGGCCGTCCTCATAGATGCTAGCACCTAATCGGTTGGCCCTAAGGTATTCCGGCTGCATCTTGTAGGGGCCTTCTACCCTATGTAAATATGGCACACCTGAACTTCCTATAGGTCTCTCCATACCGTGAGACATCTCAGACTCACTAGTTTCAGAGCTAGGGTAGTGCGAATAATGGCTCAACTGCTGGCTCAAGACATAGCAGTATGATTGACACTAGCCTCTGAAGACCTAAGACTCTGTCTATCTCTTCCTAGGTGTCGTCCTGATCTAAGGTTCATAAGCCCAATTGAATAATCCCAAATTTCCCAAGTACAATTTTCGTTGCTGAGTTCTTTTGTATTAGTCACTTGTTCTTTTTAATTTGCCTAGGGTGTCACTTCTTGTCCAATCAATCTTCGTCGCAAGGAACACTTAAGTTTTATCGTACTTTGAGTGTGGTCGCTCGATTTAAATTCTTTTCACTTATGTTGTTTCGCAAAGTAAATTCCTGGTACTTGCACTTGAGTGATTAGAGTTCTTGGACTTGGTCGTGCTTAATGTATCCCTAATTGATCAAAACCTCTATCCGTACTTAGCCTAAGCTAGGGATTGAGAGAGGGTGTTGAGAATTTCCAACCTTAGTTTCTCTCCTCGGTTGCCCTTGTGTGCCTAGGAAGCGTATTCCCAAGCTTGCACTTACTCTTGCCTTGAGTACCCTTCGATGCTCTCAAAGGACCTAAAAAAGTCCCACAGTTAGCTCAAGACTTAAATTCATTTGACACAATAAACCATGTTCATTCAGGCAAACAGGACTTCTCAAAATACTTTGTGTAGTGGCCTCACAATGCTCTAACAAATTTCTAATGTTGCCCAAATAATACCCCAAGATAGACCTACTATCTTTGCCCTAAAAAATAGCCGAATTTGTCGGTCAATCGCGATCGAGTGGTCTGTCAATCACGATTGATATGTCAGTCGCGATCGATGTGTCGGTCGCGATTGATAGGTCTGTCATGGCTGTCAGTCACGATTGATGGGTCAATCACGATTGACACGTGGCCCAAAAATTCAGTCCATCATGGTCAAAGAATCATTGACCCTGTCGATCGCGGTTGATGGGTCGACCGCGATTGACAGGTCCGTCACGAGGGTTCTGTCGATTGTGGTCAGTCAATCGTTGACTCTGTCGGTCGCGATTGATAGGTCCGTCGGGGCTGTCAGTCGCGATTGATGGGTCGATCGCGATTGATGGCTTGATCGCGATTGACACGTGGCACGTGTAAATTCTGTCGGTCATGGTCAGTCAGTCGTTGACTCTGGCGGTCGCGATTGATGTGTCGATCGTGATTGATAGAGACGTCGGCAAGTGTCCGTCGTTGTTTGTCGATCGTGATTGATGTGTCGATCACGATTGACAGAAAACAAAGGAGTTTTAAGATTTTAAACACATATTTAAGAAGCTCTAGGCATGCAGATCATGATTATGCACTTTGTTTGGCAAAATGTTCACTTTTTTTGTCGATCACGATTGACAGAGGTCAACGCCTCGGGACCTGCACAGTCAAATTTTTTACCTGCTAGAGCTCGTACAGCTGCTGGGGATGCTGATTCCTGTAGAAAATCTCAGAAAACACACAATAGCACAAACACACAAATGCTCTCTCGCTCTCTCTCACAAGTGAAATGAGGGGAATGGTATGGATAGGGTGATATGACCAAAAACTGAAATTTTTCGCGATGATGGAGATGGAGGTGGCAGATGGTGAGGTGATGATGGTGAAGAAAACAAAAGAAAATAGATAAAAGTAAAGAAATTACCTACGTTTCCAATGCCTCAACTCTACGTCTTACCATCACACGCTCGCCCTCAAAGCTCGATCCCCGGCAACGGCGCCAAAATTTGGTGTAGCTCAGTGATGAGTAGCACCTCCTTTAATGTCAATCCGGGAAGACATGAGGATGGTATGAAGACCTCGAACAAGTGATGGCACAAGTGTGTGAGTGAGAAGCACACTAACATGCACACACATGCACACACACGCGCACACAAGGCAAGAACAAGGAGAGAGACAATGGCGTTCTTTTAGAGTACTCAAAAGTGCTCTTACAAGTTCAAATCTACCACAATCTAACCTCAAAAATGAGCTCTCTAGCTCTATTTATAGTTTTTAACTAGCTTTTGGCCCTGTTCAGACCTAGTGTTCGGCCTAGTTCAAAATTAGGTTCTAGGGCCTATTTGAGGGCTCAAACGAAGTCTAAAAATCATGAAAATTGGTACGATGATACTTATAATACTCCTCAAGCTCGAGGACTCCTCGGCTTGCACAAAATGGAGTTACAAAAAGGTGAAATGGTATTTACAATGATTTTTAGTGATGAGAATCGTTGTTATGAGGGTGTTGATTTGGAAAAATTTGAATGGCCTACTTGCCAGATCTTCGTTGACTACTTTGTCTCCTTGTGCCTTCTCTCCGCTCTGGGTCCCTTCTTTGGCTTCCTTGTCTTGTGAGTCCTTGGGTGCTTTGACTACTGCCAAGAGGAGGTTTTTTTCCCCCGGCTTGTATATACGCCTATTGCCCTAATGGGCTACTTATCTCTGTACATTCTCTAGTAATACATTCTGTCTTGTGTGTTGTGCTCCAAGATTCTTCTTCTTCCTTGGGCTATTCGTGTGCTTCCGCAGACGTCTAACTCCAACAAGTTTGGACTCGCAGAAGGGGGATGCGGCCTTGGGGTTTTGCGGACGATCTTCATCCTAATTTCAGGAGAAGAAAAGTTCTTGGCGGTCATCACATAGAGGGGGCAGTCTCGGCACTTCCCATAGGCAGGTGTTCTTGTTCTAGGGTGGAAAGAGAGCTCGCTGGAGAGGGAAGACCGCTGGTGATCTAAGTTTGAAGAATAGAAATAAACAGAAGGAAGCAGCAGGGCATACAGCTCTGACGAGGTCTCTCTCTTCGAGGGTCCTTCGTCCTCGTTACTGATAAAGGGAGTCACATGAGAAGAGTTTGACGCAGAAAAAAACTGAAGGAAGGCCATACCAGAAGGGGAAGTAACCTTCGTCTTTTTTTTAGAAGTCAATCTACAGTAGAACTATTATCAATACAGACTTTTCAAAAATTTCGAATGTAATTCATTCATGGAAATGGTTTCGAATGATACTGGATAAGAGGAGATTCAAGATTGCAACATTCCATCTTTATGTTTTCTGAAGAAATGCAAGCATTCCACCAGATTAGGGCTCTCAGTTCAATTGCAAAGAAAAGGATCACTTCTGCTAGCTCCTTGAAGGATGGTTCTCGTGGGAAGAAGGAAACATTGAGCACACAGATAATTGATGGGAGAATGTTTCGTGGAGGCTCAGAAGAAATAGGGGAGAACTCTCTATGGCTGAGAAAAGGAAAAAAGATGTTGTTCGTTGACTAACGATGGTGAGCTCACCTGAACTTTTCATGAAGATGATCAGAGTGGCTGCCAAGGAGAACAAAAGTTCTTGGCGGTCATCACATAGAGAGGGCAGTTGGAAGATTGCAGTAGAGCAGGACGTGGATAGGGTTCGAAATGGAGGAAAATAACACACATGGGAGAGAGGGAGTAGAGAGTAGTCTGGACCAAGAAATCATCAGGCAATGGCAGTGCGAAAGTTGCTCCAAATACATGGGTGGAGGTTGAGTCATTGTTGCATTGTTGTGCAAAGTATTGCCCGTTGCAGCCAACACCTCGGTCAACTATAGCTGCTGCATTAAGTCTAGATGGAACTATACTCGCATCTACTCATGGCGATCACACTCTGAAGATAATATGCTGCAAAACTGGATTGTCTCTTAAAATGTTATGTGGTCATCGTCGGACTCCTTGGGTGGTCCGTTTTCATCCAAGCAGATCAGATGTATTGGCAAGTGGGAGTCTTGATAATGATGTATGGGATGTGAATACTGTTGATTGCATTTCTTCACATGAATTTTATAGACCTATTGCATCATCTGTTTTCCATGCTCAAGGGAACCTGTTGGCTATTGCATCAGGAAACAAGCTTTACATATGGCAATATAATAGGCATGCGGAATATCATGTTAACATTGTGTTGCGAACTAGGAGGTCATTACGTGTTGTACACTTCCATCCTCATGGTGCCCCTCTTTTGCTCATGGCCGATGTGAATGTATTAGATGCACCAGATTGTTCGATGGCTCATGCTACTTCACCTGGATATGTACATTATGCTCGTCCTGCAATATTCTTTGCTCCTCTCCAGAAGCCAGTCTCTGATTCAAATCAACAGGGGAATTCACCTGCTTTAAATCTGAATCATCTTTGTCTGCTTCTACATGGATTTGGCCTACAGTGTGGGTCACTCATAATAATCATGGGGCTATACGATGTGCAGGGGCATGTTCCTGTTGTCAAAAGCATTTTTATACCACCTGAGCTGGATGGCCATGTTCCTGTAGAGCTGTAGGATGCAATGCCTCTTCAGTCTTTTCTTGCACCTATTTGGATCATCAATACATGGACAAGCTCTAGAATGAATATCTGAAGTACAAAGACCTTTGACACTATGGACTTATCAATCTACAGAAAACATTTAGATCTAATTCCAAAGAAGTTCTTCAACATTCGAAGCTTCAAATGAGCATTCGACATGTTGAACCACAGTTCTGAGGAGGGTGGGTGCTCAAAAAAAAGGGGACTTGCTTCCTCACGTCCAACCCTGGAAGTGCCTACCACAGCGTTATGTAAATGTTGTTCATCTTTGTCATCTTCCAAGTAATATATGGCCAATAGTTAAGGTGAATTCATACTATGCTGCCAGATAAGTTGAATTCTGTACTAAGCTGCTACATTCTTTTCAAGGCTTTCTATCAGCAAACTCATATCACAAGTATTTACGAAAGTGAACCATTGAACGATCTCATCCTTAGCTTTGTAACAGCATTCACTTGAGAGTGTTATTTGTTTGAATGTGTTTTACTTTAGGTCATCCATGTGACTAGACATTTAGACACTATGTGAATGTTCATTCAAGGTTTAAAATGACTTGTATTTGGTGATTCAAGACACGTTTTAGTTTTGTTAAAGTTGTACTTTTGTCTATGTAACCTAACTCTTAAATTAAGAATTGACACACGCTGTGCTCCAGCCTCCAAGTGTGTATGTGTGTGAGTATGCACTTGCATACGTGAATGATGTTGACTCATATGTATCAAATTATGAGTTAACATGAAAAGAAGTTCGTTTATCTCTTCTTCACGAAGATAGTTTAAAATTATTTATTCAAATCACTCATAAGTGGCGCTTCACTCATATGATGAAGTTGAGAGAGTATCAAAAAGTGAAGCTTACTTGAATATGGAAGCATATTTTGGAACTTATGTGTCTGATATTATCTTTTTTTTGTTGCCACCTAATACATGACTTTATATCCTTAACAAAGTTGGCGAGTGGACTAGTTGGCTTTAGCTTCATATGAGATGGAAAAGCTTTAGCTTCCTTTGAATGATCATACAATCGTGCGAAGTCGATCTCGCGTCTACCCATCTCCCTCCTTTCTATGAACCCCGCGACATATGTGGTGAACTCGACATGAAAGGAGGCTGTGAGTGATTTATATAGCCGAGGACATAAGACTTAGCGAAACCAAAAATGGAAGACCTTATAGCCCGATTCGTCTGCTTTCAAGAAGAGGATAGACGACAAAAAGCTATTCAATCGCTTAATGACCAATTAATCAAGCGGTGCAGATTTTTGAGTGGGAAGAATATATCTAGGTTCTGTAAAGAGTATGAACTTGAGGCAAAATACTTAGGTGTAGGTTTGACTCCGATGACGGAAAAAGAACTATGCGAAAACTTTATCTATGTGTCGGGATACGACATGCGAGACCAAATCATGCAAATAAATGAAACGACATGGTCTCGATACAAAGCGATACTCCTCAGGCAGTTTATGCTAGAGGACCTTGATAAAGTGACTCGTAGATCTTTCCTGAGATGGGTCCATATGCCCAAAGACCAACCGCTCCTAGAAGTTAAAAAAGATTTCGAGAAGCAATTTGAAGATATGTCCGAATATGACCAAAGATGTCTAATGCATGAAAGGGTGTTCTTATTCCTACAGGCAATAGATGTTAGAGCCCGAGAAGAACTAATTTCCTCTTTGCAAGACCTAGACTCGGAATCGGGGCTGACAAAAGATTGGACACTTGTTCATGATGCTGTAACAAGATATGTTAGAAAGCAACAAATGTTTGAGAAATTCCAAAATGATTGGAAATTGGATCTACATGCGGATATAGCCGATGCACATATTTCATGCATGCCAAACTTTGAGAACAATGTGCAAACTCAAAAACACCAATAATAATAAATGATACAAGCCCTAAACCTTTAAGATGTCATGGGATAGTAGATGTCTTTGCAATAAATACATCTTTAAGTGTGCCAAAAGTACAAACCCTAATGAGGGAAGGAGTAAAGGAGCTGGGAGAAGCTAGCCGAATACCAATTAATTTAAAAACAAATCAAATAAAAAATCAAGATGCTCAAACAAGAAATCAATATGAAGCTTCTTCTGGTCCAACAAACTCCTACATCTCATAGGAAGTAATTATATAAATATTAAACCGAGGTATACAATAAGACAAAAGCTAAAGATGTCTACAATGTCTCAAGATGAACATGAAGAAATTGTCAATAGAAATGATGCCAATAGAAATGATGTTGAGATCAAGGAGATGTCAATAAGTAGTTCTCTAAAAGGTGATATGCATGCCAAACACGATGAGTGCGATGCTTGTCATGAGGAAAACTCAATTACATATCAAGTTTCTGATATTCCTCTAAGTGGTACTACATTAGATATATGTCCTGAGATGCAAGACAATGATCCTACTTATACGATAGAGGATAAACCACTAATTGGAGTTCTAGAGAGTGATATGTATGTAGATGATGCTACACTCCACGAAGAGGGGTATGAAAACGATCATGAGAAGGATGAAAAGAAGTCGTTGAGTGCTCGTTCATATAGTGATATGTATGCCAATAGCAATCATGCTGAGTTGAGTTCCTATGAGGATAAGATTGAGCATGAAATGTTAAATGAGACACTCATAGAGATGCATGACAAATCTGCTGAAGAATCTGTACTGAGTGAGGGTGAGTATGAAAAGATAGAAATTTATGACTCCACTGAAGAGGCTACATTTAGCCACTATGAATCGAACAAAGAATCAGTTGATTCAATTGTAGCTGTAGAAGGATTCGTATGTGAGGATGCACTTGACCAAGAGTCAATGATTGACAGGATGGATGAAGAATGTGGTATAAGCATATCCTCTGAAGAGAATAGGCAAGACAGAACTGAAGTAGGTATAGAACACTATAGTGAGCTTTTGAATGATAAATTTCAATTGACATTTGACGATCCAAATCCCTAAAAAGATTTTTGAGGATGAATATAAAGTCTATAAAGATTCTTACATAAAGGGGGAGTTCAGTAATTCAGATGAACATGAATTTCTTTATTTTGATGAAATTGAATCACTCCATGAGGAAGAGCGAGTGGATTTGGAAAGTGATGATGATGGAGAGTTCCTGGAAAGGTTGGAGAAAGAAGCAGACTTCATAACTTCCGGAACTCAGTCAAAAAGGAATGATTTTACCCGCATGATGAACACTTCCGTTTGAAGTGGAATTCAAATGATTATATTCAAAAACCTCATTTTGACGAAGATGGAAACATGATAGAAGATAATGAAAGGGATAAAATTCCTATAAATTATCTCAAGCATGAAATAAAAGAAAATACATGCTTGCAAGAAAATTTCGATTATGAACCAAACATATACAAATTTCAAACTTCATATACATGTGTTCCTGACTCTGCACATGATGAATTTGAAAGAATCATAAATAAAGATACTTATGCTCAGATAATTGAAACATGGAGATCCAAATTCTCTGAGAGTTACAAAGACCAAACAAGCCGCCAAGAGGTAGACAAGCAAATAAGGTGGCTTGTATACATATTTACTATATTTATGAATGCAACCCTGTTTGATGCGATTCAAAGATGGCTTGTTTTTAAACATAGCTTCTTTGGAGAGCATTTATTTGTGAAAATGTATTGGAAAGGAATTTCTTGAATTTACAAGAAATTCAAAAGTGAGTTTTGTAAAATTAAGTATGTAAATACTTAATAATTATGTTTTGATTTTTTGAGATGGATAAAAGTAAATATTAAAAAAATAATTAATTAAATAAATAGATAGATATATAAATACATAAATAAATAAAGAAATAAATAAACACATAAATGAAATAAATAAATAAATACAAATAAAATATAAATAAATAAATAAACAAATAAATACAAGGAGATACATGAATAAATAAATAAACAAATACATATATAAATAAATAAATAAATAAATATATAAATAAGTAGAAGAAGTAAGTGCATCTAGTATTCAAGTAGATGAACTTTTTTCACATAATCTTTTTAAATATGATGCTACTGATGTGTTTTCTGAGTTTATGAGTACAGATGAAGATTTGGAGCCGATTGTGAATCTGGAATTTGAATGGATTGTAAGAAGAGCAACGGTTTTTGAATCATCTATACATACCATATTAAAAAAGGAATAAATATTCATGGAGTATTATCGTGGATTGCATGTGTACATATGAGTATTTTGATGGATTGACATTTCTTATCACGTGTTTACTGTTTGAACGCAAGAGAAGATCGAAGGAAGGTGATGGAAATGGGAAGTGAAGTGAAGATCAGAAAGCCGTCTTTTTCTTAGCTCTCCTATGAACCAAAACCTTTTTTCGCATCCATTTTTGAGTTGCATTGCATATAAAGTATGCATGATTTAAGTTGCGAAGAGCACATGTTTCAATTCTTGTAGATGCACAATCAATTGCACATGAGATATATTTGTAAATATCATAAATAAAAGCATGTTAAACCTTGAGTGAAAGTGACAGGAGTTGTGAGAGGACAAAAATGATTGCATTTGAGAGTGGAAGTCATGAGTGGAGAGGTTCTTTAAGTAGAAGCCATGAGAAGCATTTCCATACTCGCACTATAATTGTGAATCCTTGCACCTAAAGTATGCATGCATAAGTATATATGTGCACAAAGGTTTCAAGCCCATAGATGCACGTCTAATTGCACATGAGCTAAATTGAAAGTGCATGATCAAAATTCAGTTTGAGTTCGCGTGGGAAAACCTTGCCATTGAAAGCTTGATATCTCCTCTTTGCACCATTATGTTTGTTGATGCATGTAAAGTATGCACAAATAGGGCCCATTATATGGCCGTGCATAGACACAATGACTTCGTATGCCCATGCACTTGATTCTTCTCATTTCCTTTGAATTTTGAAAAGTCTTGCAGATGCATAAATGAAAATGGATGTGGTGAGGATGCACAGGTTTAAAGGGGGTGGATGTGGTCAAGAATTGAAGTCGAGCCCTACAGACCACTTGAATGCGCTAACCAATACAATTTTCAAGTCAAAGGAGACATGCCAATATTACAAAGAAGGGCCTTTCGGAATATAATGGCATCCTTACCCTTGTTTTTTGGTGATGTATGCATATTAGGATTTGTGTAGAACTTGACATAATAATGTTAGCACTCATTTCACATTTATGCTAGCATACTAGTTGTATGGAGCATATGTCAATATATTTTAGAAGGGAAAGCATCGAGGCAATAATCCAAGTGTTGATATGTGGAGAAATGAGGATTTTCTTCCTTTTTTCTTTCCTATTTGATTGCACGAAGAAAACGGACTTCAAGAGAGTTTGGACTCGCAAAAGGGGGATGTGGCCTTGGGGTTTTGCGGACGATCTTCATCCTAATTTCACGAGAAGAAAAGTTCTTAGCAGTCATCACATAGAGGGGGTAGTCTCGGCACTTCCCATAGGTGGTTGTTCTTTTTCTAGGGAGGAAAGAGAGCTCGTTGGAGAGGGAAGACCGCTGGTGATCTAAGTTTGAAGAAAAGAAATAAACAAAAGGAAGCAGGAGGGCATACAGCTCTGACGAGGTCTCTCTCTTCGAGGGTCCTTCGTCCTCGTTACTCATAAAGGGAGTCACATGAGAAGAGTTTGACATAGAAAAAAATTGAAGGAAGGTCATACCAGAAGGGGAAGTAACCTTTGTCTTTTTATTACAAGTCAATCTACAACAGAACTATTATCAATACAGACTTTCAAAGATTTTGAACGTAATTCATTCATGGAAATGGTTTCGAATGATATTGGATAAGAGGAGATTCAACATTGCAGCATTCGATCTTTATGTTTTGTGAAGAAAGGGAAGCATTCCATCAAATTAGAGCTCTCGGTTCAATTGCAAAGAAAAGGATAGCTTTTGCTAGCTCCTTGAAGGATGGTTCTCGTGGGAAGAAGGAAACATTGGGTGCACAGATAATTGATGGGAGAATGTATGGTGGAGGCTCAGAAGAAATAGGGGAGAACTCTCTATGCCTGAGAAAAGGAAAAATGATGTTGTTCATTGACTAACGATGGTGAGCTAACCTGAACTTTACATGAAGATGATCAGAGTGGCTGCCAAGGAAAAGAAATGTTCTTGGCGGTCATCACATAGAGAGGGCACTTGGAAGATTGCAGTAGAGCAAGACCTGGATAGGGTTCCAAACGGAGGAAAATAACACACATGGGACAGAGGTAGTAGAGAGTCCTCTGGACCAAGAAATCATCAGGAAATTAGTGCGAAAGTTGCTTCAAATTCATGGGTGGAGGCTGAGTCATTGTTGCATTGCTCTGCAAAGTATTTCCCGTTGCACCCAACACCTTGATCAACTATAGTTGCTGCATTCAGTCCAGATGGAACTATACTTGCATCTACTCATGGCGATCACACTTTGAAGATAATATGCTACAAAACTTGATTGTCTCTTAAAACGTTATGTGGTCATCGTCGGACTCCGTGGGTGGTCCGTTTTCATCCAAGCAGATCAGATGTATTGGCAAGTGGGAGTCTTGATAATGATGTAAATGTTGTATATTATTGAACAATGCATTGCTAAAGTGTTATATTATTAATGTATTAATATGTTTTTGATGTTTCTGATATAGCAGCTGAAGGTTCGTGAGGAGCGTGCAAGGCGTGAAAGGGCGGACATCAATAACCGAATAATTATTATTTAGCTTGTCAATAAACCTGCGTAGAAGGTTCTATTGTTAAAAAAGTAATGATTAGCATAAGGATCATTGTAGACCGTAGTTTCTGTTATTGAAAGCAATGGCTTTCTGTAAAAGTTATCCATTAGGGGAAAAAATGAACCCTGCATGGGCCTTGTAAGGATCCCTAATTTTTAGGGATTAAGCTTAATTCTGTTCTTGTTTAAGGGGACAAAGTGCATTTAATAGGGCACTTTTTAGTAGGCTGGAGTTGGCTTTTTTTTAGGCTTCAATAGGCCTCTCTCTTTCTTATTCTAGAGAGAGAGAAAGAGAATCTACTTTCCACATCATCAAACTCGTACATGTATTTCAATAAAAAAATGATTTTTTTTAAAAAGTCTCATTTTCAGTGTATATTAACTCAAAAGAGCCTATTTTTTTATATATATGTCAGAAGTCACTTTTTTGGGCCCATTTTCTGAAGTTTCTTTTAGAAAAAGTATAATTTTCAAACTCCCTCCAAAAGTAAGTGCCACATCATCAAATCCGTGACTATGCTTCCCCCAAAAAATGACTTTTTTCAAATTTCATCATTTTCAGCCATACTCAGTGGAAAAATACACTTTAACCCATACACATACAAGAAAACACATTTTTTGAGCGAAATCTATGCTTTAGACTCCCTTCCAACCGGTTTTTCATCTTTGTTTTTGATATTGTTGGTCATTAGCAAAGATGGTGTTGACATGTATCACAAACTTCACAGTAGAACGTCCTCATGCTCCTGCATCAACAAGTATCCATGTTCGTGTGCCTAGAGAGTTTGCTCCAAATACATGATGCAACAATGATGCCAATTCTCAAAATGAACGTCGTGCAGCTGGAGAAAAAAGTATTGATCTTTGGGCTCATGGTTCACTCTATCCTCTTGATCCAATATCTTCTTACCATCCAACATTCCATAACCTCTCAACTTTACTTCAGTTCATTGGTGCGGGTGAAGCTGGACTATTAGGTTACTGCAAGAGATTATCTACACATTCACTTGCTACTGCTAAGTATTGGTTCCAACAACATCACATCCATCATATGAGGGTGGTCACTTTAGAAAGCACAATCATATCTTTACAAAAACAACTTGCAGATTTGGAACAGGATACTGAAGCAAAACAAAGCAGAATTTCAAAGTTAACTGCCAATCTCCAGCAGCTGAAAGAGACTCCACTTGGTATGAGACATAGGAAAAGATCATTGTCATCCTTTGAAGCTCTTTCAAAAGGTGGTGGAGCATGCAAACGACGTATATATGCAACAAGGTGAGTGTTTGTTTTACTTTTATATGTTTTAATGAAGATTTGTAATGGAATATTTCATTGTGTAGGTCGTTTATTGAAGACATAACTGCTTCATCAACAACACAAGACCAATTCAAGCTGATGAATAGCTGTATAAACACCAAAGAAATCACTTCTGCTTTAGACTCACACATAGGAAAGTGTATTAGAGTTGTTGTTGAAGCTGAGTTTTCAAAGAAGTTAAAAAATCTTATCACAGTGCAAGATGTGCAGGCAATATGTGACGAAGCAGGCATGAGTAGAAATGGGTATACTGCAATGTACACCCTTCTCAGGCAAGCCTTACAATCACAAGGTATTTCTCAAAGTATATTTCCATGCCCATATAAATTGTCTATCAATAAAAAAACTTCAAATGAGGATGTGACTCGTACTATTGGACAATATTTATTCATAGAAGAAACTATGCCTGCCTCTATTTATCATCCAAATATTCCCAAGAAGCAATCAAAATTCCTATCTACACAAGGATTTACTTACACTAAATTCAACAATATATTTATGGATCTTCAGAAGCTTCAACAAGCAATGGTTCACTTTTATAGTTCAACAATCAAAGGTACCCCTACTACATTTTATTTGGTGTTGAAGTTCTATTGCATTCAAGTGTCATATTAAGATAATGTTTTCTCTTTTGTGCAGACTGTAATGTTAAGTTAAAGTTCATACTGAAGCTTGATGAGTGTCAAATCATAAAGGGTCGGCGACTAGAAAGGTTGAGTGTGACCCTAATGAACGAAATTATGGACCATGCAATGAGTGATGAAACTTTAGGAGGGAGGGACCATTTGACTTACAGTGTCCAATCAGAGAGAGATATCTGGTGGTTAGGTGCTATAGAAGTTCCCAAAGAAACAAATAATGTTATTTCATGAATTTTTAGTAGGACTCCGTGGATTACGGAAGTAATCTCTTCTCAAATACATGGGCAAAAGCTTTTTGTAGATGATATAGGTGATTTTGATGTAGAATGGCATTTGGGTGGAGACCTTAAGAGTATAAAATGCATGTTAGGTTGTAAACAAGGAGCATCTTCTCTCTATCCTTGCCCATATTGTACACAAGGTTACAAAGGATCTAAGAGACAGTCTAAACATGCAAGGGCATTGACGAGAGTTGATGACTCTGAAGAAATTGATGAAACAGACTCATTGAATCACAGGGAATGGGAGATATCACTTTTGAGGTGTCCAATGTTACAGGAACCGACTCGTGATAAAATAAGCAATGATTGGAACCCCATTATCCCATTTCCATTAGTCAATGTTCACTTTTGTACTTTGCATGCATTCATGAGGATCTTTGATAGGCTTTTGAAGCTCCATGTTGAATATGCATTTGCAATGAAACCACTAGAGAGGTCTACAATAGCAATCCAGAAAATAGAAGATCTTTTGAATTCTATAGGTTGTCATGGTGGCCACGTATCTTTAGTTGTTAAGAAGTATGGTGAGTCTCAAGAGATTTTACAACAAGTTTCAATGACTGGGAAGAAGGCACGACGTTTCTTTAAAAAAGATGTGAATAGTCAAGATGATGGGAAATGGGAGCTTTGGAAGGACCTCTGTTCAATTACAACTGACAATGATAGTCAGGTTGATCTCATTAACAAGCGAAAGAAGGTTTGGTCATCGTTCGATCAATTGTTACATTTGATGTGTTTGGCTTCCACTAATGCTTCACAACGAGAATTATTCCAAGTGACTTTGAAGGAGTTTACACAGTCATTCATCTTATCTTGGGGAGAAAGCAACATTACACATTACATAGTAAGTTTTGCTTACATTTTTTTATTTGTTCTTAAACACTATGTGTATATCTTATTGACCAGAACATAGCATATTCTTTTTGCACATGGAGCATATTTTATGAATCGATATGGGTCACTGGACATTTTTAGTACACAAGGAATGGAGAAGTCACATTACAGGGCTAGAGGTGTTTACTTTAAAAACACTCGTCATGGGGGTGGTCTACTCCAATCAAACTATTTAGAAGAAATGTTCAACTGGTTCTTTCGTGCGACATTTGCTAGAAAATATGTAATGGAAAAGGCATGTGAGTCACAACTATCAAAGATTACACAAAAGCTACAACATGATATTGTAAGAGAGAAGTGGATGTCATCGTCAGGACCCGAACATCATGCCCAATGGCGTGCACAAAGAGTCCGCGAGGGTTCTGCTTGGAAAGAATTTCCAAACTCTTAAAATGCATTATACTTTTCAAGGTTTTTATAACCCCTTTCACTTCAAATAAAATTCTACTATATTTGTGAATATACTTTTAATGTCTTAAAACTAATTTTTATCCATTTAAATGTGAACAGGACAATTCTTAAGTGAAAGCCTATAAATAGAGGTGTCCTTCCTCATTTTACCACTTTACAACCTAAGAGAATGGCACGCACAAAGCAGACTGCTAGGGAGGATCATGTCGTCTACCCTAGCCATGTGCAAGGTACTCAGCGCCCAACATGGATGACACCCCACAAGAAGCGTCGAACCACAAGCCACTCTTCAAGACGAAACTCGGGTGCAGGGACACAGTCCGGTAGCATTGCATCACGGGGGGATGAAGGTTCACCAGAGAGAGATGTATCCCAAGAAATAAATTATTCCCCTTCTGCATCTCATGATGAGCCCCCAATCAGGACACCAATGAAGGCAAGGCCCAAACAACAAGGACATAGACGAGTTGTGATTGAGACATCAAATTTATCGAGTTCCTCAGATGAAGAAAGTATAAATGAGCCACCATGGTACAATGATGATATCCCCGTGAACCATCGAGTAACACAAGGAGGCAAGACACTCCCCCCAGGACAAGGACAAAGACCAACCGATGAAGAAAGAGAGCAAGGTCGGGCAGAGGAAGTAAATGATGAGGCAGGAACATCTAGGCGTCCTCCAAGAAGAAAGAAGAACTATCAACCACGTCGTAGACCACAACGACCACAACCCAACATCCCCCCAAATGCAAGAGCACCACAAAGGCGCAGAAAGCAAACCAGAGCCTTTGCGGAGATTCGACACTATCAAAAGTCTGTGGAGCTTCTGATTCCACGAAGGTCATTTTCAAGAGTTGTGAAGGAAGAGATCCAACGCTATTGCGCTGGACTTCGTATCCAAGGGATAGCCATTGAAGCTCTCCAAGAAGCTGCAGAGGCGTATCTTATATCAATGTTGGAGGACTCTAACCTATGTGCCATCCATGCAAAGAGAGTGACAATACAACCTAAAGATTTGCAGCTAGCTAGGAGAATTAGAGGGAATAACCATTAACCATAATTTGTACTCCCTTGTTTGGATAACCTTTTGTATATCCCATACGATGAATATTTTGTAAAACCCAAATGATGAATATAATCTTTGTCTTCTCATATTTGCTCTCCCAAATGTTTATCTCTTAGTGTACATGTTTTGAAGTTTATTTCTCCTATGTTTGTAGGTGTGTTTTTCCAGTACATCTTTGAAGTGTTTTTCATAGTTGTATCATTCTTTTTTCTGTACTTGTTGTAAGTGGTAATGCTATTTAATGCATTTCATGGCCAAGAAATGCCAAAAAAAGGCCTGCCACAGAAACGCGGGGATGGGCCCTGCAAAAGTTTTGCAGGGCCTATCCCCGCGTTTCTGTGGCAGGCCTTTTTTTGGCATTTCCAAGCCATGAAAACCCATGCCATGCACATGGGGGCATATGATTGGCCTTGGCTAGAGTGCACTGCATGCTAAACCCCTGACCAATAGCCAAGCAATGTTTATGAACATACATGCACTGATTTACTGCTGCATGCTTATATGCACCCAGAGGAGTCTTAATTTTCTCTAATTATTGCATATAAGAAGAGTGTTCCACATTTCCCCAAGTGAAGGTGCTAATTGAGAAGATAGACTTGCAATACAGGTAACCTAGTGCATAGGATGGCCTAGGAATGCAAAAAAAAGGCCTGCCACAGAAACGTGGGGATGGGCCCTGCAAAAGTTTTGCAGGGCCCATCCTCGTGTTTCTGTGGCAGGCCTTTTTTTTTGCATTCCTTAGCCATTCCATGCATTTTGGGCAACACAAATTACAAGAAACAATGGAAAAAGACTGATTAAACTGTGCAAAAGTTATGAGATTGTCAAACCATAAAGATATAATAGATTGAATGCACATGGAAATTGGAAAAACAAAACATTGGTATTATAAAGTTTTTACAATTGGCTCTTGGCCTTGAGCCTCTCCACTACATTCTTTCTTCTCTGAAAAGATTGAGGCAATTGGTAAGTCAAAACTGATTGGGATATTAATTGAGGGTCTGTCAATCCAAGACCCCAAGCTATTCCTATTTGACCTAATATTTTTCCTCTAAAGTTAACTCCTAGGGTAGTAAGGGTAAGGGACTTCCTAACTAGAAATATACAATTGGTCCCTTGCATTATTGTAGATAGGCACAAAACTTTACTCAAGGCCTTCATACACCAAGTCATGAAGTGTCCTTGAGGGGAAAAGTCCTTGTGGATTATTACAAAATCTTCCTTTGGCAATTTTCCAATGTACTGTGCCAAGGAAGAGCCATGGCCCCGGGAAACACGGTCACCACCACTCCTTGCTGCAAATTTATCCACTTCAATTGTTTCCTGCACATAGACAATCATAAAATTAAATAGATACATCTTGTATGAATATGAGACAACCATAAATGTCAGTAGAGACTTACATCTTGAAGCCTGTCTTCATCCTCTCCTCTTCCCATTGCATCTCGTGGAATTGATGAATGGGCCATGCCACTTTGCTCCACAACAGGGGATGTTGGAATCTTCTTCTCCAAAATTCTTTCCCTTGCTATGGCTAGATCATCTTCACTGGCATCTTGGTTGGCATGGCTCAAAATCTCTTCACACACAAATGCAATGGTGTCCGCAACTGATGTCGGAGTGATGGTTGGATGCACTCAGAAGATTGAGTTGGTACTGCTAATCCTGCTTTGCACCAGCCCTCTTTGATTTGTTTCTACTCCTTGATGATGCGATGAGGATTGAGCCTTGCGGAAAAAATATAAGACTGTGCTCTAACTTTTCTGGAAAAAATTTCACCGAAATTTCACCAGACTGCCACTGTACTGTCACCGTAATTGTACCAGAATTGTACCGGAATGAACTATAATTTTGTTTATTATTACTTCAAGTGAACATACATGAAGTAAGTAAGTGACACATGAACTCTCTTAACTAACAGAGCTTTTTCTGAAGTTTAAGAAAAAAACTTCTCTAGTTCAGACAGTCTCTTTTCGGTCAGACTTTGTGCAGTGTATAGATATCTTTTCCACCGGAAAGATTGATCAACTAAAAATAGAGGTGTTTAGCTATAGAGTGAGCTATCTCTCATACAAAGCTTCACATTACTCTGCGAGATCTATTTTGTTCTTCTACCGGAAAAATACTCGTTTACCGTAAGAACTGCAACAGTGAGCACTTTGACTGTAATTTCTTGAAATTGACTGAATCAAGTTGCTTCAAACTTTGTACGTTTGTGATATGCTTAGAGCTGAATCTATCAAGCTTTGAATCGCTTGATTTGGTTCAGTAGATCCTGAGATATACTTCTTCAAGGTTGATAGACTTGAAGATAATAACTCAGAGAATCACAGAGTAAATGAATGTAAGTATTTGTATTAGATCATGTAAATATACATTCCCACTGGCATGATAAACATCGCTCAATGGTACTCAGAGGTGTAGACTATATAGTAGACCTCACAACCTCAGTGATTGATACAGTAATGCTTCGGGGTTATTGGAGCGCCTTGGGATGATTGAAGAACACACCGCGACATTTTTCTTGTAGCTTTTATAGGAATTGTGTGATGACTTGAATTAGAATTCAAATCAATCTCCTAAAATTTTTCATCTAAAAAAAATTGATTGAGATATTCTCTCGATCAATCAACCGCCTTTTCACGACTTCCAATTAATTCGGCGTGATTGCATAATGATGCGCCAGGTCATTTATATTTTTACAATAGATAAACTGGTAAGAACTCATAGGCATAAGTTCCTATGATCTTCGCGTCATGTATGGTCTTCAAAGTAGATATCCAAGCCAAATGTGAAGGCTTGTGTTGCACCAACAGCTCCCCCTCAAGCCAAACACTTTGGCTCAAGTCTTTAGCTCAAGTCTTTATCTTTAGTCTTCAATTATTTCCTGCAATCCAATCATGGATTTAAATCTGCATAGCTTGCCTCCATCCAGAGCTTTAGTAAGCAAATCTGCACATTGTATATCAGTAGACACATAAGTCAACTGAATATCTTTACTAAGCAACTTCTCTCTCACATAGTGGTAATGAACCTCTATGTGTTTAGTTCTAGCATGATATATTGGATTCGCTGCAAGATGAAGAGAACTTGTATTATCTCCAAAGATAACTGGAGGCCTTGTGTATAAGCCTAGTTCTGAATATAAAAGCTTTAACCATATGGCTTCTTGAGTTGCATTTGCTAGTCCTCTGTACTCTGCTTCAGTAGATGACAAAGCTACTGTGGGTTGTTTCTTGGATGACCAAGAAATTGGTTTATCACCTGCAAAACATATGTAACCAGATGTACTCCTCCTGTCATCCTTGCAACCTGCCCAATCTGCATCTGAATACACTTTAATATCAATATCTGATGTATAGGGAAAGTACAAACCATGGTTCTGAGTTCCCTTTAGATACTTCAAGATCTTCTTAGCTGCTTCTAGGTGAGGTACCCTTGGTTTGTGCATGAATTGGCTAAGCACACTAACACCATATGATATATCAATCCTGGTTAAGGTAGCATAATTTAAACTACCTACCAAACTTTGGTAACCTGTAATATCTTTGAGTTCTTCTCCTTCATGTGCACTGAGTTTGTGGTTGACCTCCATAGGAATGTTTGAGACTTTAGCTTCCTGCAAATTAAATTTCTTGACCATGTCCTGTATGTACTTCTTCTGAGTAATATAGATACCTGAATTTGTGTAGATCAATTCAAGTCCTAGGAAGTATTTCAATAATCCAAGATCATTGATCTTGAATTCCTTCATCATCTGTTCTTTGATGTGTCTAATTCCCTGAACATCATTTCCTGTAATAATGATGTCATCAACATAGACACATAAATATATTACTTCTGTACTGCTCCTTTTTATGAACAGAGAAGTGTCTGCTTTACTCATCACAAATCCTTGATCTTGGAGATATGTTGTCAACCTGTAATTCCATGCTCTAGGTGCCTGCTTTAAACCATACAGAGCCTTCTTTAATTTACAAACATGATTTACCTTATTGGGAATTTCATAGCCAGGTGGTTGTGCCATGTAGACTTCTTCAGATATCCATCCATTCAAGAATGCATTCTTCACATCCAATTGGTACATATTCCAATTCTTGGATGCAGCTACACTCACCATAACTCTGATAGTTGGCATCTTGGCCACCGGAGAAAATGTCTCCTCATAATCAATGCCTTGGGTTTGTGCAAAACCCTTGGCTACCAACCTAGCTTTATACCTGTTTATTGTACCATCTGAGTTCCTCTTGAGTTTGTAGATCCATCTGGATCCTATCACCTTCATAGACTCTTTCTTGGGTACTAAGTCCCAAGTGTCACTCTCTTTGAGAGCCTGCATTTCTTCATCCATTGCTTCCTTCCACTCTGGTTTAGTGATTGCTTCTTCAAATGTACCTGGTTCTTCATTCAAGAGATCCTTTGCAAGATATACAGAGTGCTTGGTTACAAGTGAAGTATCATACCCATACCTAATAGGTTTCTTCTTTTCTCTTGAAGATCTCCTCATAGCTTGAGTTGAGGATTCTGGATTATCTTCTAGTTGTTTCATCTTCATCTTCCCTTTGGATTTCCAGGCCTTGAACTCTTCAATGTTGATGGTGTCTTCATCATCTGAGCTTGTGTCCTCTTTCTGAATTGGTTCTTGCCTGATAAGCTTGGGAAAGTCTTCTTCCATGTCATAAGGTAGACTAACCTTCCTGCACTCATTTTCATACCATGAATCATTTTCATCAAAGATGACATCTCTGCTTACCTTGAAGCCTTTGTTTGAGGGGTTGTAGAATCTGTACCCTTTCTGGTTCAAGTCATAACCAATGAAGATACACTTTTCAGCCTTAGGGTCTAGCTTTCCCCTTACCTGTGAGGGAATATGCACATATGCAACACACCCAAAGATTTTGCAGTGATCCAGAGATGGTCTCTTACCATGCCAAGCCTCATAGGGTGTCATTCCATCAAGTGTCTTTGATGGCAACCTGTTAATTAAATATGTGGCAGTAGATACACTCTCTGCCCAAAGATAATTTGGCAACTTCTTTTCATTAAGCATAGACCTCGCTGTTTCTACAATGAGTCTATTCCTTCTTTCAGCTACCCCATTTTGTTCAGGTGAGTACCTTGTAGTAATCTCCCTCTTGATGCCTCTTTCCTGCAAGAAATCTTCAAAATCATTGGAGAAGTATTCTCCACCTCCATCTGATCTTAGCTTCTTCAGGTTTCTTCCTGTTTGGTTTTCAACCAGTGCAAGATACTTCTTGAAACAATTAAACACTTCATCTTTATGTTTCATGAAGTATAAGACAGTCCACCTGCTATAATCATCAATAAAGGACACATAATACCTTGATCCAGATAAGGATGGTTCCTTGCTAGGTCCCCAAACATCTGTATGCACCAATTCTAGATAATCTTTATGCATGAAACCTTTCTTGGTATAAGGCAACCTGTGTGACTTACCGAATTGACAAGCCTCACACTTGTATATCATGTGTTGCTTGGATATATTAGGTATCCCAAGCACACATTGATCCCTGCACATTTGCTTTAAGGTCCTTTCTCCAATGTGACCTAACCTCTTGTGCCAAATCTCCAATTCCGATAGCGTTTGATCCTTGTAATTGTACAGAGCAATGTTTTTGGTGTCTTCAAGCTCAAAAGTAAATAACCTACCTGATTTTTCTCCCTTTGCTATTCTTCTGAATCCATGTCTTGGATCCTCCACATATGCTCCATGTTGTGTGAATCTGACCTGTAGACCTTTTTCCACAATCTGACCTACGCTCATCAGATTCTTGGTGATTGTTGGAACATACAACACTCTGCTTAATAAATTCTGATTACCATCACTTGTTTTGACATTGCCTACTTTAATAACTGAATGTTTAGTGTCATCACCTGTCTGCACTTGATGTTTGCCCTTGGGTTCTTCCAAATCAGAAAGTAATGCAACATTTCCAGCTACATGATTAGAGCAACCTGAATCAATATAGAATAAGTGATCATCATTGATACCTGACTTAGATGTCATGTTCATGATCAACAAGGAATCATCTTGCTCCTCTGCATAATTGTTGTAGTCTTTCCTATTTCTGTATCCACCTTGATAGTTGCTATTGTGATTGTAGTTGTTGTTATAATTATTGTTGTAGCCATGGTAGCCTTGAGATTGGTTAAATCTGCCTCTGCCTTGAGAGTATCCTCCTCTAGAGTAGCCTCTTCCTCTCTGATTCTTATAATTTCTGTAGCACTCATCTGTGGTATGGTTAGACAAGCCACAAATATTGCATGGAGATTGATTGTAGGATCTCCCCCTACCTGACTTACCTCCTCTGCTCCTTCCTCTAGATGATCTACCTCTCCCTGCATAGTTTGCTTGGGAGGTAGAGCCTTCTTCATCAACCTTCTTATTTTTACCTTTGTCTTTTACCTTTTTATCAGTGTAAAGGGCAGAAGAGTTGTTACCTTTTGATTGTTCTCCATTCTTTGTGATCTTTGCTTCATGTGTAAAGAGTTGTCCAATCAGAGTTGTTAGATCAGGTGCTTGGATGTCCATGTACAAGTCCATTGCTGTGGTAAAACTCTCCCACTTGTCATCTGCCTTTAGTCCATTGATCACTTGTCTGACTATTTGCTCTTCCTCAATTTCTTCTCCAACACTTGCAAGTTGATCTGCAATGTCCTTGACTTTGGTGACAAAATCTGAGACACATTGTTTTGATTGCTTTCTGAGAGTTGTAAACTCAATCCATAGCTGATTCTTTCTGGCCCTTGTGCTTGATGAAAAATATGTTGACAAGGTTTCCCAAGTCTCTTGGGAAGTTTTGCAATTCCTTACATGAGGTAGAAGGAAATCAGAAATAGAGTTTAGAAGATATGACCTTGCCAAAGCATCTTTTGCACACCATTGATTTAGCTTCTCATGTTCATCCTTTGTAGGTAGGCCTCTGGTCTTGAACGAGGGCAATTCCTCATCTCCTGATATGTATCCAAACAAGCTCCTTCCTTGTAGATAGGTCTTCATCCTTAGAGACCAAGCTTGGTAATTGTTCCTGTCCAATTTGTCAATGAATGAAGGAAAACCATCACCCATGATTACCTTATTAGCTCTGATACCACTGTCGGAGTGATGGTTGGATGCACTCAGAAGATTGAGTTGGTACTGCTAATCCTGCTTTGCACCAGCCCTCTTTGATTTGTTTCTACTCCTTGATGATGCGATGAGGATTGAGCCTTGCGGAAAAAATATAAGACTGTGCTCTAACTTTTCTGGAAAAAATTTCACCGAAATTTCACCAGACTGCCACTGTACTATCACCGTAATTGTACCAGAATTGTACCGGAATGAACTATAATTTTGTTTATTATTACTTCAAGTGAACATACATGAAGTAAGTAAGTGACACATGAACTCTCTTAACTAACAGAGCTTTTTCTGAAGTTTAAGAAAAAAACTTCTCTAGTTCAGACAGTCTCTTTTCGGTCAGACTTTGTGCAGTGTATAGATATCTTTTCCACCGGAAAGATTGATCAACTAAAAATAGAGGTGTTTAGCTATAGAGTGAGCTATCTCTCATACAAAGCTTCACATTACTCTGCGAGATCTATTTTGTTCTTCTACCGGAAAAATACTCGTTTACCGTAAGAACTGCAACAGTGAGCACTTTGACTGTAATTTCTTGAAATTGACTGAATCAAGTTGCTTCAAACTTTGTACGTTTGTGATATGCTTAGAGCTGAATCTATCAAGCTTTGAATCGCTTGATTTGGTTCAGTAGATCCTGAGATATACTTCTTCAAGGTTGACAGACTTGAAGATAATAACTCAGAGAATCACAGAGTAAATGAATGTAAGTATTTGTATTAGATCATGTAAATATACATTCCCACTGGCATGATAAACATCGCTCAATGGTACTCAGAGGTGTAGACTATATAGTAGACCTCACAACCTCAGTGATTGATACAGTAATGCTTCGGGGTTATTGGAGCGCCTTGGGATGATTGAAGAACACACCGCGACATTTTTCTTGTAGCTTTTATAGGAATTGTGTGATGACTTGAATTAGAATTCAAATCAATCTCCTAAAATTTTTCATCTAAAAAAAATTGATTGAGATATTCTCTCGATCAATCAACCGCCTTTTCACGACTTCCAATTAATTCGGCGTGATTGCATAATGATGCGCCAGGTCATTTATATTTTTACAATAGATAAACTGGTAAGAACTCATAGGCATAAGTTCCTATGATCTTCGCGTCATGTATGGTCTTCAAAGTAGATATCCAAGCCAAATGTGAAGGCTTGTGTTGCACCAACAACTGATTCACCAAGTGGAATTGTTGCCTTTTCGATAATGTCAGAAGTGTTGTCCATGGGAACATCCGAGGTTGAGCTGAAAATACTAAGGCATTAGTCGAGGCGTAGACCGAATGCCTTCTCAATATCGTGCAGGAACAAAAATTCCTCTCCATCAACAAGTACAACTGAAAACATTTCCATCTCTACCTCTGGTAGAGTGGGTTCCACGGGGTCTAAGTTGGAGGGTGGACTCTTCTGTGTACTAGCTTCCTTTAATTTGTCCACTACTCCTTGAGGAAATTCTCTGGAAATTTTTTGACTCTCTTCTAATAAGTTGAGAGCTTCTATCTGGGGTTCCTTCTTGTCATCTACAAAACCCCCAGTAACAAGATGGGGTAGGTCCATGGGTGAAGGTTCGGGCTCCTCATTGACAGAAAAGATTGTTGTTGCTATGTAGGAAAGATATTTTCTTCCCATTTTCCTTTTCTTATTTAATTGTTTAATTAAGGGCACTGTGTCATCTAACAGGTGCCCTGAAGCCTCAGCAATCGCCATGAAACGCTTTAAGCGCTTCGCAAATGCCTCATCTCCTTTATGAATGTAAAAAAGCAGGTCACAGGGGACCCATTTACACTCATATGCTGGAATATCTATGGCATATCTTAAAATATAGAGTTCCATAAAATCTGTGATCTCATCGATCACATCGGAATTCATGGCTATTGTCTCCTCAAGATTAGGGACTCTACAGACTAGGTCATACAAATCCGTACGACCATTGTAGTCTGTAGTTTCCAAAAACTCCATGAATAAATCTCGAGGAGATTTCATGGGAGTGGAAGTGCTAGCAGCCATTGCTTGCGCGCGAGATTTCTAGAGGCTTGCAGTCTGTGCTTTCTAGCTCTTTGAGAGTGCAAATGTGAGAAATGAGCACATAGAGCCATTTTTATAGCAGTTTCAAGTTTTTAAATTGACTGGGCCCACTTTTAAAAGTATAGAATAAAGAAGTGCAATTTCAAAAAATGAGTTTCGGATGACAAAATAATGCACAGAAAAAAACATGAGCAACCACATTTCAAAGTAGTGAACAGAATTTTTGACATTCCAAAAGTTTTGAAATTGTCATTGCAGAGAATAAGGTATATACAATATCTAACATGAATCAATTGTCCTACTTTTTACAAGGTTCTTGAAAGTGCAAAAACCATGAGATACAATGACTAGGGCCCAAGAAGTGACATTATCAGGTTGCAAAAGAACTATGACAATGAGAGCTCTGTTCCATCTTTGCTCCAATCTACAAGGACTTTCATTTTGTATTCCATTCTTCTGCCCACCTGTAATCAATTTGCAACAAATTGAAGTCATTAAAGTAAAATAAACAATAACAAAAAGATTACTTTAACAAAAACATGAAACATTTCTCACCTTATGTCCTTGAATTTTGAAGATGGATTGAGTTAGTCCTTCAAACCCCATAATCATCAAGTGTTCTCTCAGATTAGCCAAGGTCCAATGATTATTCACTAAAATAGTTTCTGTTTCATTGTTGGGCAATCTAAGCTTTATTTCAAATGAATTCAAAGATCCCTCTGAACTTTGAAATGGTATCCATTTGCCAAGTTTGCACATCCAACGATCATAGTAGAATCTGATGTATAATGAAGTACGTTGTTTCAAATATCGAAATGCTATACCTGTTCCACCTATTTTACAGAGATATTTATCACCTTTTGCAATTCCTTCCATCAAACCCCAATTTTCACCAAGAAGACTTTCGACTTGCTCATATGTGATATCTTTACACATGAACATGGTGGAAGTCTCTTGGAATGAGAATCTTTGGAATAAGTATACAAAACAATGAATGGAAAACGACCAGTGCAAACCTACAGACCTAGACACTTTTGTGAATTTCAAAGAGTTATGTATATCCATTACCATCTTTTGCTTCAAAGATGATACGGACCATATATCAGGTTTTGGCCACTCCAAGCTAAGAAGAGAATGTACTTCAATTCTCTCTAACCTTCCAAAACCATTCATTGTAGAGGGTACAACATATCTATGTGTGTAAAAGAAAAATCTATCATGGTAAAGTTGAGCAGGAGATATATTTGGAAAGACTAGTGCACCAACATCTGCATGCAATGCCTGGAAAGTACCTGTAAGACTATGAAGTGGTTGCTCTTCCACCAAAGTAGAAGGAAATACATCTGAAACAAACAAAAACATATCTAAATAGTTCAGAAATATATCCGACACAAGAAAACATAAAATATTGTAGAGTAATACTTACAGTTCACAGGATATCTCACACTACTAGAGTTTTCAAGTTTCATAGTTGCCATTGTAAAAACATGTTGTACAATAGCAACCATCCCATTGTCTCTATGCTTCTTGAAGCCAAGTAACTTTCCCTTCCAATGAAGATCTAAGTTTCCACGATCTCTAACTCGATGAGGCCCAACTCTAGAGGGTTGCATGTACACCCATGCACCTTTGGAGTACTCATGTGATAGCCACTGCCCATCTGTGGCTTTGATATTGTGACATCTTAATGTGAGGATTTCATCTTTTGGTCGCCTAGAAGCTTTAGATGTTGCCATTGAAGCTAAAGGTCTTCAAGCTACAACAGTAATTCGAGATAGGAGATGCAGGTAGGTTGGAGTGTAGAAACAGGAGCTTCAATGGTGTGCTACAGAGTGAAAGTAGTGGGAAAAGATGACTTTTTGGGACCTGGGTATGAAAATGTGAGGTTTAGGAGGCAAATAACTCTTTTTTGAGTATTTTTGAAAAAACTCATTTTTTTCAGCTCAAAACATGCACGGATTTTGAATTTGGGGTCAAAAAGAGTACTTTTGACACTAAAAAGTAATGGGGGGTCCATTTTCAGGTGTTATGATGAGTTTTTTAACTTTTCAGAAATTTTGAATTTTTGGACCCAACTGAGTTACGACATTCATTCTCTCTCTAGAGGCAGCTCATTAAATAAGGGAGAAATATGTCCCCTCTCCACCCTTCAGCCTAGTATTTTATAGGGCATAGACTGTGGCCACCACCCTCTTCTAATTGGTCCATCACTAATCACTCCTTAATCTAAAAGGCCCATTCAGGGTTCATTTTTTCCCCTAATGCAACTTTTAGTTTCACGCTTGCTTTTCAAAGCCGCCTTCTTGTAACCACTCTTTTCGACGTAATCAAAATTCCTATAAATACATGCACTCTGTGGACTATCGAAGCAGAGTGCATGGGGGGAGATTGCACCCAATATTGCGTTCAGTCTCGTCTCTTATTGCCTCTATTTTCTGTGTGTTTTTCTACATCAGCTCTGCACGCGTCAATACAGAGGGTTCTGTTCTCTGTTCGCGATTCTGAATTCCGATTCCATCTCCATCTCCATCTCCATCTCCGTCTTCGTCTTCGGTTTTGGTTTCGGTTTCGGTTTCGGTTTCGGTTTCTGTTTCTGTTTCGTCTTCGGTTTCGGTTTTTGTTCCTGTTCCAGAACCAGAACCTACGTTTTCACCTACGTTTACTCCTTCGGCTTACTCCAAGGCGTCGACTAAGGCGTCGACTAAGGCGTCGACTAAGGCATCGACTAAGGCAAAGAACTTAGGCAATACATTGGCAACATTGGCAACATTGGCACCCAAGGCTCCCTTGGCGACCGTTGGCTACGCGCGAGGCAATTTTAATTTTTGAGTGGTAATAGAGAGGTTTAGAGTCCCTAAGGTAGGAGGATTTGAACCCACAACCTCCTACTTTCAAGGGAAGTACTTTGACCACTCCACCATCTCTTGGAGTTGTACTCAAGTTCTCTCTCTTTCTTACTTGTGGAAGGCGCGCGCGTCGATTTCAAGATTGGACCCAACAAAGAATCAAGTGTATCTCTCAATCCGTAGGTCGGATTGAGGCGTGTAATATACCGTTGGAAAGCTCTCGGAACGAACTTTCCAATGAGCTAGCTTGGAAGTGTGAATTCCTTCAAAATGCTTGGGTGGCACTTGATTGAGTGTTCAAGATACCAAGCAAGGTTGAGAACACGGGATCGAGACACCAAGGTTGCAACAAGAAGGTTCAATACACCAAGGTTGAGAGCAAGGGTCCAAGAGCACCATGGAAGATTTCTGTAATTCACCTTTACCTGGAGTTTCATTCGAGCAAGAGTTAGAGATTATGAACCAAGAACTTCAAGCACTTCAACAAGCCATACAAGGACGTTATGCTGTGCTTCAATTCGACGGACGAAAAGATGGCCGCTTTGTCTTACCATGGCTATCCCTATTCAACGATTTCTTTTCCGATGAGTTATATTCAGAAAATAAGAAAATCGAGTTTGCCACTAATTATTTGGTAGGAAGAGCGCAGCAATGGTGGAATGATCTTTGTCATAGTGCAGATTGTCCACGCACCTGAAAGGCTTTTCAAGAAGAGTTTAAGGATTCATTTCTACCTTTAAAGTTTACCCTACATGTTTGATAATTGTGATGCATTTACATATTGAATTTAGTCCATAGGAGCATATTCAAGTTTTGCTTGCCTAAATTCATTAGAAAGACTATGTCCGCATCTCACAGATACTTTTAATAACTTAACACCTCCATGAACATTTCCATGCATGTGTTTTTACATGGAACATGCCTATGTTTTTTTTCGTTCAGTGATGAAACATGTGATTGGCTATCCATGTTTATTATTTTATCAACTGAGGTCAGTTGTCTTTTCAACTGAGGGGCATGTTATGAATTATGGAATATGTTGAACAAGTAATTGTTGGAGTGTTAAATTATTAATATATTATGGAAGATGTTGACCAATGCATTGTTGGATGGAAATATAGAATAGCCAATGCATTGTTGGATTGTAACCTGGAATATGTTGAACACTACATTATAATTGTTAGAGTGTTGAATTATTTTATCAACTGAGGTCAGTTGCTTGTCAACTGGGAGGCATGTTGTATATTATTGAACAATGCATTGCTAAAGTGTTATATTATTAATGTATTAATATGGTTTTGATGGTTCTGATATAGCAGCTGAAGGTTTGTGAGGAGCGTGCAAGGCGTGAAAGGGCGGACATCAATAATCCGAATAATTATTATTTAGCTTGTAAATAAACCTGCGTAGAAGGTTCTATTGTTAAAAAAGTAATGATTAGCATAAGGATCATTGTAGACCATAGTTTCTGTTATTGAAAGCAATGGCTTTCTGTAAAAGTTATCAACTTTTAGTTTCACGCTTGCTTTTCAAAGCCGCCCTCTTGTAACCACTCTTTTCGACGTAATCGAAATTCCTATAAATACATGCACTCTGTGGACTGTCGAAGCAGAATGCATGGGGGGAGATTGCACCCAATCTTGCGTTCGGTCTCGTCTCTTATTGCCTCTATTTTCTGTGTGTTTTTCTGCGTCCGTAATCTCTGTATGTGCATGAGCAAGATCCTGACAACAGTAAAGGTATGGGATGCGAATATTGCTGATTGCATTTCTTCATATGACTTTTATAGACCTATTGCATCAATTGCTTTCCATGCTCAAGGGAATCTGTTGGCTATTGCATCAGGACACAAGCTTTACATATGGCAATATAATAGGCATTCGGAAGATCCTGCTAACATTGTGCTGTGAACTATGCGGTCATTACGTGCTGTACACTTCCATCCTCATGGTGCCCCTCTTTTGCTCACAACCGAGGTGAATGGATTAGATGCACCAGATTGTTCCATGGCTCATGCTACTTCACCTGGATATGTACATTATGCTCGTCCTGCAATATTCTTTGCTCCTCTCCAGAAGCCAGTCTCTGATTCAAATCAACAGGGGAATTCACCTGCTTTAAATTCTGAATCATCTTTGTCTGCTTCTGCATGGATTTGGCCTACAGCGTGGGTCACTGATAATAATCATAGGGCTATACGATGTGCAGGGGCCTGTTCCTATTGTCAAAAGAATTTTTATACCACCTGAGCTGGACGGCCATGTTCCTATAGAGCTGGAGGATGCAATGCCTCTTTAGTCCTTTCTTGCACCTATTTGGATCATCACTACATGGACAAGCCCTAGAATGAATATCTGAAGTACAAAGACCTTTGACAGTATGGACTTATCAATCTACAGAAAACATTTAGATCTAATTCCAAGGAAGTTCTTCAACATTCGAAGCTTCAAATGATCATTCGACATGCTAAACCACGGTTCTGAGGAGTGCGGGTGCTCAAAAATAAGGGGTCTTGCTTCCTCACGTCCAACCCTGGAAGTCCCTACCACAGCATTATGTAAATGTTGTTCATCTTTGTCATCTTCCAAGTAATATATGGCCAATGGTTAAGGTGAATTCATACTATGCTGCCAGATAAGTTGAATTCTGTACTAAGCTGCTACATTCTTTTCAAGGCTTTCTATCAGCAAACTCATATCACAAGTATTACCAAAGTAAACCATTGAATGATCTCATCCTTAGCTTTGTAACAACATTCACTTGAGAGTGTTGTTTGTTTGAATGAGTTTTACTTTAGGTCATGCATGTGACTAGACATTTAGATACTATGTGAATGTTCATTCAGGGTTTAAGATGACTTGTATTTGGTGATTCAAGACACGTTTCAGTTTTGTTGAAGTTTTACTTTTATCTATGTAACCTGAATCTTAAATTAAGAATTGACACACGTTGTGCTCCAGCCTCCAAGTGTGTATGTGTGTGAGTATGCACTTGCATACGTGAATGATGTTGACTCATATGTATCAAAAACGTATATTTGTGTGCACATTTGCTTACAAATGAGTGTCCATTATGAGTTAAGTAACATGAAAAGAAGTTCGTTTATCTCTTCTTTACGAAGATAGTTAAAACTTATTTATTCAAATGACTCATAAGTGGCGCTTCACTCATATGATGAAGTTGAGAGAGTATCAAAAAGGGAAGCTTACTTGAATATGGAAGCATATTTCTTATGTGTCTGAGATTATCTTTTTTTTGTTGCCACCTAATACACGACTATATATCCTTAACAAAGTTGGCGAGTGGACTAGTTGGCTTTAGCTTCATATGAGATGGAAAAGCTTTAGCTTCCTTTGAATGATCATACAATCGTGTGAATTCGATCTCGCGTCTACCCATCTCCCTCCTTTCTATGAACCCCGTGACACCGTGCCCTGACTCAAAGAAGCTCCATATCATAGTCGTGCATGTCAGCCCTGGATATCTTCCTATGAATTAAAATGGAAGTTTAACTTTAAATTGAGAAGCTGCACCATCTAACCATACCCAATGTTGGATTAATTCAAGTTTTATCTTTCTAAACCATTGCCAATGTAATTGGAAACAATGTTGCACAAAAAGGGTGTCATGCTTCTTGTCATTGGATATGAAGAAGTGGATTACCTTTTTAGGAATACCCTCCAAATGAAAATATGTGATATGCACAAAAAAATTTACCTGTACAGACCACCAATGCATAGATTGTATTTCATTTTGCTCGCGGAATGTATAGCTTTCTACAAAATCAACCACTGAAACCACAACCTCGCCTAGGAATTCAGAGACACATCTTAAATTGGTTTGCTTGCCATAAATAAATGAAATTATGCTTGATAAATTTCTTTAGATTTTTTGCAAATAATCCTGTTACAACTTTAGGACTCGTCTCCCTCTTTATCAATTCTTTCCTTTTATGAACTTTTCCTTCATACATTGACTCGACATCTTCAAAGATCTTTACAGGAATATGATATTCCTCAATGCTAGTCTCTCTCGGACACGACCTTAAAATGTCCTATTCGTCAATCAGAGCACTAACCCATCAGACATTTGTACTGGTGGAATGTGGTATCATTTTGACGTGGGCCTCGAATACTCTCTATAATGCTGCTAGTTGATCGAAATGTAGTTGTTGAAGCATTGCACCTTGATGTCTTCCCTACTTGACAAATAGAACAATCACATTTACAAAGACAGCTATGCACGACCGAGCTTGATTGACGTAGGAGATTGATTGCATCCTTAAGGTATGACATTTGAACGTGATAAATGCAGCAACATGTGAATCTGTCTTTCAATCTCTTAACAAAATATGGCTTCAATGATTCAAACTTTCAAAGCTGGATATTTATTATTGGATGCAATTGTTTGAAGCGTATAAATACCTCCATCTACATTACACAAACAAGTGGTTATTATTATTCATTAATTAGCTAGTTATCAGTGTGCTATTACTAAGTAGTTGGTGGTTAGTTCTTAGAAGGTGTTAGATTGTTACTAGTTAGTTATCAGTAATTAGCTATTACTCATTATCTTGTTACTAATTAGCTATTATTAAGTAGTTGGTTCTTGGTTAGCTGTTTGTAATTAGCTATTATGAAGTAGTTGGTTCTTAGTTAGTTCTCAATAATTAGCTATTACTAATTAACTTATTAGCAATTAACTATTACTAAGTAGCTAGTTCTTGGTTAGCTGTTTGTAATTAGCTATTACTGTTACTAATCAGATATTACTAAGTAGTTGGTTCTTGGTTAGCTATTTGTAATTAGCTATTACTAACTAGCTTGTTACTACTTAGCTTGTTACTTATTAGCTTGTTACTAATTAGCTTGTTACTAATTAGCTTGTTAGTAATTAGCTTGTTACTAATTAGCTATTACTAATTAGCTTTTTATTAACTAGCTTATTACTAATTAGCATGTTACTCATTAGCTTGTTACTAATTAGCTATTACTAATTAGCTTGTTAGTAATTAGCTATTACTAAGTAGCTTGTTCTTGGTTAGTTATTTGTAATTAGCTATTACTAATTAGCTATTATTAATTAGCTTGTTATTAATTAGCTTGTTACTAACTAGCTTGTTACTCATAAGCTTGTTACTAATTAGCTATTACTAAATAGCTTGTTAGTAATTAGCTATTACTAAGTAGCTCGTTCTTGCTTAGCTATTACTAATTAGCTTGTTACTAATTAGCTATTACTAATTAGCTTGTTATTAATTCGCTTGTTACTAATTAGTTTGTTACTCATTAGCTTTTTACTAATTAGCTTGTTAGTAATTACTTATTACTAAGTAGCTTGTTCTTGGTTAGCTATCTATTACTAATTAACTTGTTACTAATTAGCTATTACTAATTAGCTTGTTACTAATTAGCTTATTACCAACTACCTTGTTACTCATTAGCTTGTTACTAATTACACTACAACATATGAGGGGCATACCGACGATGCATATACCGACGGTCATAGTCAGCGTCGGTATAGCCCTCAAAAAATCTGAGTAAGAGATACCGACGGTCAAGTGACCGTCGGTATGAGCGTTTTAAACGGATCGTCGATGTGGCCCGCAGCCGCCGGTATAAGCGTCGGTATAAGCGTCGGTATAAGCATCGGTATATGCGTCGGTATAAGCATCGGTATATGCGTCGGTATGAGCGTCGGTAATTTACTGGCATCTACCGACGCGTATACCGACGTCCATACCGGCGCCTATACTGGCGGCAAATTTTTAAACATACCGTGAACCCGAGAGCAAAACTTCACATTTCTGCGCGTGTTTGAGTACTATCGGTCTACTGTTGAACTTGCGCACGTGAACCTGCATTGTCTTGTGCACACACACACACGGATCTCTCTCTACACACACACACTCTCTCTCGGCTTAGCTCTCACATCTTGGTAAGTGCTGCGCGTACTGTTAGCATTTGTGTTTCTCTATGCTTTAGGGTTTCTAATTTCTCTTTTCGTTGATTTTGCAGAAGTTCGTTGGCGTTGATTGTTTGGAATTAGACGAGAACGACCTACATTATGCTTTGACGACAATGATTCAAAGAGAGACATACTTGTAAGTGATTCTTTTATTCGCTATTGATAGAGAGAGAAGGGGAGAGAGAGAGAGAGAAAGAGAGAGAGAGAGAGAAAGAAAGAGAGAGAGAAGAGAAAGGAAGATACACATTAATTTACACATGCATACATACACACATACATGTACACACATGCATGCTTACATACACACACCTATACACACATGCATGCTTACATACACACACACATATGCATGCATACACGCACACATAAATTTACACACATTCATACATACACACACATGCATACACACATATATACACATTAGCAAACATACACATACACACACACACATATACACACATACATACACACACGCATATATACACACATATACACACATGCATGCATACATACACACACATATACCGGCATGCATGCATACACACATATATACACACATGCATACATACACACATATACACACATGCATGTATACATACACACACATGTATACACATGCATACACATACACACACATACACATACATGCATGCATACATACACACAGGTACACACACATGAACACACATGCATGCCTACATACACACACATACACATACAAACACATGTATACACATGTATACATACACACACACATGTACACATGCATACATACACACACATATATACACACATGCATACATACACACATATAATCCTATTTTTATTTTGAAGTTTTTGTTTTACATCAAATATATAAAAATAGGATTAGGGTTTTAGGGTTAAATATTTAAGATTAGGGTTTTAGGGTTTTAGGTCTAGATATTTAAGATTAGGGTTTTAGGGTTTAGTATTTCAGATTTAAATCTAAGTCTTTCTGATTAGGGTTTTAGGATTTTAATACGTAGATAACATATATACACAAACACACATATACATATAATACATACATGCATGTAGATACACATGCATACAAAAATATACATATTTTAGATTTAAATCTTTAAGATTAGGGTTTTAGGGTTATAACACCTACATAACATATATGCACACATACACATACACATGTAGTACATATATACATGTATATACACATGTATATAGAAATATACATATTTTAGGTCTAGATATTTAAGATTAGGGTTTTAGGGTTTAGTATTTCATATTTAAGTCTAAGTCTTTCTGATTAGGGTTTTAGGATTTTAATACATAGATAACATATATACACAAGCACACATATACATATAATACATATATACATGTAGATACACATGCATACAAAAATATACATATTTTAGATTTAAATCTTTAAGATTAGGGTTTTAGGGTTATAACACCTACATAAGATATATGCACACATACACATGCACATGTAATACATATATACATGTATATACACATGTATACAGAAATATACATATTTTAGGTCTACATATTTAAGATTAGGGTTTTAGGGTTTAGTATTTCAGATTTAAGTCTAAGTCTTTCTGATTAGGGTTTTAGGATTTTAATACGTAGATTACATATATACACAAACACACATATACATATAATACATACATACATGTAGATACACATGCATACAAAAATATACATATTTTAGATTTAAATCTTTAAGATTAGGGTTTTAGGTTTATAACACCTACATAAGATATATGCACACATACACATGCACATGTAATACATATATACATGTATATACACATGTATACAAAAATATACATATTTTAGGTCTACATATTTAAGATTAGGGTTTTAGGGTTTAATATTTCAGATCTAGAATTTTAAGATTAGGGTTTTAATTAAATATATATGATTAAATATATAAAAATAGGATTACGTAAGGGAAAAAATATGAATATATAAATAAATATATATATAAAATAAGGTAGTTATATACATAAATAAATATAAAAAGAAGTAGTGTTTTAAATAATTTAATTAAATATTTATAATTAAATATATAAAATTAAATATATAAAAATAGGATTACGTAAGGAAAAAAAATCTGAATATATAAATAAATAAATATATAAGATAAGATAATTATATACATAAATAAATATAAAAAGAACTAGTGTTTTAAATAATTTAATTAAATATATAAAATTGAATATATAAAAATAGGATTACGTAAGATAAAAAAATCTGAATATATAACTAAATATATATATAAAATAAGATAATTATATACATAAATAAATATAAAAAGAACTAGTGTTTTAAATAATTTAATTAAATATTTATAATTAAATATATAAAATTGAATATATAAAAATAGGATTACGTAAGGAAAAAAAATCTGAATATATGAATAAATATATATATATAATAAGATAATTATATACATAAATAAATATAAAAAGAACTAGTGTTTTAAATTATTTAATTAAATATATATAATTAATTATAATTAAGTAAAGAAAAAATCTGAATATGTAAATAAATATATAAATACACAAACACACATACTTATATACCTATCTATATTCACATATATATACATATACACATATGTATACACATGCATACATATATATACATGTTTTAGTTCTAGGTCATTTGGATTAGGGTTTTAGGGTTTTAACACGTACATAACATATATACACACATACACATACACATATAATACATATATACATGTATATACACATGTGTATAGAAATATACATAATTTAGGTCTAGATCTTTAAAATTAGGGTTTTAGGGTTTAGGCATACATATAACTTAATTAAGAGGAAAAAAATCTGAATAAATAAATAAATATATAAATAAAATAGGATCAATCAAGAAAAAATCCGAATATATAGATAAAATAGGATAGCTATATAGATTAGGGTTTTAAAACTAAGATTTTAAGTTTTTTTAGGTATTTAAGTATTTAGGTCTTTAAGAGTTAGATTTTTAGGTTTAATAAAAAAACAAATGCTCTAAAATGTTCTAAAATGTCCATATTGTAGCAGATGGCTTCTTTGGATCCTGAAGAGAGAATGGCATGTCCTTGCACACAGTGCAAGTATCAAATTTCTCGGAAACGACAGATTTGTACTGCACATGTTAGAGAGTATGGATCCTTTGATAGGAGTCGACTGGAAAACCTACGCTATCATTCGCATGGTCCCCCAGGTGAGCAGATGGACCTAAACGACATTGCACCGATAACATCTCATGGACAAAAGAGAGCAAAAAAGGAATTAGACGTAGAAGCAAGCACTAATAATATTACACAGAATGAACATATGGAAGAGATGCTTGAAGCATTTTATGAGATGGATGAAGATCATGATGGTGAAGAAGGTATTGACAAGAGTTTCATGGACACAATAGAAATTCCACGATCAGAAGTTGATGAAGAATATGAAAACATGCAAAGATTAGCTCGTTTACCACATTACAATGGAGCAAAGATATTTGTACTACGTGCTTCACTCGCGATGCTCAATCTGCAATCCATTTATGGATGGTCAGATAGTAGTGTCACTGAATTATTCAGGTAAGTGGAGAACAAATTGGCTTTCATTGTTGTATCACAATAACTTCATTTACTAATATCATTTTAATTGCTTATTGCAGGCTTCTTAAAGATCAAATTTTGCCAGAGGGCAATGACATGCCTCCAACACGTGGAGATGCGAAAAAACTTTTACAGTCCATTGGAATGGATTATACGAAAATTCATGCTTGTCCGAATGATTGCATTCTCTTTCGGAATGAGTATGAGCATCTCCACGTATGTCCAAAGTGTGGAGCAAATAGATTTAGAGAAGACGTTATAGGCGAAGCAATCCCCACAAAGGTTCTTCGCCACTTTCCTATCATTCCACGAATTAAGAACATGTTTAGATGCAAATCTATAGCTGAGTTAATGTCATGGCATACAAAGAGCAGGTCTACAGATAATGTAATGCGAGTGCCAGCTGACTCTGATGCTTGGAAGCACATAGATAGTAAGTGGCGAGAGTTTGCTAGTGAGCCTCGATCCATACGTCTAGGCCTAGCTATGGATGGAGTAAATCCATTTGGATTACGCAGTTCTTCATGGAGCACATGGCCTGTATGTTTCGTCAATTATAATATCCCACCATGGTTGGCCACAAAGAAAGGTCATTTATTATTAGCTCTTATTGTACCAGGTAAGTATAAGGTAAAAAACATGGATGTATATCTTGCACCACTTGTGGAAGAACTGCGCATTTTATGGGATGGGATCACTGTGCGTGACATGTCTCAACCTATAACAAGACGAGACGTGTGAGTGAAAGGCATACTTATGTGGACAATGCATGATTGGCCTGGTTATGGTGAATGTTCAGGTTTATCGATTTCGGGTTACCATGCTTGTCCTTTATGCGGACCACGACTCAAAGCAAGCTATTCCAAAGCACTACGTAAAACTGTCTATGAAGGACATCATAGATATTTGCCTGATGGGCATGTTTTACGTGAAGGACAAATTGGTCGACAAGCGCAACACCAAATGAAAGCTAGCGATTGGAAACAACTGTGGGATTCAGAAAATCTAGTTGCTGGCATGAAACAGTTGTCCATTTTTCATGAACTCCCTTATTGGAGTGAATTGGTGATCAATCATTTGGTAGACCCGATGCATATTTTCAAGAATGTGGGAGAGATGCTTTGGAAAACTTTGATCGGAAAGAAAGAAAGCAAAGCACAAAGGGACGACCTAGAAGAGCGAGGTCGTATGCGAGAGTTGTGGGCAATTACTAAGCCCAACGGAACAGTATCGTTACCAAGAGCTCCTTGGGTGCTTCGCAGGATGGAAGAGCAACAAGTGAAGAAAACAATTTCAGAGTTTCGTACACCTATTGGATGCATGAGATGTCTAAAGAGTGCTTTCACACGAAACGACGATCTTGCAGGATTCAAGTCTCATGACTGGCACAAGTTTTTACAGTTTGTGCTCCCTATAGCCCTAAAAGATTTTCTTTCAGAGGATGTACGAAAAACCATTTATAAAATTAGTTCTTTAGTACGGTGGATATCTTCTAAAGAGATAAATAGAGATAGCATAGAGAGTGCGAAACTCAATGCTATCGAGGTTGTTTGTATGGTAGAGAAATACTTTCCCACAAGTATTCTCACTATTCAACTTCATTTACTGGTTCATGTAGTAGATGAAGTTGCAATAGCAGGAACTGTCCATAGTCGATGGATGTTCTTCTTAGAGCGCTTTATAAAGACATTAAAAGGGTTTGTTCAACAGAGAGCACGTCCAGAGGGTAGCATGGCAGAGGGATGGCTTGTACAAGAATCTCTTGTATTCATTACTGAGTTTCTACGTATATCGGATCCTAAAATGCCTCGCTTATGGAGCGATGATGAAGATGTTCGTCTCGTAGGCGATGAACCACAAGGTAAAGGATTGCAAAGAAAAAATGGATGCAGCTTTCAGAGAGAAGGCAATGAAGTTTTGCATAGTTAACTCTGAGCCTATGCAAAAGTGGTTAGAAAGGTATGAACTTGCCAAGGAAACTAACACAAAGGAAAGAGCTCAGTTTCAAAGAAATCGTTCCACTCGATTTTTGCCTCTTCCAGAAAATCTTCGACCTCTCCCACCTTTTCCAAGGAGCAGATGGCTAGATGCAGCGGTTTCACAAGCAAAGCCAGCGGGTGAAGATATCTCTAAAGAAGAAGAAGAACTCGCAAAAGGATGTGATTGGGAGTATATCAAATACGGTGCACTATGGACTTATGGACGACACTTTCGAATCGCACGAATCGATCAAAACCGGTCTACTTTTGATAGTGGAGTGATGGTGAATTTTTTGCAAAAAAGTAGAGCGAGTGCAAGAGACGATAATGCTCTAGAAGGCGAGTTAGATTATTGTGGTCTGATTCAAGACATCTTGAAACTATCTTTCAGAAAGTTTGATTACTTTGTTTTTCACGTGAAATGGTTCAAAGTAGTCACCTCTGGAAGAAACGCAACAATGAGACGAGATAAGAGCGGTTTGCTTCAAGTCGACTCCACAAGACTATGGACAGATGAAAGGGATACATTTGTACTTCCCGAACACTATGAGCAAGTTGTTTTTATACCAGATTCAAAAGACCCAGAGTGGCTATTTGTTTTACAAGTCGCTCCATGTAGTAGACAAATTTTTGAAAATGCAGATGTAGAAGAAAGTCCATCTCTAGTGGACTCAGAGATTCATATGATAGTTGAGGAGGAAGAGATCATTGTTCGAGAAGAAGAGGTCATTGAAGAAGAGGTCATTGTTCGAGAAGACGAAGCAATAGATGATGATCAGGAGGAAACCAGCATAGCACGCGATTTTGAAGCCATCAATTTAGAGATAGATATTCTCGGTGCATCGGATCTTCAAGAGGATGCTAGAATAGAGGACTTTTGAATAAAAGAATTGTACGTACCAATTTTTGGTTTTTTTTTTTGTTTATTCCCTATATTATTTTTCTTATCGCATGCTAATTATCTGAGTTCTTTTATTACAGAGCACGATGGGAGACAGTCCTCCAGTCACTCCACAGTCCATGATAGAGGAGCAGTTTTTGGAGTTCATCTCTCAGGTTCCTCCTGCGTATATGGCCACTGCATCACAATATTGGATCGCTCGTGGTAGCACTACTCCCGGCCTCACTCCTGGCGACCTTACTCCTGTCGGCCTCACTCCCACTGGCCTCATTCTTGCCGGTGTCACTCCCGCCGGTGTCACTCCTAAGGGTGGTGCTACTCCCGTAGGAGGTATGTCTCCTAGCTTTGTGACTCCACCACGACCATCTTTGCAGCCATCTCCTACTGGATCTACTAGTATACATGTGCGTTCGATACCTCAGCGCGATACAGGGTCTGGCCCGTCTCGTAGATCGAGGTCACGCTCTGGAGCAGGAGGTTCTAGGAGTGGATCTACAGGTAGGTTTGGAGGCGGAGGAGGCGGTTGTTGTGGAGGCAGTGCGACGGACGTTGTGTCGTCCGCTTCTACTCCTAGGACGAGTACCTCAGATGTAGGTATGCCATGCAGTACACCACGCAGTACACCACGCAGTACACCACGCAGTACACCACGCAGTACACCACGTACACCTTGGGGTGCTCATGACCATGATGACTCCAAGGTGTATAGTATCCGAGATGGAGCTCCGGTGATGGATGCGGCTGGCAAAGCAATGCGTGCACGCATACGACAGCTTTGCTCCATCTAGTTTGGACACTCCATCATGCTGAAATGAAGTGAACAGGATAAAGATCGGAAGAATTATATCACACAGACGATTTACCAGGAGTTCCGACCAGCCGATGGACAATCGATTGTCAGTTCAGAGTGGATTCTGCATAGCGCACGTGAGGTCATGTCGCATCGACGATCCGAGGCTCATGATGCATTCAGAGAAGGCTTACCAAAGCCTGTGTGGTTAGATGCTGAGGAGTGGGACATGATTCGTGATGAGCAGCAGCATACTCCTGATCGATATCGCCAGCAGCGAAATGCCGCAGCCACACGTCTAGACACGATTGGACCATCACATTTGGGCAGCGGCGGATATGACACGATGCGTCATGAGTTTGTAAGTACCATTTCATTTATTGAATTTATTTTTGTTAAATTTCTCATATATATTTCTCTAATCTTTTTATATTTGTTTCAGGAGCTGGCAATGGGTCGTCCTCCAACACGAACGGAGGAGTCTTATGGATATAGTCATGGGTTGACTGCACTATTGCAGGACTTGGAGGGACGCGGTGTGGTAGTTTCATGGGAGCATTTGCGATGAGGTAATTAATTTATAAACTTGGTTTTTACTTGTTTGTAATTTTCATGTGAATTTATCTCATTCCATTAATAACACTGAGTCACAACAAAGGAGAACAAAGACATGTTCTCTTTTTCTTTTTACCTAAATACCATTATATGAAGCAAAAAAGTGGGCATTTTACAATATCTAGAAAGCATCACGAGTCTTGCTTGTAAATATTGTCTTTAGAAGCTTGATCTCATATCCCAAGTAGTCAAGATAGATATACTAAAATTCTTGCTGCCATGAAAACTAGTTGTTGAGCATGACCAAGAATCCCACATCATGATCTTGGACAATAGATTAGAGTGGAAAAGGTACAAGTAAGAATTCGCGAAGCTCCTTCATTACATCTATAACCTCAACAAGCACAGATGATAGCTAATTAAAAGTTACTCGAAAATTAGAGTACATGTGTTGCAAAAATCAGAGCATTTTAACAAGGCAATTAAGATCATCCCCTTTGTATGGTTAAGATCCCCATTGAATGCCTGGCCATATTAACAGAATATGAAATACACTTCACAAAAGCATTCCCAAGAGAAGATAATATTCAACAAAATTATACTAAGAAACATTCACACATGATCAGAGAAATGCTCAAGATAAATCAAGCTGAACACCAAGTGGAAGCAGAACTCCAAATTATATTTCCATTAAAATGATCTTTTACATTTCATGTGTTTTACAAGAGTTATGTGAATCTACAATAGAAGCTGATCATAGCTTTCCTCAGGCTCAAGGGTATTGGTATCCTCTGGCACATTAGAACACCTATCTTGCCTCTCTTGCTCCAAGATTGGCTCTTCAAGGTCAGCCATGTCCCCAGGTTCATCTGCAAGTGGGGGAACAGGCTCCCTTGAAGCTGGTTGGAATCTCTCCGTATCTGCAATGTGCTTCCTTCCAACCTCTTGGTCTTCATCTGGGCATTCATTCAGCCCATTGATTCTCATTCTAATGAAGCTCACTTGAGCATCATCCTTCTCCACAGCTATGCAGTGCCTGAACATCTTTAAGGAGCAAGCCAGAGTCGTTCCTGAAACAGTAGAAAACCTCTTAGAGGCTTCAATCAACCATGACTAATGAAAATTGTGAAAATTGAAATTACCTGTGCCCGAAAAAAGGTCTAGGACCCAGTCATCATCATTGGAAACTAGCTGAAGCAATCTCATTATGAGTTTTTGTGGCTTTTGATAAGGGTTAACCAATGTCATGTCCCTAGCTACATGACGAAGTTTCTTGGTAACGGCTGGGAACATGAGCACATTTGAGATCCCATTCTCATTGCAATGCTCCCTGACTCTCCTTTTGCTTACTTCATCATAATAGCCAACTGTAATGCATTCAGTGGCGCTCACAAACCGATGCAAAGGAGTGTGATTTACGTTTGTCTTCACCCTGCAAAAAAGAACTATGAGTCACAGAGGGCATCATTAAAGCCATGAAGATAGAAAGAAGATTACTTACCAAGTGAGGCACTCCACAGCATGACATCTTGCCTTCAGAGCAGTTGAAATAGAGAAAGACTGGTCTCTGCTATGGAAAATTACTATCCTCCAAAGAGGAGACATAGTCAACTCTGCAAAATCAGTGACCATCTTCCGAATCTGAGGGTGTTTGAAGGGTTCATCATCATTAACTGATCCTAACATCCTAAATCCATAGGGTATGTCCGCTATGAGAAGGGAGAAATGTTTTCTAGGCACAACAGAACAAATATTATTTACATCACTACAGAACACATTGTAATATACAGGCCTAAGGGGGTCTAGGGGATTGGAGAAACATTTAAGATCAGGTTCATCATCAAAATCCATCTCCTTCGCTTTCAGTCTAGATTTCTCATGCCTTGCTCTTTGAATGTGAGCAAGGAATGCAGGGGGGCAATCATCTAGTACCTCTGTAGACTTACTTTTCCTTGGTTTCTGCAGAACAAATTGGAAAGACAATTAAAAGAGCTCTTCAGTACAACAAACAGAACATAAAGAACGGATGTATGGCATCGATTTCTTGTTGGGGTAGATGCTAGGCATCGACCTTCTACTGAAAATCGATGCTTGGCATCGACCTTGGGACCTAAGTCGATGCCTGGCATCGACTTTTGCCATGAGGTCGATGCCAGGCATCGACTTTTGTTGCAGGTCGATGCCAGGCATCGACTTATGCTGCAAGTCGATGCCAGGCATCGACTTATGCCCCCAAGTCGATGCCAGGCATCGACTTATGCCCCCAAGTCGATGCCATGCAATGCATCAAATTGGTTAGGATGAAATATTCTGATAAGAGAACCTACCCAATCACGAAACAGGATGAAATATTCTGATAAGGCTTTGTAGGATGATGTGGTTGGATAGTTTGCTTGGACCTCTGTCCAAGAAAAGCAACCCAGCCTCTTCATCATCACCTCCTGAATCTTCATGTACACTTTATGACTACAGACACATAAATATAAAAGAGACTAGGTTAGACAAGAAGCATGGGAGGAGGGAAAAAGGATCTGAGAATAACATACATACTTATTGAGCTCAGTCACCATCTCCTCGAGGCTTAACTCCTTCGAGATTACCCTTGACAAAGTTGATATGATCAATGTATCATCCTTGATTCCTTGAAGGGCCCTCCATGGGGTCAACTTCATGTCCTCAGGAGCCTCTTCAATTGAAAGGTCAACTTTCCTTCCCTTTCCCTTCAGATCAACTTGTGGGTCTGGCCTCGACTTTCGTTGCTTCTGGCCCTTGACCTCCTTGTGCTCCCACATTGTGAAAATTCTATCCTGTAGATCCCAGATCTCACCTGATCTGAATGCCAGTTGAAACCATGGATCATATTTCCTCAAAGCATCTGACTTTCTATTCTCATCCAATGCAATTCCAACCTCAATAAGGCATTGCTTTCGTAGATTGGGATGTATTCTTCCAGCTTCCTTCACAAGACAATCTTCATATTCATGGTGGAAGAACCGAATTCTCTCTATGGAGGACATTTTCTGCCTGTAGTCATTGTCGTTGTTGTGATCCCAAGCAAGAAGCTTGGCTTCCTGAGTTGTAAGACCAGCATATATCTTACACTCTGCATACCTAAAGAAAAATGTGGTAGGGTGCTCCTTCACTAACTGTCTACGAGCCTCTGCAGAGTGTGAACCTCCAATCACATAATAAGTGTAATCCTCAAACAAACCCTCATTGAAATCCTCCACACAGCTGCACTCATTCGGATCCACCATGACAAGGAATGGCACAACAGTAGCATGAGGATTTATTTTCATTTTCTTCTTCAGATTCTGGACGTGCAAATTATGTGGCTCCCTGATCTCAAGGGGCCTCCTCCCTATGACTGGATCCACTGGTGGCCTGTGGATAATATTAATCGGCAGGTGGAACAACTGCCCCTTCTTCACAACTTTTCTTCTAGCTATGTCCTCCCTCATCTTATTCTGCTCAGTGCCAAGCACACCAGATGCAAGCTCTCCACCAGGTGCAACAATTATGTCCCCAGAGCTAGAGCTTGAGTCAGAAAACTCCTCTTCTGAAATTATCTTCTTTTTCTTTTGGGGCTTTTTCTGCACACTCTGCTTACCCCTTGCCTTTACAGGGGTCGTCTTCTTGTGCTGTGTTGGCATGATATTGCCCTGGATCCATGGCATCAGGTCCTTGATGAAATTCACTGAGTCTCTGCATATCTGAGCTAGCCCTTCTGGAACACAGCACTCTGGGCACAAGAAATCCATCTTGCATATGACATTTCTTAATCCTTTCGATGTCTCCACCAAGAAAAGCAGGTTGTCAGAATCTTCATCTTCATAATCTAGTTTGTAAACAAGTCCATACTGAAAACCTTGTGTTGTCGTGATCTTTCCTCTGCCATAGGCCCCTGCGAACACAAGGAGGACTGCATTCTTCTCTTCAACGTACTGAAGGCACCACTCGAGATTTGTCATGTCCCGAAGTGGACGATCTGTCCTCATGACCTCGGTCTCCCTAGACCTTTCCTTCATATTTGGATCCTCCACAGGAATTTTTATGCTACTCTGTCCACCTGAGGATATTCCTAGTGGGTTGCTGGCCTTCTCAGAGGATAATGGTGCAATAATTTTCTTTGGCTTTTACCCTCAAGTCGATGCCTGGCATCGACTTGCACACAAAGTCGATGCCTGGCATCGACTTGGGCCCAAAAGTCAATGCCAAGCATCGACTTGGGCCCAAAAGCCGATGCCAAGCATCGACTTTGCACCCAAAAGTCGATGCCTGGCATCGACTTGTCAGTGCATGTTGATGCCGGCAAGTCGATGCTTGGCATCGACTTTTGGGCCCAAGTCGATGCCTGGCATCGACTTGCAATCCTAAGTCGATGCCTGGCATCGACTTACACCTTAAAGTCGATGCGAGGCATCGAGCTGTACATGCTTTGGATCCATATTTCTAGAGGTAAGAAAAATAAATACCTAGAAATCAGATATTTACACAGACATACAGAGGGAATCTTTTTGGAATCTTTATTTATGTTATGATTTTGTCTACCTCTTGGTACTTTTGCCAACATTCTTCTTCTCCATCAGACTTGGCTTGCTGGTATGCTAACCTCTGTGCTCCATGGCTGTCTGTGCTCTGCTGCTCTCTCTTGCTCGTGGATTTTGAAAATGCGAATGATCTCCTCCTCTGGTATTTATAGGCAATTGGGTAACTTGAACCAGAGACTAACTGGATCTAACTGAATGAGTCCACTTGCTAACTAAATCTGTCAACTTATCTAACCAGGGAATAGCACCCACACAAATAGGTTGTTTCATAGCCACTTTAATGAAATATTCATGGACCCTTGCAACTATTTATATACATTTGCATAGAAATTACATTTCAATGGCAAGAGTATGGTATGTCCATGAGGATGTCTAAACTCATGTAGAGATTTGTTTCTAAGAATCTCTTTCTTGGGAGAAAATCAAGTCAAAGTTGTGTTAAATGTGGGAGACTAATGACATCTTTATAGTATTACCCTCCTCACTTTAGTTCATATTCACATTTATCTTGTAACTCACTGTTGAAATGGAAAATCACTATGAATAAACATTCTAGTACAGAACCTTGCAACTATTTATATACATTTGCATGGAAATTAAACTTCAATGGCAACAGTATGGTATGTACATGAGGATTTCTAATCTCATGTAGAAGTTTTTTCTTAGAGTCTGTTGCTTGGGAGAAAATTAGGTCTAAGTTGTGAGATTAATGACATCTTTATAGTGTTATCCTCCACACTTTAGTTCATATTCACATTTATCTTGTAACACATTGTTGAAATGGAGAATCAATGTATGAATATACTTTCAGTGTGCCTCTTTTACACATAATTCTTTTTCAATATACTTTCATCTACCTCTTTGATATCTAGCCAAGACCACAATAAAACCTAATCCTTGAAATCTTAACCAAATGTAAAATTTCTTCTTGTATAGTGTTCAATGGCATAGCATATTCCAGTTGGAACTCAACTTGGATATATTCCAGTTGTAAAATTTCTTCTTGTAAAATTTCCCCAAACAATTTTATTATATATTCCTGTTGGAACTCAACTTGGATATATTTTGATTCATTCACAATGCTTAGACTGAATGACTCATATGTAGTTAGAAATCAACTGTGTTTCTCATTTGAATCAAAAGTGAATCAAATCTTTGGTTCCCTTATTAGTGTATATTTGAGTAATTAAGTGATTTGATGTAATTTGATGTTTTATGTTATTTAATGTACTTTAATAAGCTTTTGATTTCATATCTTCTTGATGTGACATTTGATGTGACATCTTCACTTGATCTCGGATTTCTACTTATTTAAAAAGGTCATTCATCTTCAGTCTTCTGTGAACTCAGTGAAGATGAGCTCAATCTTTTCAGTGGATGCTTGGGCATCAGCTTCCTCTGCTCATATTGATTCATTGTTCTCAGTTGAACCTTTCCAGAGAAGTGATGATCCCTATGATTTAGAACGTGCTGATGATTCCATGTTTTCTGTTGAGTCATTTAAGTTATCCAATTCATAGTGCAATGCTGCTCAACCAAATGCACCTCTTGATCTCCCATCTGATCCAACCATTGATCTCCCTTCTGACTCAAGTGCATGTGGAGCAACGAAAAAGCAAAGCAAGCTCAATCTACGATTTAAAAGAAGGTCTCGTGAAGTAAGTCGAAAAAGATTTAAATTTCTTACTTCAGATAGACAGATTGCATTGGATATTGTGAAGCATTGTTGTGGTTTGAAATGTTTGTATAATTTAGGGATGAAGAAACTAAAGCACATAAGAGAAAAATTCCTCCATTTAGATAGTGAAAGGCAAGATATATACCTTGTTTCTTGCATGCAAATGATTGAGGATAACATGTCAGTAACGCGTGTTGGTTTTGAATATTTCTTTACTCAAGGGATGCCATGCTGTAGGGCTGCATTTAAAATTGCAATGGGTGTAGGAAATTTTAGAATACATAGGGTTCAACAAGGGTTTTTGAATGGGGATCTCATTTTGGATACGTTCCATGTTGGGACCAAAGGATCTGTTGGACGTCATGCAATGAATTGGATGATGAACTATTTTAGCTTGCATTGTGAAGTTATGCCTACAACTGGAAGGTTGCACTTGTCAGATAACTTTACTCGTCGAGAGGTATTTCAAATATATAGAGAAGACATGGAAAATAGAAATGAGAAGTATGTGTTGTATCATCACTTTACTCGATTATGGAAGGAAGAGTTTAACAATGTTTCTATTCCTCGTAAAGTTAGAATGGGTGAATGTTCAGTTTGTGCCACTTTGAAAAACATGGCAAAAGGGGCTACAACACCACAGGAAAAGCATAATTTTAAAAACCTTCTTAACAACCATCGTGACAGTCAAGCATTAGAGAGAAAGAAAGCAATTCATCATCGAAGTAAGGCACTCAGAAATCCGGAGCGTTATATGTGTTTGTTGATCGATGGTATGGATAAAAAAAAAACTTGTTTGCCACATTTTTATCGCATCCCTAAGGACATTGGAGATGAAGTCCTTGTGCAAATGCATTTGGTTGGCGCTTTGGTATACAATGGAACTGTAATGTCCAAGGTTTTCTTCACATATCCGAATGTGCATAATGATCCAAACCTTACAATTACTGTCATTCATCGTGTTTTGCAATCATGGAAGGGTCTTTTGCCACCAACTCTATATTTGCAACTAGATAATACTCCAAGAGAGAATAAAAATTCTACAGTCTTTGGATATTTAAGCATGCTTGTTGAAAAACAGGTATTTCAGAAGGTTAAGGTAAATTTTCTTCTGGTTGGCCACACTCATGATCACATTGATCAAATGTTCAGTACTTTCTCTAAGAAGTTGGCACGTAACAATGCTTTTACTCTTCCGATTTTATCTGAGCTGATTTCAGAAGCATATACTCCAAAACCAGAAGTTCAACACCTCACACAGATTTATGACTTTAAGCACTTTTGCTCAATGGGCCTTGATAACAGTGCTAAGGTTTTGGCTCCATTGCACAATATTAGTTTCAACCATGTATTCTTGATGAGGAGGGTTGATGAAATAACCCTTTTATTTGCAAAGCAGTATTCATCTTCTCTTGGGTGGGAGCCTAAAGATGGATGCAAATTCTTATTGCAGGTGCCTAATTTGTCTACTGTAACAGTGTATGGTGCAGAACAATCACCATATGAAGATAAAAACAATACAGAAAGATGTGGAAGTGTGGTTGATCAAAGTAAAAGCTGGATGCATGCACTCATTGAAAAGAAGAGACATATTGAGCGTGCAAAAAAATATGCTGGAGATCAAGATGTATCTTGGTGGGAGGACTTTTTCAATCATCAAGAAGAGATTATACAGTATACAATTGCAGGTCACTGGCCAGTTGATGTTCCATTCACATGGGATTTTTGTACACAAAGATCCGTGAATGTGGCCCAAGCATGTAATGCAGATGCACTTCAAAGTTTTATACATCCACCAGAAAGAAATATTTATGTAGGCCCAAGGATGACAAAACAGGCAGAAGCAAGATGGCAAGGAAATTTAATAGAGATAAATGTTGGAACGCTTATTGCAGTACTTGCTGATGGTGATGAGGCTACCAGACCATTTTGGATTGCAAAGGTTTTAGAGATAACTAAAGATATTGATCAGAGAAGAATAGAGGCTTTGGTGGTGCATTGGTATTACACTAAAAGTAGTAATGCATTCACAGGTAAATATAACTTAGAAATGGTGTGTGATACTAAACGAACAGGTTCAAAAAGGAAAAAGAATATTCGAAGCACATCCACTCTTAAAATGGATGATGTAGATATTCTTGTTTATGATTTTTCCTTGACAAAAACTGGTCACTTGAGGAAAGCAACCATCAACATGATAAAACAAAAGCTTCCAGATGTATGTGGTACAGGAAATCATAGGAAAACAAGAAGAGTTGTGCATGATCCTACAGAATTTGGTATGTACGTGGATGAAGATAGAGCTCTTGTGGATATAGAAGAAGAAGAAGAGAGCTCTCAACAGTATGAGACTGAATCAAGTGCATCAGATGATGACCGTGTAGACATAGATCGACAAAGTTGTGAGTTGCATTGAAGCTCTCAGACATTTTTAGTGCTTATGTAAATGCCTCAAAGTAGTTTGGTTAATGAAACCATGTTTTGTAGCAATTTTGAATAACAATCAGATATCCACCCATTAAAGATATGTCTAAAATGTTATTTTTGTGTAAAAACTATTGATTTCTACATTCTTATATATATTTTAGACATGTCAATGTCTTATCATATAGATTTTGGACATGTCAATGTCTTATCATATACATTTTGGGATACGTCAATGCCTAATATAGTGAAATTTTGACTACATTTTGAGCTCTTTTTTTTTTGAGAAAATGACAAAAAATGTCAAAAATTACTTGTTTTCACCTCATTTTTGTAATATATGTATACTGGTGTAAAGGAATTCCAAAAATGAGGTGAAAACATGTAATTTTTGACAAGAGTGTTCTCTTTTTACGACATAGTTCTCGTTTGTTACGACTCGCTGTTTAATGTTCTTTGTTGCAGGACTGTTGATATGGAACGTTCTTTGCATGTGTATGGCAGTGGAAGACCAATATTTTGTATTTGATTTCCATATGGCAATACATTGCTTTGCCACATTTTGTAAAAGCGTCATATATGACAGTGGTTTGCCACACTCTTGTACATGCTTCATTATTAAAATATATAACTTCTTTTGTACATGGTTCATTGTTCATTCTGATTATCGATCTCTTTTGTGTACAATAATACTCTATTTCATGAAATCATATTTCAGTTGTCATTAGAGTACACATCACATGTACTCGATTTTTTTTTGGGCAGAGTGTATTGTCTTTTGTTCAGTAACATCATGGTAATGTTGCTGTAGCAAAAGACGAAACATTCTGCCCAAAAACAATTTTGCAGGTATGGTCGTCTGTATAAGTGACGGTACTCCCAGTAGTGTCATCGGAATAACCGTCGGTACACCCAGGAGGCGATGCAGCAAAAGCCAATTACCGACGCATATACGACGTTTATACCGACGCATATACCGACGTCTACACCGACGCCTATACCGACTCTTTGGTACCGACGCGAAAACTGACCTTTACACCGGCGTCGCGGAAAATAAAGCCGCGTTCATTTTCCTCGGTAAAAACCTCGGTATACCATCGATCTGTTGTAGTGTTAGCTTCTTAGTAATTAGCTATTACTAAGTAGTTGGTTCTTGGTTAGCTGTTTGTAATTAGCTATTACTAATTATTTTGTTACTACTTAGCTTGTTACTAATTACCTTGTTACTTATTAGTTTGTTACGCATTAGCTTGTTACTAATTAGCTTGTTAGTAATTAGCTATTACTAAGTAGCTGGATCTTGGTTAGCTATTTGTAATTAGATATTACTAATTAGCTTATTACTAATTAGCTATTACTAACTAGTTTGTCATTAATTATCTTGTTACTAATTAGCTTGTTACTCATTAGCTTGTTAATAATTAGCTATTACTAAGTAGTTGCTTCTTGGTTAGTTGTTTGTAATTAGCTATTACTAATTAGCTTCTACTAATTAGCTATTACTAAGTAGCTTGTTATTAATTACCTTGTTACTAATTAGCTTGTTACTAATGAGCTTGTTACTAATTAGTTATTACTAATTAGCTTGTTATTAATTAGCTATTTCTAAGTAGTTGGTTCTTGGTTAGCTATTTATAATTAGCTATTACTAATTAGCTTCTACTAATTAGCTATTACTAATTAGCTTGCTACTAATTAGCTTGTTACTAATGAGCTTGTTAGTAATTAGCTATTACTATGTAGTTGTTTGTAATTAGCTACTACTAATCAGCTTGTTACTAATTAGCTATTACTAAGTAGCTGGTTCTTGGTTAGCTATTTGTAATAAGCTATTGATAATTAGCTTTTTACTAATTAGCTATTACTAAGTAGCTTGTTACTAATTAGCTATTACTAAGTAGCTGGTTCTTGGATAGTTGTTTGTAATTAGCTATAACTAGTTAGCTTCTTACTGGTAACCTATTACTAAGTAGCTGGTTCTTAGTTAGTTCTTAGTAATTAGCTATTATTAATTAGCTTGATAGTAATTAGCTATTACTAAGTAGTTGGTTCTTGGTAAGGTGTTTGTAATTAGCTATTACTAATTATCTTGTTACTAATTTCTATTAGAAAGTAGCTAGCTCTTGGTTAGTTGGTTGTAATTAGCTATTACTAATTAGCTTGTTACTTGTTACCTATTACTAAGTAGGTGGTTCTTAGTTAGTTCTCAGTAATTAGCTACTACTATTTAGCTTGTTAACAGTTAGTTATTAGTAAGTAGCTAATCGTTCATTAATTGTTTGTAATTAATTATTACTAATAATCTATTACTAATTAGCTTGTTACCAATTAGCTATTACTAAGTAGCTAGTTTTTAGTTAGTCATTAGTAATTATCTATTACTAATTAGCTTGTTAGTAATTAAATATTTTACTAAGTAGTTGGTTCTTGGATGGTTATTAGTAATTAGCTATTACTAATTATCTATTACTTAAGAGCTAGTTTCTTAGTTATTTGTTTGTAATAAGCTATTTCTAAATAGCATGTTACTAGTTAGCTATTACTATTAGCTTGTTATTAGTTAGCTATTACTATTAGATTGTAATATAAGTTACTTTTTACTGGTTCTTGTATAATTAGCTAAAATCGTGAACTGATGATTCATAAGTGTCTAGTTTGATTGTTAAAATACTTGATGATCTTATCCACAATGCCATCCAAGTTGCTTGAACTACAATTAGCATTACCCTCCACATTAGTGCCCGACCTTGACATTATTGTGTCTCTATATTTCCTTTTCTTTTCCTTCCAATAACATCTTAATGCTTGTTGATCACTATCCACTACTGGTATTGTATTAACTTCCATCAGTTTGATTGTCCGAGATTGCCTTGCATCAACACACTACAAATGATGAAGAAACCAAAAATACAATAACACCTACCACTCATCAATCCACTTTATTCTATTGACTTTACATTGAGTGTGCTCATTTGATATCATTATGTGCTCCATCACTTACGTATGTAGACTTGTTATACCACTTTTAAACCTACAACAATCATCCAAAACCTCAGATGTTAGATACAATGAATGAACAATATGAAACTAAATGGACATTGTTAGGCATACTTTTAAACCTGCAACAGTCATCCACAATCTGAGGTGTTACTCGTATATGACTTCCTTTTTTTTTAGAGAAAAAGAAAAAAGTAGATTAATGAGGGAACTGTACAAAATGTGCAGGGACCAAGAGCCCACACATCACCATAAAATAAATGTCATCAATCTTTACAACGAGAAGATGCACCATCTGAGCATACCCAATGTTGGCTTAAGTCAAGGTTTAGCTCTCTCACCCATTGCCGTTGTAATTGGAAACACTTTTGCATAAAAAAGGTGTCATGATTATTGTCATCAAATACGAAGAAGTGGATTACCTTTTTAGGAATAATCTCCAAACCAAAATATATGATATGCACAAAAATAGTTATCTGTACAGACTCAGGACGCAGCACGTAAAAAAATACGTATAGTGATGGAGTCCCTCTCATTATTCCCCACTCAACATTCAACACGTAGAAAAACTCACAGGCGAGAAGAGGTACTGCGGCGTACTCTCCAACATGTAGCGCGTAGAAAAATAGTTATCAATATTTCCCACTTAGGATGCAACGTGCAAAAAAAATGCCTATAGTGATGGAGTCCCTGTGATTGTTCCCCTCTCAACATGCAACACACAAAAAAACTCCCAGTCGAGATGAGGTACAGTGGCATACTCTCCAACATGCAACATGCAAAAAAACCCATGTCATGAATGCTCCATGCTCCAGCATGCATACTACGGCCTACTCTCGCCCAACCACCTCGCTTTTAGTTCTCTTTCAATAACTATTGCAAGATGTTTAGCTACGAAGTATTGGGTTTTTCAACTAATTAACTATGTCCCAGAGATCACTTTTTTGTAAACATTAACATGCTTTCACCCACCATCCAAAACAGGAGGGAGTTGAAAAGCATTCCTACTCTACAACACAGAGAAATTGCATCAAGCTTTGTAATGTCTTTTTTGTCCCAAGAATACATGCTAGTGGTGGCTTCCAAAGTCTGTTTCTAGCTCTTAACAAAGTCGATTTTCCACTTCAACTTGGGCTAATAATATCCAATATAGACCTTTTGGGTCGACCCTATTCTTGGCAGCGTGAAAGTTAGGGAACCTGAAGCGCAATGAGTTGAAGCAAATGTGATGACAAAACTGATTCTTTAGAGTTGATTAAAGCCTCCGATTTTGTGTTGCACATGTACGTCTTCCATCACCCATCAAGACAATCACTGAAAGATTTGGTCATGACTGAGTACAACAGCACAGGATCAACAACATAGAAGCCAAGAAAACTTTTGCCTTGCATGCTCCATAACAAATGTATGGTTGCCAAAGACAACAATCAGCTACGTAGAAAAAATCCCAGGGGACATGAGGCGTTGCGGTAGACTCTCCAACATGCAACAAGCACAAAAACCCACGTCATGAATGCTCCATGCTCCAACATGCATATTGGAGCCTACTCCCACCCTATGCAACATGATACGGAGTAGGAAATTGTGGCATACTGGACAGAGATAAATCCTAAGCTTTTGTATAAACATGCGTATAAACATTCTTGTATTTACACATACTTTGATTTCTCTCACTTTGTAGCTACCACGGTAAACATGATAGCATTGTGTGAGGAAGGCATTTGGATACTCAATGAAGGATAAAGGAAAAGATGGATTGCAGGATTGACGAAGATATCCCAGCAAATGCTATATTTTTGAATGAACAAACAGCTGACATATTCATCTGCAATAATTTACTTTTCTGTTGGATTTCTGATAAAAATGCATCATAGGGATACCATCTCTTTTTCTCTTATGCATCTAATCCATCCTTCCTTATGATCGTTATTCTCATATTGACCAAGCTTTTTGTCTCCTTGACAGATACAACTCATTTCAATCTTTTCATCATGTACCACATTGCTACAACAAAGATGGACTGAGAATTGATCCCATGGTTTTTCATGGAAAAATGTGGAACTAATTTTCACCTTGAATTTTTTTCATTCTTATTTCAAAGAAAGCTGGTACACATTTGCATACATTAAGGGAAACAGAAAACACAGCCAATGGATCTGTTTCATTGGCTGGCAGGGATGTGATATCGGAACGCATCTTTACGTGAAATCAACCATTGAAAGCGTCGAATGAAGCCGTCTGTCGGATGCTTATGAAAAGAGATTCATGATCATAAGGGGGTATATGTCAATGTGTATGTGTGTGTGTTGTTTTGTCTTTATCTGTTGTCCAGTTAGTGGGTGAAATTTAAGTATGCTAATGGGATCATGGGAGTGAAAAAGGGTACACAAAATAAGAATATAAAACATTCCAGGCCAGGGAATATAAGGAATACTCAAGTGTGGCGGATCTCTCTCTCTCTCTCTCTCTAACATGTGATTTCTAGGCATGTTTGAACTGTTCATTTGTACACAAGGCAATCATAAGAGGACTTAACGCTCGTCGATTGGATCTCAACCAGATACACATGCACGCACATTGTACAATTGAGGAAGGCGTTATAACTATATGCCCCCCAGTAAAAGGCTGCACTGTTAATAGTGAGCGCTACACCATCAAAACCTACTTCCACTAAAAAGGGAAAAGATGCGAGATGGAAGAGGGTACAAAGTGTAGAGAGAGAGAGAGAGAGAGAGAGAGAGAGAGGCGCCATAGATGTATACAGAATCAAGGAGTGTGCGCTGGCATCTGGATTCGTAAAACTGGAGAAGCCTCTATGGCCAACAGTGGTACAATGGAAACGTCTGAGTGAGAGAAAGCTCCTCTTTTCCTTAATATTTGCCCAAAAGTAGGGGATATGGAGGCCAACCTTCTTTTGAGTGCTAGGATTCAGGAGCCTCCTAGAGGCTTTACATTATGTGGGCCTCGTTGTAAGGGTGGCCTTATGTAGCGTCCGATAATATGGAGAAGTTTTTCTTGTTTTTTGCTTTTTTTCTTTTTTTTTTAAGGAAGTTCAGACTCAAGCTTACTCTCTCTAGATTAACTTTCAATTAATTTGAAAGTACAAGTGAAGGTGAGGTTAATATTCATGGGACTTCTTGTGTCTCACAAGGCACGAAGGTCCAGTAGAATAGAGTCCTTTCTCGGTTCACTAGAAAGGAGCTTGGAAAAAGACGACCCAAAGGCTCATGTAAAGTGGTTTAAACAGGTCCGAAGGTCGGAAATGAAGTCCACCTAGCTGAGAGCAACATATGGTGCACAAAATCCATAGGCCTTAGGGCCGACATTCCATCCTACCCAAGTAGGGAGATGTCCATGACACATGAGTAACGATAGACCCCCACCCCTCGGGGATCAACCCCAACGCAGCTAGCTTATTATGCATGTAGCGCTTGAAGAATATCGAGGAATTCTTAGATGCAGCTAAAACTAAAAGAAGTGTGGATAATACTAAATAGTGTAAAGACACCTTCAGTTTGAAGGACAATGTTGCCTTCAAAAAGTTAAGCCTGCTATCCGAGCTCGCATAACTTAATGGCTTGACGTCTTGTCTCTAGGAGAAAGTCTTGAGTTTAATTCTTGGCTGGAAAGATAGGTGCCGCTACCTTATGAGGTTGGGTGTGCGAGTGTGTTTCCAATTCATTGTACTCTCAAAAAAAAAAAAGTTAAGCCTGCCTACGAGACACATCGATCACAAAAGAAGAAAAAGAATTTTCTCTCTCCAATCACTCTACGTCATCTAAAAGCTGAAGTCCCATTGGCTCTCTGCCTGAACCCACCATGAGTTATCCACGTCAATAGTGCAACGTCAAGAACTTTTGGACAGACAACCTGCGAAACACTTGGGAATATCTCTTTCTTTCTTTTACGAGGAACGGGAGAAATATATCTATTATAATAATGAAGCTGCATTGAGCTTCTAACTTTGGATGAGAAGGGAAACATACGAAAAATTTTCCCAAGATGAATGGTCAAAGAGAATTGAACATAGAATTTGATTGATCAACCTTCGCCTTTTCCGTTAAATTTGAAGGACTGCTTATTACCATTTCGCATATCTGTACGATTTATAATTAGAACTATGGAGAGTTTCCATAGAATTCCATCCGTATTTTGCTCTTTGAAAGCCCAACGAAGCGCACGTTCAACATTAATCATCCAGCTTGCCCTGTAGAACATTAGAATATATGCCGAAGGAATGACTTTCGTTTGAGATCTCAATTAACATATGGATCCAATTCCATTACGCATGCAAACTGATGCCCGGGTCCTCTTCCTACCAAGTATAGATTCCTCTTCCTGAAATTTACCCGAGAAGGTTTGCAAACCAGACAAACGGTACTGGCAATAATCTAAAGAGATGCTACATTCACTAGAAGAGGGGGGGGGGGGGGGGGGGGGGGGTTATGGTGGGGGCCGGGGCTAGGGGTGATTGTACAGTCTCTCGCAACTGATACCGGGATGAACTTTCCATACGATTCTATACACAGTAAGCTATAAAAATGCTGCTTGAGCGAGAAAATGAGCAGCAGATAGGGTGCTCGAGAAGTAAGGGAGAGCACTTACAACAGATCAGGGTGGAAGAGCGTTTCCGGGCGACTCTTTCAGCTGGAGGAGATTGCTCTGCTCATCAGGACATTATGGGTGCAATGTCTCTAGAAGTAAAGAAGGTAGGAGAAGTACTTGAAAGGGATGTGGAGGAGTGCAGGACACAGATAAAGGCCTCGCAGGAGCAGCACGAAGGGGGTTCGTGCGTTGAGGAGCAAGGATCGATGGTAGTGGTGGATGTAGAGCATGGAGGGCGATGCGACGGAAACGATGATCATGATTTGAGTAAGGAACTGAAGACTGCCGGCTGGTTAGGGACCAATGTATATGTGCCTCCTGATGTTGCTCCTCTGTTACCAGCGTCGTTAATGTGCTCGAGCGGAAAGGAGCATCCGAACGCCATAGCCTGTCCGCCATGTGACGCCGACGGTACTCTGAAGTACGAAAATGGATTCAACAATTCGAATCCAGCTTTCTGCGGAGGTCTAACATCCTGCGCAGTTAACGTGCGCCGTTCCGACACTCTGTTAACACTACCGACAGCTGGAGCCGCCGCCGATCTTCTACAGCTGCCACAGGCCGCCCCGCCAGCGCATAAAAACCCATCTCCGACCTCCAAGTTTATGATACCGCTGAGCTCAGTTTCACCTGCGCTTCTTCCTATCACCGCAACGACAACAGCTGACCTTGGAAAGAGCAGTGTCTATTTCTTCTCCAAGTTCGCTGCTGCTGATAACGATAAGCCTGTCGCTAAGGAACATGCGATTCAGCCCCTTACTGATGCTGACAAGCTCAAAGTGATCCATCTCTCTTCCGACCCTCCCACAGTAGGAAAATCAACCTTCTTCCAAGCCACCCTAAACTGTCTGAGTTTACTCTATGGTAATGAAATCCTTATCTCTGTATCGTTTTCAATTCCTCCCTTTCATATCGCGAGTTTGTTATTCTCTTAGTTATTCACTGTCCGTCATCGAGGCATTCAAGCATGTCATCATGAATAAGCTAGGAAAGGAATCAACAAATTTTAGAAATACTCAGAATCAGTGATGGTTAACACCAACATATTGTATGTCACATGCATCGAGGTGTCCGTTACCTTCTATCAATTGTTTCTACTTAGAAGAAGATATACTCCTTTTTTTTTTTTAATAAAAGGAAGTTCTTTTAATGGAGGTTCAGCCGAAGCCTACTCCCCCGGACTTTAACTTTGAAATTGCAACTGTACAAGTGAATGGGTATAGTACCCGCAGGATCCCTCGTATCCCACAAAGCAGGGGTTAGACAAGGTTACAACTGAATGAGACATGGTTACAACTGGGTTTAACTGGCCTAAGCCATAACATGTCCAGCATGGGACTTGAACCCTAGACCTCCGCTTCAAGAGGCCAAAGCTCAACCAACTGTCCTACAGGACGTGGACATAAAAGGAAGTTCTTCTTCTGGTTGTCTCGAGTCGTTTTAAATGACAACCACATGACAGAGAGAGACAGAAAGAAAATTGCATTATAGTGTGTGTGTGTTCTTTAGAATACAAGAAAGCATGAAGTATGTTTATTTTTTATGGACGGTCGGGCAGAGCATGAAGGATGTTGATAGAGGGACCCACATAGATGTAAACGATCGTGTGTCAAAATCGTGAGGGACTATTGATGATAAGGTCTTGAAGTGGTTGCTTGCAGGGCTGGGAGTCCTCTCCTCCCCCTTTGCGGTCGCGAAAACAGGATGGATGGGTGTCGTCGTCTCGGTGATGTTGTCTACAGCCTACGCGTACGCAGCGTATCTGATGGCAAGGTGCGTCGACTTCGATCCAGCATGTTCAAACTATCAAGACATAGCCAAGCTCACCCTAGGAACACGCATGAGGAAGCTCATCAACGCGCTCTTCTACATGGAGCTGACAGGAACCCTGATGGGCTACTGTATTTCCATGGGAGATAACTTGGACTATATCTTTCCACATGTCGGATTCGGTCTCCCAGGCATGAGCAATAGAAACTTCATGATTTGTATCGTCGTTCTCATTATTTTGCCCTCCGTTTGGCTGCGCGATTTGAGCGCCCTCTCCTTCACATCGCTTTGGTGTATCATCAGCTCCATACTCCTGTTGGTAGCTGTCCTATTGGCTGCCACAGTGAACCACATCGGCTTCAAGCATCCAATTCCGCTGCTGCATATCAAGGGTGTTCCTGTCGCTGCTGGTCTCTACGCTTTCTCCTACGGTGGCACCAGCGTCTTCCCGAGCATTTACAAGTCTATGAAAGAGCCCCGCAGATTTCCACAGGTAAAGGGGAACGAGCGCTGTGCGTGTGTGTGTATGTGTGTGTGTGTGTGTGAGAGAGAGTGAGAGAGAGAGAGAGAGAACCGTCACCATGGTTGATTGATGATGCAGGTCCTATTGGTAAGCTTCTTCATAGCCACGGTCTCCTTTGCAGGTCTGGGGGTGGCAGGGGCCTATATGTTCGGCTTCAATACGGCCTCCCAGGTAACGCTAAGCATGCCAGTGCACCTCGTGACATCGAAGATCGTTCTGTGGATGACAATCTTGACGCCAATATTCAAGTTCGCCCTACAGCTTTCGCCTATAACAACAGCTGTGGACGGACAGGTGTACAAGCGATGCAAGAACATTCAGACCAAGTCCCAAAAGACCCTTCTCTTCGGCCTCTCCACCATTTTGCGTTCCTGCGTGCTCGTCCTCATCGCTATCGCGTCCATGATTCTTCCGTACTTCGAGTATATAATCGCCTTAGTTGGCTCTTCGATGACAATCGGCATATGTATGATCTTCCCCTGCCTCTTCTATCTGAAACTCTACTGGAAGCGGCTTCCATCCCTGACAATTGCATTTATCACCTGCCTCATTAGCCTTGGCCTCATTGTGGGTGCTTGTGGTACTCTCGTTGCTTTCCAAGGCTTGATCCGGAGTAGAACTACCTCGCAACATGGTTAGCGTCTGTTTCATGCCATACCAGGAGAGTCCCCCCTATCGCCAAGAAAAAAAAAAACAAACAGAAGACACACACATAGAGAGAGAGAGAGAGAGGGGTCAAGATGAGCATTATCCCATGGGGAATAATAATGAAATGATAGGGAATTATAGGGGAAAGGGAAGCATTTGAGTAGTGAGTAATGTTGAAAAGCATCTTCTTCTTCCATGAAGGAGAAAGCCTCAAATGAAGGCAAAAGTAATGTTGACATGAAACACTCAAAAAAATACAGTCTCTAGTCAAACATATCTTCCAAGACTTTCAGTTGTATATATGAAGATGATATTCCTTGTACTTTGGATTTAAAAAAGGACTCTTTTCACATACAATACTTGTAGGAAAATGGAGAAGGTGAACGATCTCGTGATAATGTCTTCACGTGGAGCGCCAATCATAAATAAACGTTATTACCACCAACTTTTAGATAGAAACAAATTAAGATTCTTCATTGCCGTATTCCTAACAATTGCTCCTAAATTCTCCCCGGCGGGGGGCATCCCGCAAAGGAAAACAGCCTTTGGAGTTACCCTGGAAAAGCCCTCATAAGAACCGATTTCTAAGTCGGGATCAGATCCCAGCGAAAAAGAAAGATGAAGCCAAAAGAAGAAAAGACAAGGCTCCCTCCCGCAAAGAGGGATCAATACATAAATGATTGTCATCTCGCTAAATGCTAGGGGGCTAACCGACCCCTCAAGAGCGGCCATCATTGGTCAATGGCTCCGCGACATTAGCTTAAAACCAGACATTATATGCATCCAAGAGATTAAAATTGACGGAGAAGACCTTCTGAAGCGACTCAGACAGGTTTCCTCGGACCATGTGTGGATCCCAACAAAGCACCAGCGGGGATCCGGTGGAACGGCTATTGGTGTTAAACAACCCTGGCTTGAAAAGCTGGAGAACTCCATTGAAGATGTAAATCACCGCTGGATTGCGGTTTCTTTTGGTGCTCCCCTCTGTGTCACTATGGTTTCTTTGTACGCCCCTAACGGGGATTTGGAGAGACAGAACACTTGGACTTCCCTTGACTCGCTTCCCCACAAAGTGCTTATTTGTGGAGACTTCAACATGGTGGAGGACCCTATGGACAGATGGATGGGCAAGGGTAGGGTCATAGACAGTCGGGAGAAAGAAACGTGGGACATGACCAAACTCCACTTGGACCTGGTCGAATTCAAAGACTCGAATGGCTTTTCCTGGTCGAATCTCCAAGCGGGCGAGGATCTGAGAAAGGCTAGACTTGATAGATGCTACATCTCTCAGAGTTTTACTCAACTGTGGGGCCACCCTTCCATCAAGCAACGTACTGACCTCACCATTTCCGATCACTACCCGATCGTTATCACCTTTCAACCTCCCAACAGGATCCACAAAGCTCCGTGGTTCCATGCCAACGCTTCCACCTTCTCTCTCCCCTCCGTCCACCAAGAGATTGCCGATGTGTGGAAGGTGGCGTTCGCCTCTGGCTTGGCCCCAGCCAAGTGCTGGAGAAGTGCGGTCGACAAGTCTCGCAAGATCATGATCAGAACTAAAAAGATGCTCGAGACAGTGCGGCGGGTTCGTAGGGAAGCGCTTTACCACAGACTCTGGCGACTCGAGGAGGAAGTGAACAAAGGAAAACACCAAGCCCAGAAAGGTCTCCGAAAAATCAGAGCAGCGTTGAGATACGAGGAAGAAATACAAAGGAAAAACCTGCAAATCTTCTTCAAGGAGTGGTGGGCTGGAAAAGCCGACAAACCCACCAAAGAGATGTGCAGTATCCTCAAAAGGAAACACAACAGAGAGACGATTCCCCTACTGCTTGACCCACATGGCAATGTATGCAACTCGGAAGAAGATAATTTTGGCATCATCGAAGGGCACTTCACGAGACTCCTGGGAACCTCCAACCCCCTCTCCCACCATAGAAGGGACTGCATGGCTGCTATTTCTAGAGTTTCCCCCCGGAGAATACCACCCAACCTCCACTCCCTGCTTCATGCCCCGATCTCTGAATCAGAAATCATTGAAGTCATTGATGCCCTCCCTTTTGGTAAAAGCCCGGGACCCGACGGGCTCACTAATGAGTTTTTTAAATCCTTCAAGCTGGTGGTCGCCACCCCTCTTCGGTTGGTTTGGCAAGAAGCGCTAAAATTCGGTGCTCTTCCCTCTTGCATAAATAATGGAATTATCAAGCTGATTCACAAGAAGGGGGAAAAAAACAGAATCGAGAACTGGCGGCCAATTACGATGCTCCAAACAGGATACAAGATCCTCGCCAAAGTCATTGCCAACAGACTTGCGTGCCACCTGAGATCTTGGCTTAGTGAGGACCAAAAAGGTTTCATCAAAGGCAGGTCCATCCTGGAAACCATTATGGATATTTGGGAAGGTATTCAATTTGCAAATGAGTCTAATCAAGATGTGGTCTTCCTCAAGATCGACTTTGACAAAGCTTACGATAGGCTAGAATGGGACTATGTTCTGCAATCGCTCCAAGACCTCGGATGTAGTCAGAAATTCACCAAGATGATCGCGACCCTTCTCGGCAACGCAACGACCCAAATTAACGTTAACGGCAAACTTTCGAAGGCGATCCATCTTAAAAGATCTATTAGGCAAGGGTGCCCCCTTGCCCCCATTCTCTTTGCCATCGCCACTGAGGGGCTGAGCAGACTTGTGGCTCATCATGTGGAGGCTGGCAATATCAAAGGCCTCCAGCTACCCCACGACCACAGTCAAATCATCATGAGACTTTTTGCCGACGATATGAACGCGCTCGTTCACAATGATAATACCAGCCTGGAGACTTTCTGGAGGTGCCTTCATACCTTTTGTGAGGCCTCTGGATCCAAAATCAACCACAACAAGACCGCCTTTAGGGCCATTGTGGGACACCAACCTGGCCCTCTCATTGATCATGGCTGCCAAATCATTCCGCAGGGCCAAATCTTTCGGCTGCTAGGAATCCCCTTGGGGTTTGGCGTCTCTATGGAGCAGCGATGGAACTGGGTGCTGGCCAAACTTGAAAACAAGCTCAATTACTGGAGAGGCATGCAAATCAATCTCGCTGGACGGGCAATGGTTATCAACACGTTCCTCCTCTCGTCTACCATCTATTTCCTTTCTTGCTGGAGACCGAATGAGCAAGGCCTGTCCAAGCTGAATAGCATCTGCAGAAACTTTCTCTGGACGGGTGATCATAACAGAAGGGGGGTGCCTAAAATCAAATGGGCCATCTGCACCAGCCCTAGAGATAGCGGGGGACTTGGCATCCTAGATATTGGGTGTATGGCTAACAAACTGGCAGCCAAATGGATGATTAAAGCTTGGTGTAATAGGGAGGCCTCGTGGGCCAAGCTGATCTTCAGAAACAAAAATGAGTTGGCCCTCACGGGGTCCCCGAACTGGAAAAACCTTGACATCATGACACTGCTATTCTCCCCGATACCTGTCTTCCCGAAAGGCTTCAACCTAGTCTGCTCTCTTTGGAAGGGCTGGAATAAAGTCAAAAGCTTCACAAGAATTAGTGAGGACTGGAAGTGGGCGGCCGGAATCAGACAAAACGATTCTATCTGGTTTCCGATTCATGGCATCAGGAGTGTGGAGCCGTGGAACACTCATAATGCCAAGAAGTTATGGAACAAAGGATTCAAAAAATGGAAACACCTCTGGAAACATGACACCAACAGCTGGATCAGCTACGAGGATATCGACCCTCGCATAAACATCTCCTACGAAGAATGGAACACCTTGCAAAGCAGATGCCTCGCTTGGGATCGTCACAAAACCCGCCTTCTCATGGGACATGATGCTCCGAACGCGCGTGGTCTCAAATGGCACAATGGAAATAGCCTACACAAAATCCCGAACATCAAAGAAACGACTGACCTCCAGATCAGCCTCAACAAGAAGTGGTGCCTGTCCTGGACGCGGCTTCGGTGGGACATGAAATTCATGGGTATCTGGCACCCACTTATAGAGATTAAGAAGTCTGTTCTCTTATGGCAAATTCTTCATCGAGGAATTTGGACTAACCATAAGGCAAACAAAATTTGTGGGATCCCTCCGTGGTGCAAGCGCTGCCACCGTACAATTGAAGATGTCCCACACATCTTCCTTACTTGCCCCAACTCCTACAGAATATGGCAGACGGTTGGACTGAAAATCAGAGTTCAGAAACAGCTTAGTTGGAAACAAGTCCTTCTGGGAGAAGCGATTGGATGCTCTGCGGCTCTATGGAACGCAATCAGAGGGGAAGTCCTGTGGAAAATTTGGCGGGAGCGGTGTGCTCTCAACTTCGGCGACCCTCCCAGGGAGTGGTCGATTGAAAAATCTCTTTTCCTCCTTGGCAAAAGGATTGTCAACAGTAAGAAATCCCCCCCCTTCAGGCACCATCAAGTCCTCCTTTTGATCAACAACAAGCTCAAACCCAAGTGGGTCCCGCATGAGGGCGACGAGAGGGTGATCAACCTTCTTTGTAATGCAACCTAGGAATCAGCCTAGCTTCCCCTGCTTTGTGGGATTTGGGGGGTCCCGTGGGCACTAGTCCCCTTCTTTTGTACCTTTGTTTCTTAATTTAATTCAAGTCCGGGAGAGTAGGCTATTGCCGAACTTCCTTTATATTAAAAAAAAACAATTGCTCCTAAAGCACGAAGAATTTCCTACAGCCTTCCTTTTTGCTCCCTTTTTTTTTCACTCTTTCATAATCATAAAGATAAAGATAAAGTTGATCGAACTACGCTTGATGCGGAATTATTAAACATATACAGATACGGATTTCATTTTTATATCAATTTGAGATCAGTTTATGATGGAATACATTATATTCTTTCTATTTATAATGATTGTAAATATCTCTATACTCAAATTTTGGATTTATACAATCATATGTACATCACGTTCTAGGATGGAATACATGCTAGTTTTTCTATTTATAACGATTTTTAGATCTTTCTATACTCAAATTTTGGATCTATACAATTACATGTACATCAAGTTTAAGACATGTCCAGTCAACATGTTGGACAATCATAAAATGTTTATCTTCAAAGACTACTATCAAGAGCCCTAATAGATAGTTAATGATGAAGATTATATCATCTCCTCAATATATTGATGTTTATGGACACATCATATGAACAATTGAAGATCTTGGGAGATGTACTATATCGCATATTTGCAGCCCAACTGACATCATTGCTATGAGATGATCTACAATAATGGCCGAGGTTATATTATGTCATCATACTACAAGACTATTAAGAGTTAAGAAAGAGGACATGTAATTTTTCTTGTTATAAAACCAATTAGAATATTTATCTACTTGAGGATCTATAAAAGATATAAACCAAACCATAGAGAAGTTTTTAGATTCAAGGAATAATACTTTGTGGTGTTATAGAATCAAAACTTACCTCATGTCAAAGGGTCCTTGTCGATTGATCACTCATACTCATTTCATGCTAGGTACGAATTTAAATCTTTCATTTCAAAAAAGAGGACTGGATCAGAGTGGATAGAAGTAGACAACAAAGCTAATTACTATTTCACAATCTATATAGAATGCCAAGCTACGATGCATAAGAGACTTGGCCACTAGTAGATAATGATGGAAATCTTTTAAGAGAATTCTAACATATTGGAATGTGCAAATTGTACATGAATATCATTAAGGAGAAAAAAAATGCATATAGAATAAAAACTTTAAACGCATTTATGAAATATGCTTCTAGAGTATAATCCAAGTATGTATGAAACATAATTTTGTCACATGACGTGCTTTGCCTCATTATCAAAAGAGTAAAAATATCATAAATTTACATATCAAGCCAAAATTTACTTCGTCTATGCCAATGTCTAACTCATGATGTGTTTCACTTTCAGGCTATTATGAGATCTTTTCTTCTTCTTCCATAGAAACAAGATCCTTATCTTCATAATATAGCTACATATAAAAATCAACGTGATGGCCCTTCTTGTTTGCCTCCAATCACCTTTATCATATAGATCTAAAATCTTTTTCTTTATCATGTTGATGGTTGATTTCCTCAAGTTCCACGTTTTTTGTTAAGAATAAATCATCAACAAGAATATCTACCTCATTGATTTTAAGAGTAGATGTACTCTAAATATTCTTTCTCCTCTTTGAACCTATTCATTCCCTATCACATACCATTTCTAAAGTGTACCTTCCAAAGAACGGATTATTAATTTTATTATAATGCCAATGAAGTATCAACGAGGTTATTTTTTGTTGATCTATATCCTTAGTGACATTAAGAACCTTTGGTATCCAAATTGTTTGGCACATTCATCATCCTCAACAAGGACTGCGATAAGTGTTCCAACATTTATTTCCTTCAAATTTGCATGACATGACATTTCAACTTGACTTTTCATCTTTGAGCCTACATAGATATTCCTTTTAGACGGATATCTATATTAAGCTTTGAGGTTTATATGCATTACATTTTAGGATCCCATTCAACCTTTTTGTGTTACAATCCCATGCGAATATGTAATTTCAAGTGTTGGAATTTGGGGCCCCAGGATCGTGCAAATACTAAAACCTTTTGAGCATACACAATTAATTAATTAAGATGATAAGTGAGAGATAGAAAGAAAGATCTTGAGACTAGGATAGGGAACGTAGCCTGGATGCTTACTCACTAAAAATAGATGTCCAAGTTACAACATGGGAGTACTACTCAACCATATAAAGTGGTGCACTCACCAATGGAAGAATATCCAAGAAGATGATGATACAAAATTTAGATTATGTTGAAATAATCTAAGGGTGTGAAGTGAATGAGCAATGAAGCTAACCTTATTCTCACAAAATAGTGTAACAAAATTGTAAATCAACCAACCCTAATTTTGAGATTAGGGTAGAGAAACCCTAAAAAATATATATAAGGTTAACTCACAAAAGATAGTTACCACCACCTTGTAGAATACTTCTTGCTCCAAGAGAGTAGCCTCTCCTTCACCAAAACTGCAACTCCAAAGCTTCAGAACACCAAGAGCTGGCTTGTGATCTTTGAGTGATCACCTCCTCCAAGTGTGTGAGACTCCTCCTTGATCTCCTTGAGAGGATTGCTTGATGAGTGATGTCTCAACAATGAGACTATGCTTCTTTATATAGGTTGTGAACTCCAATGAAAAGCAATAGTGAAACCTCCATGAATAAAGCAAAAACTATGAGCTCTACGAATAAAGTAAAATGTAAACTAAATCGTTGCCGCCACTGTGAAAAGCTATCGCTATGAGAAAAAACAAAAGCATACCGCTTTTGCATCCAACTGGATTCAAACCCAGACGGTTTGAAGCAGCTTTTACAATGCTTGCCTCACACAAAACCGCCCGTGAGATTTTTGTTATAAACATTATATAAGTAGTATATATTATATAACTGTTGCACTCACGTGGGACTTCAAGAGACTTAAAGAGCATTGTTGGACCAAATTGACATTGAGTCCAACAATTTCAATATGCCAATATCCTACAATGTAATTCTTTATACTCTCTTCTTCATTGATAAAAAAAATCATGCCACTAGATATATCTTGATTCCTTGCATAGTTCTTCACATGCTCAATATTTCTCCTCTTTTCCATAAGTGTATAAATTCACATTTTACTTTTTTGAGGCATGTTTCCAATATCTACCATATTGATTCTATCTTTATATGGTGAGTTTTTGAAGCATGAACTATAGAGTTTAGGGACATGCAATAAAATATGCAACCACCCTTAGCTGCTCCTATTGGTGCAATTAAATAGCCTAAGAGCTTTGCTTTATCTCATGGAATACTCTTGTAATATATCTCACATAAATATGTTCATGTGAACACATGTTTCCTCCAAAAGTAAAAGCTATGTACTTATCTTGGTTAAATGTAAAATGCCAAAAGAAGATGAAGTACCAAGGTGATAAGAGGAAGTTCAAATCCATGAATTGTTAGATGCAAATCAAATCTAGCTCATTCCAAAATTCTAGAACCACTTTTAGGTGGAGGACTCATCAAGATTCAAATTCAAACTTATGTTTAAATGCACCTCCTTCTAGTCACGTGAAATGGAGAGCCTTTGTGAGAATTTTAAGCTGAGGTTTGGAGCTTACGTTGCACTCACCTAAAGCAAGAGTGGTCCTCCATCTATCCATTATATCGTATGTGAAATTTTAATACACATTATGATTCATTTATCCTAAGTAGTCATTCTCTATGTACTACTACTACTACAATAACTTGAGGTACATAGTGAGCTTCCCTGATCGATTTCTCTATACATGATATCCATTTCTCAAAACTTTCACTTGGATCCATTAGATACAAGTTTTAGTGTATCTATATAATAAGTTTTACTATCATTGGAGCAACATATTGCGAGATATGAATGTTTGAAGTTGGTTGTGTATGCACTTGATCTTGTTCCTAAAAAGTCGAGGTGACCCCCAAACTTGCTAAACTCATTTCTCTCTATATAGTCCATCTAGATTCATCAAATAACTTGCTTTAGTTATCCAAACACTTAAATTAGATGCATGCAAAATCTCTCTTGTCAATTAAGACCATGGTGTGAGCATAGAGCATCTTTCTATGACCTCCACTTCCCAAAATAGAAGGCTTCTTTAAATCTTGAGAACTTCAAGTCATGTGTTTTGATGCAATCGTTTGGCAATGATGTTCTCAAAGACTTTGTGACTGCTTGTGCACATTTGTGAAGCTAAGGAAGTACATTCAACATCCCTAATATCATATTGGCTAGTGTAGGCGGTAGGTTTGTTGAAACACCAACTCATCTTTGCATATATCTCATCACCTCTTCATAGTGGTATGAGAGCAACTAAGCATCATGGGTGATGGATTCCCCTCATCTATTGATAAATAAGATTGATGTAATTACTTAGCATGTTCACTCAAAATGGAGGCCTATCTATAATGAAGGGATCTCCATGGTTACATATCTAGAGATGAGATGATGTCAATACTTAGAAATAAGGGCCAATGAACACAAGAGGAGTAGGAAACGTTGTCGGGAAGAAGGAGGTCGTGGCGGGAAGCCGGCGCCTGGGGTTGGATCAGGCCCCGCTCTGGTGCGCCGTTCCCGCTGTCCTGCGAGCGGCGTCTGCGCGCTGGGCGCCTCGCCTGTGCTCTCCGGAGCGTGCACGATCCTCGTACGCGTGGGACCCTCGCCCCTCGGAAGTGTCGAGATGTGCGTGCGTGCACGACCGTAGGCGTCGAGAAAGAGACAAATCAGATACAGCACTGATTCTCGAAATCACTGGGTCGGTGTGTATATAAACTCGATGATACAATAATCTGAATGATACAGTGATGCCCGCAACAGTGCAGGTCTCCGATACGAAAGTCCGCTACAGTGCGGATAGATAAATAAAAATAAATGCCGCCGCTACAGTGCGGATCGGCTGGATATGATGTAGGCTTCCCTCTACAGTGCAGGAAGTCACCCTCGATCTCTGTCTTCTGGTCTTTGCGATTTAATCTTTTCTTCACTTTTCTTCGGTCCAAGCTTTTCTTCAAATCCTCACTTTGCAGCTCTTTACTTCAAAATCCACAATAATCTCTGATCACGCAGTAACCTGGAGGTGACAATCCACGAGCAAGATCCACGGGGTTAGTCTTTATCTTCAGTCTTCAATCGCTTTCTCTTCACTTCATATAATCAGCATCCACATAAACCTGGAAAAGACGTTCCGTAAGAGCAATCCACGGAGTGGGGTCAGTCATCAATTAAAAATACATCATAAATTCTCTCTTTTAAAACAATGTCCCTCTCTCTCTCTTGTTTCCCATAACAACCCTAAAACATCCCTCTCTAAATGACCACATTCAAGACATATACCTCATGCTTTGATTTTATTTTACTTATATCACAACATAAAGCCCTTTTTATGTAACAATTGACACCATGATTTATGAACATCTAGAGATAATTGTTCAAAAGAAACTCAGAGTATTTCTTTGTTAAGCATGTGAATCACTATTTCCATAAAATTTGAGATTTTTGGTCTTTCCATTCGAATCAAAATCCTTATGCAAACTAATCTCTCTCTCTCTCTCTCGTTTCTCCACGTGCCCTGCGCGCAGACTTGAGGCCATGATGAAGCACATTTCCAATCTCTCTCTCTCTTCGTGATACAGTGTACGAGGAATTCTCCATTTATCTCTCTATGCATCATCGGCATGTTTCTCCATAATTTCAGCAGGGTCCACGACATAATCTCCACGAGCGTCCATTGCTACAACAGGCTTCGGATCATCCGTGACCCGTCAATGCACAATGATTCGTCTCTCTCTTTCTCTCTCTCTCTCTCTCTCTCTCTCTCTCGCGTGCGTGCTGCCGCCGTGGGAGGGGGAGAGATTCCCTCTCTCCCAGATGCGCAGCCACACATCTCTCTGACGGCGCCTATCAACAGGCCGAGTCCCAACTTCCCATCCTCATCGCGTGGAGCCGCCACATGTATATCTCTCTGTCGGATATGTCGCCGCCATCAGTAATTAGGCCCATCCACCGTCAGAATTCTCTGCGGGTCTCTATCGCGCACACATGTCAGCAGCTATGCGACTCTCTCATTCTCTCCTACTCTCGGTCAGAGCACAACAGCGCCGCCATATTCTGTGGCACTCTTATCGCCCGTCAATCTCTCTCTATCTACTTTTGTCTGCGGAACGTCGCCACGTTCTCTCTACGATCTCCGACATCATCATCTGCTATGTCGACCGTTTGCACACATCCAGCATCTGGTCGTCTATCTAATTCTACGTCGGTGTCCAGCGCAGCCACGCGCCGCCTTCAGTCAACAGTGGCCCTTCACAATCTCTAGAATTACTCAGCTGTCGTCATGGCAACTCCATTCACGGACGTCTAGCACCGCTCTTTCTCTATCTCTCACTGTACGTCCTGGCTATATGTGCCGCCTAATTCTCTGTCATCAATTGATTTTAGCGACACCTTCTAGTTTCCGTGCGTGTATCTTGCTATGATTATTCATGCATCAGAATTAAGCTACCATTTGCCACCACACATGTTGACACCGAAAGAGAAAATAATAAGAGTCTGAACAGCGTAGGGGATCTCTCTTTCTCTAGATGCTCTACCTTAGAGTAAGAACAAGAAGATGAACATGAACAGGAATGGAAATGAAGCATACCTGGAAAAGACGTTCCGTAAGAGCAATCCACGGAGTGGGGTAGAAAGAAATGAGTTTGCACTTATTTATAGGCCCCCCCTTGGACTCGCTTCTAGAACGTTCCCACCTCCTCAATGAACTTTCCATTTTTGGCAAACTTTTAATTTTTCCTTGGACTAAGGTTTCGTTTCACACTGGATATTTACATTTTAATGGGTTTTTAGGGTTTGACCTAAGATAACCGCCAATTTCAAGGGACTGACCTAGGTTTTTGGGTCAAGAAATTTAGGCGTTTGCTCACAATTATCTCAAGCTCGTCAATTTAACGGTTTATTTTGCAATTCGGGCCTAAAGTCCAAGGGTTTCCAAGGGTTCAAGCCCGGATTCCATGGGGTAAACTCAGGTTTTCAGGGATTTCGAAGGGTCAAGCCTACGTTTTTATGGGTCAAATGTCAGTTATTTTTACACACACGTCTAACATACATCTCAAACTTATTTATGCATCACACAATCAATTAATTCGGTCTAAATATGTACAAAATGTACCCTCTTCAGTCAAAACATCACACAAAAACTCATAAAACAATGAACTTTTGAAAAAAATCATCACACTTCCCTGAGGGATTTCATCCCGACATTCGCCCCCGCTAAACCTGCACATCGTCCCGATGGGCCAACCTGCAAGATCCAACAGAAGAGTATCAGGGTTCTTTTTGAAATCTCTTTACACTTTTTAAGCCTTTCTTAAATCATGATCTCATGCAGTCATGCAATCTTTTATAAAGATTAGTATGAATTTTAGAAAATTAGGTAGATTCAAGCTTCACAAACATCATATTATGTTTCTGCGTCTGCAATCTGACAAGTAATCACATGAATAAATCGTTGGCTTTCTAGATCTTCTCTTTGTTCAACTGGTTCAGCTCCAACTGCTCATTCTAAGTACTAGCATATACATATGTTTCTACTAACTCAGTTTGTAGAATATACGTCGATTCCCACTATTTATTTCCTACTTGTCAAGCTCTCCATTAGATCTTTCTTTCTTTTCGTTTCTCTTTTTCATTTTTCTTTTTCTTTTTCTTTTCCTCTTCATCTCAGCTCAGCATTTCTTTTTATCTTTTATTTTTCACAAATCGGCCTATGTCGAAATCGGGTGCGACTCATGGACTTGTCCGCCCGGCCAAGTTTACCCCACCTGTCTATCGACCCGACATAGCGCACGATATACACAACGTCAGCCCTGCATGAAATCGACGTCAGCTCGTGGCTCTGACCACCCGGCCAGAGTGACTCCACCCGCCTACCGACCCATACAGGCACATGACAACAGATAGGTCAGGCCTACGACGAAACTAGCTACGGCTCGTGGCCTTGATCACCCGACCAAGGTGGTTCCACCCGCCTACTAGCCCATCGTAGCGCACCAACAACATACACGCACATATAAGCTGGCATGAGTATGAATGTTTCTTTATAAATCATGATCCATATGGAGGTAAGATCTCATAGGAAATAAATACTAGGATCCAAAGTTTCCCACTCACTAAGTGTTCAAATCAATCAGTATATACATGCACTCGGTCTAAGCATGCCATCACATCCCCAAGCTTTCACTCCCAAAAGTCTCTAGTCTGCTAACTGATCTCACTCATATAATTTCCTAGTCATTCATGCTTCATGCAAACCCATAATAGATCTTTGTTATCTTCATTCTACATGATTTTCATAAACTCATACATATCTTAATCACACACATCAATGCAATGCATATGCTCTATTAGAAAGAAGACAAATCTCAAATCAAAAACGTTTCACCTGGTCATTTTTCTTCATTTTGATCCAGCTTTTCTTTATCTTCATGGTCTATCATTCTTCATCAGCATCAACCTCAGTGTCATCAGTTCCCTCCAGAAGTTCTTGCTCAATCTCATAATCCGCTTCATTTCTTTTCTTGAATAATTTTATCCTCTTTCCTGCAATCAAGGATCTCAAAGGAGTACTGTCTAACTCACGAAGTGCATACGTACCATTCTCAAACACAGACGTAACCACATACGGCCCAAACCATCGTTTGGTCAATTTCTTCCTAGCATCATACTGAGTATCGAATGTACTATCGTACACCAACACCCAATCATCTACCTCAATCCTATGTGGTCTGAGTCGATGGGTTTTGTCAAAATAGATCTTATTCTTTAGCCTTGACTCCTTTAACTTTTGGACTGCTTCTTTCAACTTTTCATTTCCTTGTTCTAACTGCTTTATTCTCAATGATAATAACTCTTCTCTTGTCATATCATCATTCCACGGGAGCGTCAACCATGTCACTATCTGAGTCTGGATGGGGAAGACTGGCTTTTGACAGTACATCAATTCAGCAGGCATGAATCCTGTGGACCGAGTGTAAGTCATCCTATCAGCCCATAACGCGAATGGAAGAAACCTAGGCCACTGCTTGATGTCATCGCTGCAAGCCTTAGAGATCGCCTTCACAATAGAAGGGTGACCTCTCTCGATTTTCCCATTTGCCTCTGGATTATAGGCAGTGGTGAGAGATAATCGAATTCCATGACGATCAAAGAACTCTTTTGCCTCTCTCGCATCCAACTCTCCCCTGTCCGCAACCACTTTCTCAACGTATCCGAATCTCGAGATCACTTCTTCTAAAAGGAATTTGCATACATTATAAGTAGTCTTCGTTCGAAGAGCTCGACCTTCCACATGGTTGGTCAAGTCCTCTCTGGCCAGTACAATGTATCTCATCTTATCTATCCCTTTGGGCATGGTTACAAGGTCGACCACCCACTTGTAATGGATACAAGGAGGGTAGGTCGGATGTAACGGGTCTCTATGCCTAACTGATGAATGCACCTGGCATGTAGCACAAGTGCCTACAAAATCTCTCACACTGACATAAATCCCTGGCCACCAGTAAGCTTCCCTGATCTTCTCATATGTAGCATAAAATCCTTTGTGACCCGCCCATAAGGTCTCATGCATCTCTCTCATAACTTTTCTCTGAAGACTCCTCGAACTCAATACTCTCTGTGGACTCTTCACCTTGCCTTTAGCGTGTCGCCAAATAAGCCCATCCTTCAAGAAAAAGTTGTAAGACTTTTTCCTGATGGATCTATACTTATTTGTGGACCAACCGGGGGAAGGTTTCAGAGTACTCAGATATCTCCCTATATCTCTCCACTCACCATCATACTCATTCTCTCGGAACTGCTCATATACATACACCAATGGATCATATCTCATCATATGTGTATCCCTTTCTACCTCATCATCATCATCATACTCATCATCAAATTTCGCTCTTGAAAGCATATCAGCAACTGTATTCGACTTCCCAGCTATGTGTACAAATGCAGGATTTATAAACTTTATATAAGAGATCCATCTAAGCATAGCAATGTCCGGAGATGAACAATTTGCAATCATGCCAATCAGTGGAAGACAGTCAGTCTCAACTATCACATTCGCCCCAATGAAATATTCTTTATCGCTCTTTAAAGCAGTCACCAATCCCCATAACTCTCTCTTAATCTGTGGATATTTTCTTTGGGTATCATGTAGGATCTTAGCACCAAAGCGCACTGCATATCTCTGCCCCTCATCATCATCTTGCCCTATGACCCAGCCTATGCCAATAGGACTGGTATCAACGGTCAAAATGATAGGTCTCTGATCTGAATAGTCAACACGCTTCAGAATTGGAGCTTCAATTAGCAGCTGCTTCAGTTTACGCATAGCTCTCGACTGTTTCTCTGTCCATACAAACTTCTTTCTCTTTCTCAGGAGATCATATAAGGGGTTCGCAACGTGAGCAAAGTGAGGAATCCATATCACATAGAATACACAGGCTCCTAGAAACCTTCTCACCTCACTGACATTACGACACACTTCAGAGATCCTGCTAATGGCCTCAACTTTCTGCGGGTACGGCTTGCGGCCATAATGTCCACACAGATGTCCTACAATGAGGACCTCATCAACGCCAAAAATAGATTTCTCTAAAGAAAGTGTTAGTCCCACATCTTCAAACCTCTCAAAGATCTTCTCACAATCAGCAATATGATCTCTCACAAACTTTCTACATCCTGAAGCATCTAAACTCACATCTTTCACTCTTTCCTCACATCCCTTTATCGGAACATCATCAATGAATGGCATAGTCACAGATGGTATAAAGTCTCGTAAAACCAGATTCATGGCATTCATCATGTGAGCCACAGAATTCGTCGCTCCCTGCGGCAAAGTACACATGCGTACAAGGCCCAGTGGAGTCCTCATGGTCGTGATATCTCTGCTCTCCATAGCCAACTGAAACTAGTCATAACCTGAATACAGATCACCCATAGAGTAGATGGAATGCCCAGCAAACGCTTCAGCAAACTCATCCACTATGGGTCGGGAAGAAGGAGGTCGTGGCAGGAAGCCGGCGCCTGGGGTTGGATCAGGCCCCGCTCTGGTGCGCCGTTCCCGCTGTCCTGCGAGCGGCGTCTGCGCGCTGGGCGCCTCGCCTGTGCTCTCCGAAGCGTGCGCGATCCTCGTACGCGTAAGACCCTTGCTCCTCGGAAGTATCGAGACGTGGGACCGTGGGCGTCGGAAAGAGACGATCGGATACCGCAGTGATACACGGAATGCAGATCAAGCCAACGATACAACGAAATATGAAATTGAAGTACTCCAATAAAAATTAATGATACAAACAGGCCGCTACAGTGCGGGCCGAGGGTACAATAAAACCGCTACAGTGCGGTGCGATGATACAAGATAAACGCCGCCGCTACAGTGCGGGCCGGCTAGTGTATACTCTAGATCCCTCGCTACAGTGCGAGAAATCACCCACGGGATTCCGCTTCGATCTTCACGGTCCAAGCTTTTCTTCAAGTCCTCACTTTGTAGCTCTTTACTTCAAAATTCACAATAGCCTTCTCTTTACTTCAGATAATCAGAAATCGCATAAACCTGGAGGTGACAATCCACGAGCAAGATCCACGGGGTAGGCTGGAGGTGACAATCCACGAGCAAGATCCACGGGGTAGGTTTTTAAAATCATGTTAGTACCTTAGGTTAAAATCATCTTCTCAACCATTTTAATGTTCTTAAAAACAATAGTACTCAAAAGAGGAGAAACAAAAATCCCTTTGTCTTCGAGCATTTAAAAATTTACAACAACTCCGGTGATGGATTTCCCATGTTAAAAATGCATGTCTACTAGTGTGACGATCATATTTTCTAGAATTAATTCAAGCTTTAACGGATTCGCTAAATCTCCATGAACAAATGGTAAACATGACATAATGTGAAATCCTCCATATATCCTCATAATACCCTATCATTTTGAACTCACCATAATTATGCAATGGAAATTTTTGTAACAAATTTCTTCATATTCCATTAGCATTTTGCCACACATTTATTCTAGAACCTTCGAATTTAGTACAGATGACATACATAACCATAAATCCATGTGGCATCTTTTTCAATTCGATAATCAAAATAATGATGGACTCTTTTTACGTTCATTGCCCTGACATAGGTTCGTTTAATCGGATCTTTTATTTCTCTCATGTCTCTCCTTATTGAGCCACCGCCTTTTCTCCCATCTCTCTGTTTCTCTCTCTCTCTTTCTCTCTCTCTCTCGCGTGCGTGTGCTGCGCCGCCGTGGGAGGGGGAGAGATTCCCTCTCTCTCTCTCTATGACTCTTCCCTGCCGACAGAAGCTCTGCGCGACAGTAGGAGGCCCCCATGCTTCCTCTCTCTCTCGTTTTCTCTGACGTGCGCATAGCCGCTTGAATCTCTCTCACGCATCTGGACTCTGGAGCGCTACTAGTGCCGTGCGTACCTCCTCTCTCTGTGGACTCTTTGCCAGCCAGATCAGCGCCGTGCATCCATTTCTACAGTAGCCAATGATAAGACTCTCTAAATCCTCCGAGTCTCTCTCTAGTCTCCAGTCACGCAGCGCCAAGACTTAAGCGATCCTTCTCTCTCCTCCGCCGAGACCGATTCCTTGTCTGTCGGTCGACTCTTTCTTCTCTCTCTCTGTTTTTCTCTTCACTGTCTCTCTCTCTTCTTGTGATCCACGCGCGAGCGCCGCCAGGCAATGATCTCTCTCTATGCGCCTCCACGTCAGCCTGCCGCCAATTTTTGCCAGCCACCGACGTGATCTCTAATACAGAGTCTCTAGACTCTATCTCTCTCACTCGCGGATCTCAGCTACAGCGCCGCCCAGCCGCCTCCTCCTCTCCGAACATCTCTGCCAAGTTCCAACCATACATCAGCAGTGGACATGCGCCGCCATTCAGACCATATTGCTCTCTCCCTTTGAACGTCTACACGTCGACTTTCCACCATTAAAGTCGACTGTCCATCGCACTTCCTCAATTTCAAACTCGGCAGAAACAAGAATTCATATATACAAACACCATTCATCTGAGTGAATTGGCATCCAATCTCTCTCTCCAACGCGCATCATCCGCCAGCTACTCGCCATCTTTTTCTTTCACGTGGTTAATGAGTTATAACACATATACAAACACATTCAAGAAGCCCTCGCCCAATAATTTGATGCAGATTACAGAACGATTACTATCTCCTCAAATACGTATGGTAATGCTCAGATACATGCACATCCTCCATAGCATTATGAATAGGAAAGCAAACATGAATGGAGCACTCAGAACAAGGAGCATACCTGGAGGTGACAATCCACGAGCAAGATCCACGGAGTAGGGAAGAAACAAATGAATTAGCACTTATTTATAGGCCCCCCCCTTGGACTCGCTTCTAGAACGTTCTAACCTCCTCAATGAACTTTCTATTTTTGGCGGACTTTTTAATTTTTCCCCTATACTATGGTTTTGGTTTCACACTGGATATTTACAATTTAATTGGTTTTTAGGGTTTGACCTACAAAACCCGCCATTTCCAAGGGTCCGACCTAGGGTTTTTGGTCGGGAAAACTTAGCGTTTGCTCACAATTATCTCAAACTCACCAATTCATGGGTTTATTTATAGTTTTTGACTTAAATTCCAAGGGTTTCCAAGGGTTCAAATTCATTTTTCAGAGGGGTAAACCCTCAGTTTCAGGGGTTTTGAAGGGTCAAACCTAGGTTTTTATGGGTCTAATGTTTGTTGTTTATATACACGGGTCTAACACACATCTCAAACTTGTTTTTGCATCGCACAATCAATTAATTCGGCCAAAATATGTACAAAATATACCACTCTCTCGATCAAAAACATCACACAAACTCAAAAATAATGAACTTTTGAAAAAAAACTGAGTGCACACTCCCTGCGGGATTTCATCCCGACAACGTTAAATGCATGGTGCTCAAAGAATGGTTTGGCAAGGTCATACATTCTCAACTCTATCTCTGATTTCTTACTTCCACACATTAGGAATTGCAAGACATCACAAGAAACATGGAATGCTCTTGAAGCATTCTTCTTATTAAACACCAAGGGAAGGAGGAATCAGTTATGGATGGAGTTTACAACACTCAAGAAGATGCCCAAGCAAAGTGTCATGGATTTTGTCACCAAGATGAATGACATTACAGACAAGCTTGGAAGCATTGGATAATTTATTGATGAGGGAAAAATAGTAAGGCAAGTCATCAATCGTATCAAGGCTGATGACAAATGGGAAGCCTTCACCATAGCCATGGACCTTTACACGGACATGTTGAAGGGCTTTGGTGTGCAAAACAAGAGGAGGAAGGAGGAGATGGAGGGAGAGAGGAGAGATGAGATACACACATAGATGCGTGCGAGCCTCAAAACCCACATAATGAACTCTCTTGAGGCAATGCTATATAAATGATGTATATACATAAATATGGGGGTAAGGTCACATGACCCTTACATCCCCAACAGTCTCCCACTTAAGGATCAATGTGACCATCAGCGGTAAAACATACAAACAATGATGCAAGACTATACAATAACGTACAGGAAGAGTCCGGATCTCTACCCATACCAGATCAGCCTACACCAACCGCCTCGAACAAGGTGTATCCATGCACCTCAAACTGCTATAGACTCATATCGATAAGAATCGAGCTCACATATGACTGATGCAAGAACTCATGAAGTTTGTGCAAAGCTCCCACTCGCTCTATGTCTGTGTCAATCATCAAACGACTGACAAGTCCAAGTGCGAATGCTCCAATCGCAACTACAATGTATGGTCTTGGGCATAACAACTCGTACATCAGACTCCTGAATGTTGAACAAACATATGCTATCTTGGCTAACCTAAGTATATCAGCCATGTCTGTATCCAAGGCATCCAAAGCACCATCATCAAGACCAACATGTCCTGACATATTTGTGTCAACATCTAGCATGAGTGAATCCAAGAATGATTGCATAACTGTTGACTCCTCAACATCCAAATCAGCCATGCTCACAACCGAGGATGTATCTAGTTGTGCATCCTGAGAGCTAATATGCTTTACCATACACTGTGTACCATGAGAGCAATCTTGCTCTACCACACCAGGTGTACCATCATGCTCCACATGAGCTAGCTGCACAACATCAACACCAAGATCAAACTGATGATCACACTCTAACTGAGTATCATCATAATGCTCTACATGAGAACCCACAACATGCTCTAAAGCATCCAAATGATCATCCAAAGTATGCTCCATATGAGCGTTTATATGATCAATGAAATCATCCTCTATATGAGCATCACGAGCATCAAAAACATGCTCTACATGTGTATCCATTTGATCATCTGAATCATGCCATACATGTGCATCATGAATGTCAATAGACCTATCTGTAGGTAGACAAAATGGGACATGATGAGTCTCACATCGCACATAAGACTGAACTCCCACTGAGATGAAACTCTCTCTCACATGAAGTACCTGTAGTGGATATCTGTGCCCAATCCTAGCACCTCTGACAAGCATAAGCTATCCCAACTACAACTGAAAATGATGCTCACCAAGGAATGCATAACATCTGCTCTCCTGTAACTGGCTAACTGAAATCAAACTCATAGGGAATGAAGGCACATAGCATACATATATGAGCATAAGTGATGCTCCACTAGGTAGCATAAGGCATACATCTCCTACACCCTCAATGCCATATGTTGTACCATCAGGCATGTGCACACATCCACAACTCTCACCTGGGAATCGATAAAACCACTCGTAGTGTGGAGTAACATGAAAACTGGCTAATGCATCAAGCAACCAAGCCATATGTGTGCTATCTGATGAACAAGAGGAATCCTGAGATGAACCATAGGAGAAAGTGATATCACCATCACTCTCATAATCAACTGCCATAGACTCTCATGAAATCACTATGTGACCTACATCACGTGCATATCTTTCACGTCATCATCGCATCCGCCTAAAGCAACACGTGCATATCTCTGACGTCATCGAATATGGCCCTGATGACCACAATGCCAACATCAAAGTCATCGATGTGATCTATGTCTCACATGAGTCAATGGACTCGCATACATATCATGTAGTCTCTGCCATAAAGCACTACTCGTCTCCTCATTCATAACAGACTCATATATAGTGTCCACAAGTTGTAACCAGATAGTGGATCTGGCCAATGCATCCATATCCATCCATACGTGATCCAAGATGTCACAAGGCCTCTGTGCATCTCTATGCACATACATGTGTAACCCTGAACGAACCAATGTATCCCACATCTGAGCTTTCCATCTGAGAAAGTTAGTGCCATCAAACTGAGAAGACACCATGCTGGCAATCCAAGAGACTAGCAATGTAATAAGAGACTAGAAACAATAATCTATCACCAATAGGATGATGCTTGCATATCCATATGCATAACTCACATCACAAATGTCTTGATGGAGAAGGAACCATGTGAACCACCTGTCACATAACCATGCATCTAGCATGCACATAAAACCATGAGCATAAGCCTGCTCATCAAGTCTCCAAAGTGACCAAGTAGATGTGAAAGAATCTTGGGAAAATTTCGATAGAGTATCCCTGTAAACTGAGCAATCAAACAAGATAACCAATAGCAAAAGAACAATGAGTAATCTATCACCACATGTCAGTGATCCAATCAAAGATAATGGCAAATACACATGCCAAAAACTAATAGCAATGTATGCCAACACAATGGCCATACACCTCCCACTCAAGAATAAATATTGCAAGATGGTCCATGCTGTGAATGGAGATAGTCAATGATCCAAAGCTATCACACAAGCTTTAAGATCCACTACAACTCTTTTCTAGCATAAAAGTTGTCAAAATTTCGACAGCATCTCCGCTCTAAAATGGACTCTGAACCAAATAAACCATGTGGGAATCACCATCCACATATGCCAAGAATCACACTAGCAAATACATATCAATCAATGACCAAATGCTAATAATGGTGACAAATGAATGTGTAATTGAGGCTCCAATCTGGATCATGTACCTGCAAAGAAAACAAAGATACAAGTACCAACCAAGATCCACAATCAACTCTCACAGAATTGTGTGCAACCGGTAACTAAATCCATAACCAAGTGGCATAAGCAAGACATAGACCACAATGCCACTATACATCCATGATCAAACTCATTATGACATAAACCTCAAAAAAGAGTATACCACAATGTCATCTTACATGCCAAACATGTGACAAGATCATGCTCTACTCTCATATGGAGGAGCTACCTCAGTGATCATACATGTACAATGCCTTCATGAAGCTTTGAAAATAAGATCTTGCACACCAAAAATTCTCTCTCGAAGAAGTTCCAAAGCAAATTCAACCTCCAAGAGCAATTAGGGCTTTTATGGAAAAAATATGATGCTCTATGTTTTGTTGTTTCAGAGGTGATAACCTCTGAATCTGGACTTTTACTCTCCAGCAAACTTCAAGGTCTCACTCTTAGCTACATAACGAGATAAAAAACACATCAATCGGAGGTGTGTTGCTCAAGATACATACAAAACAAGCATCAGCTATCAATTTCACCTTCACCTGCAACACTATTGCTCTGTATTCTATAATTTTGGCAACCTAAAACTCAGAATCTAGACTTGCGATCTCTACAAACTTTTAGAGGCTACTCCAGGCTACACATAGCAAGTTGAATCCTATGAGTTGGACATGTAGAAATCAAGTTATGATCCAAAAACTGATATGGTGTCATAGTGAATGTAGATTTGCCTTCTACAACAGTCTGCGTTTTTTGAATTTTCGGCAGTTTAAAACTCCAAACCACGTTCTGTGCCCTTCTGTGAAGTTGTAGCCCTCTGTGTTAGCTACACATAGAACTTTTAACGCATCAATCCGAGCTTCTTAGCTCGAGTTATGATCGAAATACTAAACTACTATTGAAAGATGCCGACCTGCACTTTCACCTCTTGTGACCTAAGCTTCCATTGAAGCTTCTTGCACACCAACCTTCAACATGATCTGATGCCAATGAAGGGCTTTGGTGTGCAGAACAAGAGGAGGAAGGAGGAGATGGAGGGCAAGAGAAGAGAAAAGATCCACACACATATGTGTGGGAGCCTCGAAACCCACATAATGAACTCTCTTGAGGCAATGCTCTATAAATGATGTATATACATGAATATGGGGGTAAGGTCACATGACCCTTACATCCCCAACACATGCAAGTTCCTAACTTCAACACACGCATGGGATTGTTCACACATCAAATGAAGATTATGAAGAATGGAGATAACCAAAAAGCCAATCAATCCTATGCTCTCTATAAAGATAAGAATAGAAGCAAGGATAACAAAGGCAAAGGAAAGAAGTTTGATGATGAAGGTTGTACCTCGCAAGACAACTTTGTAGGTAGAGGTAGAGGCTCAAGAGGAAGTGATAGAGGAGGTAGACAAGGTAGGGGTGAGATCTCAGGCTTATCACCCTATGCCATATGTGGTCTAACTAAGCACATTACAAAGAAGTTTTTTAGGAACCCAAGGAACCAAAGAGGAAGAGGATATGATAGAGGAGGCTATGGAAACTCGAGATGAAGATTCAAAAATTCTTATGGATACAACAATAACTCATACAACAACAACTGCCAAGGTGGATAAAAAGGAAGGAGAGAATACAAAAACTATACAGATGATCAAGCTCAAGAAGACTCACTTCTTCTCATGAACATGAAAATGAAGGAAATTAAGGCATATGAATATGTATTTTATATAGACTCATGGTGCTCAAACCATATGGTAGGGAATGTTCACCCTTGAAATCCAATACACGAAGAACATTGCGATGTTCAATTATGGCACTCAAACTCTATAAGACTTAAAAATTTGGCACAAGATATTAGCTCACATAGGAGAACAAGCTCTCAAAAAAATAACTAGGGATTAGAGTGTACTTGGTCTACCAAACAGATCAAAACAACATATGAATTATAAATGAAGTGCTTGTCAATTTGGTAAGTCACACATGCAATCCTTCACCAAGAAAGGCTACATACATGCAGACCTATTGGATTTGTTTCACACAGATGTATGGGCACCAAGCAAGAGACCTTCAATCTTTGGATCAAAGTATTATGTGTCATTCATATATGATCGTAACAGATGGACTATCTTGTATTTCATGAAGCATAAAGATGTAGTTTCATGTTTCAAAAAGTATCTAGCTCTTATGGAGAACCAAATAGGTAAAACCCTAAAGAGACGAGGGGGAGAATATTTCTCCCATGGATTTGATTCTTATCTACAAGAGATAGGGATCAAAAGAGAGATTTATCACTAGATACACTCTTGAGCGAAGTGGAGTGGTAGAGACAAGGAATTGGAAAATTGTGGAGGTTTCAAGATCAATGCATAATGAAAAGAAACTCCCTAGCTAGTTCTGAGTAGAGGAAACATATACAACTACATATTTAGTGAATGGGCTTCCATCAAAGGCTCTAGACATGACATCGTATGAGGCTTGTAATGGAAGGAAACCTAGTCTTGAACATTGCAAGATCTGTGCCTGCATTGCATATCCACACTTATGTTCACATTTTAGAGGCAAATTGGAATCTAATGTAGAGAAATGCATATTGATTGGCTATGAACTTAATCCAAAAGATAAAGATTGTACAATCCAAGCAAGAAATGTTTCATTGTTATTAGCTATGTTGTGTTTGATGCACACAAGTCAAGGTTCGAAGATCATTGCAGGAGGATCAAACTACCTTATGACCTAGAGGAGGACTTTCCAACCTTACTAAAGAGAAATGAGCACAGACTTGGAGCATCAAATGGTTATGCTAATGATCAGAAGACTTTTAAGGAGACAAATTGATTCTTCGAACTCTAAGAGCAAATCCAAAGTGCAAGAGTTGAGCGATGTGGCAAAATCCTCTCAACAAACAATTAGAAGGTCAACTAGAGAGAAGAGAAATCTAGAAAGGTATGGCTATGATAGTTCATTGATTACTAGACATTGTATATATCTAGCACATGACTCAAACACTGAAGAACCCTCATCATATGAAGAAGCAAAGAAGAAGCTTCAATGGATGAATGCCATGGAGGAAGAGATATATGCTTTACAAGAAAAACAAACTTGGGAATCAGTGCCCAAGAATCCATTCGTGAAGATCATAGATTCAAGGTGGATATATAAGGTAAAGAAAAATTTTTATGGATCTATTTATAGGTACAAAGCAAGGCTAGTGGCCAAAGGGTATGTGTAGACAAGTTATTGATTTTGAACAAACTTAATCACCTATTGCAAAGATCCCTACCATCCAGGTACTTATGAGCATTGCACCTTCCAAGAATTGGGTGAAAGCATGTTAATGTTTACAAAAAAGTGATGTCCGGGACATAGTTAACTTGCTGGAAAAACCCAATCCTTCTTAGTTGAACATGATGCAATGTTTATTTAAAGAGAAGTAAAAGTGAGGTGGTGGGGCAAGAGTAGGTGCTAGTACGCATGTTGGAGCATGGAGCATTCATGAAGTGGGTTTTTTTGCTTGCTACAAATTGGAGTGTCCACCGCACTACCTCATCTCGCCTGGGATTTTTTCTGCATAGCTGATTGTTGTCTTTGGCAACCATACATTTGTTATGGAGCATGCAAGGCAGAAGTTTTCTTGGCTACTGTTTTGTTGATCTTGTGCTACTGTAGCGAGTCACGACCGAATCTTTCAGCGATTGTCTTGATGGGTGATGGAATACGTACGTGCACAACACAAAATCGGAGGCTTTAATCAACTCGAAAGAATCAATCCTTGCATTTGATTCTGCTCATTGCACTTCAGGTTCCCTAACTTTCACGCTGCCAAGAATACGGTTGACCCACAAGCTCTTTATTGGATATTATTAGCCCAAGTTGAAGTGGAAAATCGACACTGTTAAGAGCCAGAAACAGACTTTGGAAGCCGCCACATGCATGTATCCTTGGGACAGAAAAGACATTACAAAGCTTGATGCGATTTTTGTGGGTTGCAGAGTAGGAATGCTTTTCCAACTCCTTGTGCGGAGCGTTCATGATGTGGGTTTTTGTTGGAAGCAATGTCAAACATGGTCCAAAAACTGTTGAAATATAAAGTTCTGTATATATTTTTATATCTCTTCTTCAAGAAATGGCGCGTGGTTAGATCATCCCTCTCTCATCCCAGCGGCGTGAGATCAAATCCCATGAGCAGAAAAAGACAAACGGACATTTTTTTTCTTCGCAATACGTTTTTGAAACGTAGTTATTTATCGGCATCAAATTAACCGTCATGCTTTATGATCGTAGCTTTTCGATAAGCTTTTCAGATCGCTTGTTTTATTGCTTTTGAAGAGGACCAAACTACTATATAATAAGGGCCTTGCTCATTGTGTAAATCACTCACTCAAGCAATCTCAAGGAGGTCAAGGAGGAAGAGTCTCACACTCTTGAGGAGGTGAAGTTTTGGTGAAGGAGAGGCTACTCTCTTGGAGCAAGAAGTCTTCTACAAGGTGGTGGTAACTATCTTTTGTGAGTTAACCTTATATTTTGGTTTTAGGGTTTCTCTACCATAATCTCAAAATTAGGGTTGGTTGATTTACAATTTTGTTACACTAGTTTGTGAGAATGAGGTTAGCTTCGTTGCTCATTCACTTCACACATAGATTATTTCGATATAATCTAAATTTTGTATCATCATCTTCTTGGATATTCTTCCATTAGTGAGTGCACCACTTTATATGGTCGAGTAGTACTCCCATGTTGTAATTTGGACATCTATTTTTTAGTGAGTAAGCATCCAACTTACATTCCCTATCCTTGTCTCAAGATCTATCTTTCTATCTCTCACCTATCATCTTAATTAATTGTGTATGCTCAAAAGGTTTTAGTTTGTAACGATCTTGGGGCCCCAAATTCCAACACTTGGTATCGAGCATAATTGACATACACACTTAGTTAAGATGAGCAAGATTAGAATTGAGATTGAAGACAAATTGGATGGATCTTCTAATTATCCCATGTGGAGTTTCATGATGATGAATATTTTAGTGACAAAGGATTTATGGAGTATCATCAATGGATCTTTAACAAGACCAAGATGAGAAGTTGAAGAAGGGGATACAACAACTTCAAGAGGTGCTGAAGTCACAACTGCAGAACAAACTGAAGAAGAGGTAACCACTTCTATATCCAAGGTCACTGCTAGGTCTTTACCTAGAGTTCCTCCTACTGAAGATCAGGCAAGATGGGATGCTAGAGATGCTTTAGCACTCTCATTCATAGAAATGAGTGTTAAAAAGCATGTTCTACCACAGATCAAATCTTGCATAATTTCTAGTCAAGCTTGGTTGAAGCTTGAGAATCTTTTTTTCAGAGCAGAAATCTTGCTAGGAAAGTTCACTTGAGGAGACAACTAGAAAATACAAGGATGAAGGCTGGTGAGTGAATTCAAACCCACATTACGAGACTCGTTGACTTGAGAGATCAACTTCTAAATGTAGGAGTTGAGATATCAGATGAAGAAATGGTAAACATGCTGATTAATTCACTTCCTATTTCATATCGGTTTTTCATAACCACTCTTACCCTTACCACAAGAGATAGAGAGGTTACATTTGAAGAGTTAGAATTTTTGTTACTTCAAGATGAAAATCAGTTGAAGGGAATGGAAGAGAATGAAGAAGCACTTTTATCTTCATCAAAGGGGAAAAAGAAGAAGAAGGAGAAGAAGGAAAAACAATCCATAAAGGAAAGTAGGTCCCTTTCACCGTCTACTTCAGATTCTATATCTACTACATCTAAAGAGAAGTCTTCTAAGAAGAAGGAAGTAATATGTTATTACTGCAAGAAACCTGGACATTTAAAAGTAGCATGTTATAAAAGGATTGCAGCAAAAAAGAAAAAGACATCAGGTAATGTTACAAAAGATGAGAAAAAAGGGAATTCTCAAGGTGATTCTTATGCATGTATCACCATTGAGGAAGTAGCTTTTGATCAGGAAGCTTTACAAGTTCTTTCAACAAGTCCTTGGATATTTGACTCATGTGCTACAAAGCATATGACAGGTTGCATAGATGTATTTTCTTCTCTTTCCTATTCTTCAGGTAGAAGAGTTACTATTGCATATGGCAATGATTTGGATGCTGTTTGAATAGGTACAGTAACCCTAAAGTCAAGAGAAGGTGGTACTTTTCAGATTTCAAAGGTCCTTTATGTACCTGATATGAAGAAGAATATGCTATCTATATCTGCATTTTTAAGTCATGGTTTTAAAGTTGTATTTGAGAGAGATCTTTGTAAGATCTTTTCACACAAAGATGACAAGTGTATATTGCAAGGTGAGCATAGAGGAGGGATCTTTGTTTTGTCAAAAATCAGTCAAGCATATGCAGTCAAATCTTCATTACCGGTGGAAGATATGAGGCTATGGCATGAAGGATTTGGACATAGTAGTTATGGAGCTCTCAAGAGTATCAAAGACAGAGGTATGGTTGAGAGTTTACCCTCATTCAAGCTACTAGATGATTCAGTTATATGTGAAGGATGTCTTGAAGGTAAGATGCATAAATTACCTTTCAAGAAACATGGTCATATAGCTACCAGGAAATTGTAGATTATTCATTCAGATGTGAATGGACCTATAATTACTAACAACTAACCAAGAAGTAACTACTTAATAATAACAAACTCTTAACAAGCTAAATAGTAATAGCTAATTACTAACAACTAAGAACCAACTACTTAGTAATAGGTGACTAGTAACAAGCTAATTAGCAATAGCTAATTACAAACAACTAACCAAGAACCAACTACTTAGTAATAGCTAATTATTGGAAGCTAATTAGTAATAGCTAATTACAAATAGCTAACCAAGGACTAGTTGCTTAGTAATATTTATTTAGTAACAAGCTAATTAGTAATAGATAATTAATAACGAGTAACTAAGAACTAGCTACTTAGTAATATCTAATTGGTAACAAGCTAATTAGTAATAGATTATTAGTAATAATTAATTACACACAATTAACCAACGACTAGCTACTTAATAATAACTAGCTATTAACAAGCTAAATAGTAGTAGCTAATTACTGAGAACTAACTAAGAACCACCTACTTAGTAATTGGTTACTAGTAGCAAGCTAATTAGTGATAGCTATTTACAAACGACTATCCGAGAACGAGCTACTTAGTAATAGCTAATTAGTAACAAGCTACTTAGTAATAGCTAATTAGTAACAAGCTAATTAGCAATAACTAATTACAAATAGCTAATTAAGAACTGGCTACTTAGTAATAGCTAATTACAAACAACTAACCTATAACCAGCTACTTAGTAATAGCTTATTACTAACAAGCTAATTAGTTATCAAAAAAGCAAAAATTGTTTTGCAAGTACTATAAAGGGAATGATCATATCATAAAGAGCTGTCCAAAACTAGGTGCTAAAGAGGCAAAGAAGAAAGAGGTTGGAATGGTTGTTGCAAAAGCCTCTACACCAAAAACAGAGTCTGCTAATCTTGTGCAGGAAGAAGAATGGGAGTTTACTACTGTTTGCACTTTTGACCCATCTTCTCATGCAATAGGCTAAGATGTTTGGTACTTTGACAATGGGGTGACCAAACATATAACCTCACAACGCAGTTTCTTCTCTTCACTCGAGCCTACCCCTACAAGGAATACTGTTACATGCGCCAACAACTCCTCTTATCCTGTTATGGGAGTTGGCAAGATCATTTTGACTACTGCTGATGGTAATTCTTTCACTTTGTTAGATGCTTTGTTTGTGCCAGGGATCAAGAAAAATTTGCTATCAATTTCTACATTAGCCAAGTGTTGAGAATCAAACTCATAACCTCCCGGTTAGGAGTGCGATGGGCTAACCACTTGCCCCAAAAGCCATGGTTGAGGATTTCCTAATCCCTCTCTCTTAATGCATGGTTCAACCATCTCCTACTAGGATTATGTGACATTCCTACCCCCTTAGACTGAGCATTGCCCTCAATGCTCAATTGTGGACCCTCCTATCTAACTTGAGCCCTTTTCCACATTTGAGTGCATCCACTAGGCTCAAATTCTAGTGCATGGACCTATTTTGGACTTTTGAAGCCCACCTCTCTCTGGTGCCCAAATGCCCACGCGCCTTCCTTCTTGGCCACTTTCAAACTCACCCATGGTCAAGCACTTCCCAAGTGCCCATAGAATGAGGCGCCACCCTCCATCTTGCCCAATTTTGCAACTAAGCTCTGATACCAATGTTGGGAATCAAACTCACAACCTCCCGGTTAGGAGTGCCATGGGCTAACCACTTGCCCCAAAAGCCATGGTTGAGGATTACTTCCTAATCCTCTCTCTTAAGGTGTGGTTCAACCATCTCCTACTAGGATTATGTGACACCAAGATTGGCTTGGTTGTGAAATTTGTTGATGACAGATGTACAGTTCATGATCTATCAAACGACCACGATTCTATGCCGTGGGATGTATAAGCTCATAGACTATGAAAGATCTGTAAATGATTTGGAATGTGCATTACATGATTCTCAGGCTATGTCAGATGCAAAGCTTTGGCATGCATGCTTTGGTCATCTGAATTTTGCTAGTTTGCTACACCTGCAGAAATCTGAAATGGTGTCCTCTTTTCCCAAACTTGAGGCACCGGGAAAACATGTTTGGGAAGGTTGTATTTTGGGCAAAATGCAGCATTCCTCCTTTCCAAAAGATGGTTTAGTTTGGGCTACTCAAAAATTGCAGATTGTACATAGTGATGTTTGTGGTCCTATGTAGACACCTTCTTTTGGAAATTATCTTTACTTCGTGACTTTCATCAATGATTTTTCCAGGCATTCATGGGTATATCCATTGAAGGAAAAGTCCAAAGTGTTCATGTGCTTCAAATAGTTTTTGGTTTTGGCTAAAAATCTGTCAGCATGTAAAATGGGCACCCTCCGTTCTGATCGGGGGGGGGGGCGGGGTGGGATATATGTCTTCTGATTTTAATGCATTTCTCGTTGAACGTGGGATAAAACACAAGTGTATAGTGTTGTATACACCTCAACAGAATGGAGTTGCTGAACGAAAGAAGAGGTCACTCATGGAGATGGTGAGGTGTATGGTCAAGAGTCAGGTTTTACCACATAATTTCTGGCTTGAGGCTGTCATGTGTACAACATATGTACTTAACAGTTGTCCCACTAAAGTGCTGCAATCTATCAGTCCATATTAGGCTTGGCATGATCGCAAGCCATCTGTTGCACATATGCGTGTTTTTGGTTGTTTGACATATGCATTAGTGCCTGAACAACATCGCAAAAAATTACATGATAAAGCAGTAAAATGTATTTTTGTCGAGTACCATTATGAAAGTAAAGGCTATCCTCTGTATCATCCACAGATTAAACACATTTTGGTTAGCTCTGATGTTGTTTTTGTGGAAGATGCTATTCAGCCATTGCTTTTATGTACTAAGGAGACATGGGTTAGCTCCAAAGACATGTATGCTACTTTGTTGCCTCTTTTTATAGGTGTACAGTCTAGTGCTGGTCCTAATGAGGCAACTTCTCAACCTTTGTGGGTTTCATTTGATGATGCACATCATCCCATTTCTGATGCAGATTTACATGATGCACTTGTTGATGAGAGAGCTAAAATTGAGGAGTCAAAAACTATGCCAAAATGGCTGGTGCAAACTTTGCATGATAGAAAATTAGATGCACCTCTTTCATATCATACTCGATCAGGGTCTCATAGTGCCTCTTTTGCATCAGATTTCTATGCTATGGTTGCATCTAGTCTCTGTGATGAGAATGAGCTTGTTTCATTTGACGAAGCACAAAATTCAAAAAATTGGATGGCTGCTATGCAATCTGAATATGATGCTATAATGAAGAATGGTACTCGGTCTTTATGTGACTTGCCTCCTCGCAAGAATGCCGTTGGCACTAAGTGGGTTTACAAGCTGAAACGTAAGCATGATGGTACAGTTGACAGGTATAATGCTAGGCTTATTTCAAAGGGTTATGCACAAGAATGAGGCATTGATTTTGATGAGACCTTTGCAGCTACATGATGTATGACTACTCGGAGCATGTGTGCACTTGCAACCCATCATGGTTGAAATGTACATCAGTTGGACATTAAAACTCCATTTCTGAATGGTGACTTGCATGAAGAAGTGTATATTTTTCAGCCCCGTGGCTTTGTGCAGAAAGGGCATGAAAACCAGGTGTGCAGGTTAAAGAAGGCATTATATGGTTTAAAGCAAGCACCACGTGCTTGGTATGAGCAGATACATGCCTATGTGATTGCACATGGTTTTGAGATTAGTCCAACTGAAAGCACCTTATATGTTAATCATGCTAATGATGTGCTTTTGATCATTGTTGTCTACGTTGATGACATGCTGCTCACTAGTCCTATTGAGAAGCATATTGCTGATTTTAAGGCTGATTTGCATGCCTCATTTGAGATGTCTGATTTGGGGCATTTGCATCACTATTTGGGCATTCAATTTATGCAAGTTGATGGTGGAATGGCTTTGTGTCAAAGGAAATATATTGACACATTATTGCAGTGTTTTGGCCTTGAAGACTGTAAGCCTATTGCCACTCCTATGGAGAAAAGTTTACGATTGAGTCTTCAGGATGCTGGAGATGCATTTGATGCTGTTCTCTATCAAGAGGCTATTGGATGCTTGATTTACTTATGCATTACTCGACCAGATATTCAATTTTTTATCTCACAGATGAGCAAGCTTATGCATTGCCCAAGAGTCAAGCAATGGCAGGCGATTAAGCGCATCTTTTGCTACTTGAGTTGTACTCGACTACTTGGGCTATTTCATCCCAAGGGGGATCACTACCGCCAGATTTGCATGCTTCTTTTGGCTCTGACTGGGCTCGCTGCTATGACTTTCGTGTGTCCACTAGTGGATTTTGCTTCATGCTTCGTAGCTCATGTATATCTTGGTTGAGCAAGAAGCAGCCTACTATGGCCACTTCTAGTTGTGAGGTTGAGTATAGGGAAGCTTTGACACCGATTGTTGAGTGTGTGTGGCTCAAACACCTTATGGCTGATTTGGGTGCTGGTTAGGCTTCTGCCCATCTTCACTGACAATTAGAGCACATTGGCAGTTGCGAGGAACCCTTTGTTCTATGCTCGCACTAAGCACATTGAGGTGCATTATCATTATGTTAGGGAGAGGTTCTCAGCTGGGGAGATTAGGTTGGCATATGTGCCCACACAAGATAACATTGCAGACCTTTTCACAAAGGCTCTGCCTAGGGAGAAGTTTGAAGCTTTCTTCAAAGCTTTGGGCTTATTTCCTTTTGTGGAGTGATTTCCACATAGCTTAGCACTTCCTTATACATGAGTGCCAGCTACTTGTTCACCACATCACTCCCAGGGGGGATTTGTTGATATATTTTAGGTAGTGATGTGTGTGAACACTCTAGGACCACCATGGCACTTTTTCCCTCTTTAGGAGGTTTTTTCCCTGGCTTGTATATACGCCTATTGCCCTAATGGGCTACTTATCTTTGTAGATTCTCTAGTAATACATTCAATATTGTGTGTTGTGCTCCAAGCTTCTTCTTCTTCTTTGTGTTGTTCATGTGCTTCCACAGATGTCTAACTCCAACAATTAGAAACAGCGAACAAAGAACAAGCTAGTTAGTAATAGCAAATTAATAACAAGCTAATTAGTAATAGCTAATTAGTAACAAGCTAATGAGTAACAAGCTAGTTAGTAACAAGCTAATTAGTAACAAGCTAATTCGTAATAGCTAGTTAGTAACAAGCTAATGAGTAAAAAGCTAGTTCATAACAAGCTAATTAGTAATAAGCTAATTAGTAATAGCTATTACTAACAAGCTAATTAGTAATAGCTATCTAGTAACATGCTAATTAGTAATAGTTAATTAGTAACAAGCTAATGAGTAACAAGCTAGTTAGTAAAAAGCTAATTAGTAACAAGATAATTAGTAATAGCTAATTAGTAACAAGCTAATTAGTAATAGCTAATTACAAAAAACTAACCAAGAACAAGCTACTTAGTAATAGCTAATTTCTAACAAGCTAGTTAGTAATAGCTAATTAGTAACAAGCTAGTTAATAACAAGCTAATTAGTAATAACTAATTATTAAGAAGCTAATTAGTAATAACTAATTAGTAACAAGCTAATTAGTAATAGCTAATTACAAATAGCTAACCAAGAACTAGCTACTTAGTATAGCTGATTAGTAACAAGCTAATTAGTAATAGATAATTAGTAACAAGCTAATTTGTAACAAGCTAATTAGTAACAAGCTAATTAGTAACAAACTAACTAGTAACAAGCTAATTAGTAACAAGCTTATTCGTAACAAGCTAATTAGTAATAGCTAATTTAAAACAGCTAACCAAGAACCAGCTACTTAGTAATATCTGATTAGTAACAAGCTAATTAGTAATAGCTAATTATGAACAGCTAACCAAGAACCAACTACTTAGTAATAGATAATTGCTAACAAGCTAATTGTTCTCAGTAATAGCTAATTAGTGAGAACTAACTAAGAACCAGCTACTTAGTAATAGCTAACTACAAATAGCTAACCAAGAACTAGCTACTTCATAATAGATAATTTCTAACAAGCTAATTAGTAATAACTAATTAATGAGAACTAACTAGTAACAATCTAACATCTTGTAACAACTAACCACCAACTAGTTTATAGCATACTGATAACTAGCTAATTAATGACTACTAATAACCACTTGTTTGTGTAATGTAGATGGAGCTATTTATATGCTTCAAACAATTGCATCCAATGATAAATATGCAACTTCAAAAGTTTGAATCATTGATGCCTTCTTTTGGCAAGAGATTGAAAGACAAATTCATATGTTACTGCATTTATCACATTCAAATGTCATACCTTAAGGATGCAATCAATCTCCTACGTCAATCAAGCTCGATCGTGCATAGCTGTCTTTGTAAATGTGGTTGTTCTATTTGTCAAGTAGGGAAGACATCAAGGTGCAATGCTTCAGCAACTACATTTCAATTGATTAGCTGCATTATAGAGAGTATTCTATGTGCACGTCAAAATAATACCACATTCCACCACTACAAATGTCTGATGGGTGAGTGCTCTGATTCCGGAGTAGGACATTTTTTTAAGTGGTGTCCGAGAGAGACTAGCATTGAGGAATATCATATTCCTGTAAAGATATTTGAAGATGTCGAGTCAATATATGAAGGACAAGTTCATAAAAGGAAAGAATTCATAAAGAGGGAGATGAGTCCTAAAGTTGTAATAGGATTATTTGAGAAAACCCTAAAGAAATTTATCAAAGCACAATTTCATTTATTTATGGCAAGCAAACCAGTTTAAGATGTGTGTCTCTGAATTTCCCAGCAATGTTGTGGTTTCAGTGGTTGATTTTGCAGAGAACTATGCATTCCGCGAGCAAAATGAAATACAATCTATGCATTGGTGGTCTTTACAGGTAACTATTTTTGTGCATATCACATATTTTTGTTTGGAGGGTATTCCTAAAAAGGTAATCCACTTCTTCATATCCGATGACAAGAAGCATGATGCTCTTTTTGTGCAACATTGTTTCCAATTACATTTGCAATGGTTGGGAGAGCTAAATCTTGAATTGAGCCAATATTGGGTATGGTCAGATGGTGTAAATTCTCAATTTAAAGCTAAACGTCCATTTTACTTCGTAGGAAGATATCCAGGGCTAACAATGTTGGAGCAAGTCTATGATAAGCCTAAGTATTGGCTTGAGTCCCACAAATTCAAAGAAGAAGCCTTGAAATGAAGACAATGTAAAGTTCACTTGTGAACTACCTCTTGTAACTTTTGAAGACTTTACTTAATGTAAAAGTGAAAGAATCTTAAGTGGTTGAGTCCACTTGATCAAAAACGGAAAGAGGAGCCACGAATTCATGATTTGTGGTAGATAGAGAATCAAATCAATCACTAATTGATTGGAGAGTGATTGAGGGAAGTTAGCCTCTCAAGCTCGACTATAAATAGATGGCAACTTTAGTCGTGGTCAGAGAGACCTCAGAGAAGACCTCAAAGAGCTGAGCTTTATGCCATATCAAGGTGTGGTTTCAAGGCACACATATGTATCAGTAAGTCTATTGTGTTGTAAAATCATTACATTTTCATTTTTCATGATCATTTGAGTTCATATTTCCATGGTCTTGTGAAGTGTACTACTCACTTCCATATCTCTCAGTTTTCTCAGTCAGATTATAGAGATGTTTTCTCTGAGCTTGGTGCATCATTTTTAGTGATTTGACTTTGCAAAGTTAGCTCTATTTGCCTACTATATGCTCACCAACTCTCATTTCATTTGGGTGTTTCAATCTTCAGTTATGTTCAATTGAAGTCAACCCTATCTATTCATTTTCAATTCTCTGTCAGGTACCCAACTTTTTTACTCATCTTGTCAGAGCTGTTTCTCTGTGTGTACTTACCCAAATTTAACGATTTAAAGCTTCTTGGATTTATCCTAGTGTCTAGTATAATCGTGCAAAGTTTCATAATCATTGGATTCTTAAAGCTTGAGTTATGTTCTTGTCTCATTACTATAGCAGTGCGTGAAAATCGGGATGATGTCATCACTTGTTAAACATCATTCTCAGTGTGTGGGTCATTATTTTTTATGAAATTTCTCTTGAAAGTTAGCTCTAAAAATAAACTAGAGGTTCCCCAAAAGGAATTAAGCTAATTGCTGCTATGCTCAGAGAATTATGTAAAACACTGGATAAGTGTATGAACCAAAATAGCAAGTTCTTCACCTCTAAGCTAACTCCAACTTATCTGTTTTGATCTATCTTTTTGAGAGTGATCTTCCAAGGTACATAGGGTGTCTAATACATCCATGGGCAAGCTAACAGGTCCCAGCACATAATCCTAGAGTTCATTTGGCTGGTGTAGATCCAGGATTTTGCAACACCTCTTCATCTTCAAGCACATACCTATCCATCTCTTCACAGTGGTATCAGAGAAAGGATGGCAGATGGATTTCCTTCATCAATTGACAAATTGGACAGAGGTAACTACTCAGCTTGGTCATTAAGAATGGAAGCTTATCTCGAAGGTAGAAGTTTATATGGTTATGTGGCTGGAGATGAAGTTATGCCAAGTTTTAGGAACAAAAGTCAACCAACACAAGAAGAGGAAGAAAGATTGAGCACATGGTGCTCCAAGGATGCACTTGCAAGGTCTTATCTTCTCAACTCTATCTCAGATTTTTTGTTGGCTTACATTAGAAGTTGTAAGACATCTCAGGAAGTGTGGGATGCACTTGAATCCTTCTTCTCTTCAAGTACCAAATCTAGGAAGCATCAACTATGGCTGGATTTCACAACTCTCAAGAAAGCTCGCAAACAAAATGTGACTGATTTTGTCACAAAGCTCAAGGACATAGCAGATCAGTTGGGAAGCATTGGAGAGGTAACAAATGAAGAGCAAATTGTAAGGCAGGTCATCAATGGCTTGAAAGCAGATGACAAGTGGGAAGCATTCACCACAGTTATGGATTTGTACATGGACATGCATGTACCTGATTTCAATACACTCATTAGACAGCTACTTACTCAAGAGGCAAAGCTTATCGAAAATGGAGAAAGCTCTAAAGTTAATCAGTCTTCAATCTTATATACTAATAAAAGTAAGTCCAAAGAAAACAAAGGAAAGTCAAAGAAAGTGGATGATGAAGCAGGAACATATCAAGCTAACTATGCAGCTAGAGGAAGACATGGCAGAGGTAGAGGAAGAGGAGGTAGACAAGGCAGGGGGAGATCCCAAGACTCCAACTCATGTTCTATTTGTGGATTAACTAATCATACAACTGAAAAATGCTTTAGGAATTCCAGGAATCAAAGAGGCAGAGGATAGAATAGAGGAAGTTATGACTACTCAAGAGCAAGGTTCAACAATTATCATGGCAACTACAACAACTACAATCATTCCAACCATCGAGGAGGAAGGATAGACTTCAATGACTAGACAAAAGACTCAAACAAAGAGGATTCATTATTGATCATGAACATGGCTATGCCGCAAGGTAAATCTGATGAGCATGTTTTCTACATAGATTCAGGTTGTTCAAATCATGTGGTAGGAAATGTGGCACTCCTATCAGATTTAGAAAGTCGAAGGAATAAGCATGAGGTACAAACAAGAGATGATACAAGACACCTTGTGGAATAAATAGAAAATGTCAAAGCACCTGATGGAAACATCAACCTACTCAGTAAGGTACTCTATGTCCCTACCATTACAAAGAATTTGAGAAGTGTTGGCCATATAGTAGAGAAAGGGTTACAAGTCAGGTTCACAAAAGCAGGAGCATTTGTTGAAGATCCAAGTCAAGGATTCAGAAGAATTGCAAAAGGTGAAAAGATACGTAGATTGTTCACATTTGAATTACAAGACACTAGAAACATTACTCTCTTTAATTATGGTAGTCAAACACTCATAGAATTGGAAGTATGGCACAAAAGGTTAGCACATATTGGTGAAAGGTCATTAAAGAAAATTTGTAGGGACCAAAGTGTACTTGGACTCCCTAACTTGTCAAAATAACATATGATTTATAAGTGTAGTGCATGTCAATTTGGAAAGTCTCAAAGGTTACCATTCATGAAGAAAGGTTATATGCATGGAGATCTCTTGGAGTTGGTTCATACAGATGTATGCGGACCTAGCAAGGAAGCTTCAATATCTCGATTAAGGTATTATGTCTCCTTTATTGATGATTACAGCAAATGGACTATCCTATTCTTTATGAAACACAAAGATGAAGTTTTTTCATGTTTCAAAAGATATTTGGCTCTTGTGGAGAATCAAAGAGGTAAATCACTAAAAAGGCTAAGGTTAGATGGAGGGGGAGAATACTTCTCCCATGAGTTTGATTCTTTTCTTCAAGAAAGAGGAATCAAAAGAGAGGTAACTACAAGGTACATTCTTGAGCAAAATGGAGTGGCAGAAAGGAGGAATAGGACAATTGTTGAAGGTGCAAGCTCTATGTTGAATAAAAAGCATTTACCTAATTACTTATGGGCTGAGGATGTATCTACAGCCACTTACTTGATTAACAGGTTTCCTTCAAAATCCCTTGATGGGATGACTCCCTATGAGGCTTGGAATGGAAGAAGACCAAGCTTAGATCATTGTAAAAATTTTTGGTTGCATTGCTTATGCTCATGTTCCTTCACAGGTTAGAGGCAAGATGGATCCAAAGGCAGAAAGGTGCATATTCATTGGATATGACAACAATCAAAAGGGCTACAGGTTATTTTAATCCTACCAACAAAGGATTCTTGGTAACCAGAGATGTAGTTTTTTATGAGAACGATTCATGGTATGAAGATTCATGCACGAAGGTCAATTTACCATATGATCTTGAAGAAGATTTTCCAAAGGTTGGTAGAGAACAATCAAAGATTGAAGAACAAGAAACCTCAGAGGATGATGAAGAATCTCAGATGGAAAAGATCAAAGCATGGAAGTCTAAAGGTAAAGCAAAATTGCAGGAACTTGGACATGAGGCAGAATCATCACATCATGGCCTAAGAAGATCTATGAGGGAAAAGAAAAAACCAGAAAGGTATGGGTTTGACACCTCATTAGTAACTAAACAGTCTATTTACATAGCAGAGGACATAATCAAGAGGAGCCATCATCCTTTGAAGAGGCCAAAGCAAAATCAGAATGGAAGCATGCAATGAAGGAAGAGATTGAAACACTTGAGGAAAACAACACTTGGGATTTGGTGCCCAAGACTTCATCCATGAAGGTAATAGGCTCAAGATGGGTCTATAAACTCAAGAAGAATTTTGATGGTCCCATTAACATGTACAAGGCAAGGCTTGTAGCAAAAGGATTTGCACAAACTCAAGGAGTTGATTATGAAGAAACTTTTTCTCCTATAGCTAAGATGCCTACAATTAGAGTGTTACTTAGTATTGGTTCTTCCAAGAAGTGGAAGATACTTTAACTAGATCTAAAGAATGCATTCTTGAATGGTTGGATAACAGAAGAGGTATATATGGCACAACCACCTGGTTTTGAGAATCAAGTTTATCCTAATTATGTGTGTAAACTTAACAAAGCATTGTATGGTCTCAAGCAAGGCCCAAGAGCTTGGAATTTCAGTTGTTTCATTCTTACAGGATAAAGGCTTTCAACCAAGAAAGGCAGATCCTTCACTCTTTATTAAAAAGAGTAATTCTGAGATCATCTACCTATGTGTATATGTAGATGATATTATATTGACAGTAAATGATGCAGATGGTATGAAGAAGATCAAAGATCAGATGAGAGAAGAGTTCAAGATAAGTGATTTGGGTTCACTTACCTACTTCCTAGGTTTGGAAGTTGTCTACAAAGATCATGGTACTCCAATGGAGGTCAATGACAAATTGAGCTCACATGAAGCTGAACTCATAGAGGATATCACATCATATCAAATTCTAGTGGGTAGTCTCAACTATGCCACATTGACAAGAAAAGATATATGTTACAGTGTGAGTGTGCTAAGTCAATTTATGCACACACCAAGGAAACCACACATGGATGCTGCCAAAAGGATTATCAAGTATCTCAAAGGAACCATAAATGAAGGACTTTATTATCCTTATGTATCTGATTTAGCTTTGAAGCTATTTTTTTATGCAGATTCGGCTGGTTCCAAGGAAGATAGAAGGAGCACTTCAGGATATCTTACTTTTGCAGGTTCAAAGCTTATTTCATGTTCATCCAAGAAGCAACCTAAAGTTTCTCTTTCTTCCATAGAGATTGAGTACAGAGGTCTTGCCATAGATACTCAAGAAGCTATGTGGATGGACATTATTCACAGATCTTGGATTTGAGTTTGGAACTCCGACAATATTTTGTGACAATATGAGTTCTATTCATTTGGCTGCTAATCCTATTTTTCATTCAAGGACTAAACATATTGAAGTTCATTATCACTATGTAAGAGAGAAGGTTCTTAGCAAAGAGATTCAAATATCATATGTTTCCACTCATCAACAATGTGCAGATATTCTAACCAAAGCATTAGATGGTACAAAGCTTTGCAAATTCAAGGCTATGATAGGTTTGCAGGTAATATTGGAAGATTGAAGACCTCAAGCATACTTGGCTTGAGGGGGAGCTATTGGAGCAAGTCTATGACAAGCCTAAGTATTGGCTTGACTCCCACAAATTCAAAGAATAAGCCTTAAAATGAAGACAATGTAAAGTTCACTTGTGAACTACCTCTTGTAACTTTTGAAGACTTTAATTAATGTAAAAGTGAAAGAATCTTAAGTGGTTGAGTCAACTTGGTCAAAAAGGGGAAGAGGAGCCAAGAATTCGTGATTTGTGGCAGATAGAGAATGCTCTATAGATGTTCAAGAAATGAGCTCTAAAATGAGGCACACATAGCCGCAATATTTACAAAGACTTTTTATAAGAGTTTTCTTCTAAGTTTGAATTTGAATTCAAACTTGGCTCTAACTAAAAGTTACTCCATTGATTTAGGAGTTATTCTCTCAAATGAACTTGTAGCTAATTTTCTTCCTAACTCCACGAGATATAGGCTTTTACAAGATTCTTCAAAGATTTAATCTTTTACAATAGCAAATGATCAAGTGGTTACAAGCCAAGGTTCACATGATTCATCAAGTGATAATTGCACACATTGTCTTCCATGCTAACAAGAATGTATTATCCATCAGAATTTCTTTTGATTTTATAGATCCATCTAGATCCAATTACCTTCATAGCCTCTTTCTTTGGTACTAGTTCCCATGTGTAACTTTCCTTGAGTGCTTCAATTTCCTCATCCATAGCTTCCTTCCATTCTCTCTTGGTCATGGCTTCTTCATATGATCCTGGTTCTTCAATTGACAAATCTTTGGCAAAATAAATAGAATGTTTAGTGACAAGAGAGGTGTCATACCCATATCTGATAGGTTTTTTGCTCTCCCTTTATGATCTTCTGATTGATTGATTTGAAGATTCAGGTATGTCTTCAAGTTTCTTCATCTTGAGTTTTCCTTTGGACTTCCATGCCTTGAATTCTTCAAGATTGATAATGTCTTCATCATCTGAATTGGTTTCTTCATTTAGAGTAGGTTCCTCCTTAGCAAGACTTGGAAAATCCTCTTCCAAGTCATAGGGTAGTTTAACTTTCTACATTCATTCTCATACCAAGAATCATTTTCATCAAAGACAACATCTCTACTAACCATGAATCCCTTATTTGAGGGGTTGTAGAACCTGTACCCTTTTTTATTTAGATCATATCCAATAAAGATACATTTTTCAGCCTTAGGGTCTAGCTTACCTCTTATCTGAGAAGGAATGTGTACATATGCTACACATCCAAATATCCTGCAATGATCAAGTGAGGGTCTCTTACCATGCCATGCTTCATAAGGGGTCATCCCATCAAGGGATTTAGATGGCAACCTGTTTATGAGATAAGTGGTAGTAGATACACTTTCTGCCCATAAGTAGTTAGGTAACTTTTTTTCATTTAACATTGACCTACTTGTTTCAACAATCAATCTATTTCTTCTCTCAGCTATCCCATTCTGTTCAGGAGTATACCTTGTGGTGATTTCTCTCTTGATTCCTCTATCCTGCAAGAATGCTTCGTACTCATTGGAGAAGTACTCCCCTCCTCCATCTGACCTTAGCCTCTTTAGGTTTCTTCCTATCTGATTCTCAACAAGTGCAAGACATTTTTTAAAACAATTGAACACTTCATCTTTGTGCTTCATAAAGTACAATACAGTCCACCTGCTATAATCATCAATAAAAGATACATAGTACCTTGATCCTGAGATTGAGGGGTCTTTGATTGGTCACCATACATCTGTATGGACAAGTTCTAGGTAATCCTCATGCATGTAGCCTTTCCTTGAGAAGGGTAGCCTATGGGACTTTCCAAACTGACAAGCCCACACTTGTAGATCATATGTTGCTTGGATACATTAGGTATCCCAAGTACACATTGGTCCCTGCATATTTGCTTCAAGGTTCTTTCACCTACATGCCCTAATCTTTTATGCCAAATCTCAAGCTCTGAAAGTGTTTGATCTTTATAATTGTAGAGTGCAATATTCTTTGTATCTTCTAGCTCAAAAGTGAAAAGTCTAACTGATTTCTCTCCTTTAGCTATTCTCTTGAACCCATGCTTGGGATCCTCCACAATTGCTCCAAATTGGTTGAATCTGACCTGCAAACCTTTTTCCACAATATGTCCAACACTTATCAAAATTTTGGTAATGGTTGGTACATATAGTACCCTACTCAATAAGTTTTGATTCCCATCAAAAGTCTTAACATTTCCAACTTTAACTACTGAGTGCTTGGTGTCATCACCTGTTTGTACTTCATGCTTACCTTTTGGTTCTTCAATGTCAGAGAGTAGAGCTACATTGCCAGCCACATGATTTGAGCAATCTGAGTCAATGTAGAAGAGATGGTCATCATTTGTACATGGTTTTGAAGTCATGTTCATAATCAGAAGAAAATCATCTTGCTCTTCTGTATAGTTGTTGTAATCCTTTCTGGATTTGAATCCTCCTTGGTAGTTGCCATTGTAATTGTTGTTGTAGTTATTGTTGTAATTGTTGTTGTACCCTTGATGATGGTTGAATCTGCCTCTTCATTATGAGTATCCACCTCTTTGAAATCCTCTACCTCTCTGATTCTTGTAGTTCCTGAAACACTCATCTGTAGTATGATTTGATAAACCACAAATATTGCATGGTGAGGAGTTATAGGATCTCCCCCTACCTTGCTTACCTCCTCTGCCCCTTCCTCTTGATGATCTACCTCTCTCTGCATAGTTGGCTTGGGAGGTAGTGCCTTCATCCTCTCCTTTCTTGTTCTTGCCTTTAGCTTTAGACTTACTTTTATCAGTGTATAGGGAAAAAGAGTTATTACCTTTGGATGAGGCTCCATTCTTTTTGAGCTTGGCTTCATGAGTGAACAATTGCCCCATGAGAGTGGTAAGGTCTGGAATTTGCATGTCCATGTATAGGTCCATGGCAGTGGTGAAGCTTTCCCATTTGTCATCAGCCTTAATCCCATTGATCATTTGCCTTACTATCTGCTCTTCTTCAATCTCTTCTCCTATGATTGCTAACTGATATGCTACATCTTTAATCTTGGTCACATACTCTGAAATAGTCTGCTTAGGTTGCTTCCTTAGTGTGGTAAATTCAATCCACAATTGGTTTTTTCTGGCCCTTGTGTTGGAAGAAAAAATAGGATGACAAGGTTTCCCAAGTCTCTTGGGATGTCTTATAGTTTCTTATATGTGGTAAAAGAAAATTAGAGATGGATTTGAGTAAGTAAGACCTTGCTAATGCATCCTTGGCACACCATGTGTTGAGCTTCTCATGTTCTTCCTTTGTTGGTAGTCCTCTAGTTTTGAATGAGGGCAATTCCTCATCTCCTTAGTGTATCCATAAAGAATCCTTCCTTGTAGGTATGTCTTCATCCTTAGAGACCATGCCTGGTAGTTGTTCCTATCCAATTTATCAATAAATGAAGGAAAACCATCTCCCATTCTACCTTGACTTTGCTCTGATACCACTGTTGGGAAGATGGATGAATACTTCAGCATGATGAGTAGAAACTGCCAAATCCTGCTTTGTACCACCCATTTCTTGCTTCAGAGTTGATAAGTAGACCTTCTTAGCTTTCCAATGACACCATAAAATGGCCTATGTATTTTGGAAATGATGTATGAAAAGATTGAATCAAGACAGACTACTTTGAACTTTAAGTCTTCAAGAAAACCTTCTAT